>OW026369.1:2400000-3600000 GCA_932273885.2 Leucozona laternaria
ATCCAAAATCAGAATACTGAACAAATTTTGATAAGCAAAGGTGTGATTATCAAACAGAGGGTAAATATGACTGGAAGTCTTAGAGACTTACTTATCTTTGCAGGGTTAAGCTATTATTACTCTTAATTGTGACCTCTGTGAGTGTAAAAGCTGAGAAATCTATGGATTTTTCCACCAAGATAACCACCATAGGAGCCTCAAACGATCAGTAGGTACTGTTCTTTACGAAATATAGATTTGTATGGGTAATTCCGACATAAGAGTTATCGGATTTCAGTAGATGGAATTTGTTTCACATTCTTCAGAGTAATTTATTTGCAGTAAGCTTAAAATTAAAGCTTATGAAACCTTAATTTCCTTTTAATATGCATCTGAGTTCTTACTTTTAAAATGGTCCAAAAAATATTTCAAACGCTTCAGCAAAAGTTGAACTATAATAATCGTGTTATTGGTTTTAATACACTCCTTCGAATATTGTACCATTGGAGATGCAGCAGAGTGACAAGATATTTGTATATTTAATGATATTCTTCAAGCTTTCACTTGGCTTTAATCTTCCAAATATGATATATGAATCAAATCCAAAACATGGACAAAATTAGGTGTGTTCTTCAGGGCTCAAGTATATCTACAGCCAAGTACTTCTGGCTGTAGTCAATTACTTCTATACTCTGTGATCAAAGTAGTTCATTAATGTAGTTATAAACCACACAAACAAGCGACACCAACATAGTAAAAATAAATTACGTTGCAAATTATTATTCTTGATGTTAATCTAATATAAAATTTAAGGTTAGACTTTTTTTTTGGCAAAATGAAAGCGATCCATTCTCCATCTAGCGAAGGAAAAGAATGCAATCTTTTGTGAATGCAATCTGACCATATGCAAAAGAATGTAAAAGCATGGAAAGAATGCATAAATTCCCAAATGAACACCTATTTTGAACATGTGGGAGTATATTATATGAGCATTTCCTCCAACAACAAGTATATTGTACATTTGGGTCTAACAGGTACTTCCGCAAAAAGAAAATTCATTTAATTGAAAATTTAACTGAAAGTTTTTATGATTTCTCGCAAATTGCAGTCTTGTTTTCCTCCTCAAGTTACTTAGAACTCAGAAATTTGCAATCAAGTAAATGGTCTTCTTGCATTATACGGACACCTCCAAGAAGATACCTTCGGTCGCATAGAAGTCTAATATTGGTCAATACATGAACCCAGCACATCTCTTCCTGCTTTCAAATACCTTCTCTCACTTCTTAAACATTATCATTGAACTAACTTATATTTTTGCAAACATTTATACACGCGGAAGTACCTGTAAAACTACTCCAGTTTTCTCTTGAACCATCTTCTCTTCAAACTAGGAAGTTGATAACTATCTACAAACAATAAACTGTTCTTCCTAAATAGGATTCTTGATGATATTCAAACGAATATGGTGAGAATTTTTATATACGCAGAACCTTAAGTGTTTTCCGGGATAAGTAACCTCAACCACAAGAATACAATTCGAACAAAATTAAATACGTTTGCTATATGTGTTGTTCATTTTTTTCTCTCCCATCGATGATGATGATGATTTTCCTTAATTACTGTAAAAAGTCGTAAAAAAGTCCAAACGATAAAAAAAATCCACGCCTCCACTTTCTGTGTTGAACCAATAACCATGAAAATAAAAAAGAAAAATCGACCCATCACAGCATAGCAGAAGGAGCAGCAATAAACGCCTGAGGTTTTGAACACGCAAGTTCGTGTCCATTAAAGACACAAGCTATACGCATATACATATAATAGGAACTAGAAGGCCTGTTTGACTAAATGAGAATAAACGCGAATTAATTGCTTTGGGAATAATTTTACGATCGCATCGCCCTGCGTCTCCACCATCATCACCATCACTATCACAGCACGTCTTTTAATAAGGGTCCAACCAAAGACCAAAAAGCCAACCATTATATAAATTCGACAAGATTCAAAATTTGTCGGTTAGAAGTGACAGTTTTTACGATCGTGTGCATTGCGTGTATTTGTATGGGCCATAAAGTGCAGGAAGCGTTGTTAATATGATCCACTCTCCGCATGGGCTCTATAACGACGAGTCTGATATAGTATCTAGGTTCACCTTATGGTTATCGACCTCTAGATAGGCAAAACGAAGAAGATACAAAGGTATTAACTATCCACTGCTTTGTTTGTCTGAAAAGAGCGCGCACGACTTCAAAGCCCATAAACAATTGGGACCTAATTACGAAGCAAATAACGAGGAAAGTCTAAATGCACACACTTAGCGATATGCAAACCGTTCAGATTCAGACATCCCGACCGCGCGAATAGACACCAAGGCACCCCTTGAAGTTGAGCCGCAGCGCCGCACCGCATATAGAATTCTCTAATCTTTCACTTGCTGCTCAACTATATGGTGAGAGATAAGAGTTTGAATGCTAAACCAGCTTCGGCTATGATTGCGAGTTCGAGTTAGTTAAACTTTCAAAGATAGTGCTTTTTTCTTTGTATACCTCTACGTGATGCTGTAGGCCTGTGCGGTCTTTAGGGTTACACAGATTTGTAAACCGTAATCTCATGCCTCCGAAGGCTTATCAAATGACTCTGTTTCAGCTACCATTTGGGTGTAATAGTCGTATCGTCATATAGTCGAGTGGTCCCTGCTATACATCTTGTTCACCATGCTCCTCTGCTCCAGGGAAGTGCACCGTGTCGCCGTCGTAGGTTGGAAGAATGACAGAGCTTCAGCTTCCAAAGTAGTTAGTGTGTGCACTTTAGGTAATACAATATAGTTGCCATTGAACGAGACCGACCGACCAACCAACCGACCGACCTAGGGAGTTGGCTTTGCCTTCTGCGGTTTCGAGTTAAGCCGCATGTTCATGTATCTCTAAGATAATCGTGTGTTAATGTTGATTGAAGTGGAATGGAAGAGGTGAAAGTTAGGTAGGTTATGTGGTGATTCAACTTGGATTGTTGTAAATCGTTACAAAAAATGTTTTTTTTCATGTAATTGTTTTTTGTTTAAAAGATTTGCAATGGATATATGGGCAAAAAGTCAGTAAGAAAAATTCAAGGGTTATTGAACAAGACTAAGACAAAGGCCAACTTTATAATGCACAATTCGAGTGGAAAAGTTTCTTTAGTTAAATAATTTTCTTAGCCCAAGTTTAAAGCAAGATTAATTTATGAAAAAATTTTCTTTGTATAAACTTGATGTCTAGTTAACTCGTCAATTTCTAGCGGGTTCTTTCCAAAGAAGCAAGAATAAATGGATGATTATAGGTACAATCTCCGAATAATTTATTTCTGTTACACTTTGATTTTTTATAATATTTTTATAATCTTTTAAAAATATCACTTAAAGTTTGGAGTCACTTTAAACTTAAGAACAAAGTCGAAACACTGTCCAAACTGTACAGAAGACACACTAGAGGAGTATCAGTTGATACTAGTAATCGGAATTTGTACGCTCTTTCTCACATCTTCGCTTCACCAACGACAAATTTCGGCGATCGCCATAACCATCTCTTGGGAACCTTGTTTAAAGCTTGACTTAAAGAAATCGGATTGGATACCGTTGTTCTGCCAAGTTTATAAAAAAAAGGGTCCAGGGAGAGCAAACTTGCCATACAACAGCTAGTCTCTCTGTTTACTAAAAAACTTAATATACTGATTACAAAAGTCCGATCTTCTAATATCAAAGCCACGAGATTCGTATAAACACCCATCAGGAAAAAAAAACGAATTTGGCATTTTCAGCACCTACTCAAGTTTTGTGCTAAAAGAAAGTGTGAACCGAGAAGGCTTATTGTAAAAATGTGTGGATACAAAAATAATTCCAATTCTTACTAAAGCTATGTCTTTTAGAGTCGAATTTATGCGACGATATATTGACAAAAAAAAATTAAAACGCCATCTATATTTCAAATTTAACCACCCTATCTTCATTTGACTTTAGGCTTAGATAACATAAAGCGTATTCAAAATCCCTCTTAAGCCTGACCCGCATATATTTCTTTAAGCTTACGAATTAACAAACCATGATTAATCTGTTTGTATATCTTTAAGTCTTATAACAACCCAACAATCAAACCACATTGTCTAGAGTCTTCCTATGTTGTTAACTGAGAAGAAAATAAGTATGATTATTTTACTATCATTAATCTACAAGCTGTGGTTAAGCACAAAATACCTCGAAAAAAAAAAAAAATTACAACACCAACAAAAAAAAAACCTCTTCGTTCCATTCTTGTGTCCAAGCACAAAAACAAAATATTGAGAAGAAAATAACAGGAAAAAAGCGAAAACAAAATTTCATCAAGATAAATTATCCATGATAAGCGGCCGTTACACTGCACAAAATGAAAATCAAGCACAAAACAAGCATTAAGGAGCAAACACAAAATAAAAAAAAAAAATTATAATTTATTTTAAAAGGTAAGAAAGTAATATTTTTGTATATAAAAAGTCGCGTAGCTACGGCTGCTCGTAGCCAAAAGTGTTGCAAAAGTATACAAAGTACCTTTTAATCCGCGTTCATAATTGCTGTAGTTGCAGGTTGCAAGTTACAGCAACACCATATAAACGCCTACTTTTTCATTGTTTTTTCTTGCCACACTATCCACATACATAAGTGTTTGTGATATTAATTAGCATTCCGAATCGATATCTAATCACGTCGATCAATAAAGCAGCAGCGGCAACGCTGTCACACTTTGAGTAATCGACGAAATTGAACAGTCGGGTGGTGTGGGGGGGGGGGGGGGGGGGGTGTAGGTTGTAGGCCTCAACCTCAAGCTGGGGTGAACCTTTGCTTGGGGCAATGCACTCGCAGCACTGAGCTCTCTATGTTTCTGCAACTTTATGTGCTCATGACAGCCTTTGAATATTGAACATATTTCATAGCCACATAAATGGATGGGTATCATTTCACCCGCGCCTCCTCTGCGTTGACTTTCTTGTCGGGCAGCTGAGTCTATATAGGCTCTGCTGCTGTGACTGGGAGTAGGGGCTTGATATTGCAGCAAAATGAGGTTATGTTGACTTTGTGTGGTGCGTTGTAAGAGGTGTTTGAAGTATCTGTGTTGATTAGAGATAGCACCAGAAGGGAAGTGTTGTTTCATATTTATTTTTAATTTTTTTTCCTAATGGTATTGCTCTAGCTAATGATATATTTTTTATTGATGCAATCATCATATGCCAGGAAGGAAGGCTCTGATTGCTAAATTAGGTTGTTATTGTGTTTTGAAGAAATTGTACGGCCTTAACTGATAAGTGGATGTTGTTGTGATAAGCCTCTAAATATGGCTAAAGAACGACTGCCAAAGGCTATAAATATCTTTGTTTTTTTTTTATAGATATTAAGTAAAAATAAAATTATAATAAAACAATTTAAAATATCTATACTCATGAGTTATCGGATTGGGTTTTACGTAAATAATTTTTTATAAGCTGATTTCGGATAAAATTACATACTTATTTGTTTGTCTGCAAGCCAAAAATAGATACAGATCATATCGCACGATTGAGGGAGGTCATGTCTATAGACACTTAAAATTATTCATCAAAAAGAATTTGAATCAACTAGACATGGGGTTTTGTGTTCAATAGCTACTTAATAACACTTAAAAAACGGTTTTTTTTTATAATATATGTGGGTACTATACTTATGTGCAGTTTTCCTGCCTATTGACTTCAAGATTTACCTAATTACTTGAGTTCTAGGTTTATAGTAGAAAGGTTGCCTGCCTTTTACACTGGCCCACATGCAAACCATTCAATCGGGAGCGAATATTCATCAATTATAATGTGCTATAATTTAGCTCATTGACATACCCACATGGAGCCAAAAATAAGCCGTATCGCTAAATAAATTTTTGTGATAAAAAACAGGTACTCTATAAGTTTGACGCGAAAGACTATAATTTTGGAACTTAATCCATAAAATTTTTGATAACGTTGTTAAAGCGCATATAATGTCATAAAGGGTGTTTTTTTTAAGGCGTGTGGTTTTCAAGAAGAAATAAAACGCATATAATTTAATGTTATGGCCAAGAATTTTGCTTTATTATAAATATAAGGATGTTTTCGGGCAAGTGGCTGTCGCGGCTGGCTCGAATAATTTTTTTTCAACAATTGGGGCCGCATGTCAGCAATAACGTGCTGAATATTCTCTTCCAAGGGGTCAATCGTCTCGGGTTTATCTGCGTAGACCAGCGATTTCACATAACCCCACAACAAATAGTCCAGCGGTGTTAAATCGCACGATCTTGGAGGCCACGCCATGCCACTGGCCCATGACGCGAGATAATGCGCTCAATAAAAGTTTCCTTCAATAAATTGATTGTTTCGTTGGTTGTATGGCATGTAGCGCCATCTTGTTGGAACCAAAGGTCGTCCACATCAACATCCTCCAATTCAGGAACGAAAAAGTTATTAATCATGGCTCTATAGCGTTCCCCATTCATTCTTCATTTTTGAAGAAATATGGACCAATGATTCCCCCTGCCCATTTAGAGCACACCAAACAGTGACTTTTTGAGGATGTAACGGCGCGCATCTCAACAATGGCTTGTGGATATTGATCACTCCAAATACGACAATTTCGCTAATACACGTAGCCATTCAACCAAAAATGAGCTTCATAGCTGAACAAAAGTTTCTTGTGAAAATCGGGATAGGGATCGTGGCGTTGTGCGAACCGAACCATTATTTTGGTAATATATAATACATATAATAAGGTGGGGGCAAAAACTCCATTTATTCGGCTTAATGCAAGCTAAATCTAACTTAAAACTAAGGACTTAATCTAACTTAAAAATTACGAAGCTTAAAGCTAAGATAGGGATGTATTGGGGGAAGGATTGAGTAAACGGAGTTTAAGACTGGAGTTGCTTAGGTTAAAGTTGAAAAAGTTTGCGTTCGAATTAGCACTTCGCAACATTCGAGTTAAAGGCTCGTTGGAGCCATATGAGGTGCGGTGGGTAGGCAAGTAGAAGAGGCGAGGGTTTCTTAAATTTCTGGGGTTAGTGTTGAAAAAGATAGAATTGTAAAGAGTTTGACAGTCGACAGAACCAGAAAGGAGACGGTGAATGAATAGAATGTCAGCTATTTATCTTCGTTTCTCGAGTGAAATCAGGTTAATTAATTGTAAGCGATCACGGTAAGGTGGTAGGATTAAAGGATCGTTCCAAGGAAGGCCTCTAAGAGCAAATTGAAGGAATCGGCGTTGAATGCTCTCAATTCTTGATATATGAATATCATGATAAGGCGACCATGCCTGACAAGCGTATTCGAGAAGGGGTCGAACAAATGTTATGTACAGCGACCTTGTTACATAGGGGTTGGAGAATTCTTTGGACCACCTTTTGACAAAGCCAAGAGCTGAGTTGGCTTTCAGAATTATGTCATCTATATGTGCAAGGAAATTAAGTTCCTGGTCACATAGGAGGCAAAGATCGCCAAGGGACTCTACGATTGAAATGGGTTGGTTATGAAGGAAGTAGATACGAGGAGGAGATTTGATGCGTTTATACGCGAAAAGGTGATTGATTGGCATTTGTTAATATTAAGCTCCAATCAATTTTTGAGACACCAGACTGAAAATTTATAGAGGTCTTGTTGTATAAGCGTTGTGTCGCGTGACGACGAAATGGTCTTGAAAAACTTCGCATCGTCGGCATGCGTTTAATTACCATTTCGATATCGTTAATAGTAAGAATAAAAAGAAGGGGACCCAAATGGCTGCCTTGGGGAACGCCGGAGGTAGCAAGGAAAGGATTCGAAAGGGCCGATCTGAAGCGCACGCTGTATTAACGGTTATCTAAGTAAGAAGATATCCAATTCAAGAATAAAGGTTCACAGCCGAGAGAGGACAATTTGAAGAGTATAAGTCTATGCGAAATTTTATCAAAGGCCTTACTGAAATCTGTGGAAATAACGTCGACTTCATTTCCATTCTCTAAAGCGGAGAGGGCAAAAGATACAAATTCGACAAGATTAGTGGTTGTAAATCTACATTTAAGGAAACCGTGTTGTCTGGGGGAAATGAGAGACTTACAGCGACAGCTTATAAGTTCATACAAAATACTTTCAAAGATTTTAGGAATATATGAAAGTTTAGCGATGGGGCGATAGTTTTTGACATCAGATTTTGGACCTTTTTTGTGAATTGGGGTGACAAAAGAGGTTTTCCATATCTTAGGGAATTTTCCTTGAGATAGAGATAAACTAAAGATTTTTGAAAGGGATTGAGAAAGTGTTGAGGAGCATTTTTTTAGAAATATGGCAGGGATACCGACAGGGCCAGGAAGAAATTCATCGTTAAGTTGAGATAACTTATTTTGGATGAGATTAGGCTCGATGTAATCAGGAAGAAATGGACCAAGAGTAAAGTTCGGAAAATAATCAAAATACGCAGAATCAGGTACAAAAGAGTCGTCGGTAAAGGATTGTTTGAAAAAAGTGGCAAAGAAATTGGCAATATTTCGAGTTTCGTTTGAGGTTTCATTATTAAAGGAGAGGGAGGTAGTTGTATTTTTTCACCAGGACGATAAAAATCCATTCGTATTTAGTGGGAATAAATATTTTGTAACTTCTAGTAGAAACACGTTTACTTTTGATCCCAGAGATGGCGAAATTTCTCATAAATAGTTATTTTGGCCTTCAAAATATATTAAAAAATCCCTCTATGAACTATATTAATAACTTTTTGGACTTTTCCCAACTGGTTGGTTCGGTGGCAGAGCTTTTATTAATAATATTTACAATTTTGTCACTTATTTTAACACTATACCAACAGAAGTTTTTATGTGAATTAAAATATGTATACTATAATCATATATCGGTCCCTAAATAAGTACCCTACTATTCCTGTACATTTATATAAAGTTTAATGAATTATAACAATAAAAACAATTATAATAAAATTTATCGAAGCAACGCCAATACTTCTTTGCTAGTACCAATTTAATTTAAAAATTCAAACCTAAATAGAGATCTACATATATGTACTACATTAGGAATTATTTTTATTTCTTGTCTCATACTAAATCTTAAAAGATTACACTCGATTTCCTGCATCAATATTAAATTGTCTCTGCGGATATAAAGACTACGTTAAATAGAATATTAATATTCCGATCAGTAATTGCAGTTTGTCGTCTATGATCCCTGGCAATAATTGCATCACTAAACGTCTAAAAGTTTTATATTAAAATAATCGTTCTCGCTCAGAAATCGTATTCAGATTCAGAACATGTAATTTATCAAATGAGTTTCCAGTTTAATTAAGCTTTTCACGTTCGAGCTTCGCTTAAGTGTGCACAACACGCTTATTCATCAGGCTCTTCAAATTATACATATATATGTATGAGTAGCAGCAGCAGAGGCAGAGTGCGCCTGGGTGTTGGCTGGGTTGTTGATATTTATACAACACAAAAAATAAATAAGACGAAAATTAATTGTGTTCATTAATTTAAATTTTTCCAAAAGCAGATCATTTATCGAGTTCAATCGACGAAAAAATCCTTCATCGAACCAGCACGTCACTTGAGATTGAGATTCCCCTGGAGCGGTGAAAAAAGATTTCATTCAATATACCGACCTCAAGTGAAAAAAATGTTCTTGAGTTGGCCTCACTTATCACAATTTCAATGCCAACAATAATCATTGAGAAATCCATATTATATGTAAATTAAGACTTAAGTTTTTTTTTTCTTTTTTTTAAACAAAAAGTTCTAAATATCATCAAGGATAGATACTCTATAGTACAACAGACTGATGCAACTACAATGTACGTGTATTATGGGAACGATGGTGGGTGTATACCCATATATACTTGTTGTTATCGGATTGGATTGTGCCCAATACTGCTGACGTGCTGACAGAATTAACAAATTAAAATTCAAGTGCGACATCTGCTGCAAGCGGCAATAACTAATAAAGTCAACATGCCATAAGAAGCCAATCAAGTAAATAAAATTATGGAAAAATTTAGTTAATAGCCTTCACATAATAGCCCGAATGTTTTGAGCCATAAAAATCCATTTTTAGTGTGCACGCGTCTTAGATTGAAAGTTGCGACACAAAGTACACAAAAATAAAATACTCGATGAGTGTAGGAAGCAGTTAATCTAATATTTTGTCGTGTGGTGTTTTTTCTTGTTGCTGTTGCTGTTGCCTCTGCGACTCTCTATAGCTGATCTAAATTATGCTGCGCCCACTTCAGGAAGCATTTTTAGTTTCATCGCTTAGATGATGTTTTGTTTTGTTGATTGAATTTTGTATGTAAATAATACACAGTGGCGTCGCTCAAATGTGTAAGAGGAAACATTTATTTTATAAGAAATAAAAAACTTTCGTGAAACGGATTGATTCTTTCTTCCGCAGGAGTTGAGTATGTATCTTTTTGTTAGTTAATCTAGACATAAACCTCAGTCGTAAGCTAAACTTAAACATGTGTAATGATAGATCTCGTAGTGAGTTTTGTGGAGAGATATTATTTTTTAGGGTAACATTAACCTTTTTTACTATAGATGACCTCATGGAGAAACCCTGATGATGTCGGTTTGAAGACTAAAATTTAGCTCTGTTAAAACCTTCGGAACTTTAAGATTTTTGGTTCAAAGGGGTAGTTCAATTGCGATGACCTCTGTGTTGCTTTTTCCTGACGATAAATAGAATCTCTGATCTGTCTGATGGCAAAACACTTAAACTCTGTAAATTAAATCAAACCCCTGATTGGCCCCAAACACATTTCACTTAATTTTTCCATTTAGAAGCCTAATGAGACGTCTATATGGAAGAACACGTGATCGTTTGGTGCGTGTTTAAACATTCTAATTGCCAAATTGTTGTTTTACTCAAACATACCTATATATGTATTGTATATTATATAAAAAAACACATAAAGCAATTTCCATATTTGGCCCATTTTGGAGGGCTCATTACTCAAAAATAGGTAAGACCCTAACCATAATAACACAGAGCTCCAGCATGAACTGATATGGATTCGCGCATAAATCAGTGAAATTTAAAAATAAACCTACTCGTATACCCATACACTATACAATAGGCAGCATCGAAACACAGAACCGAAACCAGTGCCAGGGCCCCGAAAACAAGCAAGGGGCCTCACCCCCGCCCGCACCCAAAATTCAATACAATAGAAAACAACTTGAAAACCCATAAATTATCACTCGAACAATATAATCGAGGGAGACACACTTTGCATTTCAGATTGGATTATTATGTATTCAAAGTGGCAACCTAATCATGGCAATCACAAAACACAGAAACAGAGACTGAGACTAGAGAGATGGAAAAAAAAAAAACGAAAATATAAGAAACCCCATTAAGCAGGTATAAGCAAAAAACAGAGGAACGGGAACCTCACTTCATACAATAGGCTTGAAAATCCGAAATCTGAAATACAAAATCCTCACACCGCTACATGACACGTACATCAGTATTAGGTCTTATATACGTACAAAGGTGGCATGGTCGCTGAGACGAATTCAAATTTTTTGTGAAGGTGTTGCAATATCAAAAACAACAAATAACAAACCCGAGCTGTTTTATATCTAAATTCATGCTTGAGGTAAAGAGAAAAGGTATAAGTGTTATAGGAGGAAGCAATAATATATCTGAAGACCACGACAAGACCGTCGACGCGACGCGACGCGACGCCGACGTCGAATCGTCATCGTATTCAGTTTGGAGTCCAATCCAACCACAAGAAGGTGTCAGACAAAGAGAAAACCCGAGGAAAATGTTAGACCTATCGTATACCTAAGCAGTGTATAGTCAAGTTACTATCCTATATAAGATTGCTTGGAGAGAGGTGCTGGTTAAACAATAGTTGTATATTGTTTTACTAATGGAATAAACCTACTATGTCTATATTTGATATGGATGGTGATGGCGTCCCAACGGAGTGTCCATTATGCTAATTTACAATTTTAATATTTGTCTGGCGTAAACAGTGTGGACTCAAGCGGAGGGTCTTCGCAGGTCTTTTACTCAAAAGTCTCGGTGCAGCAAAAAAATGCATGTACCTGCCTCTCTATGTCATATGAAATGTTTTTAATAACACCTGTTTGAATAAGATAATGATGTCTACCTACAATGATGAAGCCTTATATGAAGCTTATAACAATGAAGATGATAGATCGCAAAGGCTGAAAGAAAGCTTTGAATGTATTTCTTCTTTTTTAATGAAAATCTTCCTTTAATAAAAACTAAAACCTAGATTTTCGAAGACGCTTAGTCTAATGCAACCAATGCTCGATGTATTCCCACCGGCGGAACCCGGTCTAGAGTTAATATATCAAATTTGGCGCGTTAAGTACGGGGTAACTCGAATTTTACACTGATCATTTAATGATTTTGCACTGAAAAACCAGCCCTTAGATCACAAGTAGCACAAAAAAGTATAATTTCGGTATAACATTTCTTAATTCATACTTTATTCAATTTTAAATTGGTATACAAATGAATGGCTTCTTTATTCATTCTTTATTTCTTCTTAGTTAGGTATTTTCCTTAAGAACTTAAATTGGTATGTTCACTTCTACTTAAAGCATCCTAAATACTTCTGAAATTGATATTTCTTAAATCGGTGTTTTTATTTCTTTAATACTTCTTTAATTATTGTAAAAATGATTTTTTTAAGGAATTAAATCGGCATTTTTGTAATTCTTTAATACTTCTTAAAGTCTTCGAAAAATAGTATTATTAATTGCACCACTTGATACGAGTGGTAGTCGGTAGAGTGATGATTAGTGCGTATGTCTGTCTGGCTGGAGACCTGGGTTCGATTCTTAGCCTCGTTTTAAAAAAAAAATCAATCAACAAGTATTGAAATGCATTGATTGGCTGAGCAGGTAGCGCACAGGAACGCCATGCGAAGGAACTCGAGTTCGAATCCCGGTGGAAGCAAAGGTCAATAATAATAATTGACTTCAAATACAGTGTAAAATAATAATATCACTACAGAAAAAGGCAAAAATAGTTGAAAAAGAAAGTAAAAGTATAAAAATGAAAGACCAAAACAAATAAGTAAGTAAAAATACAAAATAAATAAAAATTAAAAAAACAATAAATAAATTTTATTTTTTTTTCTTTAAGAAGGAGTAAAGAAATATTTAAGAAGGCTTTTTGAAGGGAAAGAAAATTTTATACCTATTTAAGAAGGATTAAGTAAGTATTTAAGACAAATGTCATTCCGAATTAAGCTTCTTAATTCCTTCTATAGGACCGCCCACTTGCGCCTTTTATCTACTTAATACGAATTTAAATCCGTTTTTAAGAAGAATTCAGGCACCGCTTAAGAATTCTTAAATCCTTCTATAAGTAATTCTGTGCTACTTGTGGAGGTTGTATTGAAGGAAAATAGTTTATATTTCTGACTTCTAAACTATCTCAGAAATATTTTTAGGATTTTTCAGTTTTGATGGCATTTCTCAAGGCAAAAATGCGTTCGCTTGGTCAATTTTTGACAAGTAAAGTTAGTGGAGAAATTCAAATAAGAACTGACAAATTGCTGAGACTTTAAATTTTTTCGATATTCTTGTCACAGATTTTTCAGTTTATTATAGCAATAAAATCCAAAATTACAACCTTTTTCCAATCTTTAACTATTGCAATCTCCACACATATGAATAAGTCCAAAGATATCCGCTATACATAGATAAATCATCGCCTAAAGCTATCTACACTATCTTGTTACTCAAGGACAAGGATTAAGTTTTATTTCATTCGCAAAACTCAATTGCCAAAAAACTTAATTATCACAATAGTGGTGTATGGTAAACCATTTTAGTCAAAGAAATACCTAAAATTACATTTCAAAACATTCAAGTCTTCTTCCTTTCAAAATCACACTTCAAATTCCAAAGCTAAACACAATATAATATGTCCTTTAACCTGGAAAAAAATAATATTCAACTTTTTTTAATTTTAATCTAAATACGACTGCTTGGATTTGTTTTTATTGCTCGTCTGTTACGCAAGACTCAATTAAGATTCAAGGAGTGTAACTGTTGAGATGTTATGCATATTGAAATAGACGTCTTCGTATAAATATAGGTATGTGTTGCAGAACAAAGTTGAAGGTCGCCCGTTCCGTTAACCGTTATACAAAAGGAATTAGCTTGAATTTGCAAATTCCCTTTTGCTAAATGGTGATAGTAACGGGTGATTTTTAAGCTGGTTTGGTTTTGGCAACACTGGTTTTGACAGCTGACGTGTGTTTAGTACCTTGTGTCACTGTCAAACAGCTTCAGTTTGGTTTGCAATTTAACCATGGATCGTCTTACAAATGAACAACGCTTGCAAATTATTGAATTTTACTATCAAAATTCGTGCTCGGTTCGAAATGTTCATCGCGCGCTGCTTGTGTTCAGCGATGAGGCTCATTTTTGGTTGAATGGGTACGTAAATAAGCAAAATTGCCGCATTTGGAGTGAAGATCAGCCAGAAGCATTGCAACAGCTACCAATGCATCCCGAAAAAGCCACTGTTTGGTGCGGTTTATGGGCCGGCGGCATTATTGGGCCATATTTCTTCAAAGATGATGCGAATCGCAGCGTTACTGTCAATGGTGAACGCTACCGAGCGATGATAACAAACTTTTTTTTGGCCGAAATGGAAGTTCTTGACTTGCATGATATGTGGTTTCAACAAGACGGTGCCACATGCCACACAGCACGCGAAACAATGGCGCAATTGCGAGGCGAGTTTGGTGAACAGTTAATTTCACGTTTCGGGCCGGTCAATTGGCCACCTAGATCGTGCGATTTGACACCATTAGATTATTTTTTGTGGGGGTATGTCAAGGCTAATGTCTATAGGGACAAGCTCGCTTCGATTGACGCGCTGGAAGCCAACATCCATGCATTCATTCGTGAGATACCGGCCGATATGTGTGAATGAGTATGCCAAAATTGGACTCAGCGGATGGGCTACCTGAGACGCAGCCGCGGTCAACATTTGCATGAAATTATCTTTAAACATTAAATTGCAAGGTTCAAACTATCGATTCAAATAAATATTTCATTCATTTTTTCGAATTTTTTGTGTTTTTTTTTTTTTAAAAAGATCTAAACCTCTTAAAAAATCACCCGTTACTTCAAACAAACGCTCGCAAAATTTTGTCAACCAATTTACCAAAAACACAATGAGAATGAGAACCTTCCATATTCCGCCCTCCTGTTGTTTGTTAACCAGCATTTCAGAAATTCTGGCTTGCTAAACAACAAATTAATTTGAAATTCAATTCTAGCGCCTATTAGAATACTCAACTTCCCCCATCCGCACTCCCTTTGCTTTATTTCGCTGATAGCAACTGATGGATGCACGAAGCACGAGTGTTGTGTTGGAGTATCTCGCTGTGTCTATCATTTGCTGAGCTATTGATTAAATAAAACGTGATGTCATATTGAGTTTGCGAATCCGCACAAACAAATTCATCTCCTCGCGCTGTGTAATGATGACACTATAGGTATATGGAAGCGGCCGGTCCAAGTGATTCTAGTTCACCCGACCCGCCATCCACCCGGTTGTCTATGACAGCGGATAATCGACAGCGTTGAGACTTGAGAGTCGAGTTCTAGCAGCGTAGTGCGGCGTGTGCGGCATGTTCAATATAGCTGGAATTAGAATATACAATCTCAAGTGTTTACGCCGACACGGTTCGTTGGATCACTGAATAGCACGGAACCAGAACCAGATACCAGAGCCATCAGAGAAGCATTTCGCTTTGAGAACTCACAGTTCACAAACAACATGGAAGCACACCAATTCCCTCATAATACCTATACAACCCATTGCCTCTAGGGGTATTTATCCGAGAGGCTTCATCAACGTCAACATCATCATCGTTAGCATCGTGATGAAGCCGGCATTCATTAGCATTTTCGCGAACTAACGAACACACATATACGGAGATGTGGTATGGGGGAGGAGTAGTTGAACGGGGTATAGAGCTTCAATGAGTTGAAGGGTAAAGTTAAATGCACTCAGAATATGGGTTAGCTGGACGGGCTGCAGAGAAGTCTCGTTCACATTCAAGGACAATATGCGGGTTTGATTATATAAAATTAGAATTGCCAATTTTCGGGTGACATTGACAAAATTAGACGTTGATGGTTGTGGAACGAGCCTGGAGGGGTTTTTTTTTTTGTTGTTTTCCCCTTTTTTTTTTGTTCCACGCGCCTGCCCGAAATTGAAAATTCTAGAGGCAAATAATGATATGGAGTGTCAATGAATCGCTTTCGCGGCTACCGGCACGTTTGTGCTGCGTGTGCAAGGGTAAAAGAATTGTTTCCAAGGATTCGAAATAAATTGAGTCGATGAAATTGCGGCAAAGGCCGTTCGAATTAACAAATAGGTATACATGTATAAATAGCACTTTTGATATTGGATAACATTGAAAACTGAAATTCAATCAGTTGCTTTGCTCTTTTATCAATCATATTGTGAATTGATTTTATTTAAAATGGAAAGGATATTCTGATAGGGGGGGGGGGGGGGGGTGTGATTTCATCATCATCATCACATTGGAGCAGTGCTTTATAGAAGAGGTATGGTAATGAATTTTAATTGGAAGTCGTAGATGGGGCAGATGAGGCCAAGTTTTTCATTGCGAGATTAAAGTTTAATCAGAATTTACTCAACAAATTTGGATATCGGATCTGTCAAAAAAGATAAATTAACCAAAGTCACAATTACCTTAAGTGGAAGAAATTTTTGACAATATAAACCTATGGCAATGGCTGATTCAACAAATTTGTGAGTTTGGAGGTGTATTAAGTAGATACAAAACAAATCTATATTTCAAAATAGCTTTTAACGGACTTAAGGCCATAAAATTACCGTTTGGACCGTTTACAAGTCCAATTTCCAATTAAAGAGTGCTTAGCCTTCTACTTGGCTGATGTACTTCAGAATTCGTATTATAAAAACCTTCATATTGTAATGTTCTACCTAGGTTCGATAACAAAACTTATTTCCTTTAAATAATAACTTCCACTTATTTACTTTTCAAAATTAACACACTTTATTTCACTTCAAACCGTTTTTATTATTCATTAATCTCAATAGTTTGCAATTTAAAAATTCACTTCCGGATACACTTTTACTTTATACTTTACACTGTCGCATTCAAAATTAAAACTGTCTCTGCTCGCTCAAAAACATCTCCTTATATAGGGAATTAAATACTTCTAGTCTTTACTAGTATCCACTGGAATATTCGAGTATATCTCCTTCTAGTAGTTTCCATTCCAGTCGCTGACAGATGGAACACTGGAATTGATAATCAGCTGACTCACAAGATGGCGCTGTAAACGGTTGACGGTTTGATGTTTAGCTTTTCCAAGAGATGGCGCTACAAACAGTTAGAGGATTTTCTTTTCTTTCAAATTCAAAGTAGTTGGGTAATTATTAAATCGTTACAATATTTATATTTAATCAAATTTATTCAGAGATATTATTGACATTTGATGAAATAGAATAGTCAGTGCCCTCGTTCGCCTGGTAGGCGGTAGGTTATCTTGGTTTTGTTGTTGCATCAGCTGTCATCAATTGTTTTTTTTTTTAACTGGGGATTACAACAATTTGGAAGTGGATACGTTAAATGAACAAGGTTAGTAATGTTTTAAATTTGTAATTTACTTTAGTTGTCTTGAAAAGAATGAAATGTTCATTGATTATTTCCAAACTTTCACTCAAATTCAATAATTCATTTCAAAAATAAGAATAGACAACTGTCAGAATGCGTTTATAAATACGGAGATGGCTAACTTTCTAGACAATTGATAGCTTAGTCAATGGCAACTTTCAAAGAGTGTTCTTAGGAAATCCAATAGATACAGGTTAAACTCTCCAGACTTAGATTTAACTTTTAAATGAAATGAAACACATGCAAACAAGATCAATTGAAATAATATTCGTGTTTAAATCTTATTTCCGGCTGATGGGTGTGGGTCCGCAGTTGGCTAAAACGAAGCTTAACCTGGAAGTTCAATATATCTTTGATCTAAGCACTCCATATGTGGCATATTGGCAAAATAGTATACCTTTTAAAAGGTCATAAATGGATTAATTTGCAATAATTGTTAAGTAATAGTTTTTTTTAATGAATTTTTGAAGATTTTTCAAAGTCATATTGGACAGATTTTTTGCACCTCATTTGTGTGGTATTAAAGATCGTAAAGATTTTTAGCACCTCATCTGTGGGATATTCGATAAAAAAATATATCATATTACTACGTTTTGCAAATATCCAAAAAATGGGGAGCTAAGATCCCGGATGGAGCTGAAAATGTCAACTACTTTAACGAGAAGCAATGTCAGTTTGCAAGCGTTGTTATGGTGTTAAATGGCAAAATATACTAAGCGCAAATCATATATCAGCTGTCAAAATTACTATGTCAATAGGAATAGTGCAGCCAGTTTAAAAACCAAACCTCTAAAAGACACACCCTTTACGTCTGATGTTGTTTGACAATAGACAAAAAAGAATATCTAATAGTTTTTAGTTGCAAGTAGGTACATGGTATACAAAAGACTTATCAGTTTTCCAACGAGGTGATTTTCCATAAATAAAGGGTCCGCCAAATAACTTTTTTTTTTGTTTAAATAGCAATTTGCTAATTTACTACCCGCCAAGATCAAAATGAGCTTCATCTGAAAAGATGATTCTTTTGGCAAAATCGGCATCTTCTCTAAGTCGATCGCAGGCCCACTTAGCGAAGCGTATACACAACCATATTCATTCACCGGAAGGATAAAACTAATTCTCTGTCTAATAAGCCATGAGCTAAATGTTACCATTCATGAAATAAGCACTAGTTGAAAAAAAACGTTAGATGGCGGACCCTTTATAAGAGGAAGTAAGACACTTTTTGGTCTTTTTTTTTTTGGGGCAGAAAAATAACCAATTTGTTCAACAAACAACTAATGAAAAGATCCGCGTCCTTCTATTGACCTGGTTTCCTTTTTCTGTGATTGAAGTTTCGAACTCATATACCAACTACACCGATGCCGCACCTACCAACAACAAAATATTCAGAATCTTTGATTACGTTTTTTAAAATTGATTTTCAACCTTCCAGAGATATCTTATGTTGAAAAAAGCACAACATGTGAATTTAATTTAAAAAAAATCATCGCAAAAGCCTCTTCAAATCAAAACTGACGGCCCTCGATTTTATTTTTATTAAACAGAACAATCATACCATTATATTCCATTTTTTTCTTTTAATAAAGACCATCAATCAAAGAATCCATTGATATCTCGCACGATCACCATAAATAAACATTCAGCTGTAAGCAACTGAATTAAATCGCAATTATACAATCCAGAGCTTCTTTTCAACAATTATAGTTTTACCGAACATGACATCAACTATAGATATACAGTTCAACTGAAATTGAACCTGAACAGTGCAAGGTTCAAACGAACACAGGAACGTAGGTGAATATTTTTATTATGAACGGGGAGGGTTGATTACAAATTTTGACCACGGAGCCTTAGATCAGATAATAGTATGTTTTAAAAAAAACAGTGCTAACTACAGCCTTCAATAGTAAAAACAAATTGTGTAAGGCTATATCTCCTTAAGGTGTCTGTACATTTGAAAATCTTTTCACTTTGTTAAATTGAAGTAGGTTGAAACAGACATTTTTAAAGTGAAATAGATTTCAATATTTTGGTGATGGTGCGAAGTAGTAGATTTAAAAAAAAATTGGAAAAAAAAGAAGTAGATCTACTTCAATTGAAGTAAAGTGTTATCACTGATTGTAGTTCTTTCAGTGTTTTTTTACTCTCAAATTGACATGCAGAAATGTAATTTCTTACTCCACCTATCACTGTCAATATATTCATACTATTTTGTTTGTTTGCTTTGGAAAATTAAAACGGTTTTGGTGGAAAATCCTGTAAAAAATTCAAATTCGATGAACGATCCTCCTGAAAACAATGATTCTGTCATGCTGTATTCACCAATCTCTCTTCTTTTATCAAACAAAAAAAAGGTTTCTTAAATCCTAAAGGGTATGGCAACCTTACCTTCGTCCTGCTTAGCTACGGCCCTGAAAAAAAGAACAACAAAATACAACCTATTCATTCTTCTTTTAACTTGAAATAACCCACATTATAATGCGAACAAATAGGGAGAGAAGGAAAAAAAAAACAAATAACACAACAAAAGCATCATTTCGTTCGATCAAACACAATCAATGTCGAATGTAGCATTCAAATTTGAACAAATGAAAACGTTTGATTGGTGACAGATGACAGATCTCCTTAACTCAAAATGATCGTTGCTTTAACATCAGTTAAGTTGAGTTCGATCTGTACCTATATACAATTCTACGTTTACAGAATGATAATGATGCCATAATTTTAAGTCAGGTTTGATTGTTTTTTTTTTTTTTAAGTTTAAAATTTACATGAGGCTTTTCTTCTCATTTGAAAAAGCCTCCATTGTATGTTTTTTGACAGCTACCATGATTTTCTTGAAATGTAGTCTTAGTCTCCACTCGAGTGTTGAGTGGCCGCCATTATTATAAAAAATATTATAATGACAATGCATCTGCAAGTCTCATGTAACGTTTTTTTCTTCTTTTTTGTATAGCAAAGTGTCGAATGCTGATCTGCTGCTGCTGCTGATGGTTATGGTTGGATGCACAGAATTTAATTACTCTCATTAGCATATTCTATTAATTTAATTTTATTGTTGTTTGCGCTGTTATTGTTTATCTTTCTGCCGCTTGCCGTCACCAGCAGTAGAGAAATAGCTTCATCGACTGCTCTACCGCTCTACCGCTCCACCACTGCTACCTTCTGCCTATAGTCGGTCAAATGTAATTCAACAACATCTATCAAGGATTAATTTGCATAAATTGTAGTTGGAGGTTTAGTTATGGCACACACAATAATAAACACCACCACTACCCCCGGCCGAAGCTATAAAGCGCTGATGTATAATTATATCGCCCGCATCAAGTTGTCAGTTGTAATTTATCGCACAGGCCATAGTGAGCAAATTAGAAGCCAAGTCAGTTCGGTTCGGTTCGGATTGGGGACTGGGGTACCGAAGTGAGGTACCAGTACCACCAGTTCTACCTACCCACCAGTTTCAGCAAGACGACGACGAAACTCAAACTCACTCGCACTGGAAGAAGCAGTATGCATCAATTAATCTTTATTTTTCAGACTTCAGAGCTTGAGATGTTTCTGTGAGAATAGATATAGATAGAAAACTGGGGACTGGAGGGGCTTGAAGCGAGTATGTCTAAATGTGGGACTTAATTGGGCACAACTAAGCTGTGTTTGGATAAAATTAAGACAGAAAAAAAGTACAATGGACGCGATTGTTTTGCTGGTGTTTGCCCGAGTTTGGGTTGAATTTTCTATGCCAAAGCTTTTTCCACGGCTACATCTAGCCGCAAATCTAGCAACAAAAACTAACAAAAAAAAAAACAAAAATAAGCAGTTAATTAATTATGCATGCGATGAATTATTGTTATGTTTAGCTGATAATTAACAGTTTGCTGATGAAGCTATAGATATAGGTGAGGATAGTTGTTTGTTTGTGAAAAAAGGTCCAAAAATAAAGGGCATGAGGTACTGACCAAACCAAACCTTAACAAAAAAAAACATATACTCATAAAATGGTAAGGCTATAAAATGTATGGTCAGAGTTTTGGAATTGATTTGGTTATAGTCTTGGGCCTCGGCTCGGTTATAATAATATGGTTACATATGAAAAGAAGTTTGACCTCAAGTAGAACAAAATAAACAGAAACACACTCGGCAAGATGAGAACGGACGGGGCGGCGGCGCGGCGGGCCATAATAATACCAGCAATAAAAGTCGTTGGCTATCGGCGGTATAAATTATTACGACAAACACTCGACGAAACGTGCTAATGGAGAGTATTTTTTCGTGTATGAAGGAAATAAAAAATGTAAGACAAGACTTGGGATTCTGACTATGGATAGACCTATCTTTTTGTCTGAAACCTTTTTTGATGGGTTTTAGTGGCAGGCAAACAATCCGCCTCCACTTATGATTATGGCTATGTTAATTTTGTTTTTCAAAAGTTCGTAATTGAAGGCGGTAATATATGAAGGGAGAGTGACGTGTTTTGTTTTGTTCTTTTTTGGAAGGTTATTTCCGTATTGTGGTATAGTTGTATAGGCATCACAAAACATTACGCTTATCATCAGGCTTACTTGCGGGGTTAAGACTTTGACAGTCTCTTCAGACATTGTATAATTTTAGACAATTATAAAACTGAAGGTCGAAGGGCTATTAGGCTATTAACTGAAGACAATTTAAAAATGTTTCTATAGCTTATAGTAAAGCTTGAGTTGATTTAAACTTATCGAATAAAAGATAACGAATGTGAGAACTATCGCTTGTGTTGAATGAATGTTGTACATATGTGGTTTAAGGTGCAACTCTACACACATATTGATTCCTGGTCTTAAGCTAATCTGATAATTCCTACCATATTGGGTGGACGCCCAATCTGATTAATAATTTCTCCAGTTTGAGTATACATATTTTGTTTTAAGGGAGGGAGCCAACCATGCATTTTTTTTATTGACAGTAAGTTGCTAGATAGCTATTTTATATGCAAAAAATTGTTAAGTGGTTCCCTATCATAAGTCTGAACTCCATAAGTAGATACACTTACACTATAGTAACTTATTGCACAAAAACTAAGTGCAGAAAGGTACAGACTGAGCCTAAAGGTCGGCACTTGGCCATCATGGAAAATCATACCATTCGAGGGTTTTAATGTGTGGGAAATTTGTTTGTTTGTATTTTCAACACAGTTTCGCAAGAATAACAAAGCTCATTTAGAACTTAGACGTTGATGACAAACTTGTGAGCACATAAACATATCATCCTTGTAACGATCGTCACTATTGTCAATTATCAATTGATAGTCCATTAATATTTAAATTTGGCACATTTGAATTCAATTCATTAAAAAAATGAACAACTATTCGGTTAAAATAAATGATCAATTTTGTTGAATTTACAAAGGTCTGTCCCATTTTCAACGAACAAAAATTTTATCAATTATGGATTTTCAATTGATGATTGACAATTGTAATATCAGGTTTGTGTATTAGCTTGTTATTAATATTCCTGAATGTTTATTGGCTTGTGGCACGACATAAGTAATAACGAACGGTAAACTTTTACTTTATAAATCTAGTAATTATGGAAAACATAACTTCTTCGCACAAACTCGTTGATAGATGAATTCGCGTTTACAGATATCACGTGTGTATTAAAGCGAATACATATTTTTGTAATTAATATTGCTTTTAAATTGTAACCTCATGCTGATGTACCCCGGGGTTTGATAGCTAATAAGGGGTCTATCTAGGTAATTCCTTTATTTCAGGGTTCATCATTTTTTTTAATTTTTTACTTGCTCTATAGGAAAAGTATTGGTTTCGTGAAAAAAATGAGGTTGTAATCAAAATTAACACTGCGATAATCGAGAAGTCCTAAAAAGTGGTTTTTGTCATTCCGTCCGTCGGTCTCTGCGTAGGTGCATCCGTGCATCGACTGTAATTTAAGCTAGAGCTTAAACGGGTGGACCGAATTTCATAAAATTTGATACAGAGCATTTTCATATGATTTCCTAGAGGGAAAATTCGAAGTTTTGTTTTAGCTCAGCTAGAACGGGTAGCTGCCATACAAATATTTTGGTTTCTTCAAATTTTCTCAAAAACGGCTATAAAGATTTTAATTAAACTTCGTACCTGTAATAACCAAATCAATTGTAAGAAAACTGCATTTCAGGTTTTTCTCGAAAAATTCATATTACGGAAATAGGAATTCCAGGTTTTTTGAGAAAATGGTCTTATTTTTGGGTTATTGGCGTATATCTTTGCCATGGTTGGACTAATTTTTTTATAATTTTTCAATCTGATGCTTCCCAATAGCTCAAATAATGCATTTAAGAATTTTTAAAAACATTTTTTTAGAAACAAAAAATCAATTTTTTAGTGCTCTTGACTCTTTCAAAATATTTTCTCGTTAAATATATAGGAATAGGTACATCATGCATCTTCAATGTGGGGTTACCCACATTATTTAACCACAAGAGCAAGTTCGTGCATATTTTTTTTTTAATTTAAACTAGGTACACTATTTGAACGCTAAGATTATTATATAAAATATATATATAAAATAAAGTTCGACGATTTAAATTTTGTAGATAATAGTTAATCTTTACATTTTGAATTTCCTAAGTCATCTTTATACCTTTCCCATAGTTATCAAATATGTATCCAAACAAAATAATTAAAGAAGTTTCGTTGACTCCACCCTGTACATAAATTTGTTCAATTGTCTTACTCCATTCAAAATACAAAATCATAATAATGGGTGATTTTTTAAGAGGTTTAAAACTTTTTTTTTAAAAAAATCACAAAAAATTCGAAAAAATGAATGAAATATTTATTTGAATCGATAGTTTGAACCCTGCAATTTAATGTTTAAAGATAATTTCATGCAAATGTTGACCGCGGCTGCGTCTCAGGTAGCCCATCCGCTGAGTCCAATTTTGGCATACTCTTTCACACATATCGGCCGGTATCTCACGAATGAATGCATGGATGTTGGCTTCCAGTGCGTCAATCGAAGCGGGCTTGTCCCTAAAGACATTAGCCTTGACATACCCCCACAAAAAATAATCTAATGGTGTCAAATCGCACGATCTAGGCGGCCAATTGACCGGCCCGAAACGTGAAATTAACTGTTCACCAAACTCGCCTCGCAATTGCGCCATTGTTTCGCGTGCTGTGTGGCATGTGGCACCGTCTTGTTGAAACCACATATCATGCAAGTCAAGGACTTCCATTTCGGGCAAAAAAAAGTTTGTTATCATCGCTCGGTAGCGTTCACCATTGACAGTAACGCTGCGATTCGCATCATCTTTGAAGAAATATGGCCCAATAATGCCGCCGGCCCATAAACCGCACCAAACAGTGGTTTTTTCGGGATGCATTGGTAGCTGTTGCAATGCTACTGGCTGATCTTCACTCCAAATGCGGCAATTTTGCTTATTTACGTACCCATTCAACCAAAAATGAGCCTCATCGCTGAACACAATTTTTCGATAAAAAAGCGGATCCTCGGCCAGCTTTCCAAGAGCCCATTCACCAAAAATTCGGCGTTGTGGTAGGTCGGCTGGCTTTAGTTCTTGCACCAGCTGTATCTTAAAAGGCTTTACGCCCAAATCCTTCCGCAAAATTTTCCACGTAGTGCTGTAACAAAGGCCTAACTGCTGGGAACGGCCGAGCACGAATTTTGATAGTAAAATTCAATAATTTGCAAGCGTTGTTCATTTGTAAGACGATCCATGGTTAAATTGCAAACCAAACTGAAGCTGTTTGACAGTGACACAAGGTACTAAACACACGTCAGCTGTCAAAACCAGTGTTGCCAAAACCAAACCAGCTAAAAAATCACCCGTTATAATTTTATCACTAGCTATTAATGAATACAGTTCGAGCGTTAGAAAAACAGAGAAGGTTCTAAAGAGTCCGCCAAATAACTTTTTTTTTTGAAAATGGCGCAAAACATCGAGTGTAGCTTCGGCTGTGTGGCACGTAGCGCCGTCCTGTTGAAACCAAATGTTGCCAATATCCTCCTCTTCAATTTTTGTGAACAAAAATTCGTTCAACATGGCCCGATAACGATCGTCATTGACTGTAACGGCCACTCCTTGCTCACTTTCGAAAAATGGCCCAATTATGCCTCTGGACCAAAATCCGCCCCAAATAGTGACTCTTTTTGGGTGTATCGGCTTTTCAATGTATGCGTGCGGGTTTTCTGCGCCCCAAATGTCACAATTTTGCTTGTTTACTACCCGCCAAGATCAAAATGAGCTTCATCTGAAAAGATGATTTTTTTTGGCAAAATCGGCATCTTCTCTAAGTCGATCGCAGGCCCACTTAGCGAAGCGTATACACAATCATATTCGTTCAGCGGAAGGATAAAAATAATTATCTGTCAAATCAGACATGAGCTAAGTGTTACCATTCACGAAATAAGCAATAGTTGAAAAAAAAAACGTTAGATGGCGGACCCTTTATAAAAAACAATATTCCGATGCAGATAGTTTTTGAAATTCCAGATATTAAAATGGGAGTGAAAATGGAATCTGGCAAAGCATTCCACATTTGTGTAGTGCGTCTATTGTCTATTGGAAATATTTTGAAAACAAAAAATCAATATCATTTCTTGATATTTCCAAATCTATTCAAAAATTGCCTAAACAATATAAAATATACCAAAAACTTCTTAACACAACATTAAAGTCTCCCGCACTTCCCCGATCGAACTATTTAGATCTATGAACTTTGATTATACCTACATGTAATTATGAAAGAAGGATTTCCTTCACCATTGAATAATCATGAGACATCAGCAAGTTAAGATTAAAACCATCCATTAAAAATAATTACAATAAGTCAACCCCACCAGTTTCAAAACTATGAATACTGGGGATAAATAAATCCTTTTCAACATTCTTATCTATAAAACTGATTGTTATGTTTAGTAAACCATTTTCAAAGTTGTATACTCTTTCGACCATCATATCGGAAAAGAGGTCTCATATCTCATTTACAGACATCCCCTATGCCTCACCTGTGTGGATATTTATCACTTCATTTCCCAAAACCTTCCCCCGATCCCCTCGTGAGGCCAATAAAATGCAGAAACAACAACCTAACTCAGTGAAAAGCCAAAACCATGAGTTATTACATTTAACACCACAACCGACAGCGCAGCGTTCCTATACATATATACAGAGCAATGTGCGTGGGGCTCGAAGCCATGCTCAACCGACATCCACCAACCATCAGCCAACAGTTATCGCTTTCATAACTACCCCTCCCCCATATCCGCCCTAAATTATGCTAATGCTCCACATTAGATAACGGAGTCACTTTACGAATGAAGAACCGATCCCAAAACTAAAAAAAAAAAGGAAAACTAGCCGTCCAGCGCAGCGCCCAACTCAACATAAACTTTTCTTCCTTTTCCTGAACTCGATAGGAGCTAGCTGGGCGCATTCTCGCATCTCTGACTTTTGGTCTGTTTCTGCTGAATTGGAACAAACCCAAAAAATAGAAAAAAAAAAATAGAAGTCAGTGTGGAGCATCGGAGTAAGTATGCTAGAGTGGTTTGGGTTACGACCGGCTTTTGAGGTCGGGCAACGGGCTGCGGGCATCTAAGCATCGGGCTTGGCCCTCGCCATCGCCATCGCCAATCTATTTTGAAATTTGATCACGTACTCGGAATAAATTATGAATTTGTACAAAAACAGGCTTCGAAAAGCTGACTATCGTTGTTGTTGTAATTGTTGTTGGGCTGCTCTTTTGTCCGGCACATAAAACATGAATTTTTGTTTGATTTGTTTTTGTAATGTATGTAGGTATATTTGCATATGAGGAACAAAACACAACGCATTTGGATTGTTTTGCTTCGGACGATGTTATTATTATGATGTTTGGGTTTTGGACAGTGGTGAGGGGGTGGTGTTTAGAAGCGAGGGTGTTGGGTGGGTGGTTCAGCCCTGCCTAGATCCATTCAAAACAAAATGTTGCCTTTGATGCATGGCTAATTAATTTGTTTTCACAATTCTTTTTATTTCATATCGCATGAACCTACTATACGTACATTTAATGATGGGGGGCATACGATAGGCATAAATGCGAGGAATTATCAGCATGTAGTACAAAAGAGGCCCCCTTTATTTAGGTTTCACAACATGACTTCTCAATATGAACGTGACCAAAGCATAGAAAACGTTTTCCACTTTTGTTTGTTGTTTTTTCTTTTTTTTTAATTATTGTTTTTGAATATTATTTTGTACATAATAAAGGAGTGTTCTTGACTCTTAATGTTTAGTTTTCTATTTTTATGTTTGTTTTTGGTCAGACATTGATGTCTGATTCGGACTGGGTATAAAGCTCACTGTTACTACTTTGTATATTGAATTGAATTTGAAATTTGCGAAGTTTGTAGAAAATCGTGCCTACCTACCTAAATGTTTTGTCTGATGGAGTAAAGTTTTTTGTTTTTCTTTAATTTTATTTTGTTTTTCAAACATAACTTCCTCAGCAAAGGTTACATCCTACTACTGATGAAGTTTATGAGATCTTTTTTGCCAAGTTGGAATTATGAAAACAACATGAGTGTATTTTAGAGCTTTTATATAGTTCATACTGTTACAGAATTTTTGTCCTGTATCTGTGACGTCAAAAAATGTGACGAAAAAAAATGACTACAAAATAGACGGGATAAGCAGTCAGTCTGCCAACAGGAAGACCCTGAAATAGATGGGCAGATGAGCTGGTAGGTAACAACGCGAGAAATAGAGGAAAATGCCAGTATTTGAATCTTTATTCACGTAACTGTAGGTACTTATTTTAAAGACCTTAATATTTATAAATAATTTTATTGGTTACTTTATAATTTAAAAAAAAATGATAAACCATTAATTTAATATGTATTTTAATTTTAAATGTTAAACTAAAAATTATAATTCATTAAAATAAAGTAACAAATCTTCTTGAATAACACTAAATTAATGCTTGATGTAAAATTTCAATTGACTAAAAAACACAAGATATTTATATTACTTATGAAAAATTACAGAAAATAATTTTTAGAAATTTAAGAAATGTTATATTTTTTAAGAAGTCTTTGTTTCGTATTTTTTGTTTAATTTTTTTTTAAGATATGTCGGTTCAAGACTTTATTGAAAATGATTTGTTTTGTGATAACGGTAAGATGATTTTGACAAGCTCAGTGAGAAATAAGGATAGTAAAAACTGGAACTTTAAAATGCATTTCAGTCGCTTTCTATAAAGAAGACGAATTTTCCCAAATGAACTCATTGACATGATTGTGTCCAACATTAGCAATTCCCCTCGGGAAAAAAACATTCATACAAAAATTTAGAAACTATTTCTAAGGTATTTTGGGAGATGATTGTCAAATGAGCCTATAAATTAACATATCAGTGCTGGTGGGCATTTTTTTTTATAGAAATCCATTCATATCCATAATCCATAAATTTATCCCAAAAGTTTCAGATTTTATAGAAAGATTTTTTTGTTTTTGAAGAATATTAAAAAAAGGAAATAAGATTTTTTAAAGTTTAATTTTTGCTATTTATTCTTTCTGTTGTATTAAAGAGGGATTTTTGTTTTCATTTCTTTAAAAGCAGTTTGCATCATTTATTTTTCGTGAGTAATTTGTCTAATTCTTAAAATATTGTTTTATTTGTCAAGTCTTATGAAATTTTCTAAGAAATAATTCTAATATTTGCTTTTAAATTTGTTCGCCTTTTTGCAGGCTATTCAATTATAATTTTTTAGTGTTAACCAACTAAATCTCCATACAAAATGAGTCGGTTTTCGCTTTGTCCCTTTTGAAGTCTAAATTACCAGACAAAGGGATTTTTCCCATGATCCCCCAGCACTGTTAATCATCAATTAATTTCAAATCAGTGTGAAACTAAAGGCAGTTTGCCAAATAAATATCTCTCAAAAGTGTCATATAAGTGTGATAGTAAAATTTATATGACATAAAATACATGGAGCCTAATACTACTTTGTCATACAATATTATATTGTGTCATATTTTATATGGCATACTGGGACATACATATATACATATGACAGTGTAATATTGCCTTAAGTTTTATTTCAAAAAACTTATCAGTGCAAGATATTAAGTGAAGTCACACTATACAACTTTTTCGGAACATTTTTTGAAATCAGAGTTTAGTTTCAATTCGTGACTCGACATTATTGGTTGTGAAAATGGTGGACAAATGAAACCTGGGTCCAGATACAGTTAACCATTTGAAGATTACTCTCGCTCTTAGATTTGATCGCGACAGCTATTGTCAGCTAGATTGTACGATCTGGGCCCTGTTATACCCCCCCCCCCCCAAAAAAAAAAAAAACTTATTTATGGTCTTAACTTTTCAGTTGGAGTTCTGGCTTCACAGAGTTGCCAGTTTAATTTAAAGTTGGAAAACGTATTATTTTACAAATACTCTTATCTTAAAATAAAAATTGTTTTAAAATTAAATAAATTCTAAATTTGAACTTCCAACTAATCCTTGCAGTACAAAAAAAAATATTTTTACTCTGAAGCTCCTTTAAAATCATAGTCTGAGCCCAGAATGGACTTTCTAGTTCTACATAGTCTGGTTATCTTTACAATGTAAGTTTATTTATTTTTTGTGTCATTTGTTATCACTTAAGAATTAAAAAAAATTCTTGAAAACATTGAATCAATTGAAATACCTTCCCAAAAAATAAAAGGTTAAGTCTACCTAACTTATAACCAACTCTCATATTCAAATACATATTTCCAACCTTCTCCATTGATCAAATATCATATAACTCAGACTTTTTTTCGAAATATAATGCTGCACATAGTAACCTTTTCATTTGGCAAAATTTGTGCTAAAATAACACATTAAAAAAAAAAAAAAATCTATGTACACACACTCGATTCAACTTTTGCAAGAAATCTATTGCTGCAACTACAGCACAGCACAGTACCCCCAATCCCAATTGAAACCTACAAAAGAAGAAAAAAAAAAATAACAGAAAATAAAAAAGCAAACCTCTATCGTAAATGTACACACGAGCTTACATGCAACCATTAGAATCAAGCAATATTGCGGCAGCAACAAGTTGAATAAACCACTCTAAGTCAAGGCTTTAAGCGTGCATTGAACGCAGTCGCAATTCGAAGCAGTTGCAGTTTAAGACAGAGCTCGCCGAGCTAAGTACTACTAAACTAAGATATGATCCCACTATACAGATACACTCCACATGAACACTCTATATACGTCTATCTTTGAGACTCTGGCCCCTATGGCATCTGTTTCTTATTCATACCCTCGACTGCCCCTAATCCATTCAAGCAGAAAATAACTTTTCAGTCTTTTGGACTAATTTTCTTATGCAGAAAAAAAAATTAAAAAAAAGTGAAATAGAAAAAAACTTAGCTTTTCGATAGCTGAGTTTGGCTTGCGAGCTCTATATAAAAGTGGGGGCTTCCATCTATGGCATAAACGTGGTGAATCCGTTTGCGCGCACGTTTTGATGGGAAACCAATGGTGCAGAACGGTTTTATAGAGAGCGTCACAATTAAACCAAACGTGACAATTAATGGGAGTTTGTTTTTTTTTTTTAAGATGTTTTAATTAAAGTTATATTGTGATTAATATAGGAACTTATTTTTATTACGAACAATTATAATTATACCTACTGTCGAAACTTTTTAAGTGTGAGTATACTGGAGGAGATGAACGCCTACATTGTTAGTTTGATGTATTGCAGGCAAATTAAAGCTATCAATCTTTTGGACACGTGTTGCTGAATGGCGTCAGCTTCTTTCACAACTGTCATCAATTTTATATTACAATAATTCAAAAAAACTGTCACCAGAAATGATTCGTGTCTAGAAAATGAATTTTGGACATTTGGCGCTTGCAATCGGCGAAACAAAGGAATGACTCAGAGTTCAAAAAAATAGAAATTGTCACAAAATCACGTTCACTAGTTGATTATTATTTTATAATTTTTTTCGCGAAAATATTAAAATGCATTAACGCATGTCGGTATACAATAAATTATAAAAATTGGAAGGGGGCATACAAATGGAATTTCTAATTAAATTTGAATTTTTATACGAAAGTTTTCATAATACAAAATTCTATAAAATGTATACTACTGCTGAAATTAATTAGAGTGGAGACTTCTCCAAATAAAAGACATGTTCAGAAAAATGAGATCTTAGAGACCTCAGCAATCTCAGTTTCATGAACAGGATCCCTTCAGAGCAAAATTTTTCAGTTTTGCTCTGAAATTCCTGAAAAAAAAATTTTGGATTCGCTTGCGTACTTTTTACTTGAGCAAAATATCCGAGATCATATATTCCTGAACACGTATTTTATTTGCAGAAATTTCCACTCTTTTTCCGCAATTATTTCACTATCTGGACCATTGATTGTGTACGGAAAAATGACATTTGACATCCGTTTTAAGTTCTTGATTTTTCTTCCATTGATCGTACATTATGAGTGTTACTGTTATCAATTTCGCTAATCAAACAGCATAGTGCAGCACTAAAATCAGAACGAATTTTTTTCATTTATGATTTCCTTGTGTCATGTGTGAAGGGGATTTTTAGTTTCGAATCAGCAGCGTACTAAGCTTTACGTGAAAAAAAAGTAACATTTTGGAGTTCCTTATATGACCTTAATGTCAAAATTCACTGTACCATTTCACACGTGTAATTAACAAAGACAACTTCAAGCGTGAAAGCTGTGGGTGCAGGAACCATATACTCCATGCCACTGACTACCACCACCACCTTTCCTCGCCGACATACCATTGAGTAGAATTATTCGAACGGTTTCACTATCAGGTAGGAACTCCCCAATGCTCATTTTTTTTTAAGTTTCCAATTTTCTAACCGATGGAGGTACAATTACAGAGTAAATATCCAAATTTATTAAGTCATGAATGAAGGATGTATCTGCAAATCTTGTTAGCAGACATTTAAAAAAAAAACATCCCTCTTCCCAATTAAAAATTAAACTAAGGTAGGAAATTAAAGCAAACAAGGACGAAATAAGTAACTTAATTTTGATACTCAGATAAAAGCAAACAAAGCTTTTTTTTTTTTAATGTGAAACTTCCTTGTCAACCACACAGTAAAGAGTTTCTCTTTTTCCTTTGGTGAAATTTTCATGTATATCCAAGATCCATTGCAAAAGCATCAACACAAAGCCAATATACCTATATAATCAGATCACCCCCAGCTGCGTGTGTTGGATTTTGGATGTGGATGGCGATTATCATGGCTTTAATCACTATGATCAACAGCGATCTTCATCATGATGACGATGATGAAACTTAATGTGGTAATAAACACACAATCTATATGCCCTTTTCCTCGACGAATCTCGATCATTGTTCCCCCATCGTTGATGTTGTTCCATCATCATCATCATCATCATGCGGTTGCCTGGGCTCTTTTTTGATGGTTGGTTGGCTTCATTTTCATTTTTATCCGGCTGTAGGCCCCCTGGGGAGCTGGGGTCGTTCCAATCGATTTGACATGACTTATTGACTTGAATCCATCATCGTCTTTGTCGTCGTTGGCTTTGTCTTCAGCTTCATCGTCGTCCGTCGTCGTCGTCTTTGCCGAATGCGATGTCATTTATTCTTCTGGCCTACCTGCCCCCGAGCCAGATAGATGCGCGATCAAAATGAAATCTTTGTTGGGCGACCAAATTGCTGTTTATTATTTGGAATTGGTGTTTTTTTTTGTTGACAATTTTCTCGTTTATTTTATGGGATTTATTTCTGTCATATTTCTTTTCTTTGATGGCTATAACGTTGAAAGATTAGATGGACGAAGACAATTGGATTATTTTGAGAAAGAGGCACTTTCGAACTGGACAGAACAAAGGAGTTCTTAGATGAATCCAAAGTTCAGAACTGACTATAGTCATCTGTTGGCTATTATTGGATGGCTTTTGTGTAGATCTTCTTCGTCACATACAAGGAGGGAAGTGGGATGTCAATACAATGGGATTAAGAATAACTGTAAGATTTATAGATTCTATATTACAGTAGATATTGATATATGGAAAATTTTGAAACGGTCCCGTCAATTAATGTATATATGTATGTAGGTTAGGTGTAGTCGAGCTGTAGTAGTAGGGTAGAAAATACATATAACTCATTAGCTACAAAACCAAGGCATAACTTAAAAGTTGACAATTTTGAACTTAGTACAACATTTTGTAACTGAATACAATTTTCAATCACATTTATCTCGAAACGACCAATTTTGTATCGCTGCTGGTAACAAATGAGCGTTATGTATATTATAATTTTCTCTCATTTATCTCACGGGAAATTTTGATCAGATTGTGCTGAATTTTGATCTTCGATGTAAGTAAAGTAGTTTTCCTTACAAATTAATGCCTCATTTTTAAATTTTTCCTCAACGAAAACTTATAGAAAATTAAAATAACATATAGGGATGGGTTATTCGGAATTGTTTTTTTAAAAAAAAGGTGAAAAAACACATTTTTTTGACAGGATTTAGTCTATAATTTTTGTTTGTCAAATTGTGTCAAAATTTGTACATCTGTTCATTTAATACGCGAGCACTGAAAAACGCAACCTCTTACGAGGAAATATCGTCATCCAAAGCCTTTTAAGGGTTTGTTCGAAATAAACTAATGTCAATTTGGTTGCGAATATTTCGAGAACCAATGCCTGCAGATTATTTTGGCTATCAGTTTAAGAAGGCGTTAGGCAATAACGCCCAAATAGATTTGGAAATACCACCCGAAAAAAAAAACAAAAAAAAATCAAAATCAATGTAAATTGGTGTTGTAAAATTTGGGCGTTATTTCCTCAATTTTGGGCGATATTTCCAAAGGATTTCTTTTTAAATTTGGGCGTTCTTTCCTACATTTTGGGCTATATTTCCAAAGTGAAATTTCAATAAAACTTGCAGCGCATAAGCAGTGAGGCATGTATGGAGAGCATGCTGCCCCCCTGCAACCGCCTGCAACCCAAAGTCTCTTTTGCATTTAAGGAATCTGGATTTAAAGAAACTTTGCATACACCCAGCCTCGCACCTACCCCAAATCCTATAGTGAGCCCAAGCAGGGGGGTTGCATACATAACTCACTGTTTATTTTATTAAAGTGAAATAAAGTTGATTTGATACAAAACGAAGCTGTTTCAGTACAATTATTGACAAGATTTTGATTTGGGCGTTTTTTCCTAGCATTTGAGCGTTATTTCCCTTTTCTGGATTTTTTGGGCGATATTTGAAATTTTGGGAGTTATATCCCATTTAACTCTTAGAGTTTTTATTTTGGGCGTTTTTTCCTTTAAACAAAAAATAAAAAAAAAATGAAAATAACGCCCAAAGCGAGAAAAAAAACAAAAACAATTGCTCAGAATTTTTTTGGGCGATATTTAAAAATCGATTTGGGCGTTATTTCTTTGGGCGTAATTGCCTTAAATTTCCGTTTAAGAAATGTCTTGAAAATCTAACAGACAACTAAAGTGGCGCAAAACATCGAGTGTAGCTTCGGCTGTGTGGCACGTAGCGCCGTCCTGTTGAAACCAAATGTTGACAATATCCTCCTCTTCAATTTTTGTGAACAAAAATTTGTTCAACATGTCCCGATAACGATCGCGATTGACTGTAACGGCCACTCCTTGCTCATTTTCGAAAAATGGCCCAATTATGCCTCTGGACCTAAATCCGCACCAAACAGTGACTAGTTTTGGGTGTATCGGCTTTTCAATGCATGCGTGCGGGTTTTCTGTGCCCCAAATGCGACAATTTTGCTTGTTTACTACCCGCCAAGATCAAAATGAGCTTCATCTGAAAAGGTGATTTTTTTGGGAAAATCGGCATCTTCTCTAAGTCGATCGCAGGCCCACTTAGCGAAGCGTATACACAACCATATTCGTTCAGCGGAAGGATAAAACTAATTATCTGTCAAATTAGACATGAGCTAAATGTTACTATTCACGAAATAAGCACTAGTTAAAAAAAAACGTTAGATGGCGGACCCTTTATAAGAACTGCAACCAGTTTCGAGGGTCGAATGCGGAAATGTCGCTATCCAAACACTTTCGTACGTATTTTGATCAGAAATTGATGCAAATATCTCCAGAAACATCCCTTGCACAAGCTTTTAGTTTAAAGATGAGAATAGTACTTGAAAAGACCTTTCTTTTGATGCTTAGCTGGCTCGATTGGTTTTGGAAACATTTTTCAAAAAAAAAGTTGAAAAAAATGGTCATCATTTTGTTAAAAATCTAAAAAAAAATTTCAAATTGTGTCAAAATTTGTATATTGCCGGAAAGCTATGTTGATTTCTATTCAGCACTGAAAACCGCGACCTCTTACAAGGCTTTGCTGCCGAAATTTCGCCATCCAAACACTTTTGTACGGTTTTGCATAGGAATTCAGTCAGAGCCTAAGATCACTTTGGACGCAAATATCTCAAGAACTCAGAGCTTCCATATGGTTTTCGTTTCAAATTCAACTTTTCAAGAATACCCTTATCGACGAAATTGGTTGAGCGGAGGATTTGCTTAAAGTTTTTACCTAATTAAGCAGTCAATTTTCCAGAGCTATAACTTAAGACTCGAATATCTCGTGAGTCAAAAATATATCAAAGTGTTTATCATTTTTACGAGACAAATTTACATTATTTTCTGGGAACGAGAAATTTTGGTGGAAGTAAACCATAATTTTATTTCAAACAACTTTGATCCCAATGACTTTTCAGGTAAAACCAATAGTTTCGGAGATATTTGATCAATTTAAGTTTTACAAAATATTGGATTTCCCCAGGGGTAATATAGAGTTCCAAAAAGCTTGATTTAAGCTTTTCTAGTAACACTCTTTCCTCAAAAAAGTCTATCTTTCTTGTACCATCATGTTAAAAAAAAAAACACTCATACGCCATACATCATTATTCAAAGAAATTTGTTTGCTCGGTGGTGCTTCCATAGTGACCACCTTTTTCTCGGGAGAAGCAGAGGGAATATTTTTCTCAAAGTAATTTTTAAGAAATAAAAAATGAATGATGAGATTTATTAAAAAGATGTTTTAATAGTTTCTCCTATTTTTTTTTGACCAAAAGCTCTTAACTTTATGTTGTTCAAATCTGACAAACTCTAACAAATTCATCAACTTTAAATGAAAGGTACTAACTTGAAAATTATTGCACTAGTGAGTGGTACTTTGCTCGGGTGACTATCTTACGGGAGAAAAATTACATTTGACATTATACCTACCAATAACTGCTGGGAAAAAAACAACAAAAACCATCAGCCACATACAAAAAAAAACAACAACAAACGATTGTTTGAATATTGCAGCACTATATAATTTATATCATTTTATTGTTGTGCATTATACAAAGGAGAATCAAAAGAGGAAAAAAAATACGTATAATGTGCTTTAATTGAGCCGATTTAAAAGTCATGACAGGCAACCTAAAGCTGGTAGCAACAGCGTGCCTCGAATGCGAATTTATGAAATCGCCTCCTACCTCCGAGCGAAATTTGTTCCGCTCACAATACTTTGTAGCTTTTGTAGGTAAAACAAAAACAAAAACACCAATATGTATGATGATCGCTAGTCGAAGAGTGTAGTCAAATTAAAAATATGGATGAAAGATCTCAGGGCGTATTAGATGGCATGATGGCAGGGCATACAAATGATCTCAATCTCAATACATAAAGGCTTGAGTGTTTGCCTTTTTGGCATTAGAAAGGGTGATCTATATACAAAAATAACTGAGTATATGGGGGTCAAATGCACAATTTAGCGTCTCCGATCACGTACGACCGCGCACTTGACGGAATAAGAAAACTGATTTATTATTGCAAATGCTCCGATCAAGATTTATAAACAGAAACACACGTATTTATATTTTCCTGATTTAAAATCTACACGGACTATCAAATTAGTCAAATGGCTGTACCTTCTATACGTGGGGCAGAAAATGATGTATATGGGGCTCAGATTTCAACTTTAATAACATATCGGCCCTATGGAAGTTCCTTCTCTGCAGTGCGTGCCCTAAAGACACGACTTCGATGTGGAAAGATTTGTATCTCCGCGGCTGGCCATCGTGCAGTGGTACGGTGGTGGGGGAGCGTGGAGGTTCGGGCCAAGGTTAAAATATTGCCTTACGTTCGTCGTCGTCGTCGTTGTTCGTTAGCAACACAATGGAAAGCAAAACATACATAGGTATATGAAAATATGGAGTGATGTGATCTTTCGCTATCCTATACGAACGATGGAGCAGCGGAACAAGGAAACGAAAAATGGAAAACAACTTCAACTGAGGTATACCTATCTGCAACAACGAGAAAAATAGTAGGGAATGCAAGCAAGGGTACATTTCTTTCAACTGAATGTCTAAACGTTTTCTTACTTTTTTTGTATTTTTTTGCTGTGAACACTCATATCTGAATTTTTCCCTTGACAAAAATTCTGGACGGACAGATTCTGTAGTTCTTTTATTGTGTGTGAAATTTTCTGTGTGTACGTAACTAAAAATCGAAATGCAGGAATATTTGAAAACAAATGATTCATCTCAGTCAGAGAAAAGAATCCATTTTAAATGATTAAATTCACTTCACTCACAGCTGTTTTATATGTGACATATAGTCTCCACAACGCTCTCATGTTAAAATGTTGGTAGAGTTTAAGCTGATGTTTGGAGACAAAAGTGGGAGAAAAAATCAAGCATGATCATGAGCATGAAAAGATTTCATTCTTCATTTCAAGAAAGGCGAGTAGTTACTGTAGGTACTAAGTATAAAGGTGCAACTTTAAAGTAAAGGGGATTTTTTAATTTTTTAATTAATTTAATGGAAAAAGCTAAAACGATCAATCAAATAGTGCGACGATTAAACGTATATGTTCACAGTTAGCGTAGCTAAGCTGTAATTGTCTTTATTGTTGATGTGTAAACATCTATGCTGGCGGTAAAGTGAAAAAAAACGTGAACGTTCGTGTGCAACGTTACGTCGTGCAACGTTACGGTGTGCAACGTTACGATCTGCATACTAGGATGGGTGCGTTCACTGAAAAAAATCTTAAGATCCACTTCAAGCAAAAACAAGTCCGTTTTGGATCCGCGCACGTTGATGTTTACACATATTAACCGTGAGTCCCGGCACTCACACAATTTTTTTTATCTGCGCAACTCTTTTGGTTAGTTTTATTATTTTGAAAAAATGCCAAAACCAACTAAAGGGGAATGTGTTTTGAACGCTAAACTTCGAGAAAAGTATCCATTTCTCAAAATCGTGAAAACAAAGAGTGACACTTTTTGTTAAAAGTGCCTGACGCCAGAGCCATTTTCCATAGCATTGAATTCTACAACTTTTTAAAATCAAGTCTCGCCAATACTCTCAAAAAGAGAAATATGTGATGCAACAATGTGCTTCAGATGCTAGTGACAATGACATCGAAGACGACATCGATGCAACATTGTTGATAGATTGATCATTAAAATGTTTCTTAGAGATTATTTTCTATTTTCGTCTGCCAAATGCATAATACGTATGCGTAAATATTAAAACAAATAGGTAATTTTTTAAAAATAAAATTTTAAACTAAAAGAATAGAATATGATTTGTGGTGGAAATTTATTGTTTTTGTATCCTTGTTTTATCCTTTTTTTCTGATTCTGATATCCCGCGAAATCTTCAAATTTGGCGGGTATATAAGATATCAGCCTTAGGTTTACCTAAAATAGCTTTGCTTCTCATTTAGTTTCAAATAGTTTGCACACATCAAAAATTGTTATATTTCTTGCCAAAGAGATCTATCACGTTTGAGAGTAAGACATTTTGCCTCCTTTCCAGTTTAAATCCGATAAATTTCGTCTGGATAATTCTTGCTGGTTGTCAAATCCACGGTTTACGTATCTCAGATTACCGGATCTGTCGGTTCTATTCAAAATACAGGGTTGCTCAAGTGTTAATTTTATTTTGGTTTTAGTTTTGGTAAATGAAAATGTTTTTTTTTATTATTAAATAAATTGATCTTTTAATTAATCAAATAATTTTTATAAAATAAATGCCATTTAGGAAAACTGTTTTTGTAGAAGAAAATGGAGAATTGTATTATTATGTATTTTTTGTATATTTAACTAATTTTTGTATTTATATTTAAAAAAAAAACTTGGTATTAGTAGATACGTTTAGTTTTTTTTAAACATTTATATTCTTGAAAATGTTGATAAAAATTTATCATTGATCTACAGTTGACTATAATTTTTGACGTTTGGTCAAGCTGTGACAGTGACAGTGACAGTGACAAGCTTTTTGACAGTTTTCCTCCTCTCTGAGAGCATTTCATTTCATCCACTCCTCAAAATTTGAAAAATTTGACATTAAGCCAGATTTTGTGCAAAAAATCTTGGGAACAGACCTAATGATGAAAGAAGTTGTTCTTTTTCGCATCTTTTTCTAATTTTATTTTTACAGCCAACGACTATTTCATGACAAGTATATACAAACATATATTGTGGATCTCTCTTTTCCCTTTGGAAATCAGTCTTTCAACTCAAGATTGTGTGCAATTCCATGCGGAGTGAAATGTTGGTAAAAAACAAATTAGTTTTTAAAAATCTTGAAAAATATGACAACTATTCTTGACAATTTTGTGTAAATAAAAATTACAACTTTTCACTTCTCTGCCTGAAGCTGTTTTCTTCACTTTGAAAATTTTACTAATAGGCTATGTGAAAGGATTGAAATTCCAAGACACCATTAAGGTATGTGTTGTACCCTTTGCATGACTCTCAAAAAAAAAGAAGCTTTTATTGACAACGAATATGTCTTAAGCAAGAATTTCTGAGAAAATGTGTTTCATTTCGATTTTATTATCATAACGGAATCGATATCATCGGATTTCCGAAAGGTTTACTTTTTGTTAAAAAGACCTTTAAAGTAAATTACATTCTTGTCATTCCGAAAGAATTTAGATCCAGGCTTGCCATAAAACGCCATCTTCATAGGAAATGCACATTATACTGCTCCATTAGAAAGCCCATTGTCAAGGTAACTACTGTAGTTACCATTTCTGAACACTGGAAAAAAAACAAAAGGTCCCACCGCACCTCACCGCCCGCCACTATACCTCTTCCGCTTTTCTCTAATGCTTGTCAAGCAAAGGAGAACAACATTACTGCATGATGGCATCCCTTGGGAAGAAGATATACACACAACCACAACACATCCTGTAAATAACATCAATAATCCATTTTCCTAATGAACGCACATTTCTATGTGATCTGATGTCCTACCACGCGCGTCTCCCATCTCCGTTCCATAACAAACCCGGAAGAAAATCCTTTAACGTAGAATAAGAATAGTTAGTATGAGAAAAATGGAAGTGAGATGTGAGACTAAACAGCAACACCACCAACAGCACAACAACAAAAAAAAAAAAAAAGAAGCAATATGATGAACAAAAAATTAAGGAAGAAGAGCTAAAATGATTACACGATAACATTATGACAAACTTCTCATAATAATAATGGAAGATTGATTGAAGAGCGCCCATGGATGATATCATGTGAAACAATAGTAATTACTGACACTGGCTCCTGGCGTCATGTCATCATCGGCATGGATGGGATGTGTATGGCAATGGCTATGGCACTGTGTGCCACAACATAGTGTTGATGATGATAATGGTGTGCTCCTCTTCCATAATAGTTATATGTATGTGTGTTGCTTTTAATATAGGTACAACCTCTTCTTGTTTCGTTGTTGCCGCTCATGGTTCTGGATTCTGTTCTGATCCAGTACTCGTCCTGGTCCCGGCTGACTGTTGGCTGGCTGGTTGGAAAGATACGTACTTTGAAGAGCCAGTATCATGTTATTAATCAGACAAAAGGAGCCAGCATTTGGTTTCGAAGGGAAAATCATTCTATTGTATCCAAGAGCATCAGCAGCACAGGTAAGAATAACATAGATAGAGCTTTGGGTCATAATATATAAATATATACTTATATACGAAGTGATGTACATTATAGTTTTGTCATTTCAATTATAGTCAAAAGCAAAATGATTTATGCTCGCCGAATGGAATCAATTTAGCTCCCATGATGAAACTTATCCTTTTGTTTTCAATTTCTCCCCAAGAACTCCAAGGACTCGCCTGCTGCTTCATGGACTCATGGTCATGGTGATGATAATTATGGGGGAGATAGATGAACGATGATGATAATGATGATGATGGTCATTGTCTGTAATTAGTACATGAAGTGAATGGCTTGCATCTGAATTTGATCCAAAAATAAAAACTACCCAAAGAAGAACTGAAACAAATCTATTATATTCCTCCAAGGAACCAACTACTGAAGGGATCCTATTAGAATAGGTCCATATCTATACACAGACCTATATAGTGTATAAAACAATAGGGATCTGTGAAAATTAATTTCGTGAGGGTTGTGGTAGTTGTGCTAGCGGTATGATTTGAATTTAATTAAACTAAGTGTGTATGTATTTATTGACCGAAGGGTAAAATTAGAAATCCAAAATTTGGCAAAATGATGAAGTTAATTTAGGAAGTTCTTTACCTCTACCCAGGTTGTTTTTATTTTTTCATGCTCTATCTGTATTCAACTTCAATTATCTTGATTGGAGGAATTTAGCGTAAGAAAAGCGTGCGATAGGGCAGATGTGGTTTTTGAATTTCATGTTGTGCCTAAGCAAAATGCTTGTTTGATGTTTTTTATGGTATTTGTGTTTTGTTTTAATACACTTCCCTTCCCATACAAAGGAAAATGATTTCCCAATGTTGTCAGAATTTCTTTGACTTCATAGGAGAATACAATCTAACCTAATAATAAATAGGTAGTCAGCTAAAGTTTAAGGAAAATTCCCATCAAATGTTATTTTTTAATGATATTTTAAGGCTATTCAAGGTTTGATATATTCTTATCATTGGAAATTGGCACAACCTATTTCTTCGGAGTAAACGCAATTATTCATAGTAATGTTCAAGCCAAAATGGCCTTCAGCACTGACTTTTTTTCTCGGAAAAAGCTTAACAAAGAAAATTGATGAAGGTTTATATACCTTGGCCTTTTATTGCTTTTTACCTAGAAACAGTAAGACTTTGCTAAAGCAGAAAAAAAAATACATGTAACGAAATAATTTATAGAAGTTCATAGAATTTTTGTAATGTAATTTGTGTCTGAAAGTCTTCTTATCTATTTTATTGGAAATTTCTAAATGATTCCTTAGGATGAAATCCGAGAAGAAATATTCATGTCGATTATGGAATTCGCAATAATGGATTCGCGGTGATTCGCAGTGCTGTGTTCTCTTTCCTTTTCATGGCAAATGAGTAAAGAGGCACGAGTGCACTGCACTGCGAATAAAGAATTGCGAATTCCATAATCGGCGTGATTATTAATTTTGAGAATTCTTGAATGAAGAGAAGAAATATAAATTTTGAAAATTCCTGAATGAAAAAAAACAACATCTCTTAAGTGTGTTACAAGACATTCAACCGGTTATCAGCAGGCTAACCATCAGGTTTCTATCAAAAGCATTGATTCGGCTAACGCATGCTCTCACTTAGTTGAACAATATAACGAATTGAGCTCGCAACCCTAAACTTAAACCTCAAGATCTGTCGTACTCATGCAGATGAATTTGCTCAGGGTACGGAAACGCTCGCACACGAGCGCTCATAAAACGCTCTCAGCTCATATTTCGCCCACGAGCGTACGCAGGGTTCAAAGGCTCGCTAGCGCGAGCCAAACTAAAAGTGCTCACACCTGATGGCTCATAGGCGAACGTATCTGGTAAGCGCTCTTTTGGAAAGGCACGCTCGCGAGCCGCCCATGAGCGTGCCTTTCTGAACCCTGAATTTGCTACACAAGGACCCAGCTCTGGTAACCATATAAATTACTTCGTTGTGATTGGAATGTCATTAAAATCAAATCAGTGACTGATCGAGTGAGTGATGCCATCAGTGATCGAATGAACGAGCAAAACATATGGGGATGATAACTCCATTTGGCCCCAGATTTTAGGATATACTCGAAAATCTGATTATTTGAACGGTACAAAGCAAGGAGTACCTATACGTTGCTTAAAATAGATACTGGTCAGTTTTTACGTGACTTGAGTTTTGTATTGTTGTCCAAACCACGTAGTAAGCTTTCACAAATCCTACTCAACAATTATAAAAATAAACTTTAATCGACTCGCGATAATAGTTTCGTGAATTTTTCGTTTTCTCTGCGAACCCAAAAACAACCATTTCGCAAAAGTTCTCTTTGGGTTTCTTGCATCGCATTTTATTAGGTTGCAATTTGTTATTTTGAAAAATAATATTTGTTTACCTCTTAAATTTCGTTATCTCGACGTTATCCAGCCTTTTACTCATCTGGCCGTTTGGATATTTGCCGTTTAAAAGCTAAGTAATACAATGCGAATTAATAAAATGCGAAACAATAAAAAGAAAAATAATAATGCGAAATATTGAAATGCAATATAATGAACAATGTAATATAATGCGAAATAATAAAATGTGATATATGAAATAGTATGAATAAATATTTTGCGATATAATAAAATGTGAAATAAATATTGCGATATAGACAAAATTTGCGAAATGATTATTTTGCGAAATGGTGATCTAGAGAAACAATAACGTAAATAAGAACATGCCAATGAAAAATTGATTAGCACTTAAATGGGATTTGACTAAAATTACGAGATGATCATTGCGAAATGTAAAATAAGGAACAAAAATCTACCATACCAAATACAACTGTTTTTTTTTTTTAAACAAATTACTAAAAAATAATCTTCGCGGTTCCTAACTTATCTCAAAGAGGCATGATCCTACAGAAATATGCCCGAAAGTTTGGAAGTTTGGGCAGATATAGGGGCCTCGAGGATGGACACACCATACACGATAATAAAGCGAGTTAGTTTCCTTATAGCGGACTCGGATGAACACCGCACAGCACATAGCACAACCTTTATATCTAATTGAAAAAATATTAGAAAATATAAAGTTTAGAAACTTACAAAATTTTAATAATATAATTGTGAATTCACTTTCATATTGTCTTGAGTAAATTAAGTTGAGTTGTGAGACCGTCCTATTCGAAGAACTTTACGATTTTTTGTATCTCCTCGCAAAAGTACCTATACACCAGCAGTTCTGCTCTGAAAGACTTTTAAAATCCATATAAAGCCATTTAACCTATAGCACTTGGAGTGCTCTTCCCATCATCAAATCGAATAATAGATAAAAATAAAATTTAAATTAACTCCTCCCGAATCCAACTCGGAATCACGGAAATCAAAGAATCCTTATATACAAATTAAATGCTCCACCATCCCGGCTCGAGGTATAAATACCTTTGCTTCAGAATTTTGTATTTGGCAAAAGAAAAAAAATGAAGCTCTTCCCTGAACCCCGATGATGATGATAAGACTTTCGCATCCTTAACATTTTCGTCAAACAAACACTCGGCACACATATAAACACAAATCGGGATATCTACGAATGGTACAACGCCGCCGTACATGCGGGAGGAATTTTTTCTTTAGAACTTCTTCTTGCTGCCATCATTGCCAGTTATAGTGAAGGAATATTCTTCACTTCACTTCACCTCTTCCCAGGCTGGGCTCCAGAGTCTTTAATTGACAGCCAAAGAGGAAATCGCTTTCATTATTATATCCAATTCAATAGAAAAGGGAAAATTTGTTCACAAGTTCATTTTGGCGGGAAAACGTTTGAAGCAGCGCCACATCGCCATTGCCAGCACTCGGCTGTGCGATGGAAATGTAAACAATCTTTCGATTCCGATGTTTACGCGGATGAAATAACTCTGGAGTCAGCAGTTCCAACAACAACAACCAAACCAGCGCAAATTGTCGGCGACTGGCGGCGTCTTCCTCTCGCTCTACATAGGTATAGGTAGGTAGGTATATGCCATCAAAACATCCAGAATCATCCAAACCATTGCGACTTGCGAGGTCATTGGATATATTTTAATTAATTAAAATCGCGCTACTCTCCAAAAGAAAAACACCAGAGAGGAAATTAATTTCTCGATTCTTTGCATCCGAAAATGCCCTTCGCCTATCCTATCCCGCATGTCCCATCCACCGACGCGACTACTGATGCATGGATCGTTGCTCGTTGAAGAATCAAACTTTGTTCTAAGGGCACAGATTCCACCTTCTTCTGCTTGCTTCTTCGACATTTTTAGTCTTCTAATTCTAAAAAAAAACACCAATTTTGGGACAATTAATGGATTCAGTTGGGACATAGACAGCCCATGTATGTCCGTCAGATGAAACCAAAACAACAAAAAAAAAACGCACAGAGCTGCAGACGTTTGTCATAGTAAATTACGGGCTCCTGAGAGCCATCTATCCAACTCGAAGAAAACGTCCCCACACAAGGAGACTGAAATGTGGCCCGTTTTACTTTATGATCTAATTAAACAACTTAGAATTTAATTGAATTTAATTTTTTAACTTCCATAAATTTTCCATCGTCAAATCTGTTTTTTTTTTTTGTTATTTTTGTTTCAGTCTTCTGTTGACCGTATCAAATCTATCTTTTATTTTTGAGGACTCGAAGTCGGTTGTCCGTGTCTTGATTTTATTCGGTTGGGTCGGGAATATTGAGGTTTGGTGTGCCTTCTTCCTACACACGACCACAGCGTTGGTGAATGCATGTATAGTGGGGCAACTCATGGTTTGGATTCGAACAAAAATTTAAAAAAAGAAATAATTTTTACAAAGTGGAATTTAGATATTTTTCAGATTAATTTGAATCTATTTTAAGGAATGAAATGAATTACTTCTTTTAGTGTAAACATCTATGGCGAGGTAGCGGTAGGGTTGACTTAAATCTTGGGCCTTACGTGTAACACGTTACTTTACAATATGTTGCTAGTTACACGTACACGTTATGATATGGTTGCAATAATCATAGATTTGCGGCAACTCGAGTCTGTGTTTTCTATTTTTATAAAGTAGAAGGAAAATCAATAAACACACATAAAGGGTTTTCCAATAAGAGGGTTTTCGAAAAAGTAAGGTCCAATGACCCCGCCGGACCATAAACCGCAACAAACAGTCACGCGTTGAGGATGGAGAGGCTTTTCAACAATAACCCTTGGGTTTTCCGAGCCCCAGATGCGACAGTTTTGCTTGTTGACGTAGCCTCCGAGGTGGAAATGGGCCTCATCAGTCAAGATGATTTTTCGATGAAATTCCGGATCATTTTCATGCATTTCAAGGACCCAATCAGCAAAGACACGACGTTGTTGATGATCAGCCGGCTTGAGTTCTTGTGTTAACTGAACTTTATTAGCCTTAAGACCCAAGTCTTTATGCAAAATACGGTGTAATGACGTTTGTGGAATGCCTAATTCCAAAGAACGACGAGGAATGGACAAACCTGGGTTTTCTTCAACACTTTGGGCTACAACAGCAATATTCTCAGTTGTTCTTGAGCGACGTGCACGGGTTTTATTCTTCACATCACTAACTTGTCCCAACAGCTCGAATTTGTCCACCAATTTCTGTATTGCGGTCCGACAAGGTGCTTCACGACGACCCAAAAATGTTTTAGTTTTACGAACCGTCTCTGCCAAATTTTCACCATTTTTATAGTGAATTTTAATAATTTCAATGCGTTGTTGAAGCGTGTATCGTTCCATTTTTATTAATAGCGTAGTTTCTACTTGTCAAATGTCAAAAAATGACAGCTTCAAAAGTGACAGCTACCGAAATAGCGGGCTATTCAAAATAACACCTCTTATTGGAAAACCCTTTATTTACACCGTTTTAAAATCCAATTTAAAATTAAGACATGGGTTTAACTTACCTATGAATAACATAAATCCCAATTTAGTATAGCAAAGACTAAATATTAATATATCAGAGTATAGTTATGAATGCGATAAGCAATAATGACTCAATAAATTTTTCGTTTCTAGCCTTTTTCTTAGGTTTTATTCCAAATTTTGAAGCTATTCTGCCCTAGTGTACTGCGGGGTTGGCGTTGGCAATGACGACGATCGATGGTCACGATTTTTGAAGATGATGATGATAATTGTGATGATAGGGTTCAGCGTGCAAGGAATAATACATTGTATTAGCAACGAACATGAGGTGTCTCTTCTCTTTTGATAATTTGTTTTTTTTTTTTTTTTGTTAAGAAACATACTGTAGGGAAGGAACAAGGTCAGTCCAATCAAAATAATGTTTTAATGAAATGGCAAAAGATATTTCTTTTTTTTTCATATATATCTCCTCTTCCAATCGAATTAAATGGAAAAATTTTGATTATAATCTATACAAGCATTTGTACCTATTTATCATTTAGTTAGCGTTTTAAATAAATTAACAGGTTTAATCGAAAAGATTTCATTTGCTTGGCTCGTAAATAAGGTTTGATTTTGCTAAAACTAGTTTCCGAGTTTTAAATTCCCGGACTTTTCCAGACAAATTAAGCAAAAAAGGAGTACGAATCTGGGACAAAAACAAGTACCTTTTTACTTTTTTTTTTAAAGAAAATAGTTTGACCAAAATAGTTTGAAGAAAAATAAAACAATTTAGGAACAGTTACATTTGTAACTGGGAGGTGCCAGTAAGCATTTTACACTCGAAGTTGTCATTTTTCAACCAAACCAAACCAAACCAAACTGACGTCTGACATAAAGATTATTTTGACATTTGACAGATCAAAAGTTCTGTTCGTTTTAAATTTCCTTTTCTTAATTGTTGGTTCTGTTTTTTTCTTTAACGTTTGTAGTCTCCAATTGATTTTTAGAATAATTAATAAGGTTTAAAGAACAGTTAACTATTTTTAATAAGAGGTAAGAGGGTAAGGGTTAAAAGGTCACAGTAGCCGGGGTCCATAGGTAGAAATTTATAAATTATTTAAAGCTTCCTTTACACTTCAGACTTGAATGAGCCTTGCAATATTAATCTAGAGTGCACCTAGACGTCAAAGTTTAAGAAATTTCCGTACACCCATAGTACCCAAATGTTTTCTTCATACCTTCAAACAACTTTTGAAAGCAAAAAGTTGCCATGCTTCCCTCTATAACATCTTATAGCAAGAAGTGGTAGCATTTTGTGTTTTTCTTTTGTGACAACGTCATATCGCAAACAACTCTAACTCTTCCCTATGTCCTGGCACCATCACTTCCACTTTGGCAATTTACAAATTAAGTATCTCGCTGTGGCATGTCTCTGCAAAAATTATAAATCCATGAATCTCAAGAAGTTTTTAATGTTTTAATGAGAACGTGATGCATTCTCTTCCCGTGAACTGGAACTCCTGATGCATTTAAAACGAACACACAAACAAAACAGCAAAAGACTTCAACAGACAAAGTGTAGTATGAGACTGTGGAGTGGTGGCAGGGGCAGCAAAACTTGTGTTTGAAGCAAAGAAAAAAGAAGAAGACTTACACGCGCTCAGATGGGGCTTGAGACAGTCGGAAGAAACAAGCAAAACAACAGAAATACTATCGAAACAGGAACGGAATGAAAATAGAGGTATAACCTCGCTAGCTTTATGTCACCCCAGCAGCGCCCAATCATGCCCAACCCAACTATGAGGAGCTCTTCCAAATTCATATTTCGAGACTTATGTGCACCATCAGCAGCGTGCACCGCTCATGAATCCATTGAGAATGTCTTCTACGTGACAACGACAAGCCGGGAGAATGATAGCGATCAGTCGGTTGATTCCAGGAAGAAAGTTGCCGCTTCTCTTAAGCCCGTTTGTTTTTTGTCTTTTTGCATCGGGCTCACGGATCAACCGTGACAGTGTCAACTGTCAAATGAACAATCGATTTGGGAGACGGACATTGACGTTTGACGAGTCTAGGGGAGAGTTTACAGTCTGTTTTTGCTGTTGTTGCTTTGTTAGTTTATAATGTGTGGATTTTAATCACGTTGCCATCGTATAGTTTTAGTGTGATATTAAATATAAATAAAAAGTGTATTTTTGTCTCGTCCAAATTTTGTAGTAGTATGTCGCTTGGTCAAAGGGATGACGGAGAGAATTAACGACTGTCACATCACGGTTTTAAAAAAAAATTTGCATAAGATTGGTCAAACGAACGGTCGGCCGTGCCTTTGACTAACTTCACTGTTGAATTATGCATGTCGTGTGTTTGTGCATTGATGCTGGGCTTCTTTGGCGTTGAAATGCGGCATTAAGGATTTATTTTTCAAGTAGAGTTTAAATTTCAAACTTATATAGTGTGTCATGAATTATGAGTGTAGGTTATAGCTACCTATAGCTCCTTTCAAGCTGATTAAGGAGATCGTTCAACATTTTTTCTGAAGTTATTTGCTTCTGTAGACTAAAAATTTCAAATTTTTTGTCAATGTCAACTATTAGAATATAAAACATAAAATTTGCGATTCGTAAAATGAGACAAACAGGCACACCTCCTCAGAGTATGTAGCCATCACTTTTTATTGAATATTACTTCGGCAGCATTCAAGAAAATTAAATGGGATTTTTGGTAATATGGTTAAAAAAAACTTCAACTCGTACTTAAAATAGGTATCAAGTTAAATAAAAAATAGTTTTGATTTATTTTAAAAATTAATTTCCGATATGCAATATTATTTGAAAGCTTAAGACACTTCTGATAAGAATTTCAAATGGAAAAAATAGTAACACTTACTAAAAAGTGTTTTACCTTTTTCTGTTCTTTTATTTTATTTTTAAATAAACAAGCAACAAAATTGAAAGCTGACTTTTTCACAGTTTTTATTTTTTTATAAAATTTATGTGGAAGTAATTTTGAGCGCATTATTATATTTTCCTTAACGATACTTACCTATTTTATTTTATTTTATTTTATTTTATTTTATTTTATTTTATTTTATTTTATTTTATTTTATTTTATTTTATTTTTATTTGTTTTGTTTTATTGTACTTATTTTATTTCACTCAAACAGGGGGTGTAACTAAAATCAGAAAAAATTGGTAAAAATGGTTGGTCGAATAAGTGATTTTTTATCAATACCTAGTTATACAAAAATTGTATGAGTGCCGGGACTCACGGTTAGTATGTGTAAACATCAACGTGCGCGGATCCAAAACGGACTTATGTTTGCTTGAAGGGGATCTTAAGATTTTTTTCACTGAACGCACCCATCCTAGTATGCAGATCGTAACGTTGCACACCGTAACGTTGCACGACGTAACGTTGCACACGAACGTTCACGTTTTTTTTTTACTCTACCGCCAGCATAGAGGTTTACACATCAAAAACTTAAATAGGTAATCTTATTGATCCCCTAACTAAAGTATATCAATCCACTCCGGTGCGGTGCGCGATGATGGTTCTAATAATGTTTCCATTTCCAAGCAGTATTGTAATCATTCCTTCTTTAGGATTCATCTCCTCTGGCCTTTTAAAGCATCCCACCCATCACGTTCTTCTCCTACTAAGACAATCGATAGCAACATCAGCATGAGGCATGTTAAAGCCATTACAATGCAATAAAATTCTATGAATAGGAAGAAATTACACGAGAAAAAAATGTTATCAAATATGTTTGACGGCTTGTGATGCTGCATAGCAGGCCATCAAGAACCCAATCCAGCCGAAAAATCATTATTAGAATGTTTATATACTCGGTACACACAACACACCGCATACCCCCCCATCAGCCATCAGCACAAACTTAGGTATAGCTAACCATTGTTTTGTTTCGTATCTCTGAAGTATAGTATCTTTTGTTGTTTATTTTATCCCAATGGAAACCATCGATGGATGCTGATGCCATGTATCTCAAAGTTGTAATATCTCATGGCACATGCTTTGATGCTTCTTCAAGGTACGATCCTTAACCGTTCACACTGTTTCACGTTTTAATTGATTTCCTGTCATTTAGAGAAAAAGATTTTTCTTTTTCCTTTACAAAAATCACTGATGGAGAAAAAAAAACAAAATTTTACTACTTTTTTACGACTTTTTTGCGCTCTCTTGGAATTATAAATACAAGACATCAATCTGAAACCATAAAACTAGAATAGATCGATTCAAGTGGAGTGGAGTGGAGATACAAAACCAAGCAGCAGAAAATTTCACTTTCTCAGTTTAGAAAAAAAAAAATAAAACTGAAGGCAGAAAGATACAACATAAACATTCGATAATAAAATTTTGAATTTATCGATTTGGTACTCCATTACTAAAATATAAAACGTATATTTTTGGACTGAACTACGAGCCAGAGCAGTGTTAAACATTTGTACAACAGAACATAAGACCACATCGCAGCACTGAAAAGATTTCCAGAATTATTGTAATTTATTATGAAAGTTCGGGTAGGTAATAAAATCAGAATGTCCAGATACAGCGGAATAATGTTTGAACCAAATGGGTCATTTGGTTTGATTATGCATTCATTAAGCGATATAATTTTTTTGTTAGGTTTTTAAAAGCTATAGAACATCTAGTCTAGGAAATGTATATACGCATGTAGGTAAAAGTTGAATTACAATTTGTTAATACAAATTAATACAAGGTGCTTAGGTTTAGTCTTTGGAGGTTTGCTTTTCGAATTGACTATGTTTTATTTTGTGACAACCAGGGGGTCAGATGACAGGGGTTTTTGGTCAGTTTGTTTTATTTGCAACTTTTACGACAAAACAAACTTTTAAATTGTTCAAAAAATATTTGACACGGTATCAGGCTTGTAAAATCACTGATTAATGAGCTTAAAGAGCTTCTTCAAGTTATAATCCACCGACCAGACTGTTTTGCAATACGAACTCCCAGCAAAAAGTGTCAATTTGATAAATTCAGATGTCTTTTGTTTTGGCCTAAAGGAAAGCCTAATGCGAGAGATTGGCACAGCAACTTCAACAGCAACTTTGACAACCGCATCACTCATTTTAGAGCTAGTGGTTTTAAATGGCTTTGATTACATTAAAACAGCAACATCGACATAGGCATCAACGTTAGACCTAAACCCTAAACTCGATGTCGCGATGCAAGTGCTGCCAACTTCAAAGCCAAGTTTTTCAGGTTTATCAACACTAACAAATGAAAATGTGACAACTTTTATATAGGGTTTTCCAATAAGAGCTGTTATTTTGAACAGCCCGCTATTTCGGTAGCTGTCACTTTTGAAGCTGTAATTTTTTGACATTTGACAAGTAGAAACTACGCCATTAATAAAAATGGAACGATACACGCTTCAACAACGCATTGAAATTATTAAAATTCACTATAAAAATGGTGAAAATTTGGCAGAGACGGTTCGTAAAACTAAAACATTTTTGGGTCGTCGTGAAGCACCTTGTCGGACCGCAATACAGAAATTGGTGGACAAATTCGAGCTGTTGGGACAAGTTAGTGATGTGAAGAATAAAACCCGTGCACGTCGCTCAAGAACAACTGAGAATATTGCTGTTGTAGCCCAAAGTGTTGAAGAAAACCCAGGTTTGTCCATTCCTCGTCGTTCTTTGGAATTAGGCATTCCACAAACGTCATTACACCGTATTTTGCATAAAGACTTGGGTCTTAAGGCTTATAAAGTTCAGTTAACACAAGAACTCAAGCCGGTTGATCATCAACAACGTCGTGTCTTTGCTGATTGGGTCCTTGAAATGCATGATAATGATCCGGAATTTCATCGAAAAATCATCTTGACTGATGAGGCCCATTTCCACCTCGGAGGCTACGTCAACAAGCAAAACTGTCGCATCTGGGGCTCGGAAAACCCAAGAGTTATTGTTGAAAAGCCTCTCCATCCTCAACGCGTGACTGTTTGGTGCGGTTTATGGTCCGGCGGGGTCATTGGCCCTTACTTTTTCGAAAATGAGGCTGGAGCAACAGTTACGGTCAATGGATTGCGCTATCGAGAGATGATTAATGATTTTTTATGGCCGGAATTGGATGGTATTGATCTGGACAACGTTTACTTTCAACAAGACGGCGCTACGTGCCACACAAGCAATGAAACCATCGATCTTTTACGGGAAAAGTTTACGGACCGTGTTATCTCTCGAAGAGGTGATCACAATTGGCCACCGAGATCTTGTGATTTAACACCTTGCGACTTCTTCCTTTGAGGCCACGTGAAAGATAAGGTCTACGCCAACAGCCCAGCGTCGATTCAAGACCTCAAAGATGGAATTCGTGAGGCTATCGAGGACATAGGGCAGAGACTTTGCGATTTGGTTATGGAAAATTTCATGAAAAGGATATGGTCCTGTAAGCGTGGTCGTGGCGGCCATTTGGCTGATGTTGTGTTCCATTATTAACGGCATACCTTCCTCTTTATAATGAAATAAACATCCGATCATTTATCTCAAAAAATGCCATTTTTCTTTGAATATCAAAATAACACCTGTTATTGGAAAACCCTTTATTTGTTTACGTTGGTAATCTGTTTCACAATGACTTTTGATGTCAAAGTTTTCGTGGCTGTCAAATTTGCTGTTGAAGTTGCTGTGCCAATCTGTTTTTCGCTTAAAAATTATGAGCCTAGCTGTCCTCTCTTTTGATTTAGCTGTTCGGCTAAAGGTATAAGTTGTTTTTCTCTTCACACCAATCGTTTTTTGAGCATTTTCCCGAAAGTTTTTTTTTTTTAAGGTCCAAAAATAACGGTATCTCTACAAACCATTTTTATTTCCGTCTTTCTCAGAAACGGTTCAACTGATTCTGTATAGTTTCGTAAAACACGATCAAACTTCAATTGATCTCCTTCTAATGAGGCGTAAATTATACCTTCTCCTGGCCACTATTTAATGACGGCTTTTCTAGGAAGTTCCACTTAAAAAAAATTTTGAGAAAAAAATCAAAGACCAGGAAATCAAAGTGAAAACTCCTTTTCGATTGACTCCGGACGACATGTACCCAACAAACACCATCACTAACAAATCAACAAGCCATAACACTTGAATTATCGCCGATGACAAAACGTCTATATACCTAAAAATAACGACGAAACAATTCTCTCAGCAGCGCAGTGTCGGCATTGGCAGTGGTAGCGTAAGCGTAGTCGCCAACTATTATTGAGTTTATGATAGAAAAGAGCAACAAACCACAGAGGCTCAAAACAATTTACGACATAGCTTTGGCTCTTAAATTCACAATCTTCTCTCCTGACACAATACACAGAGCACTGGTGTTCAAACACCAAATTGCAATGACTCCTCGACGATCGTCTCCTCTTTGTATACCCATAGAAGAGCTGTACCATCAATTTAAACAACCAAAAGACGACGATGACTGCAACCGAACGACGAAGACTTGGGTAGCGATTTGTATCAATCTTAATTGGTATCGTTATAGGTAACAGCGGCTGTTGACTGAAAAGTCTAACTTTTGGCCAAAGCTATTGAGATTACGCGCTGACCAAACGGCTGGCACCGTTAGCGGTCCCACCAGTATACACAGCCGTGTGTGTATAGAAATTCAGCTCCGTCCCTATTCACCGGCAGTTCGGTCGTAGTGATGGCAATTTATATCTTCTGCTACAAAGAAATGGTTACATTTACATTACTATATGCTCATATACAAAGCGCAAGTGCAACAGTGTTTCAATCCACTGAACCAGCATTGCCATTCATAGTCAAGAAAATAAATCATAAAAATAATTTTCTATCACCAATCCAACTTTTCCCGCGAATTTTAAACCATATTCGTTCAGCATAATGGCATTGAGGAAACCTGTTAAATTTTAAGCTTTACGCCACTTTTTTCTTGGCCTCATAGGCAAACTCATAATTTTCAGGTTCGAAAATGACTGGCAGTTGTTGTTGTTGACAGTTCGTTTTGGAAATATCGAAAATAATTTTAATTCATTTCGAACATATTTTAGATTTATTGTGTTGTTGTTGAATATATATTATGTTTTGCTCTTATACTTCAATGCACCGATTTGAATTACCCATTTCCCATCACTAGCAGAGTTTACGTACATTTTGAAAACGAGAAGACCCACAATTGAATTTTCGGTTTTGGTCGTTTTCGGAATTTGAGTCTAATATTAATACAACCGAAATATTCTAATCTTCATTGTTATTCATAAATTAGCTGTGTCATACTTAAATAACAGTGATATAACTGGCAACGTTGAGTAAAAATAACACAATGTGGTATCTATTTTATTGCCAGTCACGAAGTTTTTCCCAGAGATGGCAGTAACTATACTAAATTGTCGAGCACACCAGTTTTTGATGTTTAAATTGGTTCACCAAAAATCACCAAAGTAGAAAATGTCACTTTCATGGTTATGGTTGTTAAAAAATCAGGAAGGTATAAAATCCAGAGTTTTTAGCTTCATCGCATCTGGCATCACTGCACTGACTTGAGCTCCTCCAATACAATCCGTCTCGACTCAGCTTTGTACATATACATACTTACATACATATATGACTTGTTTGTAACCTGTTCGTATAGCTTCTAACCACAGGAACTTGTTTCACTATAGGTATAGTTTGATCTTTTGCAATGGCCAACTTCTTCGCGTAAAAAAAAGCAGTGCCTGAGGCTGTATAGCATCCATCATTCCGGTAGAGCGGTGTTCACCCTTCACCTTAGTTCTATCTTTGAGAATTGATGTTTTGGTGCAGCAGCTTTCCACCATCAAGAACCAAGAACCCAACTACTTCTTGCTTCTAGCATAATCTCCATAAACAAAGTATCGGAGTGGTGCACACAACTCCAAGAGTCATAGTGTCATTGTTCCTTAAATACAAACGAGACTTTTCGAGTTTTTTTTTTTATTTTGTTCGGTTTTCTACATTTGACTCGGTGTAACCTGCAGCTCCATATAAAAGTCTTATCTATGTACTCTATAGGCCTGTCAGTTGCCGCACCTACCATTTATGTTGTATGTTCTACGTGAGCTCTTGGACAGCTAAGACAGTTAACAAAATGACAAGAAAAACGTCAGTCGGTCGTCGTCGTAGTTGGGTTGTCTTGTCATTTGGAGACAAAGTTTCCATAGAGCAGGTTTCTATTTGATTCGACGAGTTCAGGCCTCAGTTTGGTTATGGAAAGTTCAACGCTCTAGTTTCCGTGTCAACTATATTCCGCACTCAACATACATACTCGTATGTATGATATAGGTACAAAGAGAAAAGAAAAAAACTGTGTTTATTTAAGTCCAACGGAATCACTTGTCTTGGACTTTTCGCTTGAATGAAGCTTACTATCTACTAGTCCTGATGTGTGCGAAGTAGGTATGTTGGATTTGGTGTTGGAGTTGTACAATGTCCGTCCGCGTCCACTTTGTTAACGTAACGAGTCGTTTGGCTTGAAGTGGGCAGAAAAATTGCTGCCATGGGATTATCAGCGATGATTCCTTCAACTTTGTTACTTTAACATGCCACACCTAATCGATAACGGCATCACAAATCCCTCAAGAAGTCTGCGGAGGTTTTGTGCTTGAAGTAGGTATATACCTACCTAACCTATGCGAGACAGGAAGATGTATTATTGTTATCTTTTATTAATCTATAAAAAAAATACTTAGAAACGAATGGCTTTTAGTATAGCTGGGCTAGAAGTCTGTTAACTGAACAAGCTGAGCATGGACAATGAAGGTGGTTAGCGGCTAGGTGCATTAGATATTCTCCTTCAATTACCATATAACGTACTTACAGTATGACTATTTTTAAATTATTTTTTACATTGTCAAATCAATGGTAAGAAAAGTGTTGATAGATTTGTGGTTGAGAATCCTTGGTTTTTGTTGTTTTTATAGAAAATCAGGATCTTTAATGTGCCACATGCATTCAATGTAAAATTATAAAAAAAAAAATATCGAAAATGTGAAAAGTAACAACAAAACTTTTTTTTTTTTTGGTTTTTATTTTGTTTAAAAAATTAATTTTTAAATGCATGCCTATTGTTTCAACTATTTAGTAGCAATATATTGCAAAATTATAACAAAATCGGTTAAGTCAAAAGATATGCGTGAATAACTCAATTATAAGACAATTATCTCAAAAAAATATCAAATATCTACATATTTCTGTTTTGCTAATTTTATACCAAAAACCTGAAACACAGTTTTCTTTCAATCACTTTGGTTATTATAGGTACGAAGTTTAATCCAAATCGTTAAAGTCGTTTTCGAGAAGATTTAAAAAAATAAGCTAAAACAAAAACTTGAATTTCCCTTTTAGGGAACTAAAAGGTGTTTTTTTAGACGTGTGGTTTTCAATCTGGCAATACATTTTTCGGAGTTGGTATTTTTTACAGCTGTCACTTGATTTATACTCAATTTGGTTTCCCATTTCATAATTAATATATTTAACCCTAGACAACGTTTGCAAATCATGCAAATTTATTACCAAAATAATGGTTCGGTTCACTCGACGCATCGCGCGCTGCGTCCAATATTCGGTTGACATAATCGCAAAATCGCATAAATTCGAGCAACTGTGGATCGGTTTCGCACCATGTTTACTTAAGTGGATAATGCGCATCCTCAGAGACGCCATACAGTGCTCACCGAAGACGCTATTGCTACTGTGTAGCAAAGTATCGAAGAAGACCCAAATGCATCCGCCATCGCGCGCAACAATTGGACCTGTCGAAAATTGGGCCTCTCGGCTGGAATTTATTTGAGCCAGCCGCAGCGGCCACTTGCCGAAATCATTTTTAAAACATAATGACAAACCCTTATCTTTATATTAAAGCTAAATTCTTGGCCATAACATTAAATTATATGCGTTTAATTTCTTCTTGAAAACCACACGTCTAAAAAAACACCCTTTACATAAAAATGCTCTGTACTAAATTTGAAGGAAATTGGCCGTTTAGGCTCTAGCTCAAATAACAGTGGACGCAGTGGACGCAGTAGACGCACAGACCGACGGACGGTGTGACAAACCCCACTTTTTCGGACATCTCAATATTCGGAGTTCTATTTTTGATAACAACCGCCTTCCTTTTCTACACGATACCAATACTTACCCTATAGAGCTATGAGTCCGAAGAAGCAATAATACCGTAAGCCAATATAACCTGTCTTGCATTGATGATTGATAGAAAATAGATAGTGCCATGAAAGCTTTTTCTGGTTTTTAAATAAATTCTATAGAATTATGAAAAAAAATTCTTGAAAGAATTTAGGATAAACTGTTGAAGGGTACGGATAATTTTTAATTATCATTGATTGCAGTACCTATTAAATTAGCACTTAGTTAGAACTTTAATCCTGCATTCCTAGATAATAAATTAGTAGAGCCAGCTTGACTAACCTGTTTAATTTGGATCACCGGAGGTTCTTGGGATTTTGGGTGCTCGTTTCAATAATTGTTAATTAATTTCTTTTTTTATTTAAAACAAATAACCGCATGAAAATTAAAGTGAAAACCCATGATAGAATAAGTGGCACAATCACCATCTCAACCAAATAAAGATTTTCCCTAATTATACCTTGGAAGCAAGGTTGAAGAGTCCTGAAAGCATCGCTCCACAAAAGTCTCCCTCGCCGACTTACATAAATGTACCTAAGTATATGTTTCAAAAATTCCTAATTTTTATCTGATGATTAATATCTACATTCACTTAGGTACTCTTGACTCTTGAGTTTTTGTACTCAACAGCGCCTTCCCTTAAAAGATGATAAAACAAACTTCTCAAACAGATGTGTGCCCCAAAACCAAGCCCACTTTACTCGTCGCTCATTTCTCATCATACAATGTTTTTCTTAAAATTCAATTTACTTCTCATTATCATTTTAATTGAACGGTTCTCTTCACATATAAGTACGAGTTTGTAGGTATACGCATCTTAACACTTAAATGTTTCAATTTATTAAACATTTTTGAATCGGGTGCCGTGTGTCGATGTTGTTTCAAGCACTCTCCCATTACACAACCCTTCATCACATAAATTTAATTACACACTCGTAGATACGTATGTATATATACAAATCTGCAGCGAAACTAATTTTTTTTTAAATCAAATTATGCGAACCCAAAAGGGTTTTTTCCACAAAGATAAACAACATGTATAGGAAGGAAGGTGTACCTTCTATACCTTCTCTAAATAAAAACCCCTTGATATCCACTTTCACCCCAATCACGAAGGCCAGAGATATATTTATAATAATAACCCAAACTAAGTCCTACAGCCGTTTTTATTGTGTGGCTCGCTGCTGCAATTCAATAGGTAACTGTATTATTAAAACGCTGTAACCGTGTTGCGTTTTGTGTGCTAAAATTAATTTAACTACCTGTTTTCGAATTCGGTTCGTTCCACCTTTATTTTTATTCTTTCGGGTAATTCGTACTCATATACGATTATGTATGTATATTTTGCTTTTGTTGTTTTTTTTCAATTTTGTGAATTGCATCCCAAAACGCCCACTTATTAAGTGGGAAATGAAAAGAAACCAGCACGGAACTGCTTGTTTTTTTTTTGTTGTTTTTCATTGGTGGTAAGAAGAGAGTTGGGAATCGAACGGAAGACCCTATGTAATCACCACACCATAAGACTCTCAATTGAACTGCAAATTTATACAAACTTAATTTTGCGAATGCAACGACATAACATCGGTGACGGGAGGACAGAAAACTAAATATACGTATACTCAGCTGTGGTGGCAGGCAGCTAAAAATTGCCCGAGGGGAAGTCGCAGCATCAGCAGCGAGCCAGCAAGTAGCAGTTGCTGTTCCATAAAAGAGAAAAGGCAGTAATGCAACGCATCGAATGGTGCCATTAACATAACGCAGCGGCACGTAATCTGCATTTGATTCTAGGTTTTGTGCTGCATATAGCATCTTTTAAATGATGCTCAAGGCAGGTATAGTTCTCGATTTTACTAGGAAGAGTTGAGATTTGAAAAACTGAATGCCATATGTTATTATCTTTGAAAGCTTTAAAAAATATTGTGTGAGTGCCGGGACTCACGGTTAATATGTGTAAACATCAACGTGCGCGGATCCAAAACGGACTTGTTTTTGCTTGAAGGTGATCTTAAGATTTTTTTCACTGAACGCACCCATCCTAGTATGCAGATCGTAACATTGCACACCGTAACATTGCACGACGTAACGTTGCACACGAACGTTCACGTTATTTTTTTCATTCTACCGCCAGCATAGATGTTTACACATCAATATATCACAAAATGTACACAGATTTAAGTGGAATTGAGAGAGACGAGAGTCATATTGACAAAAAAAAAAATATAATAATCTGACAGCTCGTGCAAAAAATTAAGCAAACATACCTTTTTCACATTTTTAATTGCCCAAGTGACATTATTAGTCAATGAAACTAAAAAGATAAAATAGCTATTTGGTATGATTTTAACTTGAATAAAATGTTAAAAACATAGAACGATGCTTACTCGTTTAAAATTTGGAAAATCCTCTTTTTACCCTAGCCTCATACTTTAACATCGTACTAAATAGTCTTAAATTTTGCACCAATGTATATCTACCTACAATCCACTCCTGCACATCTACATTTAAGTATCCAGACAAACTTTGCAAACTTAGCGTTTGCATATTGTTCCCAAAAGTCTAAAACAATCAAAACAAATTGGTGAATTCCAAACTTGTTTTATTTGGTCTATTTAGAGTTTGTTGAAGCCATCTGATCACACCTTTAGAGGAACACCAGCGCTTATTGTGACAGCTGTCATTAATTCTTTACTGTCAAGCTCAATTTTGTCAACTTATGTCTGTCTAATTCTAATTGTGCCATACATGTATCATTTTGTAAATTGTTAAGAAATAAATCATTACTTTTTGTTTTTTATAGCGTTGAAGAGAAAATATCTCACTCTTAAGGCTTAACTACATAAGCCCAAAAAGTGAAAAAGCACAAAAGTGAAAATTTTCAAACTCATTTTGGAGTAGTTTTTCTGACTGGAAAACTTATAAAAATGATGCAGAAAGATTAAATTTTGGGTTAAAAAAAAAATTTGTATATTCTTTTTCACAAAACAACTGCGCTAGCAAAAAAAATATTTTTTCTTTTGTACAAAAGTACTTTTTGGCTTATGTAGTTAAGCCTTTATTATTTTGCTAAAACTATTTAGATTGATACAAAACAGAGTGTTTGCTAATTTTTATGAATATACCATTCTAATATTTTGGTATCAATCAATAGGTAGGTAATTAAAAAATATAGTGTTTTAAAAGTTGTTTCAAGACATTCGTTGCAGATGTTCAGTTGAATTCCAACTGAATTATTTTGGATGCTGAATTTTGGCACATACAGAATAAATGGCCTCAACCCATTTAATTGTTTACCTGCATGATTTTTTTTTTCATTTCCAGCATCGTAGATAGATGAAGTCATGAATGACAGCTCTTATCAACTATTTCCCAATCAAAAAAGAAAATCCCTTGAATACAGTTCATTTCAGCTGCCAACAGCAGTTCCATCAGTAAAAGTTGCCTGATGTGATGAGCGATGTACGATATGTAGGTACCACCGCACCGCATTTACGGATCACGTATACAAATCTCATTTCAGGCCACACAAAATAATTGCATTGCTAGAGCATCACTGTTCTCTGTTATGGCTCTCTTGGGGGTGCCGAACGCCGAAGTCGAAATCGGAACAAAAAAGGCCAACATTGTACATAGGCTCGACTGATTCAACTCAACGTTGTTTCCAATTCACTTATTTTGTACGTAGGTAAAACAGAGATCCGACAAAAAAACCTGGTAGAATTGAATTTAGCCAACTCGGTTACATCGAATTAATTTGAATCTGACTTCAACATGGCAGCGACTGTATACAAAGATATACAAACAGCAAACAAAAAAAACAAACAGCTCTGGTGGTGCCAGCGCCTAAATCACTTACCGTGCCAAAATAAACGAACCTTTCTCTAATTCGCAGTCCATATACATACATACATACAGATACATTATAGACAATGACGACTGCCATTCGTAACTCGCGCGCGTAATTCGCGCACAATTTTCCACCAAACCCGTGCTCATTTGACTATGGATAGAAACAGAAATTTCCCAAATAACTGAAGAAAAAAAAAAAAAAAAAGAAAAATGGGGAAAGTGCCACTATTACACTCACTACTCAACGGCAAAATTGTGATTGTGATGACAGCGCCAACAACGCTCGCTCACTGAAGAAAATCACGAACCTGATATCTATGTATCGTAATCGTACCGCTAATTCATACACTTGAAGAAAATGTTTTCCTCAATTTAAAATCACAATCACATTGGGGCATATTCTTAGTCACTTTTAAACTCCAGTTTATCTTAGACCTGTGTTTATCCTGTCTAAATAACATTGAATAAACCCCAGATAAACTGAAGTTCAAAAGTGACTATATGAATATGCCCCATTATGTATCTCTGTCTCGAAGAAATACAAAATTCGCACCTTTTTGAGGATATGCCCAGTCAGAAAATGAATGAATTATATTAGAAATGTTATTTTTTTCGACCACTCAGAGTTTTTTTTACACAAAAATTTCCCATTGCGAAAATGTGGAAAATCTTTTCTTTTATGAAAATATAAAATGAATAATCGAAAGAATCCATGCCATGCATTTAGGTTCAAAAACATAGTTTTACATGGAAAGAGAGGGGTAGGGGTAGGTATCACACATAGGATTTAAAAATTTAACATTTTCTGAACCTCAGTCTTATGAAAGCAAAGCCAAGATGATATACCAATCCTCAAATACAAAAATGAAAATTCATGATATACCTTCAGGTAAAAAATATATACACTCAGAAAAAAAACGACAGGCCAAATTTTGACATGTCTTTTTTATCGAAATTATAAGGTGCACTTTCCCATGTAATGTTGTAGAAATATAGTAATTATAACAACATTTTAGTTAAATTAAGAATATACCGTGTTATTTCAATATTAAATTCTTGTAAATAAAAAAATCTACCGAATTTGCATGTGGCTGCTCAATTCTTAAGAATATCTATACCTAGTTAAATAAATGGATTTAATACTTATGGATTCAAAGTCCATTGATAAATTGTTTTAGTTTTGCATTGATATATATACTCGACTCAGGTCTTGATGTTAGTGAAGATCAAGTATGTTTAACAATCGAGTTCAAATTTCATAGTGAAAAATTCATCCTTGTTCTCATACACGATTTACATGTGAATTTTATTAATTTTACAAGGGATCATGTTAAATACGTTGTTGTCAAAGTTATGTAGATTGTACCATATACATCAGGGTTATTTGCATAAGATGAGACAAAAGGCTAGAGCTTATAGGTTGGATGGAGACAAGAAACTAAATCGTAATATAGAAGGGGTCAATTTCCCTCCGTTAAGGAGGGAGGGGCATTTTTCTAAAACACTTACAAAGAAAATTATTAAAAAACAACGGGCCAGAAATCTTTACATTCATTTTAATTTTAATTCAAGTGTTTTTATAGTTTTTTTTAAAAAAATACCTTTTCGAACTTAAAAATTTGAAAAATAATTCTTTATTAATTTCTTCAAATCAATTTCTTTTTTTATATATTTATAAATACTCGATTAAACTAAACGGCTTCGCCCGGGTAGACAAACCTATAAAATTCGCATAAAACTTACAAAAGAAAATATTATTTTTTTAACTTTTTGTAATAGAATACTACTTTCTGGGTTTTCACCTAGTTCACGTTATGATAGGCTAAATTTCTAAAAATATGATCATCTAAGTCCAACCTCTATTGCTTTCCCAACACAGAAAGAAGTTTTGTATTAAAAAAACACTGTTTTATTTGTATCCCATTTCACTCTATAAATTTCAAACACAAACATAATTTTTGAAATCCGATGCCACTTTTCGTTTTTATCCCCTTGCACCCTATAATACCAAATTTTAGAAAAAAAATATTCCTTAAGCCATACACTCAAAATAAACTTTCAAACAAAAAAAAAAGAATTTCTTAAATCGGACATTTTTTATATTTACCCTTTTTCACCCTACAAATAACGAAATTTTAATAAGAAATACCCCTTAAGCAATTTCCTAAGAATAATCTTTTAAACGCAGGTAGAGTTTTTGCAATCGGATATGTCTTTTCCATTTTAACCCGCATTTCACCCTACAAAGTGAAGTGTAACTAAACCGACTTTGTTTTATATATTAAAAGATATACCTAGTTTATTAAGGGCCAGTTTCACAGTGGACACTTACTGGAATAATAGGCCCTTAAATTTAACATATACGGGCCTTAGGCTGAGTTTCATAGCCAGCGTAATTGGAACTTAAGGAACTTAAGTCACCAACATCGAAAACATAAGTGCCACTTATTCAGGCAAGTGATGTGCACTGTTATTATTGCGCCTTAATCTATCACTAAACCAGCCCTATGTGCTATTTTTGTATTTAATATACTCAACGCTTTATCAATTTTTAGCCAAACATTAAAAATAAACAGGTGTTTAATAATTAAACAATTACTTTCTTCTCGTTTTGGTAAAATTAAAAAAAAAAACAGCAAAAATCTAGAAGACATTCATGCTATGTATTTAATTTTCAGTGACATTTTTCATTAATTTCAAGCAAAACGAAGCACATACATAAATATCTAATAAAAATTTTTTTATTGAATCCAAAGGGATTTACATAAATTTTGTTTGGCTTCTATTCTAATCCATCGCAGTTTTTTGTTTTTATTTTTTAGTGAGGATAAAATTTTTCGCTGAGTGTATTTATACTACTTTTTGTTTTGAATTCGTAGAGCACGCAGGAAGTCCACTCAAATAGCCAAATTTTTTGGTCTGAAACGTGCGGTCGTCATCCTGAACAGGAACAATGGCGCAATGAGTCGTGCGGAGTCGTCGTCAAAGTAAGTAACGTCGAAAAGGCTCGCGCACTCAACTTTCACAAAATTTACATATAGTGCAGATGGACAAGCTTGCTGGCGAGGCTTCGAGTAATCTCTATTCTTTTCAACTCGACAAAGGAATAGTAAACCATTTTTGTGGATAATCCATCAAAGTCACTATAAGACAACAAAAAATCATCCCTTCAATCGGAAGGGCATCACATACATATACCTACCTACTATACACCGCATAGGCATCAGGGATGGAGAGTAGGTATATATGGGACGTTTGTTCGTCCATCAACGATTGCTCTTGGTCGCTCTGGAAGACTAATGGTTTATTAATACAATAGCTGGACATTTATCATTTCTATAGTGCGCGATACTGTTCCATTCATTTCGACCTTTCGTATATATGTATTTCATATCCAAAAGTCCGCGTCCGTCTGTGCGTTTGTTGGTTGGTTCGTTCGTTAGGGCCGAAGGAGTATTATTTACCCAGGCTATAATACGCTGCCTCCTACATTCTTCGGGGCTGATGGACTCGGCATCATCATCATCATCCATCTAGGGGACACGAAGGTGGGTGGTATAGTGGAGCAGGCAGCGGTGGCGGACGCTCGGATGCTATTTTTTTTTTGTATTTGTTACTTTATTCGGGATGTTTTTCGTTAATGGATCTGTATGGTTTCGATAACAGTATACAATAGTGCTGAGGAGAGGAGGGAGACAGAAAGTGCTGGTAAAGGTTAACGAATCAACAGAGCTAACCATTTTTCAAGTGCCAGCAGAGCCTAATGTCCCATTTATATGACCAAATCACATGAGTGCTGCTGCTGAGTTGTTTTGCTATCGGGGTATATGTGATATGGTTGCTCTGATGGAGTGTTAATCTTAATCGGTTATGTTTTTGGAACAGTATATAGTATATTTAGGTTTTGGGGGCTATTCTGTGCTTTGTTTGTACACAAGTAGCCATTTGGTGTTATCTTATTAAGTATATCATGGCTAGTTTGCAAGAAAAATAAATGAGTCACGTGATAAATGAATGAATTTTACACGCACCGATATGATTTTCTTTGTGTGGTTGTGAAGAAAAAACGCTTCGGTCGGAGGCAAAGGTAATTTTTCTCAGCTCCTGCGAAAGCTTATCTTTCTTAGTCATCTCAATGTTATATTTGAAATCAAAAACCTTTGATACTTGGCGTTCTCCTCGGCCTAAAAGGTTTTCAACAATACATTGATAAAGTACAAAAAAAACACTTCTGGACAATTGAATGCTGGAATTATTGGTCATGAAGATTAAACGTATTATTGTAATTTTGAAGTCTCATGATGAAGGAATGGTCTTTTACTACCACATAACTTCGATTCTAAATTTTGTTTTTGTTCTTCTATTTTAAAGCCCATTTTTTCAGTGGTGAGTTAAACCAGAGGTAACTCTATAAGTAAATAAACCCACAGTGAACTGAGAAAGCAATTTTTCGGTGGAGAATGCAGAAGAATGTGGAACGACTAAACAAACTATAGGTGGATAAAACATCAAAAGCATTTGTTCAGTTAATCCTGAGTTAACTCACCAAATTTGATGAGTTAACTCGGGTTTAACTTTAATCTCGCACTGAAAAACTGGAGTTTAACATTTTTGTTCCACATGTTTTCTTTCTAATTAATAAAAATAGGGGAAAAATGAGGGAGGAGCGCTGATGGGGTTGACATTTAAGTACACTTTTTTGTTTGTGGGCTTTGGGCGTGTTATTGCTTAATTGATATTTTATTGTTTATTCTTCCATATCAAAGGTGAAAATCTTTTTAATTAAATCTTATTTGGGGATATCTTGACTTGCTCTTGAGTGCTTAAGGTATGTAAAAAAAAATATAAAGTATGCGAATTTTTAATGTTTATTTTATTTTATAGATAATTTATACCTACCTATATGAATACGAAAATAATGAAGAGCAATCCCATTCAGGCTTACATAATTCGAAATCTACTAATTAAAGTCAATTTTGTTTTTTACTGAGAATCCACTCGATCTCATAAAGAGACAGACGTATAGGTATGCTTAAAACCCATCACTCTTTGTCGTATAATCAGTCGTCACCCTTATATTTATATGTAGGTAGGTACTGCCATAGGTTCTTAGCACCATAAAATCATATACCATCCATTTTAATTAATCACAGAAATCCTTTTGCAAACAAAGTTACATCTCTTTTCTGTTTGTCGTTTTTAGAAAATCTCTACACAGAAAAAGGACAAAAAAGATTCTATATTAACGTTTAACGCTGTGTTGAACGTGACAAGCTACCTTAATTTATAGAGTTACATAAGTCTTTAGATGCATCCAGCAATATAATGAAGCTATGGATCAATTTTTAAAATTAATTAAAAAATCATGCCAATCATAACCAAAAAAAAAAAACAGAAACCCTTAATTCTCTCCCACCTCACACCCCAATAAATGTTATTCTACAAAATTTTCCGTCTCGATTTCAATCCCAGATATTATGGGTATAGACAAAAATAAAAGGCATGAAGTCCCTGAAGCAATATGCATCAAGAAAGAGCCTCCAGCCACCACCGAAAGAGGAGCACTTTAGCTTACTTTTTATACTAACTTTATGTATAGGTTACTCTTTAGCTTTGGAAATACAATCAACAACAACAACAGCTAAACTTATACACCACCACCACCAGCACTAAAACCACCAAATATATGTGTAAGTAAATTTCCGGAAACATGAATAATTGCACGGAAGCAAAACGTAATATTATCCTTTTTAATGGAAGACAGAGAACCTTTTTCCTGCCTCGACATCATCCATCCATCAGATACAGTACAGTGAGCACACGTTTCCATCAGAGTTCCCTGTGCCTCTGGTGCCTCTACCTTGAGCTTGAAGTGAGGAGCTTGAGCCTGTGCCGATGCGCCGTACTGTCTGGCAAATGATGTACTTTTGCTTGTTGTCAGTATACTTACATAAATGAAAGTCATATATACTTGTATCTCTCACCCCAGCTCCGTTTCTACTCTATTCTCAACACCCCACCCTTCATTCCTTAATTTCAGCCGCCCCGGCACTTCTGTGCGCCACAGTCTCATTCCCTGCCGCAAAGCTCATCCGATTAATTCCGAAAAGTTTCATCCTTTCGCATGATCAATTTTTTTCCATGTTCACTTAATTACTTTTCCGCATATCATTGCTGTTGAGCTGGATGCCAACTCCACTCTCCCAAAGCCTCCAATTCACAACATGGACTGCCAACTGCCATGTCAGTTCATCCCTACATCATCATATACAGCAGAGGGAAAATATGTATGTATACGTATTTGTATTTTGTGCTGTTTGTGCCATGTGCTCAACCCACACATGGAGGAGAATTTCACCATCATTTCAAAAATTTGTTCGATTTTAAAGAATAATGACTCGTTCATAAGCAACATTTTTACTTGCGACATATTCTAATGTAAATAAAGTCATGGATTCGTAAAAAATTCGACCTCGAGATTTTGATCAATCTTTTTGACATAAGGATGATAAGGAAGACGAACAAAAGTCGTTCTCGCAATTCTGTCTGCCCAAACGGATCGGTCAATTTTCTTTAAACATTGCCCCGGCTATTTTATTCTATTTTTTTTCAGACCAAAAAAACCGTACATGCTAACCTGCTATCATGACAATTTTTTTAGCAGTTAGCGAAACTCTTATTTTCCCAAAAAGTATTATCGTTTTGGTCAATTTTTTTTAGACTTTGTTCCGTAGTGGTTTTTTAAAACAATCCAGAAGATTTAAGAAACAGGGATCTTCTGACCAAAAATAAATAAAACATTGTATATTTCTTAAAAACGGGTCCTACTGTTTTCATGTTTGTATGTAGCGTCAAATTAACTTATTTCTTTTAATATCAGATCAATGGCTTTATCCCATAGTGTGTTCGTATATACCCATTCTGCGTTGACTGCCTGGTGAAATTCACAATCATGTAGAAAAATAGTTAATTTAGTAATGAATTTTCAGATGGAAATTTTGAAAGTTCCGGTTTTGGACGATGTGGTGCGATAACGTTGAAAGTTTAAGCAAGATGATGTTGATGATGATGACGACTGGCTTTTTGATGTTGGGAAGCCAATTAATCAGTTTGACGCCCCCGTCACAAGGACACGACCAAAAGTATATATTCTCGAACATCAGACTTATATAAATATACACATACCATCAACTCTAACCCCAAACAGTCTATAATATGATGGGAGGTGCTTGCATAACTATTATAGAACGTATGTGAGATTTCAGTTGAAAGTTAATCATGTCGATGCTCAAGTTAATTTTCGTCCTTTGCGCCTTACGACCGATGCCTATGGGTTATCGCCGAAATTTTGATTAACTTTGAAGGACGAAAAGGTAGGTCCTCTGTATAGATTTATTGATACCCATTGGAGAGGGGGAGGGGGGGTGTGTGTTTATAGTCGCAGTCCACCATCAGCAGAAGTATTGAGGAATATCCAACTTGTTTGATTTGTCACGGAGCGGAGTGAAAAAGTTTGTGTTTTCGTATTGCGTGCCCGCTAAATACTAGGCTAATTACAAAATATACCTTGACGCCATCAGGTTGTTTGATTAGTGCGAAGATTTTCTACGTGTGAAAGTAGTGGGTTAGAGGGTGCGGGTACAGGTAGCCGGTGTCGGTGCCGGTGCCGGCAGGCTCTATACGGCCAAGTGTAACTTTTATGCGGTAGCCAATTAAGAATAAAAGTTGTTGCAGTCGATTTGTTGTTGTTGTTTTTACTATTTTACTCTCTCCCACTCACAGGCAGCGCCCGTGTCATCGAACAAAAACATGTATTATTTCCTTTACGTTTAATTTTCAATTTTCCCCTTTTACCATCCTCCCTCTCCAACCGTTGTCTTGGTGTATCACGTATAGTGATGTCGATTTAGCCAGTTGAATTCGATCAGAGCATTAATTTGTAAACATGGCACATAAAATAGGGTTAATCTAATTACCTATACGCAGTGTTTCGTAGCCTAAATTTTGTTTTCTGATTGATTTGCCCTTTGCTGATAAGTTTGTCCTGGAAATAAGCACAAAATATGCTTTGAGGGCATCCGCATTGTATATAGGGCATCGCAGGTTATAGAATAACTAATTGTGCTTGATTCGAAATGATACAAGAAACACATATCGTCTGAGAGGATTTAATATTTTGTAGGTCATTTGAATCATTCATTTAAAATGTAACAAAGAATATTAATGGGAGAGTTTCTTCGAAAAAATTTGACTTGGCAAAAGTCGGTCAGGAATAATTCTTGATAGAATTGAAAATTGTATCAAATAGGAAATTTTACAAAAATCAGTAATATACTTGCTTTCAAGGGGTTACGACTACCCCGACTACAAGTGAAAAAATCAGTGCGATGTAAGAGAAATAGAAAAAGGTTTAAACAAAAATAGTGATAATTGGTTTTGAATTTTTGAATATCAGAATGAGAGGGACAAATAGAGTAAGGTATAGCATTCAACATTCGTGTAGCGCGGTTAAAGAATGAATCTCTTTACTTGACAGTGCGTTCAAAATTGGGCTCAGGGGTAAACTAAAGGACATACTGGAAGTGCAAGTATATTATACGGTCAATCGTTTCAGGGGAGAAACGCAACTAGCTATGTCATTGTAAAACATTTAAGAATTTGCGATAAAATAAGGAAAGAAAAGTACCTTTCCGACGGTGTTCGATAGGCGTCTATCAATTTCAAAGCTGTTTTTCCGATAGGTAATCGAATTTTAGTCTATTTTACATATAGACTCGAAGGTATGCTCTGACATATGCTTTTATATGCAAATTATATTCACAGGGCTTGAGTTTGAGAAACTTTACCATCTAGGGTTGATTTTTACAAAGTTCGAATCAATGGAAATACTTATGTAATGTATTTATACAAAAATTATAAGGGTGAAATTTTTAATATAAAAATTCGATACTTTTATTTTTAAAGTATGTAGTTGACAAAAAGTTAAAATTTTCATTATTATTTACTGTACTATTGTTCATACTAGAAGTCAGTTTATTAGACTTGACCATTCTTTATTCCGTCATTTCATTGAATTTTTGAACAACAACAACAACTTAAAGGTGCTACCACCAATTGATTGGTGTTTATTTTGGCTAGAGATACAGCTGTTTCAAGGGGTGCCAAGCCACCTATCATCAGTCTCCTCTCGTTAGTGGTGCTGAGCTTTAATCCAATTTTATTATGAAAAACTTTCTACATGCCCATCATAGGGATCGAACCCACGATATTAGATTTGCTCAGTCTTAGAAGCCGTATGCACTACACATTCCGCCGCCTGAGACCACTGACGTCACAGATGAAAATGGGTGACGAAAATGGGTTGTTTTTGTTTATCAAATGCATTTGGAGCATCAGCATTTTTCTAAGCGCCTTTAAGTTAAAATTTTCATTTACAAACTCAGCTTTTTCTAAAATTTTCTGAAGTGGGGATTTTCGTATGATATCATACGTGTAGTTTGGCTGCAGAGATTTTGTCAACATATATTAATAAATTAATTTTGAAGGATTAGGTGAACAAACTCAAACTAAAGTGTGCTACCACACCATGAAACTTCTATGCTCATAGCTGCTAGAGGTTGGAACGGAATAAGTGACCAATAAAATTGGTTACGCCTAAAGAGCCTGGTTTAGGTTCTAGTTCCCTTAGTGACAGAAAAAGATCCGTATACTAAAATAACTATACCACTTAAGGAGTCTGTTGTTGAACGACATTATCCATTAATTTCAGATGGATCCTATATCAGTATTAGGCTTGGTTTTTCAATCGAAAATCGTCTGAGTTTTGGGGTTAAACTCCATGCCGTCAATTTAAATATCGAGTTAACTATATAGGTGTTATGGCCGCAGTTATTTCACACAATCCCGTAAAAATGTATTTAGTCAGTTTAACTAGATGGGATTTTTAGCTAATAATGTCATTTAAAACAGACCATTAAGTTTTCCATTCATTAACTCTCCATTAGTTAAAAACCTTGATTTTGTCTTGAATGTTAGGTAAATGTTTTTTTAGAAAAATCCTAAGGAAATAACATACCATTTAAGCCCTAAATGAGTTTTAATGGAGCAAAAATTTTCCAACTTTGAATAAGCGTTGACAATCAAGTTTTTGTTTGTAATCTTATAGTTTGATTATTCAAAATGTCAACGCTAATTGGGAGTGAATAAAACTCCTCATTAAACCTCCATTAGTGCTTAAAATCCCTCTTAAAAGTTGTATTTTATCGTTTTAGCTAAAATATTTTTTAAATTAAATGAACAATAACCAAATGCAGGTAGGAAGGGTCAATTAAAATGGCTCAATATGCATTAATAAATAAAATTTTTTAAAGTCGATAAATTTCCTATTTTTAATGCCGAATTTAAATTTACTGGAGTGTGAGTAAATTGTTGCTTCGTCAATCAAAGTTAGTGAGTTAATTCTGAAGCTTTTGTCAATACTTTTTAAAATGTTTATATGTGTCTTGAACTCGAATCCCTATATACATAGAACTGCCCCGATAGCTCAGGTTTTTGAAACCTGCCCTCAAAATCGGTAAAATATTCGCTTAATTTAGTTTCCTAGATTTATTTTTGTTTGACAAGTGATCAACCTTAAGGCACCTTTCATCCAATTGAAATATGGTTCGATTTTAATGGAAGTATAACCATACTATTTTATGGACGATTCATGTGTCTTATCTAATTTATGGGAAGTTACTTAATCATAGGACCCCAATGATTTCACTATCGCATTCGTAATGATATCATTCTATTAATCCATGTTTTCTAAAAAAAAAACAAGTGCGTAGGAAAATTGCCTTGAACTGAACTGATGCCACTGACCCAATCAACCATTAGTTTGGATAAAAGTGATTTTAATTTTATAATCTTCATTAAGAGTTGAACTAAATTCTCTTTTGATTTTACCTTTGTCGTTTCCATAAAAAAAATAAAGTATACGTGCTCAGTATATGGTTAGATTAATTATAGACATCCAGTGTAGATGTAGGTACATACATATATAGCTTTCCTTAATGACCATATAAATCTTACTTGAAATACTTAATAAAACCTAACTCATGTAAGAAGCTTTTCTTTTAAAAAAAAAACATTTGTTAATCCTGGTGCTTTATCAAAGTCACATGAGCTTCACCTTAATTTTGCAAACTAAATCTTCCTTTAAATCTCCGTGAAATTTGTTTAAGTCAAGTAAACAAATTTCGCCAAATGTGTTTCGTGTGTTTTTTTTACGTCTTTTCATTTTAAATCTCAAGGTTCATGCGAAAATTCAAAACGACATCTCATTAATTTTATTCACTTCACACCCAGCAAAACAACCTTCATCCATTAAGCATCATCATCATCATCATAATGACACGCATTCCATACCACAAAAATTAAACCAATCCCTGCACTTGACATGACACCTTCCTCTAATTTCCTCTCCAACTTCTTCGGCGATAAAAAAAAGAATGTCAAAAAAAAAAAATAATACCTCTAGACCTTAATTGTTGACAAATTTTTAAATGAAAGGTCCACGAAATTACCTGTATATACCAGCATAATATCCAGGTGCTAATTAGATTGCTAATAATACCTACCAAGTGAACAACGATGAAGGAAACGAAACTAAAAATTTCAAATTTCCCCAAGAACGAACCATCGAACCTAAGTTAAACAGCAATGATGTCATATCCAACGAACCAGAACAAACTGAAAGTTCACCGGGTCACCCCTTAGAGCAGAGTTCTTCCGCCGAAATACCTCCCCTTCTAATTAAGTCACTGGAACAAGCAAATTCACGCAAACCCTATTTACTACTCGCTTCTTTCCCAGAAACGCTCCTGTTTGTTTTTTTTTTTAATTTGTGTTTTCTTCGCCAAAAGAGTGATTAGCATTTAAAAAAAAAATAAAACTAATTAACAGGTTGTTACAATGCCAGCAACCTCCCTAGATAGTGATCTGGTGCTGGTGCTGGTGCTTGTGCTGGTACTGGGGTATGTGTCTACGTGAGTTGGTTTAGTTTTTAGTCACGGGACCCGGACGCCGGACCATGCACCAACAAAAATCTCATTTCAAATATCTATTAAGTCGAAACAATTAAACCGCATTTATATGCACGCAGTTGTTGGTAAAATGGTTTATTCCCCGAGGTGCAAGTCCAGTCCCAGTGTACCGCTATCGATCACTTTCGGCTTCGTCGACTTAGCATACGCTGTTTAGTTTAAACAATGAAAAAATTCAACGTTTTTCAAGTGCAGGGTTGCCGGTTGTGTAATTTAATTGGAAAATGTTTACAAGCGTTTCTTGTTTTATGGATGTTAAATTCTGTTGGTTGTGCTGCTTCAACTTCATTATGCTTGTTAAATTGTGTTTATTGAATTTTTGGTAAACTGAAGATAATGTTGAGGAAATTTTAAGACAAATTTAAAAGCGTAAATGAAAAGGGTGTTTTTTTTTCAACGTGTGGCTTTTAAAAAGAAATAAAACGCATATAATTTACTGTAATGGCCAAGAATTGAGCTTTATTATAAAGAAAAGGGTTTGACATTATGTTTTAAAAATGATTTCGGGCAAGTGGTCACCGTGACTGGCTCGAATAAATTCCAGCCGAGAGGCCCAATTTTCGACCACTTTTTGCAGCAATTGGGGCCGTATGTCAGCAATAACGGGCCGAGTTTTCTCTTCCAAGGCGTCAATCGTCCCTGACTTATTTGCGTAGACAAGCGACTTCACATAACCCTACAGAAAATAGTCATCAGGCGGCGTTAAATCGCACGATTTAAGGCCAACTCACAGGTCCAAAACGCGAAATTATGCGCTCACCAAACGTTTCCTTCAACAAATCAATTGTGGCACGCGCTGTGTGACATGTTGCGCCGTCTTGTTGAAACCACGGCTCCTGCACATCATGGTTGGCCAATTGATGAACGAAAAAGTCAGTAATCATGGCTCTATAGCTGTCACCATTTAATGTAATGTTATGGCCAGCATCGTTTTTAAAGAAGTACGGTACGGACCAATTATTCCACCAAACCATAAAGCACTCCAAACAGTCAGTTTTTGTAGATGTAACGGTGTCTTAACATACACTTGAGGACTATCATCAATCCAAATACGGCAGTTTTGTTTATTGACGTATTCATTCAACCAAAAGTGAGCTTCGTCGTTAAACAAAATTCGCTTATGAAAATTGGGATCAATGGTAATCTTGTTTTGGACCCATTTGGGCATAATTTGGAAGCGTTGTTCAAGCGTCAGTGTATTTATTATGAAATGGCAAACAAAACTTAGCATAAATCAAGTGACAACTGTCAAAAAGACCAAATCCGAAAAAAGTATTGCCAGATTGCAAACCACACGTCTAAAAAAAACACCCGTTATATGTAAGTGTTAAAAATACCGAATAAATCGTTTATCGTATTTCCCATAAAATTTAAATGGTTTAAAATGAAATTATAATGGTTTTCTTCAGTAACTAATTTATATTCAGCGATTGACAGGCATTTATTTATAAAAAATAACCTTTACTCCAAGCTGGCAACCCTGATTTCAAGATCTTAGGAATGGGGCATTTACTATAGTCACCAATTAGTTGAACCTATTAATTTGGGTAGTGTGCCTGGAATTGAAATAATAGACGAGGGCTTCATTCACTCCATAGCCTCTGAATAGATTCCTTTACACAACTTGCTTCCATCATAAAGACATTTTGAGTATAATTTTATAAACCAAAAAAAAAAGCATATTTAAAAAAAAAAAACTGCCCGGAACTTCAATGTAAAGTCCAAAGACAAAGAGTGTGCTTATGTCTAATAACCGTTAGTTTACTCTATATTTGCCTTTGCTGTATATTAACTGAGACCCATGATACCATCGTATATTATTGTGTTCAAAAAAGGCGTCTTTGGAAGTCATATATTTATAAGGCTCTGGCACATGAACCTACAAGAATAAAATGCTATTTGGTCACGAATATTAATTTAATTCGTTTTTGGCAGGCGGGCAGGCAGAGCAGAAATCCCACCAAGTCCTGTGTTTGAATCTCTATTATATGTGTGATGCCGCATCAGGAAACGGAAGCTAAGCTGGTAGATTGGGTTTTTTTTAGAGGGGAAATGAAATAGCTGCGATTTCAATCTACCAAGGGGCGTTAAAATTGGAAATTTATTTTGTTAAACATTGGTGCTAGAGCGGTGGTTGGTGGGGGCGTTTTTCGTTGCTAGTGCGGTATAGAAGGCGCGGTATTTTAACTTCCGATTGGCTTTTGTGACAAGAGATAATAAAGCTTTTGCCTAAATCCCGAGTGCGAATCGGAAATGGATTTTTTTGTTCTTCTTTCGTTGCTACATTATGTACTGCTGGTTCTGATGGGTTGTGTTGGTGTCGGTGATCGGTTTTAAGGGTGTATTTGGATTTTGTGATCGGAAATCCTTATTCAAGGGAAATTAGATAAATTTTAATTATTCCAGCAAGACCAATGAGAATGACTTAAATTGTGTATATAAATTTTGAATTCTTTTGTATGATTTTCTTTTATTTTTTTGTTTAGTGTGAAATTCATCTTCAGAAGGAGCTGTATTTAAAGAAGGTGTAGGCAGGTAGGTAGAAATGGCGCCCAACGAGTAGACTAGCTTGCTCACTCAATTTGGGTTAAAAAGCGCCGTTTTGATACCATTGTGGGAATAGCCCTGAGTCAGACAGTGGCATTTAGAAAAGGGATCAGGAGTCTTTGTTCTTCAGTTCGGAGAGTTCGTCAAAGAAGGGCTTTCCAAGTGGATGTGAACTAAAACCGGCTATAGGGCAGGGCATTTACAGAGAAGTGAACTATAATGTTTAATTTTCCTGTTGATTCGAACAATGGGTGTTGTAAGAAATACCCACTTTCACCTCATGCTCTCCTATTGGCCAGTGCCCGGTGCTTGTTGCCACGACCCTGGCGAGGTCTTGCCTTGGTCTGCAAATTAGATCTTTTGATCGGGATTTATCTTAGGTGGGATACATCCGAAGGTGTATTAAAGAGCCTTATTAGCATATTTCAAAGTAAAAAAGTGTCGGCATTTTTCATGGGAAATTTGAGAAAGAAAAATCATTGTAATCTAAAAAATATTACATCTCCAAGCCACTTTTCGATCTATTCTTTACATTTATTCGATTTCGGGTACTGATGGTGTCCCTATCCGTACCATTTATGTGTGGTTCAAATAAATACACTGTGCCCAATGTCATTCTCTGTCTCCCGTAAAACGTTAAACTTAAAAATATGTGCCTTGTCCAAAGGATAAAATAGCGAATGGAGGGATTTAAAAAAAAAAAGTGGGGACTAACTTTTTGTCGTTTACTTTTTTTTTTATTTTGAGAAATGTTAAGTTTTTGTATCCTTCTGATATTCCCTTTTACCAACCCATCACCACACAGCAATACCTCAATCAATTTCATTTTGATTTTTTTTTTCTGTTTCAAAGCTAAGTTTCTTTTCAGGAAGACGACGAAAAAATGCTTCTGAAAAGATGCATTTGTGCAAAGGATGTTGCTTTTGCTGCTGCAAGGAATAAGAAATAAGTAGATCTCTGGACATTGGACATGCACATTCAGTACCAGTATAGCAGAGAGTGCTTTGCTTGTGAAAGAAAAACGAAGGATATAATATTCTCCATGCTTTGTTTTGACTTTTTGAATTTGCTTTTTTTTTGTTTTTTTTTTTTTTTTTTTGTTAAACTTAAGTTGGAAATTAAAAATACAGTAGAAATAAGTTTTGACACAATATACCACTAATTAAAAAAATAGAAACAAAAAGGATGACGATATAAAGCAGAAGTCCGAAGAATTAAAGATTCTCGTTTGGAAGTCTGTAAAAAAAAAAATTAAAATTCTTTTGCAAGAATTGAAAGCTTTTTACGCAAAAAAATTAAACCGTAAGAAAGTGTTGAATTTCATATTCTTACTTTTGAGAAGTGAATAGAAATAGAAATTAATTAAAAACGTGAGTTCTAGTTTTGAAAAGTTTGGGTTATGCTTGAAAAAACAAACAAAATGTCAGATAATCATTATTTGAAGGCGAAGCGCCTTTCATTCGGAATATACAGAGTAAGCATTTAACGTCTATATATTCATCGTCGGATAGACCACAATACAATATATAAAATATTCTTCTTATTCAAATGTTAAGAGTGGAATATCAGGAATGTTAGGGCCCATTTTATTTAGGTAATTAAATATAGTATATGTCCAAATACAGCTCTGAAGAACTCTTAACGTTATTTCTGGATCACCAGGATAGAGCTTTTGAACCAACGTGAAATTTGTTGAAGTATATACAGGTGTAGGTAGATCTTTCTTCAAAATCGTGCCACGGGGCATAACCAACTCTGTTGAATGTCGTCGTGTCGATGTTTCAGGACCAGCTGCAAAACTTTTACGAACGTCCTAGATATTTTCAGCCGATTGTCTATAACGAGGCCTGCTCGAGTGCCTTTCGCATCTCTATCATTCTCATTGCAATATTGCTCAAATTTGGTCACCACAGGACGGAATTTCGCAGCTGTTCGAAAAGTTTTTAATACCATGATATGTGTAAAGGGAATGTCTATTTTACTATGGAACTTTGGCCCAGAGTGTACACGAACGAGTTTGGTATCAAATGAAAGATGATGTGAAGCCTGGTACATGAATAAAATATTTTCAAAATCGTTCATGGGAAAGTCGAGATATTCAAGCGTGAAGTTGCCCATTGCAAAATAAGGATTTCAGATTTTGTTCCAAATAATTGTCCATAACGGGCGAAATAATTGACGTAGAAAAATGATATTGATATGAAAGACAAGAAAAAATACCTTTCATTTCATACCTATATCATTTTTTACGTCAATTATTTCACCCGTTATGGACAATTATTTGGAACAAATCTGAAATTCTTACTGCAAGCCTGAATATCTCGACTTTCCCATGAACGATTTTTAAAATATTTTACTAATATATCATGTTTTACCTTTCATTTAATAACAAACTCGTTCGTGTACACTCTGGGCCAGAAATGGGCAACTCCCTTTGTTTAAATTATTGACTGGCCATTTTCCAAATATACTTGTACAGTTTTTGTTCGCTGTTCGATCGTGTGGTATTCAATTATAAATCTACCAATCTTTATGTCTAAAACATAAATAAAAAATAAAACGAAAATATCAATAAATAAAAAGTTATAATCTGCTTAGATACATATAGCAAAGGGATTTATAGCCCACCCTGTATTAATCCCACAGTGTTACTTGCCAAAAAGGCAAAAATACCGCTGTTTGTCTTTTCTCTATTATTCCTTATGAGAAAAAAATAAAGATACTCAATCAGAAAATATATCTTCTCAAATTCGTTGATTCCTTAATTTTTTATAATCTACATTGGCCAACATTTTAAGCACCTACACGTAAATATCTTCCTCTTCTGGCAGACTTTTTCAAAATGGCAACACTTCTTTTAAATTTACATAATTTTAACAAGTATACTCAATGAATCGAATCCAATTTAAGTACATACGATTTTTTACTTCGCCGAAATCGTTTAAGCCCCTAAGATATTTTCGATTTCAAATAGTTTGTAATTTTATGGCTCTATTCACTTTGATTAAATTAAGTAATACAAAGAATCAATTTGGTATGCATCCCCACATTTCCAATATCTATTCATCACGGACTCAATAGTCTGAATTATCAACTAAATTACTTTACATTCAGTACCCGTATACCCACTATCCACACAGTATATCGAAAGAGAATGAACAAATACCCACAATAAAAACAAAATATCCCAATTCTATTGAATCCTTCGAATCTTGACAACAAAAAAAACAAGAAATGATTGTTGTTTTTTTTACATATATTTTATTGTTTAAAATAATAATTGACAGAAGCACAGATTACGCACATGAAGATGAGAATCCCTGGCAGCCATTTTAATTTGCCTATACAAGCTTGAACTGTCAGATTGCAGATACAAAATGAGAATGTGTATTGTATTGTATTGTATTGTATTTTATTCATTCATTTTAACTTAAAACTATATAACAATTTTTATAAGAAAATAGTGAATAATAGTGTTCATTCTTTAACTATAGGAAGTTAGAGGTGAATGACACATCAAGTTAAATTTTCAAATGATATCTGATGTGGGGTGACAATCAGTGTTAATTAAATAAAGATTCAATAAAAGAAAACACAAAACTTACTTAGCAAGTGTAATAAAGAAAAAAAAAAAAAAAGTGTATGAGAAACTTAACAATACATTAATAATATACATTTTACAATTACATTATTTTTATATTATTTGTAGATGCAGATGAAAATATACTAAACTAATGATTCTATATAATCGAAGTTCAAAGTGAATAACCAGTCTTTAACCTGTTTATTAAAATATGAAAACCTAAGGGTTTCTCTCATAGATAAGGGCAATTTATTGAAAATATTTGGAGCTGTATATGTATAAAAATGAGAGAAATGTGTTCTATAGGCAAAAGGTACGTTAACTAAGCTCATATTATTTATACGTAAATTGTACATTTGATAACTCCTACTAGGAATATTTCCGCTTTGTTTGAAAAACTCTCTTAAAACTTTAAAAACATACAAATGTCTCATTGGTAGAATTTGCAATTCTTTAAATAAAGGCCAACTTTTATCCAATCGATTTTTATTTGAAATAATTCGTATTAAATGCTTCTGTGCTATTAATAGAGGTCTAAAAGAATTAGCATACGAACCACCCCAGCTTGTAATGCCGTATTGCAAGTTTGAGTTTGCAAGACCATAATAAATAATTTTTAAAACCTTTGGAGAGCAAAAAGGCTTTATTAAATGCATTTTACGTGTGACTAACAACATATACGTTTTAATCATTTGAATATGATCTTTCCAATTCAGATTAGTATCAATTACTACTCCTAAGTACTTAAACTGTTGAACTGATTCAATTTTGAAGCAATTTTCAGAACATTGTAAATTGGTTATAAAGTTATTTCTACCACACTTATGAATGGGTAACGGAAACTGTTTACAATCGTGAGCATGAAACCGCAATTTAAAATCATAAAGACTATTTCCAGATACCTTAAAACACATCAATTTAGTTTTTTCGCTGATAATCAATTTATGATAAGTAAACCACAATCTTAAAGTTTCAAGATCTTCTTCAATACTCACAATACTCTCAAAAATAGTTCCGGATTCATATGTAAAAACTATGTCATCTGCAAATGCAGTTGAAGTACCATTTAACTTGAGTATGAAAATAGAATTAATGTATATCAAGAAAAACAAAGGGCCAAGTACAGATCCCTGTATAAAAACCTCACACATAGACAGTAGGGATCTTCAGACACCTGGTTAAATTGTTGTTGCATTTCACATCTATTCATCGACACGGGATGGAATTACAAAAATGTACAAATGTAAACAAATGGGTTTTGGAGGGTGAAACGTACGAAGCATTCTCATCTTCATGTGGCTAATCTGTGGACAGAAGGGTATCTAAAGGCAAAAATGACTTTTAAGAATAGCATATCACCGGGTATGTATATATGTACCCATTTACGATTACTATATGAAAGCCATTTCAGCGCGGAAAACCAGTCGTAGGCAGGGCCGGACCAACCATATGTGCAAGATGTGCAAATGCACTGGGCGCAAAATTCTGGGGGCCCATTACCAGGAGCAAGAAAATGTAATCTGATCTTGCGCAAATCAATATATACTGCCATTTGCATTTTAAACAAGAAACTTGTTCAAATAATACCAAAATAACATCCATCCTGTGCTAAGTTATTTCTTGCACACAACTAACTAACTTCACTTTTATGGTAGATCCCACTAGACCTACGCATTCAATGTCTATCTCCTGGGTATTGTGGAAAAGTCTTCTGCATGTGGATGTATGTATGCATGCAAATTTAAAAAAGGGAGGTTTCTACAAATCTTTCACAGGGCGCAAGTTTGGCTGGGGCCGGCCCTGGTCGTAGGTAGGTACTACTCAAAATAACGAAATTTCAGAAAAATAAGGCAGGTACCTACTTTCTTTTTCTCACTTATTCTGGACTTACACGACTGTCTTATTGGCAGTATTCTGTCAGTAAACTGTCAAAAAACTAGCAGAAGAATGAAAAACTGTATTTACTGCCAATTTGTTAGTCGTGTAAAACCAGAATCCAGCATTATACGTACAAAATTAATCTATATATATATAAAAACGAGTTTATCTTTTGTGTGTGACCTTATATCTAGAAAGCGGCTTGGTAGATTTTAATTTTTTTTTTAAATGAAAGGGCACGATTTTTTAGATGGTTTAGAAGAAAAAAAATTGAAAATCCGTCCAGCTGAAGTTTTTGTGACCAATTCTTTTCGTCATATCATGATATCCTAATATATGTACAAAGTCGGTTTAGTTTCACCATTTATAACTCAAGAACGGCTGAACCAATTTTAATAATCTTTGATTTGTTGGATTCGTCTTTGCCCCGAATTGCAGAATAACTTTTACAATATCGGAAAAATTTACTTTGTAGGGTGAAATCAAATGAGGTAAAATGAAAAAGGAGTATCCGATTGAAAAAAAACTTTACCTGCATTTAATTGGTTAATCTTAGGAAATGGCTTCAAGGATATATTTTATTTTAAATTTAGCTATTGGTAGGGTGAAATGGGGTAGAAATAAAAAAAATGTTCGATTTAAGAAATTCTTCCTTTGTTTGAAAAATTTTTCTTAGGAATAACTTTAGGGATATACTATTTTTCAAAATTTAATATTTATTGGGTAAAATAAGGTTCAAAAGTTATAAAATAAGGTAAGAATATAAAAATTTCCAATTTAAGAAATTATTTTTTTTAGTTTGAAAGGTTTTTCTTAGGAAATTACTACAAGGATATTCTTTATCAAATTTTGTAAATTTTTAGTGAAATAGGACACAAATTAAAAAAATGTCCGATTCAAGAAATTCTTTTTTTGTTTAAATTTTCTTATATCTAGAGTGAAAAGGCTAAAAATTTAAGAAAAATGTCCGATTTAAGAAATTATTTTGGGTGTTTGAAAGGTCGTTTTAAGTGGATGGCCTCAGGGTCATTTTTTATTTAAAAAATTGGTAGCTAATGTGTGTAATGGGGTAAAAATGAAAATTTGTTTTCTATTTCAAAAATTCAGTTTGCTTACCAAAGTTTTTTTTCTAGGGGATGGCTTTAGGATTTTTTTCCAAAAAAATGATATTTACAGTGTAAAGTGGGGTCAAAACAACAAACAACAAAACAAAAAAAAATTTTGTTTATGTTTGAAAGATTATTTTTTAAAATTGGTATTATAGAGTGAAATGAGATAAACACAATAAAGTGGTTTTTGATCACAAAAATTTTTTTTGTTTTGGGAAAGTAATAAAGGTTGGCCTTAGATGATCATATTTTTATAAATTTCGACCTTCATAACATGAAGAAATTCCCAGAAAGTAGTATTCGATTACAAAAAGTAGTTTAAATAATTATTTATATTTTATTTTCCACATTTTATGCGGAGCTTAGGTTTGTCTACCCGTGCAAAGCCTGGTGGGCCAGCTAGTATACTATAATTTTTGTCAACAGCTTTGTTGATATATATATATTTTTTTTTTAATTATATTGGTATTATTTTTTTGTCGGTATTCCCTTAAATAAAACAAACAAATTTAATTGTAATGCAAGATCAATTGGCTTGCCTGAAAAGGTAGGGCTAATATTTTTTGTTAGTCATCAAAAGGTTCTCAAAGTTGATTTTTATTATCTTTCATAATCGATAATAAATTATTATTAAGAAAACAGCCTCACCCAACTAGTCGGTCTTTCAATTAAAAAAAACTGTGTAACTTGTAACAAATAAGCCGCCAACCAATTCTGACCCACCCTAATTATTGACTGTATGACTAAGGGCTGCACCTCTCAATCCCCAAAAAACCCACTGTACTTTGACTTGGAGCAATAAAAATATTTAAATTTAAGCCCAGCAGTGTTGTTATAGGTATTATTATAACTGTTACAATGACAAACATCAAAAACGATTGCATCTAATGTCCTAAAACTTTTCATTGTTCAAATATAAAAAAAAAAATGAAAAATGTCATTTTCATAAATAAATGAACATTTAAGCCTCATGTCATAATACCTCGTCAGGTTCATCACGTTTGTTCAATATAAAACAATAAACCGATTGACAAATTCCCATTTAAACTATATAAACCAACACGAAGGTTATGACAATATGTATGTACATGCAACACCATCAACAACCTCCTCTATCTCCATCACATGTGTGTGCCTGTGTGTATTTTTGTCGGTTTGCCTTAAAATTCGTGTCAAGGAATCGTTTAATGGGTTGAGGCCCTCGATTTAACGATGAGTTATATTTTTTAAGACCAATATAGTCAGTGGTCATGTCAGGAAACCCTTAAAATAAATTTCAAAACGAACAACAAAAACAAAACCCTGTTCCAAGTAAACAATTCCACCAATTAAATGGCATTTCTAACGTTTCCTGTGGAATTAGAATTCTTTGTTAACACAAAATATGTATTCTAATGAACCCTTGCCTTTGTTAATACATATATCTCTGTCCTCTGTACACTTGTACAGCGGTTAATATGCGTGTGAAAGCTCAATATTCCGAAATGAAAGATAAAATATGTAATACAGTGCGGCAAAATTATGAAAATGACAAAAATAATGGAAATAGAATAACGAAAATATGCTGTAAATAACATCCTGATTGGGTCAATGAAGGTTCGTTAACAGGGTTACAAGAAGTCCCGTAGTTCTGAGACTGAATCCTGATGGATATCGCAACGCAACATTGTCGGTCGGATCCCGCTCCCGCCGGACCCCATGGAGGGATCATAATAAGCATGAGTCCGCAATGGAATAGATTAGTGATGTTTTTCATTTAATTTTAGTTTTCTATTCTCAGATATGAATTATAAGCTCAATGCACGATTGTATATATATGTCCAAAGGTTAGTAGAAAGCTATAGAGCTTATAGTTAAAGGAACTCGCTTTTTATTTATGGGTTAAATTGACTCTCCCCAGGAAAACTTTACCTTTGAATAATTTTACTAACCAACGGGGGAGGTATAGGGTATAATTGTGTGTGCTTTTTTACATTCAATATTTATGATTGTTTTTTGTTCATTCTGCGTGAACACCTTTTTAATTACCCATTTTTTAGGGATATAATTAACACAAAGGACACCCAGGTCCGAATAACCTTAACCTCCCACCCCTTCAGAAGTTTTCTTTTTTTTTTTAATTTTTGAAAAATAGAAAAAGTGTTGCCATACTTCCGCATGTAAATTGTGTTTCTTTATAATTTAAACATTTTCGCTCAGATCACCTGAAAACAGGGTATCCACTTAATAAGAAATTTGTATCTATATAAATATTTCGAAGCTGAAAATTATCTTTGGGGTTTTGAAGTTGGTTAATGGCCTGTGATTGATGGAATATCGCCAACAAGGCTTCTACGTCATTCTAATTCCTGTGGAGGTCATCATGGAGCCAACCATTTTGGTTCCACAATTCCGAGACTTTGGCAAGCTGAAACATACAGGGTGTTTCCTAATTAATGAACTGGAAAATTATTATTTGCATTTTCAAGAAAAATATCGCTCCCGTTTATGCGGAAGAGTTAATTTTCTGCAACTTAAAATGAATAGAAAAATATTTTAAAACAACGTGAACTTTCACAATATCATACAAATTTTTTTTTCTAAAGCCAGAAATTCTTTTTTTTATTTATTTTGTAGATAATATTTAAATTTATTTTATGTGATGAACATTTTTTTAAGTATATTTTTTAAAACTCAAAGTAGAACAAAATTTGTATTTGGAATTTTTTTCATTTTTGTATTGATCTGGGTTATAATAGGTATTCAATGTTTTTATTAATTTTAAGTCGAACGTTAAATACCAGATAGAGTGTGTTATGTCTTTTATTAGCTCACATTAGATATTCGTCATGAAATATCTATGTAAGATGATCTGAACTTAGCAGAAATTGCGTATTTTCAAGGCACTATCACTTGTTAACTGATGAGTCCGAGTGAGATCACCGGATCATAACTCAAATTTTTGTCGAATAAAGGCCATTCAAAACTATTTTGAATCAATATTTTTTTTTGGTCTCAACAATTTTTCGCGTCCGATTTTAATAATTTCATCATAGAATCTAACAAAAAAATGTCTGAGTGCCGGGTCTCACGGGTAAATATGTGTAAACACCAACGTGTGTCCAAGCGCCTAATTTTTTTACTGAACGAACTCGTACATATTGAATAATTAACACTGCATTACCTATTTGTAGGAAGTGCTTAAAAAGTCTGGTGTTGGAAGAACGGCAGCGAAATACCCAGTGGCGGAACCGCTGTAACGAAATTTCCAAGCATTAAAAGGCTGGTGGTGAAGTGTCCAACGAATGGTGAAGGTTCGGTACTGAAAGATAATGCTTCGTACTTCACTCGCTCAACTTTAAGATGACTACACATTACACATGGTTATTGTAAAGTCATCATCACCACTCTCTGAGCATCGATAAACAACAACTGTCAGCGGAAAGCACTAAAATCGAAATTTCAATTTAATGACACCGTAGCCAAATTCAAAATATTTAGAATATTTAGTTGCAGTTGTCAGTGGAAATCACTAAAATCGCAGGGACGCTGCGATTTTTAATGAATGCTAACTTTGTGCAAGTGCAAAAGTAGCCGATAATTCTGCAATTTGTTCAACCTCAGCAATTTTGTATATCCCATCCACCTTGGTCCCTCGCCTACGTGCTTAAAATTGCAAGAAGAAATTTCATAGTTTTTTTTATCACTGAACGCACCCGATATCCTATACCATACCTGCAGCTATTGACCTACCATACCTACAGTCAATTGCCAATCCCTCCAGCTGACTATTATTATTTTTGTTTTCATTTTGTTTTCTTTTTAATTACTAGTGTCGCGTCTACTTTGTTCGGGGAATAATTAAAAATTAAAGAAAAAAATATAAAAATATAAGTGTTAAAATGGTAAAATCGTCGGTCGCGCTAAAAAACAATTTGCTTTCGTCGTTGGCAAAAACAATATAAATGAGTGGTCGCCATAAAGTATACCTAATCTAATTGTCGGTCGCGTTAAAATCAATTTGTTTTGGTCGGGGCAAATCAGATTTCGTAACGTAACGTGCTACAACATAAAGTGCACGACTTAACGTTGCACACGAACGTTCACGTTTTTTATTTCACTCTACCGCCAGCACAGATGTTTACACATAAAAAAAAAAGAAAATAAAATATAAAAATATAAGAAATGTTAAAATGATAAAACATGAATCTAATCATCGGTCGCGCTAAAAACAATTTGCTTTCGTTTTCGGCAAAAAAAAAATTAGTGGTCGCGATAAAATATTATCTAATCGTTGGTCGCGTTAAAAACAATTTTATTCGGTCGGGCCAAAGCAAATTTCGTAACGTAACGTCCTACAACGTAACGTGCTACGACGTAAAGTTGCTCAGGAAAGTTCACGTTTTGTTTCCCTCTACCGCTAGCATAGATGTTTACACATCAAAAATCCGTTTCAACCCCTTAAATTTTACTTTTTGAAACTTCGCGCAAGGTGTAACATAAATCTAGACCGTGCGTAGTGTGGGAGTGGGGGATATATCCCCCCCAATTTGCTGGGAGGTGCAATTTTCTAAAAAAACATCCTTAAAACAGGAAAACAAATTATTAAAAAACAACGGGCTCACTCACAATGATATGGTATACGTTTTGTAAAGCCAGAAATGTCTTCTTTTATTTTATTTTTAAATAAAGCTGTTTTAGGGAACAGTTTTTGAAAAATTAATTTTCAAACTTAAAATTTCGAAAAAAAAATTTACACTATTTTTTTTCAAAATTTTATGTAATTAAGTACTATTTTTTTTTCAAAATTCAATGCTCCTATTAGTTTTAAGTTAAAAACAGAAAACCGAATGCTCAAATGTCTTGTACTTTTTGAATTGAAAATAACTGAATCTTCTTTTCTACCTGCGTAGTGGAAATAGGATCCTGAGAGCAACTTAAGCAACGGACTGCAGTCAAATTAAGAGAATTTTATTTCTGTTTCTGTTAATTTTATAAAGAAGAGATTTAAGCATTTGGTGTTAAATTAAAAAAATATTAATAAGCAATGAATATTAAAATCAAAAATATTACTTAATAACGTAAAATTTTGAATCAAATTAGTTTCAAGAAAACTTAAAAACATTTTGCTTCAAAATTTTGAGTTTGAAAATTCATTTATCAAAAACTGTTGTCTTATGTCTTTTTGCATTGGACGTCCGCAAGCATCCGGAATCATAAAGAACTCTTCTGAAACCATTCCATTGGCAAAATAACTGTCAACCGACGTTTCTGAGAAGAGAATTTCGCTTCTCGATTTGAAATCAGAATCCACTCAAGAAGCACGAATACATTTCGGCTCTAACGTCAGAACAAATCACTCAAAATAACTATTCACCATTCAATTACTCAACTTCATAAATCTGTTCTCAAAAGCTTCAAATCCTAAAATTTCCATAGTAAAATCCAAAGAAAAAGCTCTTGAATTTGCTTACAATTGGGAAAGGTAACTCTGTTTGGATGAGCACAATTTCAATACACACATCGTAGATGACGACGACGACCGCACGGCGGCGCGGTGCACGATCGTTCATGGTCAGTATCCCTTTCTCTTCAGCAGTGGGATACAGGAGTCATGATATTCTGTACGGCTTTTTGTTAAGAATTACAACAATTCGTATAACTTATACGTAAGTCAGTGGCAATAGATTATAGGAAGATATTTATCTTGCAGGCAAATACAAAATAATGAACTATGAGGGCATTTCACCGACACGACGATTCACGAATACAATGACAAAATTTCAAAGTTGAGTAGAATTAGTTCCATTGGATTTAAGAATGAGTGAATCCCCGAGTGAAACATTAAGAACATTACATTTAACAATTTGATCCTCAATATTCTTTATCTGAAACCAATATCTACCCAGATAATCGACTTTACCTGAAATAACACCAAATTTAAGATCATCCCTTCTGGTGATACCCACTACCGACACTTTAAATTTCATTGGACTTAGATTTACGGCCAACTTAGCCCACTTTTTAGATGATTTTACTGCATTAGAAAGTCTATCTCCTTAAACTTTAATTTTCACCAACTAATTTTGAACAACATATAAAAATAAGAAATGACATAAATATCACCCCACAACCACTTATGCAGAGCGAGAGACTTGTTCCCCCATTCTGACTAAACTTTATGGTATAAGTGCAAAGGCTGACAAACACAAGGAGCGTTAAAGTTACCAAAAATATAAATATAAAATCAATTTGATTCTCAGCTGGATACTTCTTATTAAGTCTAAGTAATATAATATTACTTGAATATTTTTATAATTATGGTTTCACTGATATGTGTCAAAACCGTTTGCAGCCCTACAACTTTCCAAATGATTACGAGTGTGAGCCAACTAGAAAAAAAATAATAATGTGTATGTAGGAACTAGGAACAGAACTTTTTGAAACTATGAATAAGTCGTTTACGTCATCCCATATAGCTGCAAATTACTTCAAATTTTGTTCGGAACCACTGTCAATTTAGTAATACTTTTCGCCACCGAAATACCACCGTCAGGAATGAGAAAACTTGTGCAGAAGTATAGTGAGCAATTTACTTCTTCTTTTACACTCAGGGAACAGAGAGCGACTTGCTCAACTACTGAGTAGGGAATAGTTTTTGAAAGTAATTTCGGTTATATTTTTTTTTTGTCGCAGAACTTTCTATGCCAAACTTTAATTCATTTTTCTCGTAAGATGCCCAAGCGTATGTTTGTATGAAAAACTAAATTTATAAATAGGTTTGTGTGTTTGCTAAAATGAATGGAAAAATAAATCACTCTAGAGACAATTTTCTATAAATCATCAGCGCGGAAGAATTTACGATGCCCCATGGTATGGTATCAGAAGTATATAGTGCTCCCATTCCCGTTCTCCTTCCAGTTCTAGTTCCCGTTCCATATAGCCAAACCCGAGTCGAAAAGGAAAGCGCACAAAAATTTACTTAACCAGCAGTCAACAAGTTTTAATGAAAAAGTTTTCGGGACCCGGAAATTACTTTGACTTTGAAATTGGACCTCACACTATTTCATCCCATCCTGCCTGAGATCCTCATAAGAACAATGCCGCCAGACGATGAAGACGTATAAATGGCTGGTGGAGTTGGAGGTGTACTTGCGGAGAGGTTGGTCCTATAATACAAACGTTGAGTGCTATATTTTCATCCTTATGCTATTGGGGAGGTTTAGTGGGGTATCCTTCTCTCTCGGTCCGAGATTTTCTTTTCACGTTTTCGTAGAAGACTTTCCAAGTGTTATTTTTGCCGGAAGGACAATTTTCGTCTAATGCTGTTTCGAGTTCGATTCGATGTTGTAATTGGCCCTTAGGCAAGGTAACTTTAGCAAAAGCTCGCGAACCCTGTTTACAACAAAAAAAAAAAGGGCAAACAAAACAAAAACAAAGGGGAAAATTGCATTCATAGTTAGTTTCTACACGCGGAAAAACTCCCCCAAGTGTATATAGCGAGTGATGGAAATGGATAGAACTTTTCATGGTTAATTGAAAAATTTTCAAAATTCCTAGCGTGATCCGTCAGGACGAGAATCGTTGTTTTCCTCCATCGTTTTCATGATTTGTTTTTTTTTTTTTTGTGTTTGTTCTTCTTTCAAAAATATAAAATTAGAGAAAACGAGAAAAGTTTGGTTATTTGAACTACCTCATGGGATAAATGGCCGTTTATAGACTTTAGAAGCAGAAGCCAATCAGTATATTTTTTTTACAAATTGTTTTGAAACGATGTTTTTATAGTAATATGTATAGATAGTTGTGAATAAGGTACCTTGTTATTTCAAAAAAACTATAAACGACAGGGTCGCATGAACGTGCTCTTATGTTCGATCACATTGTGGTTCTAAAGTCTAAATTAAATTAATTATGGGGGCATATATTATATCCAATTGTCAAATCTTATTAAAATTGCAAGAAGTATTATGTGAGTTTACAGAAATTAACAATATAGCCCCGATTTGCACATATGCAATAAATGCTTGCAAGGAAATTATATTGTTTAAACTGGAAAATTGTTTTAAATCAACAAAATTAGGAATTGATTAAATTACTTCTGAAACTGTTTTGAACCCAACACGAAGTACAACATCTGATTTAATATAAAAACCTTAATTAATGAGAACAAAATTAAAAAAATCGTAAGAGCGGTTTTAAAAATAATTAATTTTGTATTTATAAAATTTTGTTAACATTTTTAAGAAAAAAAAAATTAGTAAGTCAATTTGAATTATTTATTAATGTAGAGTTAAAAATTGAATTTTACAAAAAAATGTTCCACCCGTTTTCGGAATATCGAATTTTCAAAAAATAATTTTGAAATACATATTTTTTTAAAAATCCAAAAATATCTTTTCGGAAATTTTTGATATGCAATATTATTTAAACTTATTACAATCTTCTTTACAAAAAAATTAATTTTAATCAGTAAGGCAGATAATGAAATAGTCGAAAAAAAAACGTTCTATGATAGGTACTGTTAATTAAAGAAATAAAGATCAATGTTAAATTTAATGGCGCAAAATTTTAAACATTTAAAACCTACTCTAAATCAATTTTAAATTGGACGCCGAGTCTAAAAATGAGTTTTAGAATGAGAGTCGACGCTTTGATAATTTTGAACGATATAAAGTATACTTTAAGGCTAAAGCACCCGTCTAACTTTAAAAGCAGCAAAATGCTTCTCTATATTTTTTAAAGTATATTTTATCCATTCAACGTTTGTTATTTCATAAGAAAAATTTAAAGAAAAATTTTTGATGAAGATTTTGAGCTTGTAAATCAACAATCACGAAAACTGTCTTAGCTTTAATTTGTGGTGCATGCACCCAGTAACCATAACCACACCATCGCCACCCCCCGATTCATAATAGACTACGACACCAAACAATATAATTACAATACAAACTTGTATTCGGTCGACCGCCCCAACAAAAACAAAAAAAATGTGGTACATAGTGTTGGATTACCATATCGCGGCAAATCATTTTCTGCTCACAAAATCGCTCGTGATCTTAGCTGGAAAGGTGAAATAGCTATAGGGCAGTTAAAAAAAGAAAAAATTACAAACAAATTTAATTTTCAAAGGGGACACCCGGATTTGAACCGGGGACCTCTCGATCTGCAGTCGAATGCTCTACCAAAAATCATAACAAAACCCTACAAATGCGTTAAAAACACTTCATTAGTTAGAAGAGTTGTTTAAAGTGTTTAAAATTAAGAAAAGGTTAGACAAGGACTCGCAACTAAACGACTGCGTTAACTAAGTTGGTTTCATTCCTTAAACGAGGACTGTTTAAAAATTTGCGCCAGTAATTTTAAATGCTAGACCTTTCTAATATCGACACAGGAAAAAAATTTTATCAAAATCTTAGTAGTCGTTTTTGAGAAAAAAAAAGATTTCCCTTAATGGTTGTAAAACATTTGTATGGGAGGTACCGTTAGTTTTGGTTATAGGAATAATTTTCTTATAATATTTTCTATATAATGTTAAAAAAAACTACTTTTTACCAAGTTTAATAAAGATCTACGGAGTCATATTTTAAATATGTACATAATGAGCTTTCAAAAAAAAATTTCAAACGTTTTTTTTTTATTACAACAATTAGTACACAATATTATTTAGAATGTGTCAATAATTCTTCATACAAAAAATTTATCGGAATCAATTGGACTATTTTCAAAAAAAGCGAAAATCAAAAAAATTGGTTCTCTGGGCGGTACCATTAATAACCATTTTTAGCAACCATTTTGTTTAAATTTATTGAAGATTTTTTTTTAAAAAATTTGTTGAACCGATTTTGAGAAAAATAAAATTTTCCTTCTCGGCCAAAAAATTTTGTATGACAGGTACCGTTATTTTTGGTGATATCAAAAAAAGTAAAAAAAAAATATGTAAATTTAAAGAAAATCGACCCATCCGTTTAGGCTATAGCCGAACAAACAGGCAGACGGATTATTTTTTTGCGAGACCCACGTATCTGCTTTCCTTATTGTTTTGTGGAAATAAAAATGGCAGCGTTCAGCAAAGAGGAAAAAGTGGAAAATAATTAGTCGCTAGTTTTCGTAGAATAGGTATACTATAGTTTAAAGAAAGGGCCATCCATAGCACTTTTGTTCCTCTCGACAGCTTGATCCGTTTTTGAAATTTCTTCCATGAAAAATTGTTAGGTTAGGTTAGTTTGTGGTTAGGAATGACTTTTTACCCTAATACCTAATTGTAAGTAATTACTTATTACACAACAACCGGGGAATCCAGTACTGAATGATTGTATTGATCGTAAGCTATACAAAGGAGTAGCTACTCTTTAATTTTCGTTGCGGTTTATTTTTCAGCCAATAAAAAGTTTGAATTTATTAGATTTTTGTAAAATTAAAATAGAAATTTTGTTATACCATTTTAATATGTAGTAGGTATTCATTGTGCAAGTGTATAAGAAAAAAAAAACTTTATAAAAGTGCAGAAGAAATGAAGAACTCAGCCGTCATTATATTTTGTTCCAAGGAAAAATCTATCTTACTGTAAATAATTCTAAATTATTTAAAATTTTTTTTAATTAAAAAAAAAAAAATTACTTGGCCCATGGGGGGATCGAACCCACGACCTTCGCGTTATTAGCACGACGCTCTAACCAACTGAGCTAATGGGCCACTGGCAAATGGCGGACAATTATCATTTTTGATCACAATAGAAGATTCAAAAAACAATATTCTTCCATCTTCTTTAAATTTCTAACATGCCTTGCACATGAGCTGCGATCTGCCAATGCGAATAAATCTTTTAAAGCGATTTCCAGAAAAAATATCAAATTTATATTTATTTTGACTTTTTGACGAAGTGAATAAAATCTTCAATTTAAAATAGGTAGGTACTGCGACTTTTGCCACCTGTCAAACGTAAATTATTCACAATGTTTCGCAGTGGTCATGGACTTAACATTCTTCTTAAAATTAAGTGTTAAAATTCGCGATCATTCACAGTTGGCAGTTCACCCTCATTCAAAGTTTAAAATATTAAAAAAAAAAAAAAAACTATGAGTATGGCCGAAGTACCAGCGTACAGTGGCCCATATTGACTTTTTTGATTGTAAAAATCATAGGTAACTCCCTACGGTTTTAATGTCGTGATCGTGACATTGTATTTTTTTCAGCTTTGAAGAAATTTGTAAAATTGGTGTATCTAAGAAAATCGTTTACAGGGTGTTTCAGAATCTTCTCCTAAACTAATTTTTTTACCACAAGGAAAACTATAGGTATTTTACCTATAAACTAATTAATCAAACGAGTGGATTATACCCATAACTACCTATTTTAAGTATTTTTTGGCGCATATCAGAGTCCATAATAAAGAGTTAGTTAACTCTAGAAGTAAATTATCTCACAGTTAACTGAGGAATCAGTTTTTCGGTATAAAGAATGCATGTGGAACGACTAAACAAACTCAGTGGATAAAACATCAAAAGCATCTGTTCAGTTATTCCTGAGTTTACTCACCAAATTTGATGAGTAAGCTCGGGTTTAATTTTAATCTCACACTGAAAAAACTGGACGTTAGTGTTATATTTTAGGTTGAAGAGAGGGGAAAAAAGTCTACAGGAAATTACCATGCAATAAAATTGGTAACTTTAAGAAAAATGCTATTCAGATTCAGAGTATTTCAGAACCTTAAACATATACTGAACTAATTAAAAGACTTCTTTACCATAAGTTTTCGGGTTTATATAAACAAATTAATTGAAGTTAGTTTTCATATGAATTTAGTTTGAGAACCATGGGGATTTTTTTAGTCGACTAAGTTTTCTCGACTTAAAATAAAAAACATTAAACGGCCAATTTTTATTAATTTAATTTTGTAGAGGTATAGGTAGTTATATTATAAGGTATAGCATAACATAATTTTATTTACATAAATGTACATTATATTGGTAACAGAGAAGACTTTAAATTTTGGATGTCCCAAAACAACTTGTCCATCTCTATGAATGTCAATGAAAAATGCCTAATCCTGTCGAAAGGCAGTGAACCATTAATAATAACTCAGGAATAAAATCAACCACAGTTCCTATATACCTCATAGTTTACGGACGTAAGAATAAAATTCCATGAAACTCAATACCTATACCGAATGACGTTAAAAATGCTATAAGTAGGTACACAAATCCATTTGGTTGGGTGGTGTGTACCTGTATGAGGTATACAATAAAACATGGCTATATAAAGTTCTTCGTGTTATTCCTGTCCTGAGGTAGGTATGACAAGGGCTATATGGGGCATCCCTCCTGATAAATTGTCACAACAGTCATCGACTGAGGAGAAGCATTCTACAAAAAAAAAAAAAAATACCTACACAAACAAAAAAAAAGAAAACAGACTCAGATCCAGGGAAGCAATTGAAAACCATTCTCAATCCCAGTATGGGGGCGATGCGGAATCTCTAGCCAACGCCTGGGACCTATCAAACTGTCAAATTCAACTCTTTGTCGTATTTCCAATTCGTCCACCTACAGGGAACCTAATACCTTTTTTTGTTCTTCTTCGATTTATTGAACGAAAATAAAGGAAACATAGAAGAGAAAAAAAAAATTTCTATGCGGATAAATGTAATTTGTGCAAGGGCATTGGATACGAAGTTTCTATATACATATACGTGTTTGTATTTAGGTAGTGTAGGTATAGTGTTCAAGATGGGTCCATACTTGATGGATATATGTACCAATAGAGAGCAAATAGCTAAGAAATTGAAAACAAAAAAATACAATTTGAAAAGATGTGTAGAAGGAGGAAATGACGTAAAAATGTCTACTCGAGATGGACTCACAAAAATTCCATTTATATCCTTCCGCTCGCTGAGTACAACCTACGCATATAGAACATCACACAAAAAAATTGAAAGATACCGACTTTAGTATTTCTTTCTATTTTTATCCGGGGTTTATTAAAAAATTATAATTCTGCCTAAATACATATTATTCCACTTTGAACCAAGGCCGCCAACGCGCCGGGCTCTGTTAAAGGACTTTCCTTCGAGAGGCAACTGCGCCATCACCCACCCAAAACCACTGCTTATCCAATTACGTATATAAGGTAAATTGGTCACCCTTGTGCGGTAAAAAGAAGAACAAAAAAAGGAAAAAGGAAAAAGGAAAGGAAATCCAACCAACTCTACAACAATCCTCACCATTTATAACACCGGCCACAAAGCAACAACAGTCGCTAGTTGCTGAAGCAAAAAGTTTTGTTGATAAAAAGCGACAAAAAGAACTCATAATCCAACGCACAATTCTCTTGCTGATGCCATATCATCTCCTCTTAAGCATTGTTCACGCTCAAAGCTCAAGTCTGTATGAATATAGCAACAACAACAACAACAACAAGAAAAAATTAATAAATACCAGAATTTATATCAATGTCCTTTTGAATAGGTCGCGCCAGGATAACGAATTGAATGCGGCTAACAGGAGAAAAGGAGCCAGGGAAGAGGGCTGATGCTGCGTTGAGCCCACGGGACGCACAGGATAAGCTTGTGTAACGACTTGTGTAATCCTTATGTGACGTTATCAATTATAGGTTAGTATACCATTCCAAAGAACCGCTATTTGTCTTTTTTCCCTACGCCAAGCACTACCACGCACTGCCATTCGACGAACTACAGGACACTATAGAAATAAATAGAACCGAGCTGATAAAGCTAACTTTACTGTGACTCTGACTCGCCTTCTCCAGCATCCAGCTGCTGCAAGAACAACAAGAAATAAATAAATGTGAATAAAAGGACGAAAGCGATTTGATCTCATGGTGGCTATGCTATATACTTGGCTTTTCCTTCCATTATTGTGTGTGCCGTTTGTACCTCCCGCCCCCATCCCAACTCACAGCTCACAGGTCCTTTTCTCGTTTTGGATGGATGATGGTGTTATATCCTGCGTGGCTATATCCACATTATTGAAGCATTGGCGGAAACAATGCTACAGCGTAATACCAACTTCTTTGAAACTCGCTTTGCTGCAAGTATGTTCTTGAGTTTTTTTTTTTACTTACCCTGGAATCCCCATTACTTTCAAACAGAATAGGATTTTGGTATATTTTCCCTTTCTGTTTTTATTTTATATTTATATGGAACGAGTTTGTTTTTTGTGAAAAAGACTTTTTGCAGCTTGTTCGAGATATTATGCGTCATGATATTAGTTAAGAGCTGTTGTTGTTGTTGTTGTTGTTGTATTTCGCGTCAAAAGCAAACAAAGGATTGCTTTTGTCGGGTCCATCTCACGAGATTGAGTAAAAGGATTTTGTATGGCAACTAGGGAATAAGGTCAAACCAGAGGAGAGGACTTGATGGAGGCTAGGAAATGTTTGTTTTCTTTGACAGAAAAAAATATATCAACGGGAAATGGTTTGTTGAGCCCTTCGAGTAAGCGTCAAAGGATTGACCACGAAGGACGAGAAAAAGAATTTAATAATAAAAGGTGCGATGTTGTACCTATGTATATAGGTATACATTATAATATATACAGAAGGGGTTTTTTGAAAACTAATAATTTTGACATTTATTAATTTTAAGTTAAGAATGCGGTTGTACTTACAGGTTTTTACTTATAGGGTTCTGAAGTGAAACCTGAGCTATAGGCAGGTATATTAGGTACATATAACACATATGCGCATATTTTCGTCATTTTCCGACAGTGACAACGACACTAACACGGGATTTTTAGAAATTCCTAATAAAATACATGGTTTAACTGATTTAATATAGAAAAACTATACCTATAAAGGGTCTGCCAATAAGGGACTTCCGAACTTTGACAATTGATAGCGGCCATATTGTTGACGCTAAATCTGTCAAATTGGCTGTCATTTATTCAGTCTGTTTTTCCAAAATTACCATGGACGGATATAATGTTCAACCACACGTGCAAATGATAAAATGATTTTATCAAAATGGGTGTTCTGTTTGGGAAACATTCCGCTCGCTTCTCCCATTTACGGTAATCACCAGGCCCATTTTCGGATGAATGGGTACGTCAAAAAACCAAAATTGTCGAATTTGGGACGATACCAATCCGCATGAGATCCGAAGAGCGTCCAATGCATTACGAAAAAGCGGGCCGCTCGGCGGCGTCATCGGTCAATATTTCTTTGAGAACGACGTTATTGCCAGGCCATCACCATCAACGGCGAGCGCTATAGGTTGATGATTACCAACTTCTTTTGGGCTGAAATACATGATATGGACACCAAAGACATGTGGTTTCAACTGGATGGCTCTACGTGCCACACAGCGATTCACGAGAGATTCGAGGGCATATGACCATCTCGCGTGTGGAGGTGATGTGATTGGACCCCGTTAGACTTTTTTTGTAGGGTTTTCTGAAGTCGCAGGTCTATGCAAATAAACCACAAACCACTATAGTGGCCCTAAAAGCCAACATAACTTATGCCATCGGTCGAATTCAGCCTGATTTATGCGCCAGAGTCATGGAAAATTGGACATTTCGGATGCGCGTCACCCAGAGAAGCCGCGGCGGACATTGAAACGATGTTATAGTTACTTCATACATAATGGCATCGATAGGCCTTTCAAAAGAATACAAAATTTCAATGATATCTCACACACACTTTGTTTTATATAAATTTAAAGATAGGAAGCGTTTAATAAAAGACCCTGTACAAGAGCAGGAACTTGAGACCCGCAGTTTTGCATCATATTTTCAATTGATCTTTTTTAATTTTTCATTTTTGAAGTAAAATAAAATATTTTGAGTTCTGTTTAATGTTAAGTGTAGGTACTACCAGCCTATTTTTAGAACATAGAAACGTCATTTTTAAGCAAAGATATTCTGATTTTATTCATATAATTTATTAAAATTCAAACAATTAAAAATCAAGTTAAAAATCCACTTTTTACCTTGGCCCACCCCAAATTTATTCCGAATATATTTGTAGCTACTTATGTACCTGTTTTTAAGATTTTCAAGAGAATCAAAATAAAAAATGTCGGCATTTTTTTTAATCTTGGAATTTTCTATTCTTACTTATAATTTGATTTTATAAGAATACATACCACCTTCGTATTTATATATCTGACATTTTGTATCGATTGGCTATCACCAATGACGCAAACACCAGACAGACTTTGTTTTTAGCACCAAGGACAAAAGCGACAGCCCATACAAATTACAATTCCATTAATATCTCATATTAATCGCTCTTAATCACGCAATCCCTCTCCGATAGAAGTTTCTTTAACAACAATTTACAATTCCTTCATAAAACAAAACATCGATCGTTTTAACAAATGCACCTCTATGATAATTATCATCTCTGTCAAACAATTTTCAACTGCCCGGCTAGCTCAGTCGGTAGAGCATGAGACTCTTAATCTCAGGGTCGTGGGTTCGAGCCCCACGTTGGGCGAATTATCTTTTTTTTATGTTTTGTTAATAATAAAAAATATTTTTTTTAATCAACTCCTCATAAATTCGACCCCCATTTATCTTCATGCACTAACCATGCGGATAAGTCCCTTTCGAGAGTTTGACATGAATCATTGTGTTTTGAACTTTTATTTTTAAAACTGAACAAAGGATATTTTGCCGTTGTTGTTGGGGAGAATTAATATATATGAACACAAAAAATGTCCTTTAGAAAACGGAACAAAGCCAAAGAAAAAATGTATGCCAAATGCCAACCATACAGGTAGAGCGCGTTTCCACCCTTTTTTTATATCAAAATGATATCTCATTGTAATTCAATGTGGAATGTGGGTCTTTAGGTCTTGTTTTTTTTTTTGTATTGTTGTTGTTGATGCTCTATAGTCTTTGTTCTTATCCTTTCCCCGTGATTCCACAATTGCCATAGTCGTTGTAGTCGTCGTCGCATCCTTTGTTGGATTTAAGTTGATGTTGAAGCTCCCTGCTGGTGTTTTCTTCTCTTTTTTTTTTTGTAGGTAGGTAGGTATATCGTCGTTGTCGTCGCTGGTCGTCCTTCAACCCCCGTCCTAGTCAACTTTTAATTTTTTTTGTACAGTCTTATACCATGGGCTTGTTGCCACCAAATTATGACGCAATTCGATGTTATTGCGTAATAGATTTTATTCGAGGATTAACATAGAGAGTCGGATAGCATCCATGAATGTTGCGCTTGCCACAAAAAACTGCACAGTTAGCTCTGTGAACTATATATGATAGACCTACCTACATATAGCAAAAGGACGCCCAAAATTTCGAAGACATTGTAGGTATGTACGGGTACGCATCGAAGTTGAAGAAGAAAGGACGCTTTTGCTGGCGTGTACAGTTTCAATATCCTTGCACAAATAAATCGTTGTGAAATGACAGCGACAGGAATCAGAGTTGGGGTGGTGGCTGCGTTTCCATTTTCTTTAATATGTTGTTGAGCTGGCTTTGCTTCAATATCCCCCCCAGCATGCACCAGGCTATATTAAGAACTACGTCACTTGTGGAGTGTGGGCCTTTAAATTCAAGGATTCACCCAGGATAAATGGAATTTATCGTAGCCGGTGGAGCGTATTGTTGTTTGAAATGCGAAATGAATTTTCGGACGCAGATGTTGTCATCCGAGAGAGGGAGCAAGTTATACACACAAGGGGTTACTACACCACTACCAGTGAGATGGTGTAGGTTTGTTTGGTACGATGCCTGTTTTAAAAGGATTCAAGCAAGCCTCTGACCGGTAAGGCGGTTGAGGGAGGACGGGGTTAAATGTTTCTGTTGGACTTGTTTTGCATAAATTCGGTGCGTGATTTGGGTAAATATTTACTTTCACTCTCTGTCTCTACTCTATTCCGGTCCTCCAATATGGCGGTGGTGGTTGTACGTCTTCCTGGTAGTGGCAGTAATCAGAGGAAGTATGGGTGATGGACGAACACGATGTTAACATGACAATGCGGGAATGAAGCGGCCATCAGCTTTCCTGATGGGGTTATGTGTTAAAAGGGGTGCAAGTGCGAAATTATCAGCAAGAGGTGGGTCGATCATCCCTGCTTACTGATGGTCAAAGTCAAATGGTAGATAAATAGCTACCTACCTATATATGATAGATATTCCTACGACGTAATTTTCTGATATTATTTTGTGAATTGAACTTTCGGATAGGTAAGTAGAAATCGTTAAGAAAACGATGCAGAGGGTAGGTAGGTAGGTACCTAGATTATATACAATTTGACAAATGTAGGTTTGTTTCCTGTTTTTTTTATTTTATTGAATGGATTTAAGTGGGTAGCTAAGGTACCTACATAGGTGTATCACCTGAGTCATAAGATCGATCATGGGTACTTAGTAGATACCTACACCTGCAGACCGTTGAAGTTGATATGAAGAAAGCTACGATAGGAGATAGGTACAAGAGGTATAAATTACAAGTATAGGTAGGTACCTACCTCAGTGGCGTAACTTTGGATTTTGCGCTGGGGGGGGCAACATTTTTTTTTTTAGATGGAAAAAAATATAAAAAAAAGCTAGAGCGTCTAGATTGGGTCGAGAAATGACAAACATCTCAAAAAAAAAACAACGGTAGGTACCTAATCTAGGTTAGGTAGTTATAATACTTACAATGGTAGGTAGGTATGCTATACTTTTTTGTAAAGCTTGAAATCTCTTCTTTTATTTTCTTTTTAAATAATGTTGTTTAAGTGAACAGTTTTTTTAAAAATAATTTTCAATCTCAAAATTTTGAAGAAAACAAATTTAAAAATGTTGTTTAAAATTTTACTTTATTCAGTAGTATTTTTGTTTTTAATATGTAGGTTATTAGTTTTAGTTTTAGTTTTTCAAACGCTCTCTCTTCTAGTTCCTTAGAAAATTGAAAATAACAGGAATAAAATTCCCTTTCCGTTGCTTAAGTTGCTCTAAAGATCCTATTTCCGCTACGTAGGTAGTAAAGTAAATTTAGTTATTTTCAATTTTCTCAAAAATTACAAGACATTTAAGCATCCAGTTCTTTGTTTTTGACTAAACATTTATAAAAACATTGAATTTTAAAAACAAAAATAATAATTAGCCACGTAAATTTTTGAAAAAAATTAGTTTGAAATCCTTTTTCAGTTTTTTTGGAAAACTGAGTTTGAAAATAATTTTTCAAAAACTGTTCCCTAAAACAATGCCAATGACAATGCCAAAGATAAAATTGTGTTCACTCTTCCGCCCAACTTTATTGCTTTACTAAATGCTCTTGCGAAAATAAAATGTACCTAATCTTTTTTGTGTACAATTTTACTAGCTACAATTTTTGCCTTAACCTAGGTAGGTCTTCTAAAAACTCATTGTTTTCCAGCAATTTCAGTTTTTTCAACCCGCAAAACTTGAGTCCTGTTCCAAATTTTGGGTACTTTATCCCGTAGGTACAAAATGAGCTCTCCTTAAAAATTTGGCCTTATCGGAATTTTTTGGAGTGAAAGTTTAATTTGTGGAAATTTTGAAGTTTCGCAGTTAAAATTTTCTCCAAACCGAAATTTTATCGCCCAGCCTAAAAATTCCTCTCTATCTCAAAGGCTTCTACAAAATTGAACTTCATAATGAAGTTGGAAAATTATTAAAAATACCGAGTTTTTAGGTTTCAGCAGGGCCGGACCAACCATATGTGCAAGATGTGCAAAGTCACAGGGCGCGAAATTCTGGGGCGCATTACCAGGAGCAAGAAAATGTAATCTGATCTTGCGCAAGCAAATATGTACTGCCATTTGCATTTTAACCACAAAACTTGTTCAAATAATCCCTGTGCTAAGTTATTTCCTGCACACTAACTTACATCACTTTCATTGTTGCATTCAATGAGATTTTGGCTAAAAATATCGTAAAATTAAAGATCACACTAGAACTACGCATTGAAAGTCTCCTGGGTAATCTAGAAGAATCTTATCCATGTGTATCAGTGTATGTATGTATGGATGCAAATATAAAAGGAGCGCAAGTTGGGGCCGGCCCTGGGTTTCAGAGAAGTATCTGCCCCTTAATAGATAACCTAATTTTAGCCCGTTATTAAAGCTCCAATTATAAAAGTCTTGATTAATGAGGACTTATGAAAATCCTATCATTACCAATCTGTATGTAGGAATGTAAAAGTGGCTTAGAACTTACTTTTAAAATCATATTTTATCTCACCGAGGAAAAAGAATTTCTCAAAAACCATTTTTTTTTCATAAATCGGAAATCTGGATTTGCTGACTGAAGATAAAAACTCGTTCTTTTTCGAACAATACAAAAAAAAAATAAAATAGTAGGTATAATGCGTTCCGGAATGATTTATGTATCTGTAAATCATATAAAGAAAATATCCCGAAACAATACTCGCGGAAAATTTATGGAAGCCACCACCTAATAAAAATTGATAACACTCGTTGCTAAAAGAAAATTGGAAAAGACAAAAAAATGAATAAATATAAATTTTTACTGACAGAATATAAGCAACAATACATCTCCCCGTTTTTGGGAACGTCGTGTCGTCGCATTTCACATATCCTTCCGCTACGTTATATAGCTGTATATTATCTTTTGTAACTACGGAACATAGTACAATACCTATAGATACGGCTGAGTTGCTCGGCTTTTGCGTTTGTGCATCATCGCATATCGCGAGGATATCTATAAACACATACCTATTACGAAAACAAAAGCCAATACCCCAATATACCCAGCCCATCACCGTTATACTCGTACCTCGGTAACAACATAGTACCAGTCGAATCGCGGTGCGATTGCTAAAAGATGAAACAATGAAACAATGCGCAAGAAGCGTAACAAGGAGAAAACTTTGTGACTCACATACCTACATAATATCCTTTAAACACTATATATGGCAGGATCTAGGACCAAGGACCGACACGACACGACACAACGGTATGGCACGGCAATATATGAATTATGACTGAGCAATAATTCATTGCATTAAAATTTCCAGTTCATTGATGGCTTTATTTATTCATTCAGATTGGTGTGTGTATATTTTGTAGCTACTGTAGCTGTTGCTGTAGGTAGTTCTAGCGATGGCGGTAGCAGAATAGCACAAGGGTTATCCTAGAAGCAGAGGATAAAATGAAAGAATAAAACCTTTCGCATAAATCTCAGGCAATGGTTTCACTTTAATCGCCTAGAATTGGAATGCAAAACGATTGCGCGTTTAAATTACCTTATTGCTTCTGCTGTTCGGCGTTTGGCTTTGGGGCTCTGGTCAAAACGATAAAAGGGTTAGACATAAATAGTTGTAGCGGTTCGGTAGGTCTTGGTGGTGGTTTTTGGTCTAGGAAAGGAATAGGTATAAACATACCTCTATACCTAAAGTTTTCCAGTAGGTAGGTATCTATAGGTATGCCTATAGTTGGCATAGAAAACGAGTTCTTTGATAAATAGGATTTAGAACTATAGCTACGCTCAGTGAACAAAAATTTTCTTTTCTCCAACAAGGTTCCGAAGGTGATTTACCCACATAAAATATTAGCAGAATAAATCTAGTCACAATGACCTTATTGTCCTTTTAATTTTTCCCTTATGCAATGAGTGGAAGAGCGATTACCTTAAAAAAACTTGGCAAATAGACTCTTCGTGTGATCTTTATTTATATGTGGAAAAACGATCTTAAATCAATGTAACGGAGGAAAATGGCAAATCATAAAATTATAGACACATGATATATGTATGGTATATGTGGTGCAACATATGTATATGTACATTGTACAGTAAAAATCGTCGCGACGATCCCATTCGAAACCCTCTCTAGCCCTTGTTGGGTTAGTTTGAAAATCCGTTGGGAACTTTTGTATGGGTGTTAAAATTGGTTATGAAAAAAAAACCTGACTTCATCCCTCAAAACGATCATTTGGATCCCGAATGAGTCAAAAAGTTGCACAGCGCGCTATGGTAGCAAATAACAGACCATATAAGAGAGTGAACAAAACATCGCATCTTTTGATCTCTTGACTTTCCCAATATAGAAGGAAGACTGTTTAAGTAATGCCAAGTAAACAGACGATCTATGGGACAATCGCATTTTACTTTATGTATAGGTAATTGGAACGATATTAGGTAAAGCCTTAATGACAGGAGACAGCATTGAGTTTTTTAAGAATTTAATTCAACGTTGTTTTTCATTCCTCATTGAACATGAATAATGCTGATCTGAATTTAATGGGCTTATCATCAGAGCTGTCGAAGTACTGCAATTGTAGTATTTGTACTGCTTTAAGAAACCCCGTACTGCCTTATACTGCCAACACGGCTAAAGTACTGCTTTTTTTTCCTGAAATACTTTTCCATACGAAAACTTTAAATCAATCTTTTTCATTGGTTCTACTAGTCTCTAAACGCAGTGGTGCTTCTCTCATTGCGCAAAAAAGGCCAACAGATTTTACAAAAAATCAGAAGTATTTCGATATGAAAAATTATAAAATTTTAAAACTGTCTTTCACAATATGGCTGTCTCTTGAAGGCGTTGTCAAATTTTATCGAACAGGAATATTTAACGTAGCCTAATGCTTATGACATCGATCCAAATGTCAACCATCTCCAATTACGTATTAAAGATATCTATATCGGCCATAAATCATTAATGAAAGCAGAAAAGCAGACACAAGTAATCGAATTAAAATCAATTTATATCTATTACAAACCTATTTGCCAGGCTATTAAAAAGATTCGATTTTCAAGACGAAACCCTATTCCAAATGCAAAAACTAAAGCCAAGAAATTTGGGTGAATGTTTATTAAAACTCATATCTATATTTCCATACATTACGGAGAACATAAGCATTGAAAATCTGGAATCTGAGTGGAGAGCTCTTTTGAACCTTAAAGATTTATCTAGAGAATATCAACTGGACCGTTTTTGGTGTTATGTACCTATATGAACATTTTTTTTTATTTTACTGGCGTACTGCTGCTTTTTTTTCTTGAAGTACTTCATTCTCAAAAAATGAAACGACAGCCCTGCTTATCAAACAAATGATCGTTCGTTTACGAATATAAGAAAGAGAGTCGGACCCAAAACGGAGCGCTGAGGCATACCAGCATTTAATTTGTGAATTTCAGACCTGAAACCGTCCAATATAATCGGCCAAGTTCTCAAAACTTTTTAAAATGAGAGCTTAATCAAAAGAAAACTTGCCAAGCCAACCTACAAAATTTTAGTCAGTAATTATTAAATAACAAACTTCTCTTTAATTATATTATATTAAGCCTTCATAAACTTAGAACTTGGCGTACCTTACATATAGATAGATCTCATTACATTTTACGACTAACTTGTTAAACACAGGTTTACTGGGGAACTTGGTGCTTGTTTTAGCATTCATGATTTTTTTATGTGATTTCACTCCTTTTGCAAGGAATTTTTTTATATTTGTTTGTCAGGTTAAAATTGGATAACTGGATCCTTATGTATGAACTCTCAAATCTTCATTTTTCCCAATCACTACAGTCCTAAAGCTCTACTGAATTTAATAAATCTACATCAACAATCAGAAGAGCTCCATATGATAATAACAATTGTAAACAAATGGGCGGATACCATCACGCCCAAGTGAAATTACAAGTTTCTAAGGTAGTGCTCCATAATTTTGATAATCTGTCAGTCTCAGGAACCACTAATACTAGGGAGTTAAAATTTGAAGAGGCGCCTCGCCTGTACCCAATCATGCCTACCATGCCTTTGGATTACGCTCCACATCCTGTGAAATAAAGGGTCCGCCCGCCATCTAACGTTTTTTTTTTCAACTAGTGCTTATTTCAGAAATGGTAACACTTAGCTCATGTCTGATTTGACAGATAATTAGTTTTATCCTTCCGCTGAACGAATATGGTTGTGTATACGCTTCGCTAAGTGGGCCTGCGATCGACTTAGAGAAGAAGCCGATTTTGCCAAAAAAAATCATCTTTTCAGATGAAGCTCATTTTGATCTTGGCGGGTAGTAAACAAGCAAAATTGTGGCATTTGGGGCACAGAAAACTCACACGCATACATTGAAAAGCCGATACACCGAAAACGAGTCACTGTTTGGTGCGGATTTTGGTCCAGAGGCATAATTGGGCCATTTTTCAAAAAAGAGCAATGGCCGTTACAGTCAATGGCGATCGTTATCGGGCCATGTTGAACGAATTTTTGTTCACAAAAATTGAAGAGGAGGATATTGGCAACATTTGGTTTCAACAGGATGGCGGAGCTACGTGCCACACAGCCGAAGCTACACTCGATGTTTTGTGCCATTTTCAAAAAAAAAAAGAAGTTATTTGGCGGACCCTTTACTTATCACTAGGTACGTTCCACAAATTGTAAGCAAATTTGTTGCGAAATGTGAAATGAAAAATATAAAGTCTTGGAACACATACCTATATTCGCAATTTTGTATGCTCTGTAATTTAATTTTCACTCCAACTGTCATCTATTTACAGCGCAAAAAAAAAAATGGCAAAAAAAAAAATAGAAACAAATTTCAGCTAACATCCTTTGGGGGTTTTGTTCTTCTATGTACAGTACATCCTTTAATGATATATTGGATGAGATCATCAAGCGTGAATCAAAAAGTATAAGGGCTATATAAGAGGATGTATAATTGCAGACCAAAATTCACATGAAACTCAATCTGCTTCTTTCTCCATCATCGATTAAATGAGAGTTTAACTATAGTTTTGGAGAAAAGCAAGTGACTTATGGAACTTTTGGTGATTAGCCCGTTGGATACTGGGTAATTACGTATCTCATTCAGTATCTAAAAACCTATTCCTATATGATAGATAAGTGAAATTGAACAAAATTGACATATTCATTGGTCATCAATAATGTTGAATGGACTTATTGATCCAGAATTGAGTCTATATTCATTCTCCACAAGGGCGAAGAAATTGGTCTAATTACGAGAAATGTTATATTCTTTTTCTATTTTCTAGACGTATCTATATACACATTTTTATTTCAAATCAAAATCAATGTCCACATAACAACTTGGCCAAATGAATTGCATGATTATTATGTGATTCGTATAAGAGAGTCAACAGTGATAGCGTTTGTGATGGTAATACCTAGTAGGTAGGTAATTTTTTTTTTTAGCTTGATTACTTTGATATTCCATTAAATTTTTCTTCTCTACAGCTATTACGTATATGTACCTATACCTACCTCTACCTAATTCATTTCAAGCACTCTTCACTTTTGTTGTTTGTTCCCATCGATTTCTTGCTATGAGTCATAAAACACTTCAAAAATATGGGTTCTCATAAGCTTCTCAAGTAGGACCAGCAAATTATTTAATTTTCTTAATAAATATGCAAATTAAGAGGAAAAAAAGAATACACTCATCCCAGATTAAGGACACTGATAGCATCTCTCAATGTCGCATTAGAAACTATGTCAATTGTCAACACCGTTCTATGTCCTTTCACCCGAATATAAATGCCTACATAGGTGCATACGTACACAATTATTAATCATAAAAATTGCATTCACTAAACTCGCACAACATGCACTCACTTTACTCATACATATATCTTTTGTTGTCCTTGTCAAAAACTATCATACAAAAAACTTATTATCCTTCGCTCTCTCATGATCAAAAGAACCCGTAATGCACGGGAATTAGCGCAGTGAAGGGCGAATCAAATCAACAAACAAAGAACACCATCAAACAAAAGAAACTACAATACACCAACAGCAACAGCAACAACAACAAAACAACAACAAAAAAGGACGACAAAATAACAGGGAACGGAACATGGCATTTTGGTATTTCGCGATTGCATAATCATCCGTGGGGAAAGGTGCTGCATGCAAGTCCCGCGGGTTTGTTTCTTCTTTTTTATTAAACAATAAAAAAAAAAACGCGGAGAATAAGAATTTTATTTTTTTATTGTGATTTGAACATTTATTTCACCGCTCTACGCGAGAAATATGCTAATGAACTAGCGTCAACCCAACCCGAACCCCTGTTTTATTTTTCCCACTTTAGCGTGCTTTGCCAAAGGATTTTGTTTTTTTTTCGTTTCCATCCACCTATATAATCATATAAAATCCACTGATGATGTTGTGTATGTTATTTCGTCGGGTTGATTGTTGCTTTTGCCTCAGCTCTACACACTCATCTTTTACCCTCGTTTTGAAGAGTGAATTGAAAACGCTCTACACTCTATGCTCTGCTTTGTGCTACTTGTTGAAATTTTAGATTCCATTATGCAATTGAGAAAGGTGCGCAACACCACCACCATCATCACTCATACCTTTTATATTATATGATATGATGAAATAGATTTCAGGGCACACACCGCACAGCACATAGGTACTGTTGCTATGCTAGCTAGCTAGCTGGCAGGCTGGATATACCTACACAAAACGCTTGATGATTGCAATTATGATTCTCGATTTCTATTTTATCCCGCATAGCAACAAGGACCATATTGAAAAGTTTTGAAAATACACAACAAAAAAAAAGAAAGGAAGAAAAAAGGGTCGACAGTCCTAGGCAAAATAATATCCTGTGGCCATTGTATTGTGTGTATGTCATTTAAGGGTTGTCCGAGTTCAAAGAGGGTTGGATGGAGTAACATTAAAAAATAAAAAAAAATCGCGTATGCTCTCATACATCATATCCATCAGGAAACAGGATTAAGCATAAAGGACGCATTGTGTTCTGCATACGTGACTGTTGGAAACGAAGTTAATAGCTGGGTCAAAACCAACCACCAATCATCTACCCTCTTCTATGTCCCTTCATACCTATCAGGCGAACGGTGTTTTTATTTGCATTTTTGTTGCCAGGCAGATCCGGATGCTCTAGCTTCTGAAACTCGATTATTAGGTTGGTGGTTGGCCGCGTGTGCGTTGACCAGGAACAAGAGTTTTAATTAAAGATTTTTGAAAAAATGTTTTTTTTTTTTCGTTGTATGTATGTACTATATAGGAAGGTATCCTTTTTGTAAAAGGATATATAACTTTGCTTTTAACTGGGGTATAGATAGCATGCTTTTGAAGGTTATCTTTAGGAATCGAGTTGGGTACGGAGGTGGTAGAAAATTTAGGCGCAGGTAAGTTCAGTTATTTGAAATTGGATCAGTTGAACAAACACAAGAGTGTGTTAAATTTATGTAGGAGTTTTGGTTTCCATCACATTAGGAAAATTGTGTGAAATAAGTTCAAAATTTGCTCAAACAATCTGCTATAGATACGCGACAACGATGGTGGAGAAATTAAAGAATGTTTCGTCATATTATTTCCGGTAATGATGTTAGGCAAGGACTAGGTTTTCTTACTTAGGACTTAAGTAAGTGTTACAGGAATGTCTTATAGGATTATAAGTAATTACACTACAAATGAACTTGTATAGACTTGTAGTATATTCTATAGTTACCTACCTACCGTAGTAGAAAATCTATCAATTCCCGTTGAGAAATTGTAAGTTTTTCGTAAGTAAGAACATTTTAGTTCCCATAAGAAGTACTGTCTCTCAGAGAAAATTTAAATTTACTGAGAGCGACACTTCTTACGGGAGCTCAAACGTTCTAATGGGACTACAATTTGACGTTTAACTTTCAAACGAAACACATTTATCTGTGTTGCTTTCCGTTTCATCATCATCCAAAGATCTCATAGAGATGTTAAAACAAGAGTTAAAGTGTCAATCAACAGCAGCCATGTTGCAATATGAACAAAATGTTTTCATTATATTTTGAGGGTTACCGTAGCTTAAAAAAAAAATATTCTTAATGAATTATCATATTTGGTTTTCCATTCTGACCAAAACTTGTAAAAAGTTTTATAGGTCATATTCATCTGTTTTTCTCTTATTTGCTTCTGATATTAGTTGTATAAAAAATGGATTTGTATAACTAAGTATACAGCTACTATACCAGAGAAGAATGAGCGGGGACATTTTTTTTGTGTTATGTCATTATTTAAAATTTGTGACAGGAGTATATTTACACGACACAAGTAAAATGGCATCTTTAAAAATCAGTTGTTTTTGTCAGTTTTTAATGACAAATATATTGGAAGATTTCAGAAAATCTTAATAATGAAAAAGCGTCATATTTTTGTACCACTCTATACATCCAATTTTTGTCATAAAAGCACGATAATGACAGTAATTGGAAAAAAATATGGTATGAATGATCGCATTTTGTGAATTGTATAAAAACATACTTTAGTGATTTTTGCATCTAAAAAAATATTAATGGTAAACCCTATAATAAGACTATAATTAATAACAAAATATTTTAAATATGCATAATTTTGGAAGCGCGTTGATGTTTTTTGAAGCAAAATGTGGAAATTAGTAGATGAAATTTTAATTGTACCAAGAATTTAACAACTTCTGTAGGAAAAGACGTACTCCCATAGGAAGAGTCCAGAGAGCTTTGCTAGATTTACAAAGTGGCGTCTATAATCGCATAGGAAGAATAAAACTCTTCCTATAGGATCAAGAGGCTCCCATAACTAGGCCATTTAAGGCTTTTAACATTTTTATAAGAATCTAGAAGAACTCCTCAAGAGTGCATTTAGCTCCCTAAAATAAGTCTTGTAGCGCTTTCGGAGCATCTTATTATAACACTTTTTTTACAAATTTTCGAAATCAATTCGACCAATTTTATGCAAATTTTATCAAACCCTATAAATCTGGAATTTTTATAAAGGTTTTCAACGAATGGGCAAAACCGGGGCCATTGTGCTTACCAGCATATTTCCGTTTTATTGCATGTTATATACAACACTATATATCTCGTGTCCTTAACGTTCTTCTTTTCCATATACCCATAGAGATATATGTATAATTGAAATTAAAAACCGTCATTAGGTTTTATGTCATTTTTATGAGAACACTGTCGATGGTATCACGTTTTGCAAGTTAGATACAGCAATCGAAATGAAAATTCAATTAGTCACTTCAAATGCTGTCGTACTTACTCTACATTTACACACACCCAGCGATGACTTCTTATTTTCCAAATCCAAGTGATGACAAGTACACTCAATAAGGTGTGAACTCTGTGAACGAACTCCTAACATTCGAACACACAAACTGGCGATGGCGAGGTGATCGTAAAACTCATCGAAATTTAAATTAAACCATCATTCTACCGACAACCCAAAACATTAATCAGCGAACTTGGTAATTTGCTAGGGTCCTTTTCGTCCTTCAACCATAGGAAGAGCTACTGGAGCACTCACATTGCCAATCTGACGCCTTTGTCAACATCCAACCGAACTTCGATCGCGTATCGAAGACATTCAGCCATACACTGATGGGGACGGGGAGTGAGGTTGCAGTGCAGCTTAACCGCGGCAGATAGACGAACGAAGTTAAATAAAAAAAAAAAAAAATGCTTGCACAGCCAAAGAGATGTCATGAAATTTTATTACCCAATTAGAGATGATGGCACGAAGAATCAAGTTGCGGATTCTGCGGTGACTTGACTTCATTTGATTACCTCCATTCCGGGCAAATAAATCTAATCTGCCAATGCCAACATTTCCAGCAACACAGCAACAATCCAACCCTCGCTCTGAATAGATTGAAGGTATATTGCAGGGCAGGAGTTTATGGAGGAGCACAAAAGCTCCTTCCTCCTTCCCCATCACTCGCGTGTCGTTGTCCTGGCTTGCCCTCTTTCCAATTCCACTCCCCGCACCAACAACGTTCTTTCTCATAGGAAAAAAGGTACTTTGGCACGTGGGAAAAAATAGCTACAGAAATGCCTGCGTACCGTTTATTGAAATAAATATATATTTTCTTCGATTTGTTATTTGCATAAATGAAGAGTAAGAGAGAGAGAGGGAAGATATATTTGAAAGGATGATGGCGGAATTGAGGGAGGTCTGTGTGATATATTTCAGGTAACTTAATTCTGGCAGTTTATAGATTGTATTTTTATCCTGCAACGATTTTTAAAATTCCAAGAGCTCACACATGTTTAAAGAATATCCGTCGAAAAGACTGTGGCGAGGAAATTGAATTTTTGAATAAAAACAAAACAGCAACCAGAAATTGAAATATAGAAACACGTAAAGCTTACGTTTGGTGAAATTATTAAAAAATAAAAAAATGGATTACAAGAAGCTCAAAATATTATTTGGCCCATGGGGGGATCGAACCCACGACCTTCGCGTTATTAGCACGACGCTCTAACCAACTGAGCTAATGGGCCACGATGACAACGCAGTGGCGTAGTCAACTCCCCACTAACTGATACTGTTTATTTTTAAATTCCATATTGAAAACATTTAAAATTATTCAGGGGTTATCATGCGGAATTGGACAATTAGTTGAGTAAGAATTCGGATGCAAATGAGATAGTTTTAACATAAATGTGATGTTAATTGAATAACTAAATATACAAATCAAATATTTTATTAAAACAGCACACAGGAGAAAAAAGAACAATAGATGTGATCGAAAAAATAAATGAATTTGGTGGCGCGACAGCTCTCGTAGAACCAGGGCGCAGGGTCTATATTGACTTTTATAACTCTTAACCATTTCCTTGTGCGTGTTTTATTGGCATAGGAATGAAGGGGGCTACAATTTTCTACTGAATCTGAATGACTAAGGTGAGATGAACTTTTGTATTGCAAGATATAGTCTTGGCGAATTATTCACTTCCAATTAATGGAAATATACCCCTGAAACAAACAAATAAATAATAAATAAATAATAAATACATCAGTATAAACACAATATAAACCTCATATATGACCACAAATTTACTTACAAGCAATGTTCAAAGATTTCTTTAATTTTCTATTTTTCACATACTAAGATTTAACTTTTGAATTTACTATACCTACATACATTTAAAATTTTGAAAAAAAATTAAGTGATTTGGCAAAAACTATAAATATTTAAATTTAAATTTACTGGCAACGGCAGGAAAAGCAATGTCCATTCTAAAACGAATTCACCTATACTTTGACCTAGTGTTTGTTGTTGGTCTTTTTATTAATGGGCTATATGCATAGCCTAAGCTAAGCTAAGCTTATCACAATCGGACCTTTGGTTGACAGCGTTATTGTTGTTGATAATTATGTAGCATCTCTAGCAACATTCTCTTCGAATAATGTTGCTCCGTTTGCAAAATCTCTACATTTTCCAAGTCTGGTTTGTGCTTTGCTTGTAGACAATGGAGAGCAAGTGCTGTTTTTTGTGCAGAAGCGCTGTTCAGATTTGATCTATGACCAGAGAAGAGAGACGATTTTTTAGTTTTTGCTTCGAGGTACCTATGTATACAGATGTGCATGCCGATTCGTTCCCCCCCCCCCCCCCCCAGACAGTTGATCTTGTAGACATCATCTGCTTTCTCCATCTTATCCACTTTTAATTTGATGTCAGAGAAAAGCTTATTCCGCAGTGAATTTGCAGATTTAAAAGCTATTTTTGTTTTCGTCTTATCTCTTATAAATATGATGAAGAGTGCACTCTATGTAAACTGTAACTTATTGATCATCATCAAGTACAGGGAGTCACGGATTATATCTATATTTTTCTCAGTTTCAAATATCTACATATAACGATAAAAAAATATCACAAAAAAACCATCATTTACTAAATTCATTTTAGTATGTATTAAAAATATAATTATTTTAAGGCCCAAAGGCAGAGTGAGAGCAATAGGGGCACTATAGTATAGACTGTATTTTTGAGAGCTTTAGACTATAACTAGATTTAAGAGAAAATTTATGTAACGTTAGCATTTAACGGTCTCCAATAAATAAACACATAGTGAACTCGTGGGGCTTATACCTGTTGCTCAGAATCTCAGATCTCAGATGATTAACTGTAGGTGGCTTGTGCAATTTTCTCAACAACTAGAAGGCAATGGCGTAAAATTTTAAACAGCCTGATCTTAAGGTGATAGCATGATACTATAGTTAACAATTTACTAACTTGAAAGCTCTTTTTCAATAAGACACTTTTCGGACTTACCACGATTTTAATTTTTGATCATAGAGATCGACTACCCGACGTTTCGACAGGGTTAGACTTGTCGTGGTCACGGGTTTACTGATGTAACCCTGTCGAAACGTCGGGTAGTCGATCTCTATGATCAAAAATTAAAATCGTGGTAAGTCCGAAAAGTGTCTTATTGAAAAATGTCTCAGAACCGCGATAAACTAAGTCTTAAATCGAAAATTGAAAGCGCTTTACTAAAATGTTAATAGTTTTAAACAATGTTTAACTGGTATATCCTACTAAGCCTGTTTTCTTAATAAACTCCAACTGAACACACCTAAAACAGTGACAGTTCGTGCAAAAAAGTAGGCAAACATACCTTTTTTACATTTATCATTGTCAAAGTGACATTTGGATCTAGTATGATACTATAAAAACACAAAATATCCATTTAATTTAAGCTATAAGTAGTAAATTGTGGTGGTCCCTCGATAATGTGAATTAAAAGACACGCCCTCCCACACGATTTTTTTCCAAACCTAAGCGTTAAAGCCTTAGGTGCCAGTTATAGCTTTCATTGAAACTCATAATTGAACATTTTAATGATTGGTTTTGAGGGACTTCAAAAGCAAAATCAGTGCATATTTTTGATGCCAATATGAAGGCGGTGACTTAATAATTAATTCTTGCCAAAAAAAAATTTCGTTTTGGCCAAACCGTCTACATAAAATAACTTTTATTATTTCAATGATTGAACTACCTTACCAATGATCATTGAAAAATTAAACTTCATTTTATGGCGAAGTTTGAGAACGAATTAAATTTTTTTTCACAAAAATTATAATTTAGGCCATTAGCCTTATTTTTGCATCAAAATAATTTCTGAATTCACTTCCTAAACGTCTCAAAATGAGTTATTAAAATTTTCAATGATGATTTTCAATGAAATTTATAACTGGCACCTTAGTATTAAGTATTTAGTAGTATTAGTATTTATTTATTTAAGAGCTTAATTTTAAGATTTGCATCTTTTTACACCAAGCTTAACTTAGCACTAATGTATTAGGTTCAAAAATGTACAAAAATTAAAAAAATAAAAAATATATATATATATATATATGTATGAAAAAAGTATGTATGAATGAAAAAAGCCTTATTTCACATCTTTTGCAAAACACCTTGTATGATTGAAATAAAAAGAGGAAGACCGCGGCAAAGGTGGCGCACGCAAGTAAAAGAGGACCTCGATCAACTTGGTGTGCGAAACTGGAGACAGCTGGAGCAAGGAATATTGTTGGTTGAGGCCCTAGTCCACTCCGGTCTGTATAGTGCAACCTTAACCAATAAAGTGAGTATAATAATTGAAATAAAAATATTGTAGCAAGATTTCTGTATATTTTCATAAACAGTAACTATGAATAGGTAAATCAACTTTCTTTAGTCAAGCAACAGTTCCTCTTCCACATCCACCAGGACTTAAACCGAATCATATTGTTCACTTTTTAAGTCCTTTTACAATAATTTTCTATTTTATTATTCCTCCCATCGCATCGCATGGTTAAATTCAAACTCCCCTCTATTTTTTTTTTTAATTTTTGATATTTACTCGTTTTACAACTTAAAAAAAAAAAATACTTATATAAAATTCCAAGCGAAATCTCCTATAAAACGTTAAGAATCTGTTGCTATCAGCTGCGGATTTCTGACTCTTCAAAATTAAATTCCTTATTCAATCGTATCAAATGCTGCGCGTTCGTTTATTAACCTCCGTATCCCGTCTGGCACAGTTAAAGGTATAGTATGTATATAAGGCACAGGAAGTGGGTAGTCTTACTAGTGAAGTATATTATTACATCGCATCGTTGAATTCCGGCTATAAAAATCATATCAAAGGGACATTTCCTCCATCAAGTTACCATGGTGGGCCATTTGACACCCCTTGGAAAGCAAAACGAATGAACCAACAATTTCACGAGAACAGAGGATGTTACCTCGCTCCACTCCTTCCTTTCTCCATCACGGTTTTCTCTTCTCAGATTCGAAATGGTCGTTAAAAATTAAATAAAATAAACGCACAAACGTAGAATTTTATATAAGTGAACGCGCTTATAGTCTTCAAGACAGCGAGTATACATACATATAATAAAAAAAAAAGTAATAATAAAATGCCAGCGAAACACAAAAACAGTTTATTGCTTTGCCATCATAAAAAAACACAGAGTTCTATACTACTCTCAAATGAAAAAGGATAATAAAAATCGTATACTTATATTTAAAATGCAAGGAAAATCGTTTACCAAAAATTATGGTTTTCCTCTCATTTTTCCTCAACAACAACTGCTCATCAATTCTCATTTAAATTTTTAAAGCCTGAAAACGGAATGCATTTGCACCACAAAGGACGAAAATTTCCCTCCTCCTTACCCGACTGGGAAAATGCAATTGTTTGTGAATTGAATTTACGAGTGTATATTTATATTTGCAGAAACCATTGCATGCACTTAAACAAATTTCCAGGAGGTAACTATTTTCATTGTTGGCATCCGGTTCCGTCCCCCGAATCTTCTAGTCATTGTCCTGGTGATTATAGCTGAATTTTGCTATGCCGCCCCTTTTTCTTTGTCGTTCTCTCTCTCTTGAATTAATAACAAGAATATAACAACCGCACCGAAGGATTTTCACGTGCGTCCTGATAGCTGATATGGAAAATGCTGCGGGAAAACATAAAATTCCAATCTTCAAAACAGCTCAGCGTGTATGCTTTGTGCTTGTAAATTCAAAAGTACATAAATCCGTGTTGAATCCTTTTTTATTGTTTCGATATGTTTGGATCTCTGAAAGGAAGGATTCCTTTTTTTTTCTGTTGCTATGAGTGACTGAATAGTTTTACCCTTCGCGGAATCCTGCTTTGCCGATTAAAAAGGAAAAATAAAAGGAAAACTTGAAATGCGATTTTATTATCCGCGGATGGGTTGTTGCGATTGAATTGGTTTGGTTGTGCTACAACTTTTTTTTGTTCGCTTACGTTTTTGTTTTCTTTGAAATTTTGTTGGGATTGCATAAACAAAGGAATCTCGAGAGCCGGTCTAGGGGATGTGTCCTAGATGATATAGTTTTTTTTTTTTTTTTTTATTTCTGTTGAGTTATTTAGGGAAAATCAAAAGAGGATAGAAACCTAAACCCATCAGACAGCCGGGAATCGGGATAAACTGGAATACTTCATGTGAACGCATTTCAATGTAATGGAAATTCGAGTGCAATCCGCGCTCTACTATTTTGCTGATAGTAGAAGTAGAAGCGCTATGTTGAAGATGAGTGATGGAACGAATGAATTTTTTCGCTCATGCCTGACTGATATGCTGGAATGCTTTTGGGGTCTTTTTGTGATGAGGCATGTCACTCGAGTTTTATAGAGCGAAATGCTCATTGTTTGGGGCCCTTTCTGATGTTTAAGTGCACTTCCATTCGTATACCTATGTATGGGTACTCGGCTATGATTGAAGTTATTACGAGAATGAAAAATTAGAAACGGTATTCAAATTGAAAATATAGTAGACAGAAGACCATCCGTAGGAAAACTTGTTGAATTCAACTAATTGGTCCCGTGTAAAGGTAATTCAAACAAACAACTGGTAGAATTTAGTCCTTACACCTATAGACTTGAGAACTTTGAAATCAACGATCAAATTTTCACAGTCCGACAGATTTTGGGAAAAAAAACAGGAATTTCAGAGCGATGCACGTCATACCTCTTTATTAATTTAAATGTCGCATATATGATATTGTAAATAGGGACGAACTGTACAGAGCCGTGTTCTGTCTCAGCATTCCTGCTAAACTCTTTCACGTTTGTATAGGTAGGATGACGAAAGAAAAATCTGGCTGTTGCGTCAAAATTGGCAAGACGCAGCGGTACCATATTGAATCTATACCCCTAATGCCTGATGGACGAAGCAGAGAAAGACAAAACTGCATGTGTAGCGCACAAACCGGGAATAACCAACTTTTTCTGCGTAACTGGAAGCAACTAGATAAGGACTGGACTACCCAGAAAGGCTTATTGGTGGCCTTGGTTCTCAATTCAAAAGTAATGATTTTTGCAGTGGAAAAAAGGTATTTGGTCCCACAGTGCGAAAGCCATGATCGACTTCCTGTTTGAGATATACTATCGGGTTTTTCAATAAGAGCGGTACAAAAGTTTTTTTTTTAATAAAACAAAAACGGTTTTTGAATATCAATGAAATTCTTTATTCTTGTGAAAATACGTTCGATGCCATTATGTATGGAACTATATTTCTTTTGCATGGCCACCACGGGCACGCTTGCAGAAGTCCAGACGTTGAACCCAATTTTCGACGGTTTTCAAGCTTAAATCGGCCGATACAGCTGTAATTTAACGTTCGATATTCGTACGAAGTTCATCAATCGTCGCTGGCTTGTTGGCATAGACCATAGACTTGACGTAGCCCCATAGAAAATAGTCTAACGGCAATAAATCGCACAACCGAGGCGGCCAAGCGACTGGACCATTTCGTGAGATAACACGTTCTCCAAACTTGGTTTCCAATAAATTGATTGTGACATTCGCTGTGTGGCTTGTGGCGCCGTCCTGTTGGAACCACATGTCCTCCAAGTCCATATCATCCAATTGGGGCCAAAAATATTCTGTTATCATTGAACGGTAGCGATCCCCATTCACAGTAACGTGCCGGTCTTGATCATCACGGGAGAAGTACGGCCCAATGACGCCGCAGGCCCATAAACCACACCAAACCGTAATTTTTTCGGGACGATGACTCATGGAGTACGTGTGGATTCCTGCCTGACCAATACCGCATATTTTGTTTATTGACGAAGCCATTCAGCCAGAAATGAGCCTCATCGCTGAAGATGATTTTTCGCTCTTAACGTAGAGGCCACTGACTCCGAATTTGGGTAGTAAATTTTAATAATTTCGACTCGTTGTTGGCTCGTATATCCATCATAAAATGGCAAACCTTACTGAAGAGAAATGTTAAAAGAGCGGCAAGAAATATGGCGTCGTTTGCTGTCCCTGTTGCTCTACTTTTGTAGCGTCCCTGTTGAAAAACCCTTTATATCTTGTGAAAGCCTTACAATACGCCACCAATTTAATTGGTCAACAGTAGGCAGCATTATGGCGACCAATTCGGCTTTCTTCTGTGAAATCAACTTGATGCCATATACATATCTTTGTGTTGAAATTTCTTTCTTGACTTAAGTCATCTCATGAAATGAGGCAAAATACATTTACATAGTTCAGAAGTTTGTTTTCGAATATCTAATGTGAAAGTTCGTTATGGCTACTTTTCCAAGATATAATTGACAGTTTTCTTCATCCCTGACTTCTTTATCGACTGTTTTATTATAAGTTCTTTTTATATAAGAAATAACCGGCATCCATTTGTAAATTCTTCATTTAAAGGATTTTTATGAATCACTTTGTGGCTCTGTCCACAGGTTAGGCAGAAACATATATCAGTAAAATGTGCACGTTCAGTTCACTATCCAGGAACTCATTATAGACCGGAAGGAAGGATGTTTATTCTACTGCTGGTCATGAGGAAAGAGAACTTTCTAAAAAAAAACTTAGCTCAAATGTCTGCAAAATGATGATGAAAAATCACTCATTAAGTTTTCAACACCTTATTTGCCAAAACAACGAACTTAAGACCCAGACGCTAGCCAACAGCCGACCAGCCTGGCTCAGTCCGTCCTGTCCCGGCAGGCCCATAGAAGGATGCAGTTGCGGTGAGAATCCTCATTTTTAATTGAAAATTCAATGTTGCTTTCCCAAAACAAGCCGTGAAACTAATTTCTTCCATCTACAGATCTAATCATATATCCATATAGATATACACCGCAACTTACCTTTGGAGCCAAAAGTATACAAATCTACAGCAGAGGTATACCTAGTGATGTCCTTTATTTTCATTTTCTTCATGGTTTTTGTTTTACAGACAATTTTTCCGCAACCATTTCTCTCCATCAAATTTTAACTATACCTACAAGGATCAAGGTAGAAGAGTAGGTTTATACCTGTATGTGTATATACAGAGAAAAGGTGCCTCTGATGAAATTTTTCGAATAAACCGGAAGGACGGCCATACCACATTGCTCCATGGGGATTATTATTATTTTTCGGTTCATTCAACACAACGAGGCAGAGAAAGCTTCTACATTCTGGCAAAGACCATTCAATCCTACCGGGACGAAACTCTAAAGGTAGGAAGAGAAAACAAAAATTAAGACTTTGTAGACAAAAAAAGGAAGAAAACAAAAATTGAAAAAAGGACTCTTTTTCACACAGATATACAGGACTTATTTGTTCATCCTTATTATAATGGCAACACCCTGTAACACCTCCACCGCATCGTCTGTATGTATTATTTTTCTTACCTTTTACTGGTCATTTGACTTTTTCAGGGGTGTTTTTTTTTTTTTTTTTTTTTTTTGTTTATGCCTGAAGTCGCAGCTCGTCTCCGTTGGAGCTTTTGAAGTTATAAATTTGTCCTTCCTTCTCACCGAAACGCATTTAAAGTGAATTGACAGGATAAACAAACAAAAAAAAAAAAAACAGCAACAGTGAAATGAAAGGAAAACGAAAGTTTTGAATTGGAAAATTAAAAACAAGTAGACACAAGCTTCACAAAAATATATATGTATGTAAAAAAAAAAAAAAAGAATTGCGAAGAAAAGAAAGGGCTCTTGACATCGTCCAGACAGACGGAAAAGTATATTTCCACAGAAAGGATACTTCTTCTCACTGTGATATGTTTGGCTTCCTCAAGATTATACAGAACACATATATATACTATACATACCTTCAGTCAGTGTCAATCCTTTGGTTTTTTTCGATCCCTTCTTCTCTACTATTTTTGTTTAATCCTTCTACACTGGCAGTTCTTGCAAAGTGCAGAAAAAAAAAACTAAGTGTGGACTTTTCTTTCTATTTATTTTTCCTATTCATGAAGTGAAATGACAACATTTACTTTTGTCCAGAATAACGAATTTTGGAATGGGCATAGACAGATTTTATCGCGATTCATATGGAAATCTTATATGCAGATGGAGCAGAGTTTTTCTGATTGTGATGAGCACATTTTTTAAGTCTTACATTTTTTTTTTGTTGTAATGGAAACGATAACCGACGACGGTTTGCGGTGACTTCAATTAAAGGAACCAGGATCCCATTTCTGCGGTTGATTTTGAATTAATAATTAATTTGTTTCCAAGTAATATTGTATGTGTGAGATAGCTATAGTGTGTACCTACTATCAAAATTCTATTGAGTATTTCAAAAATAAGAAGCGAAAAGGTTTTGCACTCCAAAGTCGGAAGGCAAGTGCATCTAAAAACTAATTTGAAAAAAATTGAATGATATGAATGATATTGATTGTCTATTTTAGACGACCAAGTGGCTCGGAAGGAGTATACACCCAGCCTAAGATTGGGTTAATATCAGCTTATAAATGGTTTTTTTAAAACGTGTGGTTTTCAATCTGGCAATACTTTTTTCGGAGTTAGTCTTTTTAACAGTTGTCACATGATTTATGCTTAGTTTGGTTTGCCATTTCATAATGAATAGACTCAGCCCTGAACAACGTTTGTAAATCGTGCAAATTTATTACCAAAATAATGGTTAATGGTTTTTGGTTCGCACAACGCATCGCGCGTTGCGTGCAATATTCCATGAAGCTCATTTTTGGTTGAATGGGTACGTTAATAAGCAAATTTTTCGTATTTGGAGTGAACATAATCCACAAGCCATTGTTGAGACGCCATTATATCCTCAAAAAGTCACTCTTTGGTGTGCTCTATGGGCAGAGGGAATCATTGGTCCATATTTCTTCAGAAATGAAGCCGGCCATAAAGCTACAGTCAACGGGGAACGCTATAGAGCCATGATTTATGACTTTTTCGTGCCTCAATTGGAGAATGTTGATGTAGACGACTTTTGCTTCCAACAAGACGGCGATACATGCCATACAGCCAATGAAACAATCGATTTATTGAAGGAAACTTCTGGTGAGCGCATTATCTCGCGTCGTGGGCCTGTGGCGTGGCCTCCAAGATCGTGCGATTTAACACCACTGGACTTCTTTTTGTGGAGTTATGTGAAGTCACTTGTCTACATAGATAAGCCCGATACGGTTGACGCCTTGGAAGAGAATATTCGGCGCGTTATTGCTGACATACGGCCATAATTTCTGCAAAAAGTGGTCGATAAATGGGGCCTCTCGGCTGGAATTTATTGGAGCCAGCCGCGGTGGCCATTTGCCCGAAATCATTTTTAAAATATAATGGCAAACCCTTATCTTTATAATAAATCTTTATTCTTGGCCATAACATTAAATTATATGCATTTTATTTCTGCTTGAAAACTATACGTCAAAAAAAAAAAAACATTTGGCATTGTCAGGAGGTACCTAATATGTTTTTAAAAAAATCAATCAAATAAAACAAAACGCACACCACCTATCCTTAATATACCCAACGATTCGTTTCCCAAAAAAAAAAACATAATAATAATAAATTCGACATACCTTATTTCGCACAACAACACAGCTATAAAACTGAAAATTGTCCCCCAACACCGTTTTGCAATATATGTATTTATATACCTATACCAATGCCCCACAAAAAGCAAGTCCTCCCCGCGTACTTCCTGCCCATTTCAATGCCAACAAATTTACTAGATCAATCTAATGCAAGTCATTAGTGGAAAGTGGTTTAGGAAACCCCAAAAAGCCACACTTAAGGTGAGTTTACGTTAATGTAGCTTCGCATCCCCAAAATATACTCTCGAACACTGTTATATATGTAGGTACCTACCTACATTATATTGAGATTCTTTCCACTCCAGAATATAGAGGAAAATTAATGAAAAGTACCAAACCACTCTTTATAACGCCCCCCACAGGATAATCCTACTTTGGAGAGAGAGAGTGCTGCTAGCGGTAGGTATAGGTAGCCGAATTCGAATCTTATAGGGTGTGGCATTGTAGGTACTATAGTAAAAACTTAATTTGCCAACAGTGATCGAAATTAATTGGAAATGTTAAGCTAGAGCAATAAATTCACGAAGGAACACTTAAAAGGAGGATTCCTTCCGATTTTAGTATCATCTCTATTTTTTGTGTGTGTTGTTTTTGGTTGTGTGTGTAGCGGCGGGTGGAGAAGGAGGTACAAGAATAGAAACAAATACACATTCATTTCAAATGGGTCTATGCATAGAACCTCCTTCTCTATAGATCCTTTTTTGTCTACAAATATATGTACCTACATACCTTCTGGGTGAAGCTATTCCGCCCCATTGGGAGTATTCCTTGGACCCGCAGGAGCAATTAGGGAATTTGTTTTGTTTTCTGTGCAAAATTGGTGTTCGGCGTTGAGAGTAAACTATATGACTGCCTGCTTAACATTCAGAGATGAAGTCCTCTAGCCGAATTTAAATAGTGTAAGGTATCCCATTACTTTACTCTACCTATTCTGGGTTTTAGCTTGGGGATAAAGAACATACAACCCTTTTAACATGCATATAGGTTTAAAACTGTTTAAAAAAAAAATTAAATTTTGAGTCAACATTGATATCTAATGTCCCAGGGCATTATACGTTAAGCCTCGCACTTTCGTCCTTTACGACCGACCTACGCCGACGTCGCGTCATCACCCAAATCGGCTTACCTTAACATTAATTTTTTATTTTTATGACCCCAAGATAAGGAAACACCCTATATCCTACCTACACCCTCCACCCTCCTCCACCTTGCCATCATTACCAATACAAACAGCAATCGTTTTATGAGCGTCTTTACTGCGTATAATCAGTGGAATCGCGTCATTATCCTTCATAAATTTCACCATAACGGTAGCTTAAGCTTTATTCTTTAGCTGCGTGTATTCCTCGCATTCGCATTTGAACTCGCATTCTTACAGAAAGTTGTCAAAAATATGCTGCAATATTCACCGTTGTTGGTTCTTTTGGACCGTTTAGGGAAGTGAGTCCTTAAATTATTTGCCTTGCTATATCATAAAATTAATCCTGCATTTTCGATAGGACTCCAGAAGCGTCCTGGGGCATAAACACAAATGCTATACTTACTTCCATTTCCATCGCAGGGCAGAGCATTGTTGTTAAAAGTCGTAAAAATGCTTTTATGGATGAATATATGTATGTAGGTACGAAATAGGTACATTGCGGTGGGGGATGTGTGTGTGCTGAGTCCTGCTGCTGCTGCTGCTGGAAAAGAATGCGTGACAGTAACTGACGAAAGTGGACATAAAAGTTGTATTCGTTTTCAGTCTTTCGTCCCTATGTCAGTTTTGTCCTGTTAGTTTTATTTTTACACAACTGACTGAGAGTTGAATGACTGAAAGTCTCTGAGTGACGTATGATCGTAAATTATTATATACCTATATGTAACACTGTATATCGAAACACTGACATTGATATCCTGCCAATGGTAATTAAAAAAAAAAAAAAAAAATCGCCTGTTTTGGGAATTTGTACGTTGCTTATTTTTATAAGACTCGTTTGAGCTATAAAATTGTGTGTTTCTCACATATTGGCAGCTGTCCAAAAGGGAGTTTCATCAGGCGTGGTTTTCATGTTCAGATTTTATTTTATTTAGGTTTTTCTTTTTACCAAATTGAAGGGCTTTGAATTACCTACTATATACGTATATGGAAAGGCTGGCCATGATAGGAACATAACGACAACCATTCTTAATTAGTTGCTGAAAAGATCAAATGAATTTTATTGGAAAAGTTAAACACTATAGGTACTGCGTTGTACAATAAAAGGGAGGGACTGATGTGAAGCTTTGATTAGGTATGTGAATCTTTGATTGTTGGGGAACGTTTTACATCTACATCTTACTCGTAACATATAAGAGCTTAATCAGCTCTTGCAAAGTGGACAAGGGTGAAATTGGTAGTTAAGAGCCTGGAGCATTTGACTTCGGCATATGATTTCAGAAGACGAATTTTCATTTGGCAGGTTTAGAGCTCGTAAGGCTCATTGAAAAGTTCAACATACTTATTTGAATATGGCTTCGAGACAACTCTAAGATTGTGTGAGCTCAAAATAAGCCAAGAATCAATTCTAAGAATCATTTGCTAATTTAACTCAAATGTTTTCCTCGCCTAATTTAAGAATTCAAGCTTGTCACAAAATAAAGGGTCCGCCAAATAACTTCTTTTTTTTGAAAATGGCGCAAAACATCGAGTGTAGCTTCGGCTGTGTGGCACGTAGCGCCGTCCTGTTGAAACCAAATGTTGCCAATATCCTCCTCTTCAATTTTTGTGAACAAAAATTCGTTCAACATGGCCCGATAACGATCGCCAATCACTGTAACGGCCACTCCTTGCTCATTTTCGAAAAATGGCCCAATTATGACTCTGGACCAAAATCCGCACCAAACAGTGACTCGGTTTGGGTGTATCGGCTTTTCAATGTATACGTGCGGGTTTTATGTGCCCCAAATGCGACAATTTTGCTTGTTTACTCTCCGCCAAGATCAAAATGAGCTTCATCTGAAAAGATGATTTTTTTGGCAAAATCGGCTTCTTCTCTAAGTCGATCGCAGGCCCCCTTAGCGAAGCGTATACACAACCATATTCGTTCAGCGGAAGGATAAAACTAATTATCTGTCAAATCAGACATGAACTAAGTGTTACCATTCACGAAATAAGCACTAGTTGAAAAAAAAACGTTAGATGACGGACCCTTTACTTTTCGATACAATTAACCCCTCAAGAACTATCCGACACTCGGAATCATGGGGAATATAGGCTGTGCATTCGTCTATATAATGATGTTCCAGCAAGATGTGAATCTGTCCCAAGCTAAATGTCTCTTTTGACTCGGCTATATACGTATAACAAGAACACCCTATACAAAAAGTTCCATTTACCTTCCATCACTTAATAATAACACAAAAAAAAATCAAAACGATTAACACAGAAAAACGTTCCTTAGAAAAGCCCTCCTCCCCCGCTCTTATACTTATGAATAAATTGAAATATCTAAAAATCCTGAAAATGATTGCAGTAATTACTCGAATGCTGCTTCTTGTGCGGGCTTCTGTTATGAAAGGTGCCAAATGAAATTCCAAGCCAAGTCCAAGTCTATGAAAGGACTTGCCCGCGCACCACCTCTCTGTGACTCATTGATTGCCTTCGCGCAATCATAATGATGAAAATGACAACCAGAGCTCTCTCAAGGACATCGCTCTATAGCTGTTACCAAGTATACACCAGCACTCTAATGAAAACGTAGCATCTTCAAAACCATCGTCCTCCGTGTGTCCGCATGAAAGCGATGGACGCCACTCCACTGATGGTGATGGTGAAGCACTCAATTGAATACAAGATGATTAAGATTTCCACTTTCCACTTTCCACCACCGAAACCCAGGCGAATTTCTATATAGGTGAGCGGGGGTACACAAAGGGTGCGAAGAAAAGTAATTTTAAGGATTTTTGTTCATTCAGGAGTTTTTCAAAAGATTTCATCTGTGAAGGCTTTATTCGCGTTATTTTCCAAATGAATTGCTGCCAACCGAAGAAGGCAAGCAAGAGAAGCAGAGGGTATATTGAAAGTGGACACAGAAAGATAGATAGGATTTACGAGTTTTAATTGAAATGTGCAATTACTCATTCAGGAGTCATCCTTTCTTCTTTGTATTTTTGTCGTCCTTTCAAACCCACCTTAAGATGATGAGTTCCTGTCATCAAAATATTAAAAACTCCTTGAAACCAAAATGACACAGCATGCTGTTGTGGTATCTGCCTTCTACCTATATCTACCAAACTGTTTACTTAGGGTAGTCAAGGCTGTCATCATGCGTTTGCTTAGAGTTAACTAAAAAGGTCCTTAAATTGTCGAACAAGATACAATAATTTATTTTTTCTGAATTAATGAGGTATCGAATTGCGGTACCTTTTGACTAGGGGGAAATAATACTTTTTCGATCTAATTGGCACAAGTTGGAAATTTCAAGACCGACAAAAATTTCACATCGGAAATTCTCTTATAGTCTCTATAAATAAACAAGCAACAAAAAAAAACCCAATCGTGAGTTAGGTCGTATCGATTGGAATTTCTATCGGAAATGTATTGAAAGCAAAACATTCATCGGAAAATCCTTGGAATTTATTTCTTTCGTGAGGTAAAATATTTTCGTCGAGCACGACTTTAACATTCAGAAGTCAGAAACACTTTAGTAAATTGAGTCGTCAAATTGGGGGACAGTAACAAACAAAAGGACGAAAAACCATCGTACAATTTAACCAACGAACGTTCGTATAGCACCCAACCTTATTCCGTGCCTTAAAACTGACAAAAACAGTGGATAAATAAACAAACAAAAATATCAACATAATAAAACATAAGACAACAAAAAAAAAAAGGTCAACTGATTCGTTCTTTCATCCCAGGATCTGGGACCAGGACTCGGTTCGGTCGGTATAGCGACTGTAAAAAAAAAAATATCAAACAAAAAAAAAGAAACTCAGCAAACAACATAATTTCATTACGTGTTCTCTCTTCCGTAGATAAAGTGAAACATCGCTTCGAATAGCAAAAACAGAATCCTCTGTTTCGACACAGAAAAATAAAATATACATAGGAAGATGACACAAGGACACAACAACAACACAAAAAAAGAGCAAATAAGTGAAATTCATTTGAATATTGTTGCAAAAACATACAAAAAAAAAAAAAAAAAAAAAAAACAAACATAAAAAAGCAAAATTATAAACATTTACATACACAAGCTGTGTAACACGAATCAGATTCAGAAAATCCGGCTGCTGCTGCTGCTTCTGCTGCTGAAAATTCCCGAAGGATATGAGTAGAGTGCTTGCGTATAATTTCAAAATTCTGTGTGCTCCCACATCTCACTCAGCCCTTCCATCGCATTTCATATTTATTCCCTAAAGTAAGCGAAATAAAGTAGGTACGACCGAAAAAGAAATTCCAAAAAAAGAAAACAAAAAATTGAAAATCCCCAAACTTATGTTTGTCACATTTCGGAGTTAGTAGCGGTCCCAGTCGTCATTTGCCTTAATGAATTTCCTTGGAGCTGGAGGATGAGACAAAATGAATAAATTGTACACTATGGTGTAACGCTAGGAGAACCGAAAAGATTTTCTCAAACTTATGTTTTTTTTTTTTTTAAAGCTTTTTGTGTATTATAGTGATATTTAGATGAACCGCTTTTTGACAAAATATTGAAATATTTACTAAATTTCAACTTGAACTCTTATGTGCTGCTTTTTTAACCTTTAGCCTTATAGGTCTCTCTGTAGTTGACTCAGCTAAAACTTTTTCCTTTCTTGTGGGTAAGGCAAGTAACATGTGATATCAACATCAATTAGCCTGAGCGGGCCAAACCTGGAAGATTTGAGGCCCTAGGCAAAAATTCTTATTTTGCCACCTCAAATAACAAAAAGGAGATAACGACAAGATTAACATTTACAAAGGGATTTATTTAATAAAAATCAAAGGCAATACATATTTGCAAAATTTTAAAACTAAAATGCTGCTCTGCGCAAATTCATTTTTGCACATCTTGTATAGCGAATTCTTCTTCTTCAATGCGATTAAGCATGTCTTTTTTTAATATTTGAAATTATTGCAAGACCGTTTAATCGATCTTGAGTCATTGTTGGGTCATATAATAATTTTTAAATGAAACATTTGAATTCATTAATGCTAAAATGAAGATTGTTTAAAACATTTCAATTTTGTGCAGCAATTTTACCAATTTTTAATTAAAGTTTGGTATTATTTGTGGTTCCAACGGTTTTATTGTCTAAGCTCTAATCAAATACAGTTTTATAAACCAAAAAATATGAAATAAATCTAGTTTTCCTAAAGCAGTGCGGAATCAGATTTTCCTGCCGAGGCAAAAAGGTTTATAACTGGCGAGGGCCTAGAGAATGCCAATAATAACCCTTGCTTCCCCCTTGTTAGGGGTTGTTCACAATCTTTTTCTTTCTTCTTTAAAATATTGCAAAGAAATCCCAAATTTTGGCTGAGAAATTGATACTCTGCAAAGCGCTCATCGAGAGAAGATAGCGCAACATCAACAACGTAAAAAAAATTAGATTTGAATTTCAATTATGGATCGATTGTTTCAAGAGACTGTTCAGATTGACAACGGCAGCTTCGTAGGCTCATCAAATTGGACACAATGAAATCCGCTTGAATGTTAATTTTTGTAGCAATGTTTACATCGTTCATGTATAATGTTTCAAACAAAGAGTCATTAGAACGTTTTATCTGAAAGTACCTATCGTCGCAATTTATCTGAATGCTCCGAACAGTTCAAAAAGTCCATTGATTTTAATTGAAGCATTTTCTAAGGGATATTTATTTGCTTTAAGAAATTAAATTTCATCGAATTTCAAACTTTTTGGAGTTTCAATTAAAGCATCTATAATAATCGTTCATAGAATGGGCAACAACGAAGAAAGAAAAAAGTATACGGAATTACTTATTGAAGTAGACGGATGTGTAACTTTTTTTTTCGTTTTGAAATTATTGTACTGATTTTGCCGCCCTAATCGAGTGCTGCCCTTGGCAATTTCCTGTGTTACCTATATGCCAGGTTCGGCACCGAGCCTGAGTCCTTTACCAGAAATGTTGATGCATGCGCGGATGGAATTCTCCACTGTTAAACTGAAGATATCTTCCTTTCAATTTTGTCGGCATATACATACATATAAGCGTTCTTAAGAAACAAATAGAATATTTTTTTGGCTGCGTCATCCACCTTCCTAGTGACTTGAAACTCGCTGAATCATTAATGTGTGCAGGTGTATAAAGTACGCAAGATATATTCTGGGAGAATTTTTCACTTCCTTGTAAGGCGCATTTTGCCTGAAAATACATTTTTATTAGGTCGCATAGGCTGGGATTTGGTCCTAGACGTCTACGACACTCAATTATACGCAGATATACTAGTTTCTTAAATCCGAGTCCCTCGTGATGCAAATTGGGACCCCCACATAATAACACATAAACAATAAAATGAATAAATAAAACAATGAACCCACATGCACAAATAATTGTGCCCCCAACATCCTCCATCGGACTTCTTAGATATGGCCTTTGTGTCAGTTTTATACACATCTAGGGTCTGGCATATCAAAAGTCCTGACATTCCTTATGCACTTTTTTGTCTTCTCTGACTAGACTATTATGCGTATAGATCTGAAGTTCATTGCCCATATATGGTTTATCCGAAGCATCTCGGTGTATATTCCTTGTGTGGCGTCGTCGTTCGGAAGATATCCTTCTGATATACAAACACTCTCAAACTCAGCAGAAATATCTAACGCTCATCAGGAATAGGTATGAGAGCCACACGCTCATGGTTACCCAATACCACTTCCTTATCTAGCCAAATTTTTAACAATTCTTTCCACTTCTGATCGGTGTAATTGCTCGAGAAACAGTGAATATGATAAACCCACCTTTGACATCCTTTACGTCCCATATGCGCGATAATAAAATAAAATAATAAACTAAGTTTTTCTTTTTTTTTGTATATTTATATTTTATTTTGGCTTTTAATATTGATCGTCAATTGTTTCAGCACTGGTGAGGTGTCTGAGTCTTAAATTCGTTGAGGATGACACCACAACTGTGATGAAACAATTGTACAAAAAATATAAAAAAGAAGAATACAATATAAAAAAACAAACAAACTAGAATATAAATATATTGGGATATTTTCCAAAATCAAGGCATTTAATTATTCAATGCTTTTCAACTAGACTGTAAAATGTTAGTTCAAATGTTAACAAGATCTGACTTTGATATTTTTGTACGGAATTTGGTTACTATTATTATCAACGCACACCTCTCCCCCTTTTATGGATAGTACCTATAATGACAAAGCAACCCACGTTTCACTATTTCCATAAATTTTCATTCAAACACAAAAAATAATCGTAGTTCCACATCAGAATCAGACAATAACTAGATCTAATAATTCTGCATATGTCGCTGATTGCGGTAGCGACTGTGGTGCGGGGTTAAAAAATTAATTTGCTCCAATCTTACGCTGGCTGGGGTCTGGCTAAACTACTACGAACCACGCCCGCACCCGCTATACCCATCACCAATTTATCACCGAAACCACTGAGCGAAAACTAAACTCCCACACCATCTTAATCCTTGTTCCTTGTTCGACTTCAAAAAAGTGTCAGAATGTGAATATGCATTCTAAATATGCTCTCCTTGCGATTTTGTCACGAGGAGTTTGAGAAAAGATGGAAATGAAACAATTAATTTTAGCTTTCTCCTCTCCCACCACCACACCACACAGTTGTTGTCGCTTTAAATTGCTGAGCTATTTGGTAGCACGATGGCGTTCTAAATAAATATTTCGCTAAATAAACATCCTTGCAGTGTGTTGCCACCCCAAAACTCACATATGATACGTTAATGCACGATTTGGATGAATGAGAACAGGGGCAGGAGGGAGTTTGCCTTTGCAACACTGTCCTACCAGTTCCTGCCACCGAACTCACAATATGAGCAGGGCGAAGATTATGATGGATTGGTTAATTCGCTTAGCGAATGACTACGAGGAGCAGCGCACCAGCACCAGAACAAAAAAAAAAAAACACATTCGTTCCAGAAAAATGTGTACAAATAAAGTGAAAATGGGAAAACATGTCCACGGGAATGTCCTTCGCGCGCTTTGCACGAAACGAAACGGTTCCTTTTTTGAGCGATGATTTAATCAAAATTGCACGAAGCAACTCAGTTCAGTCGTTGAATTCTGTTTCCCGCAAACAAAAACGAAAAATAAAAACAACGAAAACGTGAACAAATATGTGAACATTGTGACAGGTGAGTTGATCACGAGTATTGTTGGTTAGGTGGTTTTGGGTTTTGGGTTTTTGGTTTTGGCTCTGTTTGCTTAAATGTCCTTTTTGCTGTTTTTGACGTTGACAGATATTCTTGATGGAAGTTTTGTTTGTTTCAATGATGATGATGATGATGATGGAGCGGATGTGTGTATTCCTATGAAGGGGACATAATAATTGACTTTCAAAGCACTGAGTGAAGAATTTTGTTGGTAATTTGTTAGTTTTAACGAAAATCTGATTATGATAACAGAATATATGCGGGGAGAGCTTTTTGTCAGTAGAACCGAAGTTGTTTCCTTTCTTTTTTGTGTTAGTGTCATTTATTTTATTTTAATGGAACGGCTAATTGGAGTCGTCATCCATTAATCTTTGTTATTTTTTTGTTTGTGCGACACACAGGTGAAAGTTTGAAAGGATTGTTTGAGTATTTGTTTGAGTACTTTTCACTTACTGGAGATATTTAGTGCTTTAACTTTATTTCTGATTTTTGAAAAAAGCTTTTTTTTCTGCAAAGGGTTAGCGCAGAATTTTTTTCAAAAATCAATCAAAATTTTGTTTGTTGATACTGATCAAAATTTTTACAATTGCGGAAAGGGTATTTTGTCGTATTAAGTAAAACATGTTTTAAATTAAATGAACAGTAATTTTTAGTTGAAGGAGGCAGCGTCAATTATACTAATTGCTGTTGAATACAAAAATTTATAAATTTATTTAAATTAATAGCGAATTAATATTTAATGAATACCTAAGTTGGGGCTTAGTTAATAACAACTGTTTGAAGTACATATCTCTTTTAGCCCTTTTAGCCCTTTTAGCCCTTTTATATATACCTACATACTCTATTGTTGAAAAATCGAACATTCAATAAGCTGTTAAGCCGGTTAGAAGCAGTTGATAAGCCGGTTAAAAGCCGTTGATAAGCCGGTTAAAGTCCGTTGATAAGCTGGTTTAAAACCGTTGATAAGCCGCTGAAAAACCAGTACTAGACGATCCAAAGAAACCCAGATTGAAGACGTAAGCTGATCGAAGAAAATCTCCCAAGGAAAAACCTGCAAAGCTGTTATTCAACAGAAACCGAGCCGATCGACAAGGAGTCATCAGAGAAAAACTTATTACTGACTAATTTATGATTTGATGAATTAATTTTGTTATTGGAGTCTTAATAAAGAAAGACCTTTTAAATACTAAAGTTTTAGTGTACCTCCTTTAGTTAAACCCTGGACCCGGCGAGTATACCTCAGCCTTAGAACCCAAGGTACATCACAAATTGACTTCATAATGCTTCATTATACGAGATGGGTCCAAAGTCTCTTTCTTATGTATACTCGGTGGACCAAAAGTCCCTTTAACATAACCTCAAAAAGTTTTGTTTGCTTTAAAATTAGAATATCTCAAAACCAGAGACAAATAGAATCGAGCTCAGGATAGGTATATCATCCTCAACAAAATAAATGTTAAATTTTGTTGATCACTTTTATCCCTATACATACATACATGTAGAAGTACACATATATACATTTATATACATAGTTTGTACCGACAATATTTTTTATCAATTTTTGTTTAAAAAATGTAATCAGAAGATTTTTAAGAACTTTCTGTAGCTTTCCACCATTAAAATATTTCATGATTTCTTGTTTTGAAGCTATCTGGTTTTATTATATGTTTTTCAGAAGTCGAGACATAAAGCCATTTATGTGGGTACATATAGATTGTCCTAATCCACACTAAAACACAATTGAGCGCACAAATAATCAAAGAAAAAAAAAAAAAAAATATTACGAGCACCGATAAAATTTGTACCCAAATGACATACAAAAAGCATTAAAAACAAATATATGTGTTTGTACAGAGAGAGAGAGGGTTGCCATTTTCAGACAGAATGGGGACGCGAGACAGTGTCATCACTTTTTGTCGACGCGTTGCCTATTCCACAGAGTCCTTACATGTATGTAGTATAATCAACCCGAATACTATAAGCCACATACTATCGGCCGAACAATGGGAATTAGAAAAGCATAAAAACTTCAGCCGACAAAAATGACAACCCTACAACACATATCCTATGTATATAAGTACATACATGTATACACAGTAGAAAAAAAAATGAATTTGCGGAGGGTCCTTTCCAATTTATATTCACATGTCCTGTACGCCCCATTGACTCTCACTCCATCACTCCCTGTTTCTATTGTCATTTTAATCACTTACAACATTTATGACGTGCCTCACAACTACGCCATTCAATCGCTGCTGCTCCTGCTATTGCCGCTGCTGACGACAGGCAAAATGTGTACAAAAATCATCTACTTTGTGCTACTGTCGCTCACAAAACCAAACCAAACCAAACCAGCCATCAGCCAAAGCCAGTCGAATCCAAAACGAACATAGTAAAGGCTCAAGGAAGCGTATAGCAATCGAAAATAATAATCGTAAAATTTTATATCACTTTATCGCTGCGCAGCCCCGATTCGACGGAAAGTTTAATTTTGCAGCAGCCACGACTGTCAACCATCGATGTCGTCATCGTTGTCGTATTTTGTCATAAAATCCAATGAGCTTTCGATCTTGCGGTGTTCGAGGATTCAATTAGCCATGCGGTAGTTTGGCCCAAAAGAGAGATTCCTATACTACATATATGCCATTGACATGGTATTCTGTATACCTCTATACGACATAGGTACAACTTATAAGTTCCCTGGTTAAAGTTGTTTCCGATGTCGTTATTAAAAAAAAAAACAGATACAACATCCTAGTCCTATGGTCTATAGGAGGCAGGAAGATATAAAAAAATAGAAATAAAGTCCAAATAGCAGTTACATGCTGTTCAATGGGTGCTTGTTAGAGGTTCTTATGGATACCTTTTTATAGCCAAATAAAACGGGTCGGTTCGGTAATGTGTATGTTTTTGTGCTATAGAAGTGCATTACTCGAATGAACCAATACATGAGAAAGCGGGGAAATATTAAATAGAAATAAGTAATGGATGAAAACATAAAATGCATCACTGGTGGATCGCATGAACTTGCTCGTGTGGTTCAAGGGGCTTAGGATTTCAAAGAGTTAATATTATAAAAAAAAATAAAATGTAATCAATTAGAGAATTTTGTTATGTGTAAACATCTATGCTGGCGGTAGAGTGAAAAAAAAAAACGTGAACGTTCGTGTGCAACGTTACGTCGTGCAACGTTACGGTGTGCAACGTTACGATCTCCATACTAGGATGGGTGCGTTCAATGAAAAAAATCTTAAGATCCCCTTCAAGCAAAAACAAGTCCGTTTTGGATCCGCGCACGTTGATGTTTACACATATTAACCGTGAGTCCCGGCACTCACACAATTTTTTTTTGTTTGTTTGTATGCGCGCACTCAAGGAGTTATGACTACCCTTCCCAAGTAACATTTTTCCTCTCATAAGACGCTCCGAGAGCGCTACGAGACTTATTTTAGGGAGCAAAATGCACTCTTGAGGAGTTCTTCTAGATTCTTATTAGATTGTTAAAAGCCTTAAATGGCCTAGTTATGGGAGCCTCTTGATCCTATACGAAGAGTTTTATTCTTCTTATGCGATTATAGACGCCGCTTTGTAAATCTTGTAAAGCTCTCTGAACTCTTCCTATGGGAGTGCGTCTCTACCTACAGAAGTAGTTAAAAAGAGAATGAGTGTGTGTAAACTTGAAAAAAAACATATATCTTTCGCATTTTTAATTTCTTTTTTTGAAGAAGGTAGGCGAATAGTTTTTATGTGTGTTTGTGATTCTCTCATGTCAAAAAATAATGTGTTTTTTGATGCGAGTATTTATCTCACAAGTTAATTGACGTATTATATTTGTAAAAATCATGGCATATGTAGGCTAAATTCTTGGTGCAATTAAAATTGCATCTACTAATTTAAACATTTTGCTTCGAAAAATAACAACGCGCTTCCAAAATTATGCATATTTAAAATATTTTGTTATTAATTATAATCTTATTATAGGGTTACCATTAATATTTTTTTAGGTGCAAAAATCACCAAAGTATGTTTTTATATAATTCACAAAATGCGATCATTCATACCATATTTGTTTCCAATTACTGTCATTATCGTGCTTTTATGACAAAAATTGGATCTTGAGGTGTACAAAATATGACGCTTTTTCATTATTAAGATTTTCTGAAATTTCCCAATATATTTGTCATTAAAAAATGACAAAAAAAACTGATTTTTAAAGATGCCATTTTACTTGTGTCGTGTTAATAATTTTAAATAGTGTCATATTAAATAGTGTCATAACACAAAAAAGAATGTCCCCGCTCATTCTTCTCTGGTATAGTAGCTGTATACTAAGTTATACAAATCCATTTTTTATACAACTAATATCATAAGCAAATAAGAGAAAACAAGATGAATATGACGTTTTGGTCAGAATGGAAAACCAAATATGATAATTCATTTAGAATATTTTTTTTTAAGCTACGGTAACCCTCAAAATATAATGAAAACATTTTGTTCATATTTCAACATGGCTGCTGTTGATTGATACTTTAACTCTTGTTTTAACATCTCTAAGAGATCTTTGGATGATGATGAAGTCCCATTACAACGCTTGAGCTCCCGTAAGAAGTGTCGCTCTCAGTAAATATAAATTTTCTCTGAGAGACAGTACTTCTTATGGGAGCTAAAATGCTGTTATGGGAATTAAATTTGACATTTAACTTTCAAACGCAACACATTTGTCTGTGGTGCGTTCCTTTTTATTGCAATTGCCAACTTTTATTAAGAAATTTAAATGAGAAAGCAAAAAATCGATAATTGTGTTAGATTAACATTTTGAAACAATGGAACTAAATTATAACCTAATAATTTTTCGAATAAAGTAACAATCAAAGTTAACTGGATATAGCTTGGTGTTATTTAAATCACTCCAAAGCTGATGACAGCCGATGCAACAACAGTATATATATATATATACCATAAACATTATGTGGTACTCATGGTGATTTCCATTAGTACAATTAATAAGGTTGTTTCGATAAATTCTATCAAAATAATGCTTTTGAGATCGATTTTTCGGCAGATTGTTTCCTCTTTTTAGTAATACTAATAATATTAACTACCTTAAGTTTGAAATGTGTGCTTTTTGTTTAGTATATTTCAGTGCTAAAAATTGTTGTTATAATATTTATAATCAAATTCACTACTACCCCCAAATTAGGTAAACAAACAGAACAAAAAATCGACCAAAGAAACTTGCTTGCAAAGAAAACAATCAAACTTTTCTTTGAAGTCTAAAATTACATCTTCCACCAGCAATCAAATAACCAATCCGATAGAAACATGAACAGAAGCAAGTTTTGTGAACAAAAAGAACGCACTGTACAATTCAACTACAACATCTTTTCGTTTGATATTCAAAGCTGGCGTCGCAGCTCCTATTAGAATCTTGAAAAAAACTTGAAGTATTATTATGGGATTATAAAGACTAAAAATGAGGTTTAGAGTTTTAATTTCATAACGAGATACTTATGAGACTTAAATAGATTTAGATATAGGATTTAAGTACTTTCAAATTTAAAAAATGCTTAGCTCTTACAATAAAAATGCTATGAGACGAATTTGAGTTTCATAACAAGAGATTCATTCTTAAGTATAACAATAGGATTTAAAAGAATCTTATGGGAGCTTTTTTCAGATTTGAAGAGCTTAACTCCGGGAGTTTGTTAGTTGGGTTATAATGATAAACATAGTGCGAGCGTTAGGAAAATAGGGGGGGGGGGTTTAATAGGAGATACCGATACACATTGGTTTTGAATTTCTGGATATTACAATGGGAGGGAAAAATAGAACTAGGCAAAGCATTCCACATTCGAGTTGTGCGGCTAAAGAAAGAATCTCTGTACTTGACTGTACGTCCGAAATTGGGCTCAAGGGTAAGCTGATGTGCATTCCTAGAAGCGCGAGTATTACGGTGGAATTGTTTTAGGGGAGGAATGCAACTGGCTATTTCGCTAGAACACTGTTTATAAAAATAGCGATAGAATAAAGAAAGACATGAAACACTGCGGCGGTGTTCCAGAGTAGTAATTGTATCTGTTATACTTCTATCACCTATCATTTTAAAAGCTCTATTTTGAATTCTGTCCAAGAGATTCAAGTGGGTTATAGGAGCACCTGCCCAGATGTGGGAGTTGTACTCAAGCTTAGGACGGATAAAGGTTTTGTAGATTATAGCCAGATCAGAAGGAGAGAAAAATTTCTTGCATCGCCGAAGAAAACCTAAACACTTAGCAGCGTTTTTGGCAACGTTTAATATGTGGTCATTCCACAAAAGGTGGTCTGTGATGTACATTCCCGTAACTGAAAGCTGTTTAGTTTCTTCAATACAAGTACCGCTCATGGATAGCGGCATGGAGGGTGGGTTTCGCTTCAACGACAAGAGACAGCATTGAGTTTTTGAAGCATTAAATTCTACGCGGTTTTTGTTTCCCCATTGGACAATGCCATCAAGATCAGAATTTAATGAGCTTATAATACGCTGCCGCTCTAGTTCCACATCCGAAGGACAAGGATGTGAATCTAGAAACGAATATGAAAAGCTGAGGGTGCTGTCGTCAGCAAAACAATTTAATGGATTAGAAGTTTCAGACAAAAGATCATTGATGAAAATGAGAAATAGAGTCGGAGACAAAACGGAGCCCTGGGGCACACCAGCATTTATGTTATGAATATCAGACTTAAAACCATCCAAGACGATTTGTATTGAGCGGTCCGAAAGGTAATTTCTAATCCAACATCCAACGAAGAAGAGATTCATCGATACCAAATGCACGCATTTTCGATAAGAGAGCTTGATGCCAAACTCTATCAAACGCTTTTGAAATATCAAGTGCAATAATCTTACTTTCACCAAAACGATGTAAAGATTTGTTCCATTGTTCGGTGAGATATACTATCAGATCACCAGTGGACCTATTGCTACGAAAGCCATACTGCCGGTCATTAAGAAGCTTTCGTTCTTCAATATATTTCTTAAGCTGATGATTAATCAGCGTTTCCATGACCTTGGAAAGAAGGGACGTAAGTGCAATTGGACGATAGTTAGAGGGTGAAGAAGATTCGCCTTTTTTAGGGACAGGCTGGACAAATGCTGTTTTCCATCCACTCGGAACGAGACCAGTAGAGTAGGACAGATGGAAAAGCTTACGGAGTGGTTTTGCCAGTGTAGAAGATCACCTCTTCAGAACAATAGGAGGGATACGATCCGGGCCAGCGGATTTGTGCACATCAAGGTCCTTAAGAACTCTTGCAACTGCACGAGTGCGAAAGAAGATTCGTCCCATGAAATCATTAGCGCTCTCAAGTACAGGAGGAGTCATAACACTTACTGGCAACGTCGAATTAACAGCAAACTGTGCTGCAAGCAAATTGGCTTTCTCTAACGAGCTAACAGCAGCGGTGTCATTGAAAACGAGCGTTGGAACCGAAGACGAAGTAGAATTTCATATGTTTTTTGCAAATGACCAAAAATGTTTACTACCTCTGGGACATTGTAGTATTTTGTGTCTTAATTTTTGGTCATGCAAAAATTTGGTTCGTTGAATATGGACGTTACACGTCTTTCTAGCTTGTCTGAACTTATTCCGGTTTTCCTCAGTGGGGTTGGCCTTATAACTTCGGAAACTTACTTCTCTAACCCGGATAACCTCCTTACAGCTCGAATCAAACCATGAGTTTTCTTTTGGTTTGATAGATAGATGGAAGGAGTATAAAAATCTCGTGTTTTTAAAACAACTCATAAAAAAGTTTTGACGAACGCCGAATTCTTGAATGATTTAAAGCAAACAAAGTTCAAAAATCTCTAAAGCAGGTTTCTAAGAAGAATAATTTTTTAAACCTACCAACAATTTCTTTCAAATTTACTTAAATAAAAAAAATTATTTCAAAAAAAAATCATTGGACTGTTTTTAAGATATTGAATTTTCAAAAAATAAATAACTTAAAGATATTTTTGAATATTTGAAAATTTGTGTTCAGGTAGGTAGGTACATACCTACAATTTCATTTCGAATTTAAAGGACCTCGGTTACGCTATTAACGAAAAAATCGGAAAAAAGTTCTATGTGGAATTTTATTTTACGAACCCAAAATTTTCCCTATAGTACCTTTACATACTACATGTATAGCAAATAATAAAGGCGGAAGTGCAATGACAAAATACTTGATGGCCCATGGGGGGATCGAACCCACGACCTTCGCGTTATTAGCACGACGCACAGTGGTTCGGTTTGTATGGGAGAGCGGAAAAAAGTCTGTTTTATCTGAACGGTTCAACGGATTTAAATGAAATTTGGCAAACATGTTTAGATTAGTCTTATTCATATTTGGTCAAAATTTGGTTGAAAAAAAATAATTAGAAACAAAGTTATTGACATTTTTCTAAAATTTGAGGGTTTTGATGTTTCTATGGGAGAGCGGAAAAAAAATCTGTAACATCTGAACTGCTTAACGGATTAAGATGAAATTTGATTCGCAATTTAAAATTAGTCTTATACACATTTGGTCAAAATTTGGTTGAAAAAAAATAATTAGAAACAAAGTTATTGACATTTTTCTAAAATTTGAGGGTTTTGATGTTTCTATGGGAGAACGGAAAAAAGTCTGTAAAATCTGAACTATTAAACGAATTTTAATTAAATTTGGTCAAAATTTGCTCAAGAAAAAATTATTAGAAAAAAAGTTTTTGACATTTTTATAAAATTTGAGGGATTTGATGTTATATTTAAATAATTTTGTTTTTAGTAAAATCTTAACTTTTTATTTTGAACAAAATATTATTATTAACTATGTATATTTTAATGTATTGAATTCACTATATATGTTTGTTATTATATTTCACTTCACTTTCACTTATTGGTTGATCAAAGAATAAAAATTTTTCTTACACACCTTGCACAAATGCTCAATAACTCAATACTGACTTTTTTTTTTAATCCTTTATATATATAGATTTAAGTTAGAGATTTTATTCTAATAAGCCATTACTAATCCTTACAGGTAATAAAAAATTACGCAATACACAACAAAAACAAAGCAATAAAACTTAAAAAAAAAACACCTTTTTAATTTTTACCTGCCCTACTTTTAGCGAAAAATAAAAAAAAAATAAAGGATTATCCCTAATCTTTTTCTTTATTATGTATTAAGCTCTATCATATAATTCAAAATATCATAAAACTATATCATTTTTCGTGTGTTGTTTTCAAGAAAATTGAGTTGAAAGTTGAAAAATTTTCCAGGCAGAAATAAATGGTTTTCGCAAAAATCGAAATTCTCAGACCTGGGTCAATGTATTAATTTTGTTTTATTTTTAAAATAAAGTTTGACATTTTTTCTTAAAAAAATGGGCTTAATCAGTTCATTCTGACAATTAATACCGAAGAAATCAAACTTTTTGGTAAACACCACCGTCAAGATGGAGTTTTTTGAAATCCGATTTAGTGAAACATTTTTGAGCATAACTTCCACATCTGCACGTATCTGCAGCTGATTTTTTCTGTGCTTTAACATGAGTGTATGGAGCATATGGTGGCATACTTACTTTCTTGGTATCTTTTGGAGCTGTTTTTTTAAATCAAAAAGTTTAAAAAAAAAGCATTTTTTCTTAGTACTTAAGCTTCAGGCTACTTATAGAAGGTATCTTTTATAAATAATCAATATTTTTTTTTATTTTTAGATAATCGAAAATAGACCAATTAAATTATTTAAGAAGCTAGAGAATTTATCTACAGGAACTTCGGAAAAAAACATCTCAAAATTTGTTGAAAATACGGTTCGCGATTTGAGTAAAATTATTTTTCAACTTTGAGGGCTTGTAAATCAGAACATACAATATATATGTTAAAAAATACTTTTAAATCATACGCTCGGGTTATCTAAGAGTACTTAAACATAAAGTTTAAAACGATAGACATGACTTTTTCAAAAGACTTTTTTCCGCTCTCGCACCACTGTGCGACGCTCTAATTTTTTTTTTTTTTTTAATTCATTTTTATTTTCCAATTATCTTATAACTATCTTAAAGCTAGACAAAAATTCATAAAAACTAGCCTACTTATCAATAACTTACAACTAACTTACTGGCCCCATGCGGACGCTCTAAGTTAAACTATGATAACTTAATACTAATGCCTTTCGGCCTAAGAACTATATTAATACTAAAATTCACTATGGTTTTATTTTTCACCAAGAAGAATTTAAAAAAAAAACTTGGTATATTTATCATTTTATTTTTTTATATAAAACTTACAAACTACATAAAACTATAGTAAAGCTAATTAAAACTACTTAAAGCTACTTAAACTACTTAGAACTACTTAAAACTACTTAAAAACTAGAACAGCCACAGCAAGCATTTTTTGTTTTATTATTTTTTTGTAATTTTTAATTTGTATGTTTTTTTGTTGTGTTTTTTGTGTTTTTTTTTGTGTTTTTTTTTTTTTTTTTTTTTGTGTTTTTTTTTTTTTTTTTTTTTTTTTTTTGTGCCACCCTGACTGTCCCTACTTAAAACTAATACACCTAAACCTATGTAAGTCGGCCAAGACAAGAAAGCTTAGTCAACTTTAAATATCATTTTTCAACCACCAGAACTGGTTCTCCTGCTTTACCCTATCTTTTCGGTCCCGATCGGACACAGTCCTACTGAACCGAAGGCGCTCAGCTCCGCCTTGTGCGAGGACGTATCGGTTGTAAAGGAGTCGCCTATCTACAGTTCTACGGCCGACGTGGTAGATTAGCGGGATCGCCGCTCTATCCTGGACCAGGCCTCGACTGTCTAAATAGAGGAAAGCATCGGGCGGAATAAAGCCGCTTAGACGTACACTCTCATAATAATCGTCGTTTGGGTAGTAAGCCCCAAAAATTAAGCTGTTGGTTGAAGACATCGCTCTTGCAATGTGACCCCGAATCAGCTTAAACAAAAAATTATCTATTCTGTTTATGTTGGCCCCGTTGTATAGAACCTGGTTGGAATAGTATCGTGTGTACTCCGACTCTGGTGTTCTGTGTAATCCAAGGCAGCGTCTAAGGCACTGCCTCTCAAACACCCGAATCTTTTCCATTTGAGATGGGGCAACGTTGAACCAAACCGGGCATCCATAGGCAATCATCGGCCGGATGAGGGCCATGTAGCAAATCACCTTCACCCTGGTGTCAAGCCGGCTGCTATAAAACAACCGTTTCGTCAGGGCAAAAGCTCCCCTAGCCCTGGCCAGAGCAGCACTTATATGTCTGTCGAAATACAAATACTGATCCAACCAGATGCCAAGGTACTTTACTACACTTTTACTCGCCAGTGGATGTCCATTTGGCCCCACGATCACCAGCTTGCGCCAGTTCTTTCTCGTATCCCTTGTGGCTCCATGCAACGGAGTCCTAAACAGAATAGTTTCTGATTTCTGAAAGTTGATTTTCAACTTCCAGTCATCGCAATATCGCTGAATCTTGTCGAAGTCACGCTGCAAAAGAATTCTGATGACCTCAACTTTTGGGGCTGTTCTGTACGCAATTAGATCATCGGCATACGCAATTGCCTGAGTTAAACTACCTATCAGATCGCTGGTGTAAATACTGAATAGAATCGGCGAGTTTACCGCTCCCTGTTGAAGACCATTTTTAATATTGAATGTTGCGGTAGAAGTTACATTGCCACTTTTGACAACAAACTTTCTACCATTGAGCATATCATAAAGCATATACAATAGCGGTTTACTTATGCCAAGCCTGGTCAGCTTCAGATAAAGACCTTCTAGCCATACGGTGTCGAAAGCCTTCTCCAAATCAACCAGACAGGCACCCGTACACTGCTTTTTGGATTTGTTCCATTGAATATCAGAAACGAGTTTAGACGCGGCATGAATGGTGTCATGTCTCGCCTTAAATCCGAACTGATTTTCCGGTATGATATTGTTGTCCTCTGCCCACTTAAACAGAGCTCTATTGATAACTTTTTCGAATACCTTGCTGATACTCGGAAGAAGACTTATCGACCGGAGATTCGCCGGATTGGAGTTGTCCTTTCCCTTTTTCGGGAGAGGATGTACCACGGCTGTCTTCCACCGCACTGGATAATATGCATTATTCAGAGCGTTGTTAAACAGTGTGGTGTAAATGTCTACTGCTTCCCGAGGTAGATGTCGTAGTACAACGTTGGATATACCATCGACTCCTGCTGACTTCTTTTTCTTTAGTGAGTCGAAGATGAGTTGGAGCTCGACCTTCGAAATTAACAGGGAACTTGGCCCGCACGACGCTCTAACCAACTGAGCTAATGGGCCACATGATCACGTGTTTAAAAAATAAATTGGAGAATTACTAACGGTAAATATAGTTCAAAGCTTTGACCAGTGAACAAAAAAAAGTTAAACCAGAACAGAGGAGAAGAATAAAAGACGGCACAGATTAGTTAAATTCTTATAAGGAGATAGTTTAGAAAATATCATTCTTATTTGGTTTTAAACTTAGACCGGGAGGGTCTTAATTTAGTCTGTGGGGTGGGAGTAAAGGGGACATTTTCAAAGATGAATGGAAAACAAATAATAAAAAAAAAAAAAAAAAACACAGCACAATATGCTGAAGCCGAGTTAACTCGTCAAATTTGGTGGGTTAACTAAGGATTAACTGAACAGATGCTTTGGATGTTTTATCCACCGAGTTTGTTTAGTGGTTTCGCATGCATTCTCCACCGAAATACTCCTTGCTCAATTCACTGTGGGTTAATTTACTTTTAAAATTTAAATCCAGATGTAAAGCATATAAATTCAATGTTAATACATCTGGATTTAAGTTTTAATCTGGAGTTAGCTTACTTTGGTTTAATTCACCACTGAAAATACAGAAATTTATACTTTTACTATAGAATTAAAGGTAACAGATTTTTTCAAGATTTCATGTAGTTAAGTAGTAATCTACCTTTTAATTTTTTTTTTCCGGACAAATAGCAATCTTAATACTCACATCGATTTTTTTAGGGAAAAATTGAGAGACGCGCTAAAGTAAAAGGAAAACAGTATGTTAAAAGATAAGACTTCAAGTAACATCAAAATCAAAATTGAGTATAAGTAAATCGTTTTCGGTTAGATTTCAGAACTGTCCCATCCCTATCGAAAATGGAAAATTTGGAATAAAAAGAGTGAAAAAGGAGCAACTGCGAACGTCCACTGGAAAACGACATTAACATATTTTTGTATTTTTAGTTAAAAAAATTTTTTCTCAAAAACTATTCACTGAAATAAGAAAATTTAGAGGAAATGCATTCAGTTTTAAAACAGGTTAAAGCATTCCATTCTAATTGCAACCGTTGTTCTTAAATAATTTGTTTCCATTTAAGTCAACTTTTAAAAGTTAGCCCTCCTGCCTAAGAGGGGGAAATAGACACTCTCCTAAACCATGTTTTCTTGTCTTGATCCAATCTACATAGTCTCTAGGTTTTTATTGCATGATATGTGAACTACCCTGCATGCAAACATGTAACGGTTGAACACAAGACTTGAAGGTAGACTATATTTTTGTGATCTATTGGTTGACTGTTTAACATGTCACCGTGTTTTTAATTTTTGTAATTATGAAAGAATTAACAATATATTAAAGGGAGTTTTTTTTTTAGACGTGTGGTTTTCAATATGGCAATACTTTTTTCGAAGTTGGTCAATTTGACAGCCGTCACTTGATTTATACTCAATTCGGTTTGCCATTTTATAGTAAATAGACTTATGCTGGATTTACACGACTGACAAATTGGCAGTATTCTGGCATTTAACTTTCAAAAAAATGACAGAACAATGGAAAAATTCATTCTTTTGGCAGTATAATGACAAAAAAATGCCAATTTGTCAGTCGTGTAAATCCAGCATTACTCCTAAACAACGTTTAAAAATCGTGCAAATTTATTACCAAAATAAAAGCTCGGTTCGCGCGACGCATCGTGCGCTGCGTGCAATGTTCGATGAAGCTCATTTTTGGTTGAATGGGTACGTTCTTAAGCAAAATTGTCGTGTTTGGAGTGATCATAATCCACAAGCCATTGTAGAGACGCCGTTACATCCTCAAAAAGTCACTCTTTGGTGTTCTCTATGGGCAGAGGGAATCATTGGTCAATATTTCTTCAAAAATGAAGCCGGCCATAATGTTACAGTCAATGCGGGGAACGCTATAGAGCCATGATTAATGACTTTTAAGTGACTGAATTGGAAGATGTTGATGTAGACGACTTTTGGTTCCAACAAGACGGCGATACATGCCATACAGCCAATTAAACAATCAATTTATTGAAGGAAACTTTTGGTGAGCGCATTATCTCGCGTCGTGGGCCTGTGGCGTGGTCTCCAAGATCGTGCAATTTAACACCGCTGGACTACTTTTTGTGGAGTTATGTGAAGTCACTTGTCTACACAGATAAGCCCGATACGATTGACGCCTTGGAAGAGAATATTCGGTGTTTTATTGCTGACATACGGTCCCAATTGCTGCAAAAAATGGTCGAAATTGGGCCTCTCGGCTGGAATTTATTCGAGCCAGCCGCAACGGCTACTTGCCCAAAATTATTGTCTTTATAAAAAAGCTAAATTCTTGGCCATAACATTAAATTATATGCGTTTTATTTCTTCTTGAAAACCACACGTCTAAAAACAACACCCTTTACATACATATATAAATGTAATATAACAATGTTTTAACAATTGGTATAAAAAAGTATGGCCCATGGGGGGATCGAACCCACGACCTTCGCGTTATTAGCACGACGCTCTAACCAAATGAGCTAATGGGCCAGATGAAGTGTAAGTGTCAAATAAATTTGTTGGAAATTCGAAGTATCTCCTGAGCTTTTTTAAATGCACTATACAATCGGTCCAGTTGATGCGTTATACAGTCTGCTTCTTCTAATAAATACGGAAAAGGTGGGCAAATGTGGACCAATCCTGAAAATAAGAAAACATCTTCTTAACTCAAGATCCAAATTTCAGTTTCAATGTGAAATGTGAAATGCAATTAAACAAATGAGTCTCATCATAGAAGAAGATATTCCCTTTGCAGAATTTGTATCTAGCAAAAAATTTGTCCATGTAGGTATACTTAGTCATAAGTAGGAAGACATAAGGAAGTTCTAAATGTTGCGAATACTATCAAATAAATAAGATTGGGTTGGGCAGAACAAGTTCCAATATTTTCAAGTTTTTTCGCAGAAATTTGTTATTTAGCAATTCCGTTGCAAACTCCCATATATAGGGTGAATAATACCCCATCTTCGTCTTAATTTATTATGACTGCTATGGAAATCTGTCGGGTAAAATTTAAACCATCTTTTAAAAATACATTTTTCATTCTGAAATGTTAATAATTTATACGCCGTATACATATATCAGTTATTTTAGTTCATAATAAATCCCATCTGCGATTAAAACGAGCATAAAATAAACCTTATCTTAAAAAAACAGTCAGAAATGAAGAGTTCACATGGTACTCAAAGATTAAAAAAGGTCAACCGAAAGAGATTGACAACTCACCTAACCCAATGTTATAAATTTAAAACATAACCCCTTTATATAAAATTTAAATTTAGCAAAAATGTTTCATCCCAACACAAACATAACTTTCTCAGCCCTATAACTAACAAACCCTTTCAGGTACATACATATATCATTCTTAATCCAAGTGATATACATAATGTCCTCTTTAGGTACATAAAGGGTGATTTTTTAGCTGGTTTGGTTTTGGCAACACTTGTTTTGACAGCTGACGTGTGTTTAGTACCTTGTGTCACTGTCAAACAGCTTCAGTTTGGTTTGCAATTTAACCATGGATCGTCTTACAAATGAAAAACGCTTGCAAATTATTGAATTTTACTATCAAAATTCGTGCTCGGTTCGAAATGTTCATCGCGCGCTGCTTCCATTTTATGATCGGCATTCTCGACCTTCTGAGCAGTCTATTCGGAAGATTGTGACCAAATTTCGCACCAAATTTACTTTGTTGGACATTAAACCACCAACACGTTTACGTACTGTGCGTAGTGAAGAAAATATTGCGGCCGTATCCGCTAGTGTGACAGAAGACCGCGAAATGTCGATTCGGCGCCGTTCCCCAGTTAGGCCTTTGTTACAGCACTACGTGGAAAATTTTGCGGAAGGATTTGGGCGTAAAGCCTTTTAAGATACAGCTGGTGCAAGAACTAAAGCCAGCCGACCTACCACAACGCCGAATTTTTGGTGAATGGGCTCTTGGAAAGCTGGCCGAGGATCCGCTTTTTTATCGAAAAAATGTGTTCAGCGATGAGGCTCATTTTTGGTTGAATGGGTACGTAAATAAGCAAAATTGCCGCACTTGGAGTGAAGATCAGCCAGAAGCATTGCAAAAGCTACCAATGCATCCCGAAAAAGCCACTGTTTGGTGCGGTTTATGGGCCGGCGGCATTATTGGGCCTATTTCTTCAAAGATGATGCGAATCGCAGCGTTACTGTCAATGGTGAACGCTACCGAGCGATGATAACAAACTTTTTTTTGCCCGAAAGGGAAGTTCTTGACTTGCATGATATGTGGTTTCAACAAGACGGTGCCACATGCCACACAGCACGCGAAACAATGGCGCAATTGCGAGGCGAGTTTGGTGAACAGTTAATTTCACGTTTCGGGCCGGTCAATTGGCCGCCTAGATCGTGCGATATGACACCATTAGATTATTTTTTGTGGGGGTATGTCAAGGCTAATGTCTATAGGGACAAGCCCGCTTCGATTGACGCACTGGAAGCCAACATCCATGCATTCATTCGTGAGATACCGGCGGATATGTGTGAAAGAGTATGCCAAAATTGGACTCAGCGGATGGGCTACCTGAGACGCAGCCGCGGTCAACATTTGCATGAAATTATCCTTAAACATTAAATTGCAAGGTTCAAACTATCGATTCAAATAAATATTTCATTCATTTTTTCGAATTTTTTGTGTTTTTTTTTTAAAAAAAGTTCTAAACCTCTTAAAAAATCACCCATTATATGTAAACGTGTGGTTTGAATTGATTAGCATACTATTTTTGTCATCTGACCAAAAAGGGCGCCAGTACACCGCCGGCGCCGCTACTTCCATCAAAGTCCTGCATGAATATCTGCTGCTGCTGCTGTTCTATACGCATAGATTCATTTTATGTCAATTCTCCGTATACCTCCCCTGCCGTGCCATGTGTCGTTCGTCATCATCTGTTTATCATTTTACATAGTAAAATCCAATTATCATCTCACCCCAGGCGATGTCATAACAACAACACCTTCCTCGCTTCCCCAAGTGCGATGGCAGGTGGTGAGCATCATACATAGACCAATGATACCTTTTTTCATTCAACCTCATACAACTTCCCATTTTGTCAACCCAACCTGAAACGATGGTGTTGTTTGTTGGGTGGATGGTGTGGGGGGGGGGGGGTAGGCTTTGCGGTCAACCACATTCACAAATGGAAAATGTGCAAGTAATTAATTCGGTTCCAGCAATGAATTATTGCGGTCACACATTAAATAGGCTTTCAGCAGTACGGAGCAATAATATTGCGCCTACCCTCGACCGATTGATGATATCTCCCCTTTGCCCATTATAAAGTCATTGAAGAGGAGAACAATCTTACTTCCGGCACTAGGGCGAACGGGGAGAAACTGAGACAGGACCATCAATTCTCAGATGACAAATGAGGTGAGCGCACTCGAGTGCAAAAAAGGGTTGAAAATATGCTCTCTTTTTACAAACAAAAAAGGGGTGTGTTAGGGTTGCGGGGAAGTCAACTTGATTGGACTGTGTTTTTGTTCTTTGTTTTAAAACTTGACCCTTTTGTTGGAGGCTTTTAATTTATTTGTATTTTAGATTGAATTTGCTATAAAGTTGATTTATTACATCAGGAAATCAAAAAAACCATTCGCCCAACGTGGGGCTCGAACCCACGACCCTGAGATTAAGAGTCTCATGCTCTACCGACTGAGCTAGCCGGGCAGTTGTAATGTTTGCTGATATTTAAATGTTTCGAACGACTCAAGCGGGTATAAGATCGTTGGTGGTATTTTTATGCCACGTGGCCATTGAAAATTATAATTTGTACAAATACACACGGTTAAAAATACAAATAATGTAGATAAAGGCAACTAATTTCACTTGAGCAAATAGTATGTGAATGAATGCTTGGGAGTCGTTTTTCGGTCACGAAGATAACAGAAATCTATTTAAAAACTTGTTGATTTAATTCGAGAGATATTCCTATGAGCCTCATGGCTCGCGCACTTTATATAGAAAATAATTATGTAAACGAAATATTCTAGATTCACTCAATTTTTGATGGAATGAAATAATTGAGGAAATTGGATTCTACCTACATATTATTCTTACCATTATAATGAATAGTTTTTAAAACAGTAATTTTCAAATTAAAAATTTTGCAGAAGAACATTTTAAAAAATAACGTAGGTATGTAGGTATGATGTAGGTACAGATTTTTATTCAAAATTTGTTGACTTCAATTATGCAATCCTCTTATCAATTTTTGTGTCAAAGTCTACAAACCAATAGCTTTAGTTTTTGAGAAAATTTACAAAAAAAAAACTATTTTTCACTTAAAAAATCTTTGTTTTGTGTAGGTATACAAACTTATATGTGTAGGTTTTTCATCAAAAACCACATAAGGTATTAATAAGCTTGTTTCCAAATGTCTTAAACATAAGAATCCCCATACATTTTTTTTTTTTAAAACTCGTTCATTTAGATTCTTATTGATCGGTCTTACTAAAAATTTTATAAAACCAGAGGTGTCACGTGGCCCATTAGCTCAGTTGGTTAGAGCGTCGTGCTAATAACGCGAAGGTCGTGGGTTCGATCCCCCCATGGGCCAATAATTTTTATATATTAAAATGGCCAGTTTATCAAATAAGTATAAAACAAGAATTCTGCTATTGCATTAACACTTCAGTTGAGTTTTGAACGTAATCGTAGGGTGTTTTTTTTGTAACCGCATCTTTACATAAATAAGGAATGCTGTAGATACCTAAATCAAATTTCTCATAATGTCGTCATATTCATAAATTCAAAACAAATATACATTTATAGTGTATCCTATTAAATCTTACTATATTTTTCTAAAGCTCAAAAGTTAAAAATAGTCATAACTCATACACATAATTTCATACCTTACAACCAAGTACTCAGTAAGTTATTGCGTATCTGTAAATTGTTTATGTACATTGTACATACGACAAACCATTTCACACAGGTATCACGTGTTATAAATTCCACGCTCTCAGTGGGAATTAATCTATTTAAACTTAGAAAATTGGAGTGTATCCCCACTAAAAGAGAAATGAAATCCCTCATGTATACTTATAGAATACTTCTATATAGGATTATTGATGTGTAAACATCTATGCTGGCGGTAGAGTGAAAAAATTGTGTGAGTGCCGGGACTCACGGTTAATATGTGTAAACATCAACGTGCGCGGATCCAAAACGGACTTGTTTTTGCTTGAAGGGGATCTTAAGTTTTTTTTTCACTGAACGTACCCATGGATATCTGCCACCAAATGTCAGAAGCGTCAGTGTGAAATTAAAAAAAAAAAAAAACAATCTGACAGCACTCCCTGGTTGGAAAACAAAACCAAATGCCGAAGGCACGAAGGCGAGCTTTAAAAGTCGGGTTTTTAATAATAGTGATTAATATGTAATAAAATTAGTTTTTTTGTATCAAACACTTGAACAAATGTTCACTAAAATGTTTAATCACTAATTAATAGGTAATTCGATCGCAAATTTAAGTTTTCAGTTCCAAATATTTACAAAAACTAATCAAATGACCGGATTTTTAACACTGCCAAGAACATGTAAATATTTTCCAACCAGGGACTTTTTTTGTTGTTGTTTTTAGATGTCAAATTAGAAAGAGAAAAGACAAATCTTGGAAGACCTCTATCCTAGTATGTATATGCAGATCGTAACGTTGCACACCGTAACGTTGCACGAAGTAACGTTGCACACGAACGTTCACGTTTTTTTTTTTCACTCTACCGCCAGCATAGATGTTTACACATCAAAAAAAAACGTGAACGTTAGTGTGCAACGTTACATCGTGCAACGTTACGGTGTGCAACGTTACGATCTGCATACTTGGATAGGTGCGTTCAGTGAAAAAAAATCTTAAGATCCCCTTCAAGCAAAAACAAGTCCGTTTTGGATCCGTGCACGTTGATGTTTACACATATTAACCGTGAGGCCCGGCACTCACACAATTTTTTTTTTTTCTTCTCCGTTTCGATAGCGTACTTATTTGCGATATATAGCTAGGTACTAAATATATGGCAAATTATGGATTCGTACACTAAATCGAACTCAACAAAATATTACGATGATAGAGAAGACGAAAATAGTGGGTTTCGCAAAAGATCTGCCTAAACGGATGGGTCGATTTTTTTTTAAACTTGGTAATCAGTGTTTTTTGAGCATTTTTTAAATTTTTTGTATGACCAAAAATAATGGTACCTGTCAAACAAAATTTTTTGGCCTTTTGGAAAACCATATTTTTCTCAAAATCGGCTTCACAGATTAAGAAAAAAAATCAGTAAATTTTATTAGTTATAAGCTGTCATTCAGTAAAAAAATGATTCCGAAAAATGGTTATTAATATGGCACCTTGCAAAGAACCATTTTTTTTTTTCATTTTCTCGAATATGGTGCAACTGATTTTGATCATTTTTTTTTTTATAAAGAATGATTGATGCATTTTAAATAACGTATACCAAAATTTTCAAAAAATAATTTTTGGATTTTAAAAAAAGTCAGAATTTTTTTTTTGAAAACTCAATATTTCAAAAACGATTTAGTCGATTTTTATGTATAAACTTAGCAAAAAGCAGTTTTTTTGACTTTATATAGAAGATTTTTTTACAAAAATTATTTTTAAAGCCAAAAATAACAGTACCTCCCATACAAATGTTTAAAAACCGTTAAGAAAAATCTTAATTTGTTGAAAAACGACTCCCACGATTTTAATAAAATTTGTTTCGTGTATCGATATTAGTACGGTCTACCATTTAAAATTATTAAATTTTATATTTTTCGTTTATTATAACAGTACCTCTCATAGAACGTTTTATTTTATTTTCGACTATCTCAATTTCTGATTAACCAATTAAACTTCATTTAGTATGCTGAACCTTGTAACAATTATGAGTACTATTGCATATAAAATTTTTTGCTTTTTTATTAATTTTATTTTGAAAATTCGATATTTCGAAAACGGGTGGGAGATATATTTGTAAAATTCAATTTTTAACTCTTTAAATTGGCCTACACATTTTTTTTTTTCAAAAATGTTCACAAAATTTTATATACAAAAAATTTATTATTTTTAATTGCGTTCCTACAATTTTTAAAATTATTTTCTCATAAATTAAGATTTAAATGAGAAATCAGATGGTGTATACATCGCGTTGGGTTCAGAACAGTTTCAGTGGTATTTTAATGATTTTATTTCTAATTTTGTTGATTTAAAACGATTTTCCATTTTGAATTATATAATTTCCTTGCATGCATATTGCATTTGTGCAACACGGGGCTATTTTGTTAATTTTTTTATACCACATAATATAATACTACTTACAACTTAACTATAGTTTTTGCAAATAGTTACAATTGGGAACGCACATAAGAGTAAGTTCGTGCGACCCATTCATGCATGTTTTTTCCCTTAGCATATTGAATTTAAGAAATCTTATTATGTAATGCTTTATCGAGCCTTTCTGTGGGAGATAGAAAGGTAGATAATAAATTGTTTGTGGAAAAAAAGGAAATTTTCGGATTAGTTGATTGGAAATTTGTGCAAAATGTCCCTCAACACTGGCGTAAAGTTAGTTGTGCTTAGAAAATATATTTTTTTATTTTGGCTGGTAACATTTTTTTGATTCTTTTCTCACAATTGCTCCACGCTGCACCGCGTCTTGACTATAGCTTCGTTATTTCTGCCGATTGTTTTGTAATACATAATAAATGGTCCGCGATGAGAACCATTTTACTTCTTTTGTGGTAGCTAAAACTACTCAAAATTCCTTTTTGTGATTTGATTGATAATTTAAGATTTAGAAATGAAAATTCTTAATCTTTCGAAATTTTTGATAAAACAAAATAAGAAGTTTAATTTCTAAGTAAGTTTCACGAATCTGACATGGCCACCGCACCGGCTCTACAACAAAAAAAAAAAAACAAAAAAAACACCAAAGTGACAAGACTCAGCGAATAAATCATTTTAGCCTGAAAATCTGGCAGCGCACAAAAAATGCTGACCTAGTATTTTTGTTACCAAGAGAAGAGACATTTTCCAATATATGAGTTTGCTTCATCAAATGCCAACGTCACTTAATATATTATAACTTCGCCCAGAAAAAAAGAAGAAACCATGACTTACAAAATGTTATATTTTCCCCCTTTGGACCGGAAATGAATTTTCTCTCGTCAATTTCTTCTTTTTTTTTACAATAGAAGCATAGAAAAAAGTGTTTTGTGGGGAAAAGAAAAAAAGCAAGATGAAGAATGCAAAAAAAAAAACACTATTTTAATTTATGTGACTGGTGGGGTAAAAGATGTTCTGTTCCCTGACTGAGGATGAGGAGGACGAATACAGAGAAGGTCGACAGCCCAGACAGGATATAGAGAAAATATCCACACCAAGGAAAATGCCTCCTTGGAGCCATCATAAATTCATATTTTCCATCTCTCCTGTGCGTCACGTTGCCTAGCGTCGAATCCTTCGCCCTCTCATATTTTGTTTGTCGAAAAATGTAGAAAAAAAAAATAAGTAAAATCACGGTGCAAAGTGCTTTGTTTCCGGTGGAATCTTTTCAATCTCAAAAGAAATGCATACAAACAAACAAAACACAGACAGACATCCAAGACATTTGTTGTTGATTTCTCGTCTGACTTTGCAAATACAAAAGGAGAGGACCCGTGTCCCACGTTGGTAACCTCTATACCTACCTTCATGTAAATCCTTGAAGTTTTTTAATTGAAAAATCTTGTGTAAAATTCTGCTCATGTCGGCGGGTGAGAGTACCTACGGCTCGTTGGTATTGGCCATACAGCGATACAAATACAAATCCTTCATTCAAAAACCTGACAAACGTGCTGACGGAGAGAAGTAGGTGTATTTCCAAAAGCTTCTATAAACCATAATAGGTACTGCAGGGACTCACTATAGGTATACATATACGTCTTTACAGTGCGGCTTTGTTTTATTCAAAAGGATTTTGCCAGCAGAGCTCCCAGCTAAAGCTTTTCGGTACCTACTGCCCAACTAAATTCCCTTTATCCACCACCGACCACCTACACCCCTCCTTCTTGTACTTGCTTAACAACATCATCAAATCGAAAATTGTTTGTGCAAATGCAATTTCCTGTAATAACAGTTCACCACGACCATTACCAACATCGCCATTACCACAAAAACAGAGCCAAATCTTTATTGTGCGGTATTTTGATAACGGAACTCATTTTGAAACGTCCGTCCGTCGACCGAAAAAAAAACGAAGGAAAGCGAGAGGAGGCACTTAAGATTGGAGGAGTATAGTTCGTTTCGTAGAATTGTTCGTAACCTTTATGTACCTGGGTAAAACTCTGGCCATGATGATTTGTACCTACTTTTGTGGACGGTAAGCATTGTTTGTCGTTCGTTTCACCTGCATTGCTATAAAATTGCCTGCAGGGCCTCAAAGGGAGTGTATAATGGTAAAATTACTCAGAATCCTACTGCTGGGTGCTCGATTGGTGGTGCAATGTAGAGAGGAACGTAAGCCCTATTCAGCTCCGAAATAAATCCATCTTTGAACTTAGTGCCAGATCCATTCAACCGCTTTTTAACAACAGCCCCTCGCTCATCAGCCCCCAAGCTCGAACAAAAGGAACACTCGGGAACAAGAGCAGCTTTTACCAAAGTCCATTTCACAATAATTCACTGTTATGTGAGAGAAAGGCGATTGCCCATGATCCCTTTTTTGGTTTTATAAATGTGACGATGGGCATGGGATGGGGGATAAGTGAGGAGTAGGAGAATATGAAGCTTGTGCAAGCAAGTAATGGTGCCTGGGTAATGGTAAGTATTTCGGGCAACATCAAATGAATGCAGATGCTTGGGATAAGCTCTAACTCTGCTTGCTTGCCGTCTCTGCTGCCTCTGCTCTGCCTCTGATCCGAAATGAACAATGAAAAAGGTAGTTGCTGTGTTTTACTCTTCGTCGTCCTTTTTTCAGCTACTGCTACTGCTACTGCTGATTCCTTTTTTTCTTTTCATTTTTCTTTTCTCGTGTTCAAATAATGGTTGAAATAGTATTGTGGATGTATTCACATCACATACATATATGTATGTCCTATCGAAAAAGGGACTAACGGTATGGTAAATTGAAAATTTTATGGATTTCGAAAGGATAATAAGGATGAAATTACCCTGCGAGTACTTGATATTCTGGTGTTCTATTATATGCATAAAAGGGAAAGACATAACTACTGCTGCTTAGTCAGTAACTTTTTTCCTGCAACATTACTATGTGGATGATGTGTATGTGTTCGGAATGGAGTTAAGGTTCTTATATACCTACGAGCAGGATAAAACGGTTCGGTAGTAAAATCTATAGTTTTGAAGGCAATTTAAATTGGATTCTAATTTGCATGTGGGGATTTATCATAACCAAAATATAAATGCACTTGAGAATCAAAATGGATAATAAATGAAGTCAATTATGAAGTGATCTTGTTATTGTAGTAAATAGAGTGGCTTCAGGATAGGTTTTTTAAAGTAGCTTACATATCAATCAATATGAATGCCGAAGATACTTTGTGATTCGTTGATAAGTTTACAACCGGGGAAAAGTTCAAATTTGAAAATAAGCCTGAAAATCGGACCCGGAAATACAACAAACCTTTCAACCCCCAGCTGCAGTAAGGACTGGCCAAAAACAAATTCTTCATTATCTCGGTGCGAAAAAGGCAACAACAAACACATTACCGGAGCCAATCGTTCACGAGCATGAGTAACGAACCATTCATAAGAGCCACTCAGCCCATCGTACGAATTTCAGAACGAAAGATAGATATTAAATCAAACACCGGCCTTACAGATAAAGATGTATGTATGCATACATATATGCCAACACTTGTTTGTGGATTTTTATTAATGAAAATAGACGAACAGACAAACAAAAATACGTATTATTTGGGTCACCCTTCTCCATCCCATCCGTCCACGTCAGCTGATTCGTTGCTGCAACGCATTTGACGGATTGTATGAGTCGTAGCCTTAACAAGATCAACAATAAAAACATGAGCAATTCTTTACTCAAGAATACACAAACAGTGCAATGTGCAAATCATCAGATGGATATATTCAGATGAGCGAATATTAAGTCAAGGAAGAGCATTCATTTTATCTACATTCGTGAGCGCATTACCATGTTCTGTAAAATGTATACAGCCCACTCTCTGGCATCTTGCTATGGAAATATTTAAACTTTTCAAATACATAAATTAATACACAAAAAAAACGCGTATTATATACCAACATGTACGGAAATAGTCCTTAAAATAAGTTAATTTTCACGAAAACGTCAAAACTGTATTACTGTTTAGGGTTTTTTTTTTTGAAAACCTTAAAATCAGTATTATTAGTATGGCTTTAAGCCCTACAAGGTGGAAACTTCGTTTTAAATTTCATTCATTCATTCCATGGCAGCTAACCCATTCTAGATTAGATAAAACGAAAATTCAAATATCGTCATGATAATCCAATACAAATGCTATGTACCAAATTTTAAGCAAATCCTTAAATCTATTTAGGCTTGATGTACAAATATGGAAGTACAGACAAACAGACCGACGAAAAGCACTTTCTTGGACTTCTCCATCATCGCAATGTTAGTTTTCATTAAAACCTCTATATGTTTGTCTTACGCGAAAGTAAACATTTTAAGAGCAGAATCGATGAATTTTACTTTCAAAACAAAATCAATATTGTCAAGTTATCATCTTCATCAGTATAACTATACCTATGTATGTTTTAACTTTCCAAACAGCTTTTTGCTTCTAATGTTCAGTTTCGTCTTTTGCGCGCAACGATAACGATTCCGCTTGTTTCATAAAAGTTATGTTCAGTCTTTTTTGGTTGACGAGTGTTGCTTGACTAGTAAACTTGATGATAAAGCTATTTCTATCCAATTTATCTTCCGGTTTTGGTGCAGCAGAGCATTAGACTTTTAATACTCTCGTATAAACTTTGCTTTCCCCCTACTTGTGCTAAATATATTAATCAAAGACAGTTGGCTGGGTTGATGGGTTGGTTATACACCCGCAATAGCCGTAGGCTAGGTTTCTATTGAAAATTTCAAAATGATAAATTAACCCTCGTCTACATCGCTGCGTTGTTTGTTTTTTGTTCGACAATTCTGTGTTTAACCAACTGGAAATTGTAAATATTAATATTTTCTAGAAAAATTGTTTATGTTTCTTTCATTACACTTTTGCCAAGCCCTTAACAATGAAAAGCCTCTATCTTTTCAGCCCAGTCCATCAACTATACCATCCCATAACCATCCCCCCCCCCCCCCATCTAGTGACCCATCAATCTCATACAAAAAAATACGCAAAAAAAGGACCCTCTCCTTGCGAGTCCTATGATGAGTTCGAGAATGTTTTCTAATTTGTGATGAAGCCTCACGCACCAGAATTAAGGCGAATATTTTTTTTACGATTCCTCTCACTAAACCCGTCCGTGATTATAAGCAAAGGTTTTTGCTGCACCGAGGCGATAGAAAAGCGTTTTACGACTTTTTAAAATCGTCATTAAACTTCCGTAAAAAAAAGGCAAGGCACGAAGGAGAATGTGAATTGTGAATCCAACTTCGAGAAGGATGACTTCGGAGAGATTTCCTGTGAGCTGATTAATATCGTTGATGGAAAACCTAGGTCTTTGTACAAGCTAGAGAAGTATACCTCTCCCACTCCCTGTTCTAATTTAGTTTTTTTTTTTCTTCCTTCTTTTTGGGGCTTGCTTTATACAAAGGCGAAAGAATTGCAAGCAAAGACATTCCTTTTTCTTTCTTACTGTTAGGGGAGGAAGTCAAAATGATGAACTCGTTAAATTAAAGAAAACCAAATGCCATCCTATCTTTTTGTACCTCAAGGACAAAACTCACTTGTATTTCGTTAAAAAAAAGCAAAGCACCGAAAAAGAAAAAAAAATCAGATTTAATTAAATGGAAAAAGGAAGAAAAAATAGAATCCTTAACCTGCATAAATTTTGAAATGCAAATTTTACGCCTTTACGACGCACTCAAAACCAGCAGGCAGTATCCTAGGTACCTATGTATAGTATAGTAGTGGCTGGTTTATGCAGGATGTTTTATAGGATGCCGTTCATAGACTTCTTTTGAGTTTATTTTTTATGATTTCACTCATTTTTTTTTTTGCTCAGTGTGAGCTATATATGTAGTCGTTTTGTTTTATTTTACCATTTGAATGTGTGGTGCACCAGGATGAGGAGAAATATAAATTAAGTATAAGCAGCAATAAGCATCAAATTTACAATGCTTCTTGTATAAAAAAAAGAGTTTTTTTTTTTTATTTTTTTGTTTGACTTTGTTTTGAACCTCTGAAAGACTTGGGAGCAAATTTTATGGCTATGAGAGACTTAATAAAATATATCCTGCTAGGTTTCTTTTTGTTTTTATATTTTTCTTCATAGAGGAAGCCATATTTTTGTAGGACTTCCTCGAATTTTAAAAATTGATGTTATAAAGGGTGATTTTTTAGCTGATTTGGTTTTGGCAACACTGGTTTTGACAGCTGACGTGTGTTTAGTACCTTGTGTCACTGTCAAACAGCTTCAGTTTGGTTTGCAATTTAACCATGGATCGTCTTACAAATGAACAACGCTTGCAAATTATTGAATTTTACTATCAAAATTCGTGCTCGGTTCGAAATGTTCATCGCGCGCTGCTTGTGTTCAGCGATGAGGCTCATTTTTGGTTGAATGGGTACGTAAATAAGCAAAATTGCCGCATTTGGAGTGAAGATCAGCCAGAAGCATTGCAACAGCTACCAATGCATCCCGAAAAAGCCACTGTTTGGTGCGGTTTATGGGCCGGCGGCATTATTGGGCCATATTTCTTCAAAGATGATGCGAATCGCAGCGTCACTGTCAATGGTGAACGCTACCGAGCGATGATAACAAACTTTTTTTTGCCCGAAATGGAAGTTCTTGACTTGCATGATATGTGGTTTCAACAAGACGGTTCCACATGCCACACAGCACGCGAAACAATGGCGCAATTGCGAGGCGAGTTTGGTGAACAGTTAATTTCACGTTTCGGGCCGGTCAATTGGCCGCCTAGATCGTGCGATTTGACACCATTAGATAATTTTTTGTGGGAGTATGTCAAGGCTAATGTCTATAGGGACAAGCCCGCTTCGATTGACGCACTGGAAGCCAACATCCATGCATTCATTCGTGAGATAACGGCCGATATGTGTGAAAGAGTATGCCAAAATTGGACTCAGCGGATGGGCTACCTGAGACGCAGCCGCGGTCAACATTTGCATGAAATAATCTTAAAACATTAAATTGCAAGGTTCAAACTATCGATTCAAATAAATATTTCATTAATTTTTTCGAATTTTTTGTGTTTTTTTTTTAAAAAAAGTTCTAAACCTCTTAAAAAATCACCCATTATAATCCTAAAAATCGCAGTAGAAAGGCAGGCAAATTGAAGAGATTTGAACTTTTACACGTTGATTTCAAAGAACTAACTACGGCACAGCGTACATGAGCATCTTAACCGTATGTACTTCTCAATTGAAAACTTATTTTAACATTATGCATCAACAAAATCGGATTGAAACAGTGCTCAACGGTCAAGATTGTTTATTACTTTTCGGTCAATATGTATGTACTCTAAACCCATCTATCCTCCAATCAAAATACTAATGATAATGAAATACATACACACAACTTGCCATTTAAATTACGAAATTAATCAATATTTAAAATTGTAATTTATTCAAACGCATTTAGGAATTTTTCGGTAACTATATCCTATTCCGCGGATTAAAGTTTGATGTACGAAATCCAAAACCAACATAGAAATTGTTCAATAACGTACCTAGTGTTTTTTTTTCAAGAGATTAAATATAAAAGTGCCATTGAAAGCGAGACATTTATCTAATGTGGAATAGAAAACTTAATGCAGTGTTCTCAATGACATCATTACCTTGAAAGCGATTTTTGTTAAATCGACGAAATGGAATGTGAATAAACTGACCATCAAAATCACAAAAGAAAATATTATTTCTGACTTCTTGTAATCGAATACTACTTTCTTGGTTTTAACCCACTTCACGTTATGAAAGACTAAATTTGTAAAAATACGATCCTCTAAGTCCAACATTTATTACTTTCCAACACAAAAAGAATTTTTGAAATCAGTTTAAAATCGGATATCCCTCTTTTGTTTGTAGCCCGCATCACCCTATAAATATCAATTTTTTGAAAAACAAATTCCTTAAGTTATAGCCTAGCAAAAAAACCTTTGATATACAAACAAATTTTTTTAAAACTAATACAACTTTTCATGTTTACCCTATTACACGATATAACTACAATTTTTTGGAACAAAGTGGCCCTAAGCCCTTCCACTAAAAATAACCTTTTAAACACAAAAATAATGTCTAAAATCAAACATTTTTTTTATTTTTACTCCACATTTACGAAAATTCAAATAAAAAAAGAATTTCTTAAATCGGAAATTTTTGTTATTTTTACCCCATTTCACCCTACAAATAAAAAAAATTGAGAAAGAATATCCCTGAAGCCTTACTTACTTTACTCTATTTCACCCTACAAATTTCAAATTAAAAAAAGGCCGATAAAAGCTATTTTGAATCAATAATTCAACAAGTCCAATCAAATAGTGCTAAGTCTTCTACTTGGCTGATGTATTTCAGTAGTATATAGAATTTGTATTATAAAAACCTTCATATAAAAAAAAAATATCGTTGAAGCCATATCCTAAGAAGGAAATTTCAAACGCAGGTGGAGTTTTTTCTTTCGGATACGTCTTTTTCATTTTACCCCATTTCACCCTGCAAAGTTAATTTTCCGATATTTTAATACATATTCTGCTCTGCGAGGCGGAGACAATTTCAACCAATCAGAGATCATTAAAATCGGTCTAGCCGTTCTTGAGTTATAAATGTTGCTACTAAACCGACTTTGTATTAAGATTAGGTACTTACTACTTAGTATTTAGTGTCTTAGCACCTCATTTGTGGGATATTCGCAAAAAAAGTATTCCATCTGAAATTACTTTAGTGACCCCATAAAAGGTCAACTAGCTTCAGAAATTGGCTATTTAATTTCTTAAAATAGTTGATTCTTATGCGGTCGCACTAAGACTTTTCAAATGGCGTACTTTTTCGCGAATATCCCATAAATGAAGTTCTTAAAATCTCTACGAAATTGAAAAAAATAAAAACTTAAAAACATCATTAAAAACAAACCTACGGTTGACCAATTTCTGAAACTAGTTGACCTTTTACGAGTCCTTTCAGATGATATACTGTTTTGCGAATACCACGCATAGGTAATAGGTGCTAAAATCCCACAGCCAGTATTTAGTTATACAGGGATTTCCTATAAAGAGTTTCCGAATGTTTGTTTCTAAGTTTGCATGCACGTAGGTACATAGGGTTTTGAATATTTATCCCGAACTTTTAGTTCCTCCGCCTTTCTCTTGTTACGGTAAAATTTTGACGTAACAAGAATTGCTCTTTCGCTTCCCCATCCTAGGCTCCTCTTTCCCAACTTTCTTTTACAGGTGCTTCTTTTTCAACTTGCTGAGAGAGAGAAGGGCAGCAATGGTCCATCAGCCATTGTTTCACTCTCTCAGTATCGTGAAGAAACAATAATTGTAGTTGTCAAACTTGGCAGTTCCAGTTGGTAGTTGGCCCACTCATCATAAAATTGACAGACGGACGGTCTGGCCAAAATAAATCTTAAATAAAGCACGGGCGACACTAGGTCAACGATTGCTGAAGTCACTCTTTGTGAGAATGGCTGCAGGCCCAACGTAAAACTTTTGCTTTAATTTATTTTTACAATTGTTAAAGATGGAACGTTAAAAGCTGGACCCCATTCCCCCCAAATCTGCACAAAACCCCAACGAAGTAGGTTAAATTCGCGTTGTGGAAATTTTCTGCCAAACTCCTTTTTAACTTTTGAAAAATTGATTTAATTCGTTCCAACTTTTCACAATTTTTATTTTGTCTTAGTATTGCAGGGGAAAATTGCACGTGTGAACAATTAGGTTTCTTTCGGTTTTAAAAGTTTTCTTTTGCATATTGAATTGGGGAAATTAGGTGGCTGAATGCGCTCATTGGATTGTTTACCACTGGAAGTCATGTCAGAGGTCGGCGAATTCAATGATGATGGCGATGCATGAAGCTGGGGTGTGAAGGTGCGAGTAGGAAAGGCTGCTGGGTTTCAACTGCGTTAGCGCGCTCACGCTGAATGATGACGCGATCGAAATCCCGGGCCACTGATTAGCCGAAAGCACGGGGGTTTGAAAACGAGAAGGTACCATCCAGGCATGGTGAAAGCCTGGAAGGTCACTTCTTGGCAAGCTACAAAGCGATATAGAGCTTAAAATAAATTTTGAGAAAAAGAAAATTTTGGAAAATTTGAGAGAGATTTGATTTGTCGATTTGAGTTTTAAATTAAGAAAATTGAAAACAGGAAAATTGAAGGAAATTGTGAAAAATTGGAGGAAAAATTGTTAAAGGGATTTCGTGAAATTATCACGAGGAAATTAAATGCAAGAAAGGAGGAAAATTGGAAGGAAAATTCCAGATAAGTATAGTGATTATTGAATTGGTTGAATAGTGTTCTTTTTTTCTTACTTACTTTCACCGTCGGTTCCGGTCCGAAGGTTTGTGATTTCCTTTTTTTTACAAAAAAAAAAATCACTGGCGCCCTTTTTATTAATTTCAGCTACGTCCCTGTGTCCACACAGTAAGTACATAGTTTTAATTAATTACAATCATCTTTTTTTATAATCGTTATTAATAAAAGTACAAAAAACCTGAACCCACCCCTAACTGAGCATAGCTGTGGTGGCAGCACTTTTTTATCGCTTTCTGTTGCACTAACTTCGAATTCGGCGGTCAGCCATCAGCCGAATAGGGGGAATAACATGTAGCATACGAAAACATGCACGTGCCGTAACTATTCGGACTGGTGGAAGTGTGATCATAGCCTCTTCGCGGCGGCCGCTAGAAACAAGCCTTTAAAAAGGTTTGGCTAATATGATCAGGCTGGTTCCACAGGTTGGCAACAGGTTAATTCCCTGTTCCGTAAAACAAGAAGAATTACGAGACCAGCAACAAGCCTCGGAAACGGACTGATCTCACGACGACAACCCACGCAAAGAAAACGGAATAACGATTTACGAATTTTCTTATGGAACGTACGATCGCTCTATAGAGCTCGAGCTGCTCAGCAGCTAGCCGATGCCCTGTCAAAATATAAAGCTGACATAACAGCACTTCAAGAAATAAGATGGACAGGGAATGGTGTTCTACAGAAGAAAGATTATGACTTATACTACAGCTGTCATACAAAACACCATGTGCTCGGGGTAGGCTTCCTAGTCGGCGAAAAAATGAAGTCTGCCATCATCGGCTTTAACGCTATAAGCGAAAGGCTATGCACCCTTCGCGTGCGAGGCAAATTTAAGAACATCAGCCTCATTAACGTTCACGGACCTACGGAGGAGTCCTCAGACGAAGAAAAAGAGACTTACTACGAACAAGTCGAGAGGGCCCTCAATGCCTGTCCAAGGTATGACGTAAAAATCATCCTTGGGGATTTGAATGCAAAAATAGGTCGGGAGCCGGTATTCAGGCATTACGCAGGCACCCATAGTTTGCATGAGAACACTAATGACAATGGACTTCGAGTCTTAGAATTGGCAGCATCGAAAAACATGGTCGTTGCGAGTACCAGGTTCCCGCGTAAAGATATCTACAAAGCCACCTGGGTATCACCTGATGGAGTCACTCGTAACCAAATTGACCACGTGTTGATAGACCGTCGCCACTACTCGAACTTGATGACGGTACGAACGTACCGAGGTGCCAATATCGACTCGGATCACTATCTTGTTGGTATGGTTTTCCGAGGGCGGATTGCCTTGCGAAGACGTATTGCATCCGCCGATCAGGTTCGAATCAACACGGCTGCTCTGCGCAATGAAAACACCAGTAACACCTTTGGTAATGCGTTAGGACTCGCCCTAGAACTGGGTAGAGTAAGTCCTGGAGCCAGTTTGCTGGGCGTAGATGAGAAGTGGACACGCCTTAAGAATACTGTCATTAGTACTGCCAACTCCATCTTAGGCAGCAGTCGTAGAAATCGGAACGACTGGTTTGATGATGAATGCAAGCTAGCGACTGAACGTAAGAATGTTGCGTACCGAGCAATGCAACAATCTCATAGAACGCGGGCACGCGAAGACGAATATAAAGAGCTCAGAAGAATTGAAAAACGGCTTCACAGACAGAAAAAATCAGCCTGGGAGAAGAACATAATCTGTGAAATAGAGAAAAGCCGAGAGCGAGGTCCGCACCAGGCGCGGAAGTTCTACCAATCCGTCCGAAACATGACGCAGTACACACCACGCTGCACATACTGCAAGGACGGAGAGGGAAATCTGATCACCGATCCTCAAAGCATACTGGAGCGATGGGAAGTGTACTTCAATGAATTGCTAAATGGTCAGCTCACTGCAGAAGTGGAGGCTCCACTACTTCAAGAAGAGTACCCTATGTTGCCGCCACCAAGCATAGAAGAGGTTGAGAAGGCTATAGGCCGGCTAAAGAAAAACAAAGCCCCGGGAGCCGATGGTATACCAGCCGAACTATTTCAACACGGTGGCCCAGCTTTACGTCAAGCAATTCATGAGATTATAGTGCACGTGTGGGAGCATGAAGAAATTCCAGAAGACTGGCGAAAAGGTATCATTTGCCCCATACATAAGAAGGGAGATGTCACAACGTGCAGCAATTATAGAGGTATCACGTTGTTGAGTACCGCCTATAAGATACTCTCCTCTATCCTACAAGACCGGATAACCCCATACGCTAAAACCATCATCGGACAATATCAGTGCGGTTTCATTCCAGGCAAATCAACAACTGATCAGATCTTTACCCTTAGGCAGGCGATGGAAAAATGTCTAGAATTTAACATCCCAACATACCACCTGTTTATAGACTTTAAGGCCGCCTACGATAGCATAGCCAGGGTAGAACTTTACAAAGCCATGAGAGAATTCGGCATCCCAAATAAATTGACACGACTATGTAGGTTGACCATGACCAACGTAACAAGCCAAGTAAAAATAGCCGGATTGCTATCCAAACCAATCAACATCTTTAATGGACTCCGACAAGGGGATGGTTTGGCCTGCCTCCTCTTCAACCTGGCGTTGGAGAAAGCAATCCGTGACTCTGGCACGGCAACAAGAGGGACCATCGTCAACAGGTCCAGCCAGATACTGGCTTACGCAGACGACATCGACATCATCGGAAGAACTGAGCAAGCTGTACATGATTCCTTCATCCAGATCGAGCAGGCGGCACAAAATCTGGGGCTGCACATTAGTGAAGGTAAAACAAAGTACATGGTGGCGTCGAATGCGAGAGGAACAGTTGGTCAAACAATCAAGGTAGCGGAGCACGAATTTGAAGTGGTGCAATCCTTTAAATACCTTGGGTCAATAGTAGCAGCCGATAACAATATAGAAGAAGAAATACGCGGGCGGCTTCTCAAATCCAACAGAGCCTACTATAGTCTGTCAAAGCTCTTCAAATCCAGAAATCTCACCATAACTTCAAAACTGCTGCTGTACAGGACCATGGTCCTGCCAGTACTCACATATGGATCCGAGACTTGGGTGCTTAGCAAAAGGCACTCCGACCTCTTAGCCGCGTTCGAGAGAAAAGTCTTAAGGAGAATTGTTGGCCCCATATGTGAGGAAGGACGATTCCGGAGACGGTACAATCATGAATTGTACGCAATCTACCTTGAAGCAGATATCGTGACAAAAATTAAGCTCGGTAGACTCCGGTGGGCAGGGCACCTAGCTCGCATGAGCGAAGAGGAACCTGCTCGGAAAGTTCTTTGTGGTACATTCTATGGTAGACGACAGCGTGGTAGACCATGCTTGCGCTGGAGAGATGGCGTAGACCAGGACGCCCGGAGCCTTGGGGTGCGCAACTGGATGGCGGCGGCTCGAGACCGGGATGGGTGGAGAGACTTGTTGAAGGAGGCCAGGACCGGACCCCGGTTGTCGAGCCGACGACGATGATGAACTTCGAATTCGGAATTCTTTTGATTATTATTCGTCTGCTTCCTTGTGAGTCTAAGTCGTGTTTTCTTATTGTCGGTCGTGGTGTAATTCATTGTCGTCGTTTAATCAAATAAATCAAAGAATTGATTCGGTTCGTCGGGAAAAAGTGCAACACTCTTCAAGGATTGTGCTGGAAAAGGTTTTCCTCCGAGAGATTTCAAGTTGCATGCTACACTTTATATGAAGTATTAATTTAAAATTGTATTATACTGAATGCCGTGTTAGTTATCTCATAAGAGGACAAATAAATTTAAAAAAATTAGAAATAATTAATTATTTTAGGGCTCGTCTAATTTCTATTTGATGTGAGTTCTCCATTCAAGCTTAGTGTGTAATCGCATACCTATAGATACTTAACATTGTCATTAAGTTAGCAATCTGGTTAATTCTTAGCAGCTTTAATATGGGTAGATATGTACGTGATCCATGGTTTTGAGGTACATTGCAGAAGTACAAAACAACGAACATAACCGGACCGAGAACACTTCGTTGTGGAATACTAGCTTTTATTTTCTAAGATACTGAATATTTTGTTCCTCAGAATATAGCTTTGAAAAAATCAATCGATCCGAGCAACAAAAATATTGACCAACAAAAGATTACCCTTGTTTAATACGCACACTGGAATTTTTCAATTCCCCAGACAAATTCCCTAAATAAATACGGATATAATGAAATGAATAGTGCTTGGTTATTTTATATGAATAAATTACTTGAAATCGAATTTATTTTCTTATATGTTCTAAAATAAGATTAAAAAATAAATGTCAAACAAATTAATTCTTAACCTCCATTCGACGATCAAAAACAACAACAAAAAAAACTCCTATATCAACATTGATGGATGGTACCAGTGGAAATAAAAATATTAGATTCCTTTATATCAATTCCATTGAAGCATAAACGCCCATTGCTATCTCACATTTTACAATATTCAAATTAGAGAGAAGGAAAATTCGTACAAATAAAATCCCAATTTAGAAAAAGGAAACAGAAAAATAAAACCAAAAAAAAAACAAAAACATATTTTTCAAAAGAACCACTTAACAAACGAGATATTCCGAAGAGGAAGAGTACAAGTTCCACAAGTGAAACGAAGGACACTGAAGTGGATCATAAAAAACAAAGCGAGCAAGGCGTGTATTCCAGCTTCAATACCCAAAACCCAATCCAATTCACTACACCGCGCCACGCCGCCACCGCGCGCCGCCTACAAAGCTTGCTGATGGTCTCTGGGAAAGGAATAGCTATCTATTGGAATTATCGTCATCGTCATCCTCGTCGTTGTCTTCGTCGTCGCCATAGTCAAACCCTGCGCTTTCTGAATCAATTCTCTCAAGATGTCTCCCCCGTTCGGTTCGGAATTTGAATTTTTTATTTTCGTTTTATTTTCATTTTATATTTGAATGATGTCTCAGTTTTCGAGCCATTGAGTAATGGCAAAGTCGTAAACTACCATACTCCTGCTATATACCATCACCCTCCACCCCAGCCTCAACTGCTAGAGCTGGAGAGTTAATAAGATTCAAATGTTTTCGAATTAAGCCAGAAACCAAAGAGTACGTGACCGTGATTCGAATGATGATGACGACAATGAGGACGACGATGATGGTGATGGTGATGGTTGTGCTTTGCCAGGAGGCAGGACCTTCTGGTGTATTATATAGGAAATAAAATTTAGGAAAGACTCATAAAAACCCCACGAATAAAATCCGCAGAAGGCAGTGGGTATTCCAAAGTGTTAGATGTGTGTTAGCTACTGTCGTATATATGTAGCTAGACCTTCATCTTTCTCCCTTTTCGTTCCGTTTTCGATTCGGGCAAAAAGGGTTGAGTTCGAAAATGGGGAATTCTTTTTTCTGAATTTTTATTTCCGCTGAGAATCGTAAAACAAACACGGTGCATAAGAAAGAAAAAAAAATCACTAAATAGAAACAATTGGATACGTGGTAGAAAGTATTTTCAAATTCCCAAATAGGGCTGTAAAAATAGAGGCAATTTACAGAAGCATAAACGCCCATTCCGGGGTTTTATAGTTTTGTGCCTAATCGAGTGTAACTAGGGTTTTTATTGCAGCTATGGCTTAGGGTAGGTAGAAAAGAAAAAACCAAAAACGAATGAACATTATTAAAATTGCTGATTTTCTTTTTGTTGCTTTCTTGTTTTTATGAACAACAAAGGTCGAACTTAAGGCGCACAAAACTTTTGCATTGCAATGATTGTTAAATGGCTTTAAAATAAACTCAATATTAAATATATCCATTGAATCGATGCGAGTGGAAGCCTCTTCGAATTTTGGTAAGAAAATCAGTCCTGAAGGTTTTAAGCTTTTTTGTTATCAGACCAATGTGAACCAAAGATTAAAGAAGGTTGAGAGTAAGTTTGTTTCTGTAAACATTACCCTACAAACAGGCCCGTAGCCAGGATTTTGTTTAGGGGGGAGAGTCTTGATTTTTTTTATATGAGACCTATCACCTCATCTGGATCGACATCAATATCCGAATGAACAGATATCATAGCAAGTGCGTTAAGTCTTGCAATGCTCATATTGCTTCGAGACACTGTTTTAATAGTTTTTCATCGTTAAAAAGGTTCTTTCAAGACGCTGTTGTAACTGGAAGTGTGCCCAAAACCGTTAGCAAGAAGTTAATACTTCTAAAGTAAGTTAGATATTTTTGCATTTTGTTTTGCCCTCTGGTGTGGTTTTTATGAGCGTTTGCATACTGTTTTCTTATCCTGCTTTGTACTCCACTTAAGTGACCTGCTGTATTGGCGGCTCCGTCAATGCCTTGGCCAATACAATTGCTCATATATATCAAGATGTAGTTCTTCACATATGATTTTGGTCAGGTTTCTAGAAATTTGGTCATCAACGAGAACAAAACCTACAAAACTTCCCAAAGCATACAACTTTTTGGATCTGTTAAACAATTAACAGTTGACATATCGAAGGCATTTATGGAAAGTTGTTCAGTGCTGGAAACATGCATTTTGTATATTTCGGTTGTGACAATATCAGAACATGTCTCCAGGATTTCATTTTGTATAGCTGAGCTCAAATAGCTTGTGTTTTTAGAGCTGGTAATGTCGTGATTCTGTAAATTGTTGTGCCCAGATTCAATTCTGAGCTGCAGGAGAGCCCTTAATTTTCCATCTTTTTTTTGTGGTCCGAAGAAGATATACATAGCTATCGTCGTCACCTCTTGTTCTGCACAAAATAAAATAGGCTGAATAATAGGTCTTATTACAGCTCTATTTTCAGCTATTGCTTTTGCATCGGGTTTTCCAGTCACCCATAGACATTATTTCTATTCATTTGTGGTTTTTATTATTCTGAGATCTTATAATTACGGTTATTTTTATTTTGCAATATTTTGGCTTCTTCTTCTTAATATACACGAAGATAATAATTGAAGTCCTTAACTGATCCCAAATCAAATGAACTATATGTACCTAGATATAGTCTTCATATTTTTATAAATTTGAATTGATATTAAAAATCTTTAGTTTTAACTAAATTTGTTTAGATACAAATCATTTCAGGAGGGGCTTCAGCCCTCAAGTCCCCCCCCCCCCCCTGGCTACGTGCCTGCCTACAAACTAATTTCCAATAAGCATCACACCTTATTACTTCTGTGCTTTCTGCCAATAGTTACTAGAAGAAGAGCAGTTTGGATCTAGCAGCAAGCACTTGACAGTTGAACAAGTGATAAGATGTCATTGAGAAAGATCTTGAAGAAAAGAGAATTTGTCAGGGGTTCTTTTTTCATGTTTAGTAAAGCTTATGACAATGTGTGGCACGAAGCTTCAAATTAAATCAATTTGTGTTTGAAGGGCTTCATATGGTTATAAAATTATATTTATAAAATAGACTTTTTTGGGTAAGACACAAATATGAGTATTAAGATTTCAAAGAAATAGTTGCTGGGGTACCACAAGGAAGTGTTCTAGTTCCACTGTTGTTTCTCTTATTCACACGCCATATAGAACTAAAACAGAAGACATAATCTCGTAGCCATCTCTGCTGGCGACACCGCAATACTAGCAGTTGGCAAAACGACCAACGAAGACCAACATACATTAAATTTACAAAACGCTCTTGATAATGTCAATGAATGGACAAAAACATTGCGTATAGCACTTAACAAACTTAAATCATTCCACGTGCCCATTGGATTCAAAGGTGTAACTAGTACATTTTCGTTGCTTGGCACCTATTAATATTGATAGTATTTTCTTAGCATACGTATTTCGCACTAGAAAGGACCAGAAAGTGAGAATAAAAGTTTATATTTAATCAAAAGAGATGGGGCGATGTCTTCATGGATGGCAGTGCTGTGGTTTTTTTTTTTTAACTGGATTCCAAGCGTCTTGGTTCTCGCTGCATTCTTCCATTCGAAAAGGGGTCATTCCACAATTTGCAAGTCTTTTTGTCGCGTTTGAGCATTTGTTTCTTGTTCTTTAATAGCTGACGCTCGCGGTGGGACAATGTGGCATCTGAACTTTCATCTTCATCGAAGTACATACAACAACTGTGTTTGCTTTCACCCATGGACTCATCGCGACTGCTTGCACTTCGGTTCGAGTTTGACATCTCTCATATTGCTATCTTACTTACACTGGTGAAACTTTTTCGTTCAGTTTAAAAATCAGCTAACATAATACAGGGATGGTTCGCAAACAGCATTTTAGCTAAAAAAATCAGTGAAAAGACCGATAAATGTTATAAGCATTTTAGCAAAAACTGGTTTTAGTGGATTTTGGTGCAACTGATGGCTATTTAACTCATGTTTTACTTAATTATAGATTTAAATCAAACGTATCAATTAACATATGTGCAGTGCAAAAGTACTATTGTAAGCAAATTACCTTCTATGTTGATTAAAATATGGAAGTGACTCCAGACATGCCAATTATAACAGTTTTGATTTATAAAAGTACCTACTGTTTATGCTGCCCCGCAGGGTCAGGGCCCTCCGCCGGTGGGTATACTTCAGGCACCGACAGCTTTTTTTCAAGTCGCGCGAAGCGCGTTAACGCACACCCACTTTTAATGGCGAAAAACTGTTATAACTGTTATAAATTGGCATGTCTCTAGTCTCGTCCTAAAAATATAGGTTAACCCAATTGTTCGACTTGAAATATTGAAAAAAGTAACCCATAGCAATCAAAATAGGTCAAAGTAAAATCAATTAAACTCAAGTTTAACTTAGCAACAGAATTTTAATTTAATTTATTTAATACTTAATACAAGCACTTTGGTACATACATTTTAAGTATTTATCAAATTAAAAAGATTTATCTGTTTTTGAAAGAAATCTTTAACTTAACCGTAACTGATTTTAAAATTTATATTAAAAAAAAAAAACGGTTTTACGGAAGGTTTCGTTCTTAACCATTTTTTTAGAAAATTTTGTTTACCAAGTGGTAGACTTTACTTGCCTGCCTATGGTTATATTAGTAACTGATTTTTTTTAATACAAATCTGTGGACTCATTATTGAGAAAATTATTTTTATAGCGAAAAATGATTGGTTGTTAAAAATTCTCAATTTGTTTCGCTCTCTAGAAAACTAAATTTTTGTATACATATTTTCTTTTGCTTGGGGCAGGTTTTTGTCCCGAGCGCATTTAGCTAACCATTGAAATTGAAAATATTTCCAAAGAAGAGGAACAAGATAGCTTTACTTTGATGAAAAAGACACAATAGTGCCTCATATATCTTCTTTTAGGATGTGCCTATTTCTATTCTATTTCAAAAAAAAATTAATTAAAATATTTCAAACTTAACAAAAAGAACAATAAAATTACCTTCTTGCCGAAGGTAAGTCCTTACGAAAAGAAACAAAAAAAAAAAACACACATACATACATATTTATTAAAAATAAGGAAAGTTTGTGCTTCCTTAACACAATAAGTAGGTAGGTATACATCAGGTACAGGTAGGTAAAACACTCTGAAAGTAGCTTTATTTTCTTTTTCACCTTGGCTTTTCTCTAAAGGATCATAACTTTGGATTAATATCTTAATTTTGTTCGTCCTTGTTGTGCCTTTACGAAACACAACAAAAAAAAGTTCTGAAGTTTGGTTGGTGTTTTTTTTTAACACTGTCGACCGCATCCGATAATAATTGAAAGAAAGAAAAAAATAATAAATGCCACGTTTTTCGTAACACAAACGCATGTTACCAACCCTCCATTAGCCAAATCAAATCCAAGTTCTATGTTTGCTGTTTTTTTTTTTTTTCAATGAAACCTCAACAGTTTGTCCAAATTACGCTAAGAACATCTCATTGCTTATTCTGAAAGCAGAGTTGCTAACAAAAATAAAAATAAAAAAAAATAAACAATAAATTTCAAATTCAATTTAGAAAAATTATGAAACCAAGCTAGGGAAATGAAAAGATTTTCCAAGCACGCGGCGCGGCGGCGGGTGGACTCGCTTTTAACTTTTCCCACATCTCCATGAAAAATAAAGGACCTTTTTTCCTACCCTCACCTTAAAGAAAAGGGTTTTCTCTCTCTGTATAGAGTTAGGCTGTCAATGCGTGACATCACTTTAACCGTCAATTATTCCCTACGATGGAGTCTTCTTACCTTTTTTTGATCAGGATTTTTATCCTCATCTATAATTAAATGCGATACAATTTCGATACATATCGTTCCCAAACTTGAACCCAGAACGTACAATTTCCAAATTCAACTCCACAGCTTCGCCTTAGTACATATATTCTTGTTTTTTCATTTTTAAAAGTTTTCGGGCATTTTTAATGACTTCAACTCCTGCAGCAGCATAAGAATAATTGATCATTCCGAGAGAATACTTTTCCATTTTCTATTTCTTTGTCGCAAATCGTTTATTTCTCATGACAAAAGTTTTTTGATAGAGTGCTTGAAAGTTGTCGGCTTTTTGCTACTTTGTTTCACGAAAGTTTTTCTCTAGGCTGTAAATATCGGAATGACTTGGGCTATTTTCACTTGATGTAATTGTTTTCTCTCTTAGAGATCAGAGGGGTACAAATTTGTGCATTCTTTGCGAAGTAAAAATCTAGCAAGCGATACAGAGACAGAGACATAGGCAGACAGAATGAGAACTGAGAGGTGAAACTTTGCCAACATTAATCTTTGGCCTGCGCCCCAAAAGTACAAAAAGTACAAAAATAAGTAACAACCCTGCAGAAAAGGATGATGTAAGTTTGTATAATATATTTTTGGTATGGGCATTTTTGTTTAAAAGTTAAATGAAGAAAGTTGAAATGATGTAAAAAATGCAAATGAACAAAAGTATTTTTGGATGTTATTCTAATAAATCAATTTGGCCAGGATAATAAAACAAAGGACTTTTTGTCAAAGTAACTATATTCTTGTGCTTCTTGGTCATATGGGTGCATAATTATTGCATTCCATATTAAAGTTAAGAAATGCGAATTATTTGGATAATCAATCTTTTGGGAGTATTTTATTTTGTACATATTTCTGAAGCAATAGATGTAAGTTATAAAATTTTCAAAAGTGCTTGAAAAAAATTCGCTGCCATTACAATTATTATCTCCATCAGTATTTTTGATTAAATTATTGTTCAATTCAAAGTTATTTAGACCTGACTGTCAATAAATGATTTAATTTGAATATATTCAATAAGTCGACTATTTAAATCGGTATCTTATAAATTCTCTGCGCCATTAAGGCTTTATTGCATTGCAAAGACAGACGGTGGAAAGTAACATAAAGTGGGGTGATAACCCTTAATTGACTTTTAACCCTCAACTTGACTTACAAGTGGGATGATAGCCCTTGATATTGACTAACAACTCTCAACCAATGCTGTGGGCATGTTTTTATCATCAGGAATGGAGGGGACCTACAATTTTGTGCCGATTACTAACGACTCAGGCGATAGACACCTTTTTATGACAAGATATGCTCCTGCCATGAAAGTAACCTTTTTTTTAGCTATAATAGACTGGGACTCGCGATCTCCAGACCTCGTTTATATTTAAAATAAAGTAACGTTGACTGGCAGTATTTACCATACCATATATTCATGACATTCATTATTGCAGATAAATATATCAGGTATAAATTTTACAAATGTCTTGTTCAGTTTTTCAAGGTGCTCTTACACTTTTAACTATAGTCATGGTTAAATAAAGACGTAAAATTACAGTGTTCCATGTTGAATCATCCAGATCATCGTATAAGCGTAACCGGGATACTGGTTTAATATAGCAAGAAATCAGTTTAATTACACAAGTGAGCATTGTTAAAATTACACCTTGCCATATTAATTCATCCCTTTACTAGCGTAAACTTAACATATTTTCCAGTTGATCTAACGAGATTATTTATTTAAGCTTACAAGATGTTATGTAGATTTTAAAATTAACTTATGTTGATTCAAAACTATTTTAAAATCTCATATATATTGTCCCCGTGTGAATATGCTTTGTATAAAAGAAACACCCAACAATTTAACTTCACAAGCACTTTTCCAAAAAAGAGCTTTTACTATGGGAACGTTCCACATACATGTATTGATTAATTATGGTTTCAAAACCAACACATCAGAGAACAAACAAAATTAAATAACAGTTTCTCTTTTGTGGCTAATTTCCAAAGTATGTATTTAAGAAGATTTTCTCGAAGCACCTACATCGCGGTTGTCGAATAAAGACAATTATTCGCACATTGACACGTCCATATAAATAGAGCTAACTCTGCACTTGGCTATGTGAAACGATCTTCATAATTTTCTGACCTCTATATCACTAAAACTGTCTACACCACGTTTCTAAGCCCTCTCCTCGAATATACGAGTATGGACTTCTGGTCTCCTTATATTCACCGAAGATTCCTTTCTTTTGCCCTCTTCCCCTTCCTTGAACAACGCCAAAGCAAAGCCTTATGCCTTTCCTAGACTAGTCCAAAAACTTTGTGTTTAAACTTGATAATGTATTTTAGCCTTAAGATAGTTTTTAAAGTATTTTGCTTGTAAAGGGTCCGCCAAATAACTTCTTTTTTTTTGAAAATGGCTCAAAACATCGAGTGTAGCTTCGGCTGTGTGGCACGTAGTGCCGTCCTGTTGAAACCAAATGTTACCAATTTTTGTGAACAAAAGTTCGTTCAACATGGCCCGATAACGATCGCCATTGACTGTAACGGCCACTCCTTGCTCATTTTCGAAAAATGGCCCAATTATGCCTCTGGACCAAAATCCGCACCAAACAGTGACTCGTTTTGGGTGTATCGGCTTTTCAATGTATGCGTGCGGGTTTTCTGTGCCCCAAATGCGACAATTTTGCTTGTTTACTACCCGCCAAGATCAAAATGAGCTTCATCTGAAAAGATGATTTTTTTGTCAAAATCGGCTTCTTCTCTAAATCGATCGCAGGCCCACTTAGCAAAGCGTATACACAATAATATTCGTTCAGCGGAAGGATAAAACTAATTATCTGTCAAATCAGACATAAGCTAAGTGTTACCATTCACGAAATATGCACTAGTTGAAAAAAAAACTTTAGATGGCGGACCCTTTATAAAGTTAGGCAAACTCCTATCGCGCTGGAGATAGACCATCCCCCTCTTTCCTTTAGCGTTTGTTGCTATAATACTGTACCATTAGGTATCCGTTTTTTGACATACACATTTTCACGGCATCAACGACGACAAACAATTCTATGTGTCGTACAAAGTAAATAACACTAACGTACAAATACAAACGTGAAGTCTTTCTACAACAAAGTTCTAAGAGCGATCTTGATCCCTGTCCATGGTACTTAGTCCCCTTTCACACGAGGAAACAATTTGCTGGAGATTTTTTTGACGTTTTCTTTTAATTTCCTTAAAAATCTCCTGTACCTTTCACACGAAGAAACAAAATCGTGGAAACTTTCTGTATTTTCCTTTTAAAATAGCTTGGTTGAACACACTCTACTGTGTGTGTGAGGAGGAATGTCAAAAAAATCTCCTCGAATCATTGACCGGGGAGATTTCATTTTCCCCTCTTACTTCTTGCCCTTCTCACCAACAAACTGATTGTTGCTGGCAACTCAGTTTCCTCGTGTGAAAGGGGACTTAGGAAACAGCAAAGACGTATTGCTTACAGATCGATGGTACTCCCAGGCTAACTATTTCAAAGAAATTTTACGTCAAATTCATAACCCACAATACCTATTGCAGCAGCACTACACAAATTGAAATATTAATGCAGATCCGTCACGATCACAATTTCACTAGTTTTTGAGTAATTTAATAAATTCGATGGAAGTGTGTTTTTTTCTAAATAGAATACACCAGCTTCTAAACTAATTAGAAGTCCAAAAATAACCCCTAAAATATGCAATAAAAAAACAACTCTTGCCGTAACGATCATGTATTCCCGAAAGTATGTGACATATTTCTGAATATTATCATGCGATAAAAGTACGTACTTTACGTTTACGGTCTAATGACTTCAACTACGGCCATTTACATACAATTTTCTTGTCTGCTAATCCTAATTTCGAAGGCTTCTAAGAGATTCAGTATTTTATTATAACATTTAATGTATACCAAATAAAAAAGTTTGTGCAAATCCACAATTTTATTGATATGATTGTTATCTGCTTTTCAAATTCCCAAATAAACATGAGGATGAACACTATCAAATATTTTATCGCTTATACAAAATCAATTCATAATCATAAAGGAGAGATTATGCATATAAATCAGGCGTGAATAACACAAACATTATAAATATCTCTGATTTATATTTTGCCGATTTGCCACCGAGAGCTTTTTCTGCTGCTCATGATAATCATAGATCCTTGTTTTTGTGTTGTGTGTTAGTGTGTGTTAAAAGTGTTTTTGAAGAAAAGCGCGTAAATAATGTATGAATTATGACTTTTATTGTATAACTAAGTGAGGGGGTTTGGTTTTTATTTTTGAACAAATACACAGACACACAGAAAGCATAGAACTCGCAGTAATAAAATTCCACCCTAATGAGTTGGGCATTAGAGAGTATTTTTAGTGATTTTATCAGTGAGTGGAAAAACTGCTAAATAAACGCGTAATAAATTATTAATTTCTTTTCTACTACTTTGCAAAGTTTTTTTTTTTTTATTTTTTGTATTTTTGGAAACGTGTGCAGGATTTATTATACAGAGTACAGACTCACTGCAGTGTTTGCTGGCGATAAAGTGATAAATGGTATTAATATTGATATTTATTTGTATTTAAATATTTTTAAAATTTACTTTATTTTCATACACAGAGAAAAGAACTCGCCTCTTGAAATATTTGTAATGTGGATAAAGACCACTTATAATTCTCTTATTTCCAAGAAACTCGCTCGCCCACCACCCTCTAATCAGAGTTAAGAGGCTTTCCAAAATACACATTCTAACATTCAAGCATTCTTCTTTTATTTTTATTAGGTACCTACCTTAAAAGAATCGGAATTATAGTATAGTAAATCTATTCAGATGAAAGAAAATCCTTATCGAACAATTTTCAATTATTCCGAACAAACGATAAGCCGCTTAAAAAAAGGATATGTTAACATAAATATCCTGGAAATTCATCATTCATCATTCATCAGCCTTAGATGTCGCTTTTATTTTTGCGTTCTATTATGTATTCTTCATTTTGTCTCACAGGACCAAAATATATATATATATACACGAGCATACCGTAATCGGATCGAAGGATTGTATCGGATAAACTGCATATGGATATAATATGTACATGTATATGTATACACATTAAAGAAGAACAGGTACACACCCTCGCTATCGGTCTTTGATGTGACTCGCTCTACCTAAATTATCCTCTTGAACACACACACACATACATGCATTGAATCCATCTAAATAATAATATCATCAATCAAAATCAATTTTCATGTCCTCGACGAAAAGAAAAACGAAAAATGAAAAAATCTCTTTATTCTGAGTTTCGATTAAAATTAATGCCCAGGATGCTCTTGGTTGAATTTATTTATAGGCCGAGGACAATTTTTCCATTCTCCGCTGTTGTATAGCTATATCGGGCTGAGCATCACATCGTTAATAACAATTTAATGCCTTTGTGCCAGAGAGTGAGTAGTGTATGAGTAAGTGAGGAGGGTTGAAAACATAACGGCGCGGCGGGCGTCAAGACTATACTATTAATAATAAATTCGTTTATTTAACGCCAAAAGGATAACGGAAATCCTTTTACGTAGGACAAATTAATCCTTTGGCTTAGGCCCAAATATGCCTTACAGCAACTCTTTCTCTTTCTGAAAATGAAAACCAAAGTTGCAAACCTCATTTCGGTGTCGTAACGGAAAGTTATACCTTCCTAGTAGCAGATTATTCTTCTGCTGCTTGCATAAAATTCACAATGAACTATGAAAATCTTAATTAATTATTTAAGGTCCTCTCTTCGAGTAAAAGGGACTTTCATCGCAACAACAAAAACATCAATAAGTGACGTAGACGAAATAATCCTATATTTCGGGATGGTTTTTAGGTATCTACCTACATATAAATAGGAGTGTACCTATACTATATACCTAAAGATGAAACTATGTGATGGGTTTTGAATAACTAAATTAACTTCCTGTCAAAAGTCTGTAAAGGGTTTAGAGCTGAGAGTATCAAGGAAGAACAAACAAGAAACCAGCAACAACACACGAGCTTATAAAGCAAAGTTTTTTTTGTTGTTGTTTTTGTTTTTTTTTTTGTTTTTTTTTTTTTTGTCTAAAAGTTAATCATTTACTATGGGGAAACTTTTCAAAATGGATTTTCAGGTTTCCGTTTTTATTTTATTTTATTATTTTGACAGAAGAGAGGGGAAGGGAAAATATAATATTTAAGGAAGTGCGGTTGAAGGCAAGATGGGTCTTTTTAGAGTGCCAACCTAAGGCTTTAATATGATTTGGGATGACATGTCCGCAAATAATCAATATTGTTCAGGGATGTGTGTGGGTAGAGGTGAGTTAAGGTAAAATGTATATAGGCTGACCTTTAACTTAATTCCCTTTGGAATTAAGACAAAAAGGATATCTATTGGGAACACGTATATTTCGAATTAAACTCAGAACTTAAGTTTTAGTTTTTTTTTTTTGAAAGATAGAACAAAATTTGAGTTAATAGAAAATTTACAATTTAATAATTGATGGGCAGCAAACAAAAATTTGGACTTACGACTCAAAGCTTGGCACACAAATTGAGTTTGTTGAGGCCACACCCCAGCTAACAGGTGGGTTTGTAGATTTTAAGAATAGTTATTCTTAGGTGTATTAGTATGAGAAGCCATGAAATAATATGTATACAGTCGAACTTCCATAACTAGAACTTCCTCAAGTCGAATTTCTCTATTACTCAAAGTTTTATTCAGGACTTTGCATTTTCAACTTTATTTTTATGAATTTTGCCCTCCATAATTAGAACTTCTGTAACTTGAATTTCTCTATATTTCGAAATGTTTAGATTGCGTTTGATGCCGAAAAGTCTCTTCAACTCGAACTTTGTCTCTAATTGGGGAAATCCCTTTTATTTCAATTGTTTGAAAAGTACTTAAGCCTAAGGCTCTCCAAAATAAACGCGAATACTTCCGAACGACGACGAACTTCGGTTTTGGACGGGTTAAACATTTTTCATGCGCAAAAGTTCCTAGTTAAGTTTCAATTTTTTTTGTGGGCAAAGAATGAATTCATGAATTTTAATTTCAGGAAGAAAATTCAGGCATCTTCCTTTTGAACAAAAACTGAAGGTGATAAAATACATTTTACCTCAAAGTACACTTTCCATTATACTGAATAACAGAGAAAGTATTAAAAAAAATGCTGACACTTCAAAAAACGAAAAAACCTCAATGAAACAAATAACCTCTTAATTTTAAGTGTTGGCTAGACAGTCTCGAAGGAATGAAAACCTCTCAATTTCAGGGACAGTTATAAAGCATCACAAATTCGTATGCACGATATTTTTTTCAATTAGAAATGGCATTGTTCAAAAAATACGCTGGAATGTTTTTTGAATTTTTTTATAAATCATATAATGACAATGAAAAAACGTCAACGAATGATTAATGCATTTTTTTTAAGCTTCTATTAAACAAAAATCATGTTCATCTTTTTAATATTCCATTTACTGAAATAAAACAGTAAAACTAAAAATTTTGTCTCATTTCTTTAAATCGAAGTTTCTATAATTCGAATTTCTTTTCTTTCATTTTGAGGGTTCAACTTATGGAAGTTCCACTGTACACACCTTTTCATCTAATAATTATAAAAAATGGAATTTGTCTGTTGGTTTTATAATAATGTACCTATGTACAGGGTGTTTTTTTTAGAAGCGGATAACTTTAAATTGAAGTAAAACATTGAATTTGTTTTAAATATCCATGAAATTGGCTTTGTTTGACAGATGTGTTGATGGTACAAATATTTGAATATGATTTCGGGCATATCTGGATGTCACACATTCTTCACAGTAAATCTGACTGTATTTTGGCAAAAACTGTTATTTATTGATACAGCCGATTAAACAAAAGTGTGCTACAATATGAGCACCTTAAAATGCTCGTAATTCCCGATGAGTTTCTTGAATCGAACCATGATTTTCAAAATAATTTTCAACAATTTGCAAACCTTGCTCCGGTGTGGTGAATTGTCAAACTAACAGCAACACAACCGTGAACTGTCAAATCGGTTGTCACGTAAAACAGTATTGCCTTTAAAAATAAACACCCACTATAAGCCAACAATTCGTTAGACATTCAAGGCACGAGATTATAGTTAAAATATTTGACACACATAATTTATTCCAAATGTCAATCTTATTTGTTGTAAAATTGGTTATCACACGTAAAATATTCAAAATTTTAAACAATATACCATTAGCATTGTCATTGCGGTAACCCTTAAATGGTTGACTATATCGTATAAAGTGATCAACTTTTACTTTAATTTTTAGTATATACTGATTATCGAAATTCCAAAGTCCTTTCAATATAATTGTGTTCGTAATGCAATGGTTAAACGAGATCATCACGTGAAGGGATCTCTTCGTAGTTGCTTAGCCAATTTCAAACAATGAAAGTACAAGACAATATAGACAATGAAGCTTATATCGTCATTTCCTCACAAAATCATTCAAAAAATTGAAAAAAAAATTCGCAACGAAGATAGGCTTTTCAGTTTTGAAACATAGATACTTTTGAAGAAAAGCAAGAAGAGTTTAAACTATCACACAAAAAAGTAATTGATATTAATTTGGTGCTCTGAATATTATTTTGATAAAATTCTAATTTTTACTTAAAGAAAATCAGGCCTTAATACCGTGAAAACGCTCCCTGCATTGTCAATTGAGGAACGTTTTTTTTCAATATAGAAAAAGATCGTTGGTTTTATATATTGAAACTTTTTGAAAAATATGAATACAAAATCTGTAATGAAACTAAACTCAATGCAACAAACAAGCATTTTTCTTAAAATAAATGTTGACTCAAAAAACAGAATTTGTACGAATTTTTTTTGCAAAGTTATAATAAAATATTATTATCCTAAGTGAGCTGTAGGTCTTTCTTGAAATTCAATTATAAAGGATGTTTTTCTTAGACGTGTGGTTTTCAAGAAGAAATAAAACGCATATATTTAATGTTTTGACTAAGAATTTAGCTTTATTATAAATATAAGGGTTTGCCATTATGTTTTAAAAATGATTTTGGGCCGCCGAGGCTGGCTCGAATAAATTCCTGCCGAGAGGCCCAATTTGCGACAGCTCCATTCGGGTCTTCTTCGATACTCTGCTCCACAGCAGCAATAGCGTCTTCGGTGCGCACTGTACGTCGTCTCTGAGGATGCGCATTATCCACTATAGTAAACGTGGTGTGAAACCGATCCATGGTTGCTCGAATTTATGCGATTTTGTGATTTTGCGATTATGTCGACCGAATATTGGACGCAGCGCGCGATGCGTCGCGCGAACCGTACCATTATTTTGGTTATAAATTTGCAAACTTTGTTCAGGATAATTAAAATGGCAAACCAAACTGAGCATACATCAAGTAACAACTGTCAAAAAGACCAACTCCAAAAAAAGTATTGGCAGATTGAAAAAAACATCCCTTATATTGAAATAGACGACGTTTCGTACGTGATGGTAACGTACTTCCTCAAGTCTCTAAAAAAATCTTTTAATTAATATTTGTTATTTATTACATTTGTATGTATTTTACTTACATTTAAATAATCCTAATAGAATAAACTTGTTTCTTGGTGTCGGTTTTTTCTATTATCTTTATTAATATTAGTATTTTTCATCTACATAACATTTGAATGTCTCGAAAAAGACGTTTAAATTATCAAATTCAAATGACAATAATTTTTTTTAAATATTTCATTTTGAAAACTTATTCAAAAAAAATATATACATATACCTATTTAAAACATTATTAGAGCCGATTTTTCAATCATCAGTTAAGCAGTCAGTTAGCTATCAGAGGAATAAATAGGAACAAATTTTAGCTTTATAATAGAATAAGTACTATCTGATGTTTGACTGACTATTGAAAAATTGGGCCTTAGTCAAACTAATTGTATTATTTTTTTATAAATAGGCCATAGTTATTGCTAACTCCTTCATAGTCCAAAGGTCTGTAAGCAGTATTTTTAGTGCATGAAATGTGAAGCATTTTTAATAAAAATTCTTTTATTATAGTTTTTCTGTCTGTAAAGTTTCTACATTCTAAAATCAGACATATTATGTCCTTTATCTATACAATGTAATGCTAAATCTGTTTTTGTGAATGTCCATTATTTATATCAGATTTATGACTTCGCATACGGTTCTTGAGTTTATGCATAGATGTTCCTACAAAAAACGAATAATTATACAAATATATGCAAACCACGAGTTTATTAAATTAAATCGAATATTGTTTAGAAAAAATGTATTAAATAATACATTCTCAACTGAAAAATATAAATGTATCTACGAGTACGACAATTTATATTCAATTGCTACAGATTTCTCTTTCTCAAAATATCAAATTTCATCTTGTACAGAGGTATACAATGGGATTTAACTATAAAATAAAAAAAAATACAATCAAATACATAAATATGAACTCTCACTGCTATATTCTTACTTATAAAAAAACAAAAAAAGAAGTAAAAACATTCCAAAAAGGATATGGCCCTGGACATTTCTAAATTTGTTTCCTCTTCCTTCCTTTTATATTTCAAAATATTTGGTTTGATTCATTTGATTTGCACTGCAGCAGACAGGAATTTTAGAGAAACACACACACACACACACACGTGATGATGCCCAGAGTTTGTATCACCAAAGGATCTATTAAGTTAAAGGACCACAGCAGACTCATACTCTACACCCATACAAAATGTGAATCCCATTTATATGCTTGCAAATTTTCAAAGTGGGATGCATCGTGGGTGGAAAATGGCATTTACCCTTTGGGCGAAATATACATATATGAATAGGTATTATGAGTTTCCTTTATATTCAAAGACCCTGGACTCACCGCTCTGTGCAAAAATACAAGCTCCCAATATATGATTGAAAATGAATTATCAGGAAAACCAACTCAGCTTTTGTTGGGCCGCTCTGCATGGAGCAAAATATATTTTCAAGGCAAAACAGAACGACAGAAGCTTTCTTTTTACCCACTCACATTTATAGGGAATCAAAAACTGCCGAGATTAAATTTTGAATCACTTTTGTTTTCTGTTTTTATTTCTTTTGGTTGTTTATCCTCGTTTTGTTGTTTGGTGACACAGCCGCAGCAGCAGCTAGGAGCTAGGGCTATGAAAATAAAAATACTTTTCGACATACACGCGCTGGAACAAAAGGGGACTTAGTAGAAGGTATTATAGATATTCGAAGAGGAGCATAATATGAGATAAATAGCCTTTGATTGCAGGCAGCTCCACAATCCCTATAATCGTACACATATACAATTCAAAAAGGGACATCGGTCGGGTGCATACGGAGGTTTAGGATTTCCGAAAAATTTCGATTGAAAATAGGTTTTCCTCGCAACCGGGCGATATTGACCGGATTGGTGACAGGGCAGGATTTGGAATCAAAAGGGCACAGAAACACGAATAACGAGAGGGGCATGGAGTAAAACTTGGTATCTCTCCTCACTTTCACAGGACTTTACAAGCATTTTTGATCTTTCAATACCTTTCGCAAAATTGTATTATTAATTCATTTTCATACCGTTCCGCCCCTGGAAAAAAATTAGGTGGGTATTTATAACTTTTTTCAGAGAAGTATACAAATCTCGATTTTGATAAGCCTCGATATATAGTAAAAGCCCCGAACATGCTGAAGGGCGTTTGAGAAAAAAACAAATCCAGTCTTGAATTTTTGGCAGAGCTATGAGCTGAGCTGCTTATCGACAAAGGATTTCCGTGTCCTGGATGAAGTTGCGTGAGTGAAAAAAAGACAAAAACACACAGATCCGTAAATATATTGGTGTCCATGTTTTGTCAACGGGCGGTGGCATTGGGAGCAGGATAAAACCAAGCCTTGAACTGCTCGGATATACCTACATACAAATATGCATATAAAGTGAGACATTCTGACAAAATGAATTTAAATAAAACTCAATCGGATTCACAATCGGAAATTGACATTTTCCAGCTGTGCGCCAGGCGGGCTAAGTCCGTACGATTTGTTTTTTTTTTTTTTATTTATTTTTTTATTGCAAATAAATACACATTCTCTGGATGTGTCGGGTCGTCATCAATTTTGTATCCTTTCATTTTGTTGTTGTTGTTATTGTCATCGCGCGTCGTCCTGCGATGGCAACTGATTCTCGCACAGTGATGTCCTGTTTATGTTAATACTTGCTCACTATTATGTGAGTCAGTGCGAATTTATTGCTTTAAAATGGCACTTTTTCGAAAGGATTATAGGCTGGGGTCGCTTTTGAATCCATCAATATTAATAGAAGAGAGGCCACGAGTGTGATCCATCACTGTCATTGTGGGGGTTTGATGGAGGTTGATACAGTAGTTGTGATGGCCCACTTACATAGTAAAGGTCAGTATAGATAATATGGAAAGAGATCTTTTTTAACCCTTTGTGCTGGGTCTGTATAGCTAAACGGCCGGCGGCGCAGCGGCGTCGTAAACATAAAATTTAAAACAAAAAACCCAGCAATTTTGTGAATACATTTTATTTTACCCACCACCATCTTAAGGAAGGAAAGAAAATATTAGGCTTTCAAGCGAAGGACATTGTTTCAAAGTCAGGGAAGAAATCAGGCGTCTTCTTCGATGGCGTCGGCGTCGTCAAACTCGACTAACTGGTATGCTGTCGTCAATAGCTCATCAATCTAATGTATTGTCTATTAGAAGGTTAGGGAGAATGATTTTCCTGGCATTTCTAACGGTTCACGCTTGAGCTATTCGTCCTACTGCTACTGTATATCTGTAATAATAAATATTGCGCGCTATTTCCTTTGAAAATTATTCACCTCCCATCAGGACAACAACAGTTTTTACGAACTGACGTATTTGTTTTTTTTTTTTGCTCCATTCCACTCATTGAAATGTGTGTATGGTATTGTAACAGAGGATTAAAAGTCATTTACTTAATGTGTAGTATTTCCTTTTTGTTATTGCCGATCTATAATATATGTCCATGTAGACATGTATGTATGTATATGGGGAATTGTTGTTCTTTTTGTCGATTTCTTGGAATGTGTTTGTTTTGGCTTTTAGGAAATGTTAGCGATAAGAAGAATGTGAAAGTAGTTTGGGACAGGATGTTCATATAATATGGAGCAGGAGCAATGGAGACATTGAAATTAGATTGCAATGTCATTAATATTGTGTCACAATGGCTGTCATAGAGTGATATTGATTTTGATTTTGATGTTTTCTGTTTTTCAATTTTGTCTAATGTTCGTATAATGGCAGTATATGTATAGCAGAAGGGGGAGTTATTTCATTGATAAGTTCCTTTTAATTAATTTACAGGTTTAACTATATTCGACATGATATATGGACGCCGTAGTCGTATTTATTAGTATTATTTATAGTAATATTCATTTGGTGTACTCTCTATATCTTGTAGGTTTCATTTCTGGTATGCAATTCAGTTCATTCCACGAATTTTGTTTCTCTTTAACTAAGTCAACCTTTTTTAAACACTAATATTTCCTCCAGATTCAATGGATGAACTAGATAATAGACCTACATTTTGTTCATGTTAAAGTTGTTGCGTGGTCTCGTTGAAAACAAGTACAAGCTACTATTTTAAAATATTAAAGAAAAAAACAATTACAAATAAAAATATCTAAAATATTGTAGTCACAAAAATTTGCGCTTAAAATTAACATTTTAAGCTTAAACCAAAATCTTGTTTATTGCAATCAAATTAATGATAATTTTTTATCAAAATTATTTAGCTTATTTTTATATTTTATTTATTTATATGATTTTAAGGAATTCGTAGTTGATACACCAAAACTGAAAAAAAATGTTTAATTTAATTTTTAGTATATAAATTTTCGTAAGAATTTTTGAGAAAAAAATTTGGTACGCCATTTTTCAGTATTTATTAGTGTGGAGTTAATAATGGCACAATGTAAAATTTAATTTTGTTTAATGGTAGATCATATTAATTTTGATACCAAACAAATTTTATCAAAACATAGAACACGTTTTCGAGCGAAAAGAATTTTTAAATCGAAATATTTGTACCCAAAAATTTTGTTTGACATTTTGGTATATAATATTATTAAAATACTATCAGTCAATTTTAATACAAAATTTGATAGAAATCCTTTCAACCAATTTTGAAAACCGAACATTAAAAAATTGTTCTATGGGGGTAAAACATTTATCAGAAGCATTTTTTTTATTCAGAGCTTCCTTATTGGTCCTAAGAAAAAATTAAACAAAAACATGTCGAAAGAATGTCCAAAAAAACGATAAATACAAAGTTTAAACAAAATCCACCCCTACGCTTAGAGTGTAGCTGAACAAACAGAAGTACCTTCACAATTGGGAAGCCGACTTTTATGTCAATATGTCAAGTTTCATGAAAACACAATTCCCGTTGAAGCATGTGTTATAGAAAAATGCATGAGTGATTGATACCAAGAGATAGTCACCCGACCAATTTTACAAGAAAACGTAAGATTGGTAGCACTTTTAAGGCAGTTGATTAAGTAACCATTAGAAAACTATGCATAATTAAAAAATAAACTTTCAAGTTATAATCCCATCAAGTAAAGCTTATACAAAAAAAAAAGTTTAAAAAAATCATTAGCGCTGGTTGCTTTTAAATAAAAACTCCGTTTTTGTTTGTTACAAAAATAACCTTAGCTTATTTTTTACCTTTTTTGATCTAATACAAATCTGAATTTCATATTTTATTTCTTAAAATAATTTGGAATTTATTCCTATTTCAGTTAAAAAGAAGTACACTGTGGCGTATACTTACTTTTTTTTAACTTAACTTAAAACATGTATTTCAGTCCAGCGCTTCATTTAAAATCCTCTGTATACATAATCATATATATATTAAGAACAATTGACATCGACAGCAATTGAATTTTTGTAGAGTTTTATAACAAATAAATAAAAAAACCTTACATTTCTCAAATGTTGTACTATGTAATTCACTCAAGTTTTGTTTTTCATTATTATCTCCGAAAATTTTAGTTTTTCCATCAATTTCATCAGAAAGCTCAACCATCACTCATATGTCCCACATCAGAGCATTTTGCACTGCACAGGAATTTTTCCAAGCATATCATCCAAGAGTGAAATGCATTCTCCAATATCTACAGTTCTTTTTATTACACATTTTCAACGACATTGGACTCTGAGCTAGAACTAAGAACCATTCATTTTTCTTGCATCAAACAATAATTTCAAAGCAGACGCACATGGACACTTTGACCTTTACCCTATCGCACACATTATAAATGTATAAATGTATATTTCGCTTTCTATACCCAGAAAAAGAAATAAGATGTATGAACTCGTAAAAACGAAACGAATCTAGGATACTCGTTGCAAAATGTTTTGTAACTTTAAAAATTTTAAGGAATTAATGCAAGTATGAAATAATTATGAATTTTCCTCTAAATCAACGAAAATTGCATACAAAAAGTTAAAAACATTTGAGCTGCTGTAAGTCCTTTAGCAGTATTTCCATTACCCGCAAGGACAACAAGTACGATGGAGAATCGCTGTACTATCCACTTTTGGAAAATGAGCGGAGAGGTACAAATTTTGAAGTCCTTGTCAAGGAAAATGGCGAAAGACAGAATATAACGAATGATGGAAATCCAAAAAAAAGATCTCGGATACCAATTCCGTTATGCCAACTGTACGTGAGCATCTCATCCAAAAATCCCTGTCATATTTTTATTCGAACGCTGTGTTTCAACTGTCTTGCTGGCTTAACATCCCACATATGGGGCTGCTCTTGCTGACTTTGCGAAGGGAAACCAGGACACCATATCATTTTATTCAAACAGTAAATATGTGAAAAAAAAAACAATCAAATCAATCATAAAAAAAAACGAAAACGCGGCGCGTTTAAAACGTTTCCTTGCAAAAAGACTATTTTATTTCGACAAATGACAATCCGCATCAGCAGGAGTGAATTTTATTGATAAAATTATACTTCTCTTTCTTGCCGCTCGTTAGTAATAATTTATTCCACAAAAACACGCTCACACACATCATGATCATCGTCTCACAGGTATGAGTTATTGAGTAGGAGTTTTTTTTTTTTGCATTTCTTATATAAAAACATTTACTATCCTTTTTCGATTTGTTTTTATTTTACTGCTGCTTTATCTGCAAAGGAAGATTATGCACATGTTCCGCCTTTTCGAATCCATCAACTTGAATCACATGGCATATCCCTTAAGGATCGATTTGCGTTCAATATTAATATGGATTGATGTCGGTAGATTGGCCAGCCGGAATCAGAATACTCTTAGCTCCATCTCCGACAGTATCTTCTCAATTTTTGCAATAAGGGAAAGGATATGTTTTTAAATCATTTTCTCATTGAAATTCCATTTCATTATATTTAATGTGGCATTGGTTTACATTTTTGGTCGTTTTTGGTATGAGGCCGGCAGAAATATAACATCGTCGTTATGGTTGGGGATATTGGAATTATTGTATGAAGGTTTTAGGTACATATAAAGGAGGTGGTGGGATTATATTGGGTTTATTTGTGTTGGGGATTTAAATATCTTATGCTAAATTACACATGAGCCAAATTATTTTTTTTTTATCATCATATTCTCCAGCTGTCGTAACATGACGTCGATAAGCCCTGAGATGATTTGATGAATGCATAAAAAGGAAGTTATTTCTTTAAATTAGGTTTCTGGCAGTATAATATAGTATACTCGTAGCTATACTGTAGGTATAGTTGGGAATTTTAAATTTCGATTTATTTTGGAATTGAAATTGAAATCAATGAAATTTTCTGGGATTTTTGTTGAGGATTTTGTTGGTTGTATTTTCGGGTTTTGTAAATGTAAAATTATTAATGACATGATAGACGAAAGTTTTGTTGGATTTGTGGTTGACCATTTGAAATTATTTTTGGGAAAATCCATTATGGGCTTCATGCATAAAATATAATGCGAAAGTCGTTTTCAGGTATCAAAAAAGTGATTTTTATTTTTATCGATACAATTATTTGGGATTTTAGGGATTAACTAATGCCCGCTGAGTCATTTTATCTCCAAGTCGACCTCAAGATTGAACGAAATCCTGTTTTTTTTTCTTCTCTAAAACCGCACTTATGTGGTCTTTAAATATGTATTTATACAAATAAGGTTTAATTTGCAAAACTTTTGATGAAATTGATTAATATTTGGAGGTAAATAAAGGGTTTATCAATAAGAGCGCTAAATAAAACAAAAACGGTTTAAGATATCAATGAAATTCTTTAATCCTGTGAAAGAACGTTTGATGCCATTATGTATGGAACTCGATTTCTTTTGCATGGCCACCACGGGCACGCTTGCAGAAGTCCAGACGCTGAACCCAATTTTCGACGGTTTTTAAGAATAAATCGGCCGATACTGCTGCAATTTCACGTTCGATATTCGTACGAAGTTCATCAATCGTCGCTGGCTTGTTGGCATAGACCATAGACTTGACGTAACCCCAGGGGAAATAGTCTAAAGGCGTCAAATCGCACGACCGAGGCGGGCAAGTGACTGGACCATTTCGTGAGATAACACGTTCTCCAAACTTGGTTTCCAATAAATTGATTGTGACATTCGCTGTGTGGCTTGTGGCGCCGTCCTGTTGAAACCACATGTCCTCCAAGTCCATATCATCCAATTGTTGCCAAAAATATTCGGTTATCATTGAACGGTAGCGATCCCCATTCACAGTAACGTGCCGGTCTTGATCATCACGGAAGAAGTACGGCCCAATGACGCGACGCCGCCGGCCCATAAACCACACCAAACCGTAATTTTTTCGGGATGCCCAATTCACGAACATACGACGCTTCTGGTGGTCAAGCGGCTTCAGTTCTTTCATCATTTTAATCTTGTAAGGATGGAGGCCAAGATATTTTCGCAAAATTCGCCACAACGACGTCATATAGATGCCCAACGCTTGAGAACGACGTGTGAGAGACACATTTGGGCTTTCTGCAACTGAAGCCTCAGCGGCAGCAATATCCTCGAAACTACGGGCACTTTTTTGTCTCAATGGCACGGCAACATTTTGTACTGTGCCTGTGGATTCAAATTTTTCCACTAGACGCTCAATTGTTGATCTGCTAGGACGATTATGACGACCATAAATTGGACGTAGCGCTCTTAACGTTGAAACCACTGACTCCGAATTTCGGTAGTAAATTTTAACAATTTCGACTTGTTGTTGGCTCGTATATCTTTCCATCATGAAATGGCAAATCTTACTAAAGAGAAATGTCAAAAGAACGGCAAGAAATATGGTGTCGTTTGCTGTCCCTGTTGCTCTACTTTTGTAGCGTTCCTGTTGAAAAACCCTTTATAATTCTCAATCATCCAATGGAAAAAAGCTTTTAATTTTGTTCGAAGATGCTAAATTTATCTGCCGTAGGAAGACATCACAAACAGCCTAATTTTTAATGAAGCCTTCAAAGTAGTTACTTTGGAATTTAGATAGATCCTCGCTAGGTCTGAACTCTTTTGGTTCCAGAGACAAACATATTTTCCTAGTCCCTAGGCCGTCGATACTGACCAGTGCCTTGATTAAACTTGGCAGCAGTTTGCAATTTTTCCAATCGATAAGAACGTTCCCTCCCTTGAAGAGAGTTTGTTTCTGGTTACTATAGATGGCTTACAGTTTGTGGCAATTTTTGAACACTGTATTTCTGGAAGCTAGACTTTTTGGTGACTTTAAATTTGATATTCTTTCCTGTATTGTAGGTACTTTTTGACAAATTTAGCTTGTTAATGATGCTCCCTGGACGTAGCTATGTTTGAGAAAATTAAAAATGTCTTATATTCGCTCTTATAAAAAAGTTTGACCATTTTGGAGGCAGTATTGTCCCATATAAAATGATATTCTCATATTCTACTGCTCGAATAATAATAAACCACCTAAATTCTAAGCCTTAAATTGTATTCCAATGGCTTGTTTATTGAATTTGGAATAAGAAGGCAATCGTCTCTAATAACGTAATTTAATGTTTGACTTTTGATTTTGAGACACTCGTTTCAAGTTGACAGACTGATTTCTAAGTGAGGCAGGTCCTTGTCGCTAGGTGCACAAAATTGCGCAAATTAAAATTAACAGATTTGTCTACAAAAATGAAAAAAAAATTTGATTTTCAAGAAATTGATGCTTTTTATATTTTTAATACAAAAATACATATTATTTTTCTTCTAAAAAAAGAAATAAATAAATAGCTTAACATAAAACAGTCTTAATATATATACACACATACATTTAGAACATATTTTTATTTAGTGATTATTCTAATCTTAATAAAATATAAAAAAAAAATGATGGAAAGTTAAAAAAAACAATGCTTATATCTAGTTCCTGATCTTATGACTATTTATGACAGAGGTCTTTTGTTCGGAATGTGTCGAAGAGCTCGCGGATCCCATTTTATGGGATTTCGTTACTTCTCCTCCAAGTCCTCTTTATAGAGTTCTTTGAAAATTAACTTTTGTATCTTGGTACGGATTCGCAATTTTTGGGCTGAATTAAGCTGCTTCATATAAGGATGCAAACTCAACAAATAATGATAATCATCATCTTCAGGAACCGCTGAATTTTCCATTGTCGATGAACCATTGAAGTTGCTGTCCTCGGAGAGACGTTGTCGTTTTAGTTTTAGAGATGGGACATTACTATTTGAAAATGATGATGATTTTTCATTATAGAGGCTGGTGCTGTCAGACATACTGTTAAAGGAGTTATGTTGTTGGGGGGAACGCTTTTTGGCTGTATATTCTGGACGTTTGTTTATGAGGGGTTTGGGATGATCTTCTATTTCATCTTCGTCTACATCATCTTCATCGAATTCTTCATCGCTGTCTGGAATGCGAATGAGGCCATTTGTAAGATCTGGTTCGACAAGGGTCTGTTCGTAGTCCTGAGGGTTAGATTGGTTGAAGTAAAACATTGTATCTTGTTCTGTCTTTGGTAGACGATGGCGCATGTGTTCAGCTAGAATAAAAGAGAAAAAAAATTCAATATTAGTTCTTAGGTCTTTTTTAGTTCTTGTTAGGTATCTTATGTATAAGGTATTGAAAATTTTAATTTATTTTTAAATTTTAGCTAATGTAAATTTCTATGGCAACATCTTATTTAATGTCTAATTAAAGTTCTAATTAGTTACTCGACAAATAAATATAAGCACAGACTCATTAAGGAAAGTTTTGGATGCGACAAACAAATCTAACTCGAGATCTCAATCAAACATGACATTACATTACTGTAATTATATATATATATGTATGTCTGTCTGTACCTTGTCCAACAGCCTAAAACAACTGAAGCAATTCTCTTGAAATTTTGAACTAAGGGTTTTTTTTACCTTCAAAAATTAGGGCAGGTACCTGACATACATATATATGTATATAACCGTTATGAAAGAAATAATTCATCTCGGAAACGGCTCTCAGGATTTTGATAAAAAAAATGTCTGCTCAATATTTTAGGTATGGTTTTCATTTTAGTAAAAACAACCCTTTTTTTTGATTTTCTATTTCCTCGTTAATAACCGAGTTCAATCACAGATTATATAAAATTGGATATACAAATTTCAAAACATATATTTGTTTGCAATTTTTGAAATAAATCGATTTTTTTTTCTTGAAAACTCAATATTTTTAAAACGGGTTTTAAAAAAGTTGTTTTTTGGTAACACTGTCATAAAATTAAAATATACCTATGTAGGTATGTATGTACCTAAATGAATATACATATACCTACCTAACTTAGTTGAAAAGGTAGGTATGATTAACAGGTTACAGGTGCCTACCTAAATTCTTTGAAATGTTCTTAGATCTGAATCACAAAATTTGAAATAAAAAAACAACTACATCTGGTTTAACATTCCTATAGGAATCAACCTACCTTAACTTTTAACACTAATCCCAGAATCCTTATTTTAATTTTTTTTATATTTAAATGATTTCTCCCGCACATTATCAAATTCTTGAAAAACAATTTGTAAAAAATTTTAATGACTCAGTAAAAAACTCACTCAACAGTCATAAATCAAAATACTTTTAAATTAAATCAACAAAAATATTCCCAAGATATTTTACTCAATACCAGCTGATACCACTCAAACACTCACTCAATGTTCTGCTATTTCCAGTAATCCACTTTTATAACTAGGTAGGTGTCTTCACAATCGAATACATACTTAGAACAAATACCACCCTTATTTGCAAAGCACCCTGTTTAACACAAACAAAGTGTACCGAAATACCTACAACCTACGTTACGTATCTACCTACGCATACATACGAACATATATAATTGATTGAACATTGTATACTCACTCAAAAACAACAACGCATAATAGTGGATCCACTTGGACTCATGTTCAGCTGGTTGGATCAGGAAATCACCATTATCCCCCCGTGGTATCCGCTTGTATTCCACTCGAAAATTGTCACGCAAGCCTTTCCATTTCGCCTTAAGTACAACTTCTGTTGAAAATAATTGAAAAAAAAAACAAATAGAAAAAGCCAAAACAAAAATAAGTAATAAAAATTCAGTTAACTAAATAATGACAAAGTGAAGAACTGAACTGAACTGACTGACTCACTGATGAGCCAGCAATCCAGCAAGCCGCCATCACCTCACCATCACTACCATTAGCCAAACTAAACATAAACAGAGAGATCAACCTACTTGGCAATTGATGAATGGATGACAACTCTTCCCACATCTGCTCGAGGAACGGCTTGTTGCAGTGATAATTGCGATTCCATATCGCCGGTCGATTTTCCACATCTTTGATGAATTTTTCCACGTTCAGCACAATCGATGAGTTCCCTTTGAGTGCCATATTTGTTTATTTGTTGTTGTCAGCGTAGAAACTTGTAAATCTAAGACTCACAATCACAACTTGAACTCGCTTCTGCTTGCAGCTTTTGCTTGGTGATGAATGCCGGCCGGTGGTTGTTGCGCGCTCGCGACACTCCAATGAATGATTGAGAACGTTCACGTTTTACGTTCAGCTTCGGCAAAAGAGTGTTCTCCACTTTTTTGATACACAACGCTCGTCGTAGCTGTATGCGTAGCGTATTACGAGCCTATGTATTCAACCTATCTGTGTGTCTCCTTAGGGGCAGCAAAACACAGCACGTCACAGCAAAGGCAACCAGCAGCAGGAAATGCCGAAAGCCGAACCGAAGTCGATTGCCCAGCTACGAAAAACCCAAAAGCAAAAGCAACCACCACCAACGGTGTTCGAGAGTTCGAGTGTCAGCTGGCTGGCAATGGCAAGGAATTCAATGGATGGTGGTCTCACTCCCGGCGGCGTCGTTTGTTTGTGTGTGTGGCAATGCCTCCCGGTCCGTTATTGCTTCTTCTTCGGGCTTACTTGGCCTTCTGTCGTTTACTTGTTTTTTTCCAATGTTATTTTTTTTGGGACTCACTGACTGTCAGTCAGGCGGCAAATGAAGAAGAACAGGAAGAAGACTCCGACGACAGTGATACAACAACAAAAGCACTGAGATATGGTGAGGGCGATAAAATATAGGGCACAAAAGACACAAACAGATTTTATTCTCGGCAACCTTCTCTAGCGGAGAGTCCACGCTCAACTGAACGTTTCAGCGTTGGCAAGCAAGCTACAAGCTACGTGCTATGCAGCAGACGAGCCCAGCTAGAGCACAGTCATCATCGTCATCATCCAGTTCCATAGAAGTATCTGCAAAAAAAAAAAAACAACACCACAACCCAAACCAAAGCAGCAGCAGAGCGTGCGACACACATACAGTTCGTGGACACCTCAGCTCAGAGCTCACAGCTGCTGCTGCTGGTTACTGGTGGTTGCTGTGCTGCCTGGCTGGGGCTGGCATGGCAAAACAGCACCAGAGGAGCAGAATCAGAGACCAGAGCATAGCAGGGAAAAGCCAAGCGCACTAACAACAACAACAACGCACGAAGACGACTATGAAACGAGCAAGCAGCTGCTTGGCTGCGGGTTCGGGTTGGTGAATTCTCATTTCCAGCCGTCCATAGCCGAAACACGCTTTGCTTTTGGGGTACATACTCGCTCTTTCCTTTTTTTGGTGTTGTATTTTGTTCTCGATTATCTTTTCTCTGTGTAGGTTTTTTCATCTGTTCGAAAACAGTAGAGTCGGGAATATGGCAAGTACATAGCATAGTACAGTGTTGCTTGAAGGAAATGGTTAAATAGCCACTTAGTTTTTCTTAAGACTTTTTTTTTTCTTCAAGTGTGCAGTGAAAAAAAGAGTATTTTCTCTAGCTATTCCTGTTCTAAGGATATTTTACTTTTTGGCAGCAACAAGAATTTTCCTTCATGTTTAAAAGTTAAGCAGGCTTTAGAGATCAATACATCGACCATGATTAAATTGCTTTAAAATGTGTGACCTCCTGCAGAAAGTCGTTTTTTTTCAGCTCTAGTCGCAATTTTAAATAAATATCGATCGGTTACCTTCGAAGAACTTCAAAGTCAATTCTTGCTTTGGAAAAACGACGTCCGTTGTTAACAAAAAAATTACCTTTCTTGGAATGTTTGTATATAAAAGCCTAGATAGCATAAAATGCGTATGATCTTACAACTCAAGTTTCACACCACTTTCCGACTTCCTGTTGATACAAGTGACTTCCTATTATATATATAACAAGGATAATCGGTTGTCTAAACCTGGACTAATAGCGTACTTTATTAAATTAAATAATGCAGACTTCCAACTATTTCAAACTATAGTCAAAAATCTTATAATTACATACGACTACAACTATTCATGATAATCTCATGTTTTACAAATTGTTATTAAAAAGTCTAATTTGGTAAATTTCTTCTGTGCACCACTGTAGAATATCTGTTTTGCGCCCTCTTTTATCAACTTCACCAGCTATGATGGTTTTGGTTGCGGAAGATTGACTTGAACCGACATCGACACCGGTCGGTAGCAACCGGCAACGGCAGACAGACAAACAGACAGACAGACAAGGCATAAAGGGCATATTATACCCAAACCAACCAACATTCGGAAAAGAATGAAAAAACAGGTAAAAATGACACACACGCAGTTTACATATAGAACATATATGTAGGCAGAGTTTAGGCACCTCCATATACCTACTGACGTACATAAAAATCTACGTATGTTTCCAATTCCATGAAGAAGACCCTCAACGTTTTCAACCATGAACCATCATCAGCTCTGCTGTGCGTATCCCACAGATATACACTCCACCACTGCTCGCTTAAAATTTGTTGGTACATTTAGCCATAGCTCTCTCTTGAAAACTAAAACGCTCTCTGTCTCTGGATTTTATTCCATCTGAGCATGGTATACTTACATTTTGGTATACGAGCTTCAGATACAAATACATCCATCTGTCTACATAGCCAAGTTTCACATAGCTGGGCGTGGAGGGAGCATATAGCGCTTGGAACCAGCAAAATCAGGCTGATATCATCATAATCATCATCATCTTCGTCAAATAACAACAACAACCGTTCAACCGCCACAATTGAGTGACAATAATTCGTAGTTGATTTTTTTTTTTGGAAAGAACCAACTGAAGAAAAGAACTAGGTAATCTAGGGAACCGAAGGGTAGGGTAGATGGCAGCCAAAAGTCCCAACCACTGTCAGTCGGACGACCGATGACGAAGAAAAAAATACAAAAATATTCGACTCAACCGCGACGTTGACGAAGAAGAAGCTGAAGAAATCTCCGACTGCGGCTGGGTGCTGGGTCACTCTTGGCAGTGAGCTTAGCTGCTGTATAGCTGTACTATGTTTGCCATGCTCCGTTGTTGGCCATGGGGATTTATAAAACGTCTCCCCGCCTGCCATGGGGGAAATACAGATAAACGGGGGAATAGCGTGTTGCGACAATAACGCCGGACAGTCCCAGGGATGAAGGGAGTGTCAGAGTAAAGCAGTGAAGACGAAGAGTATTAAGGCCAGTAACTATATGGCTAGCTGCAGTTGAAATTGAAGAGCTTAGTGGCACATTCTCAGCGTTGCGATGTGTGTGCTTTCTCTGTGTCCCTACTTTTTGTCTGGTCCAAGCAAATCTAGGTCAGGGTATCATAAGTCATAATTCGAGTGGAATACTTTTGGCAACAATTCAAACTTATTTAACGGATGAGATAGTAGATAATATGTACATACCTATGCTATAATATTAAGGGCGGGGAATAGGTATGTTTGTTTTGGAAAGGATTATATAATTATCGGATAATTCAAGGCTTAATTAACATAAATGCATGGATTCCCAAGGTACTTTTACTTTAAAATTGCGGTCTTGTTTTTGAAAATTTTAAGGCACATTTCATCAGTTTAAATGAGATTTCACAAATTTTGCTCCGTCCTATTTGAAAACAAAACTGAAAACAAAAATCAATGGGAAATAACGGTGATCTCCAAGATCAAGGTCTTCTAAAGTGATCTAAAGCTTAGGGTTTTTTCATGAGGGCCAATCCAACCGTAAGACTCCTTTACTTACTTAATCTTATACTATTTGTCCATTTAAAAAAAAAAAAAAACATTTGTTAACACCAATAAAGATCGTCCCAAGCCTTCAGAAGATTATCTTAGAGATTTTTTTGGGAGATATTTATTACTACATTTACCTGCCCTGGAACATACATAAATATAATTTATCTAATTTTTAGTTTTATTAACCAAGTTTTGTTTTGAGATTTAGGCTCGGTAAGTTCCACCTTTGTCAGTTCCTTCCTACTGAATTTTCCCCGACACTCACTTCATTTGGGCTCGCCACGTCAAAAATGTTTGTATTTACGTAAGCAACCTGTATAGGTACATAATGCTTAGTTTACTCTGTGTTGAAGGAATCAATCTAAATATTTTGTTTGCATGCAAATGTTTTCTGTGGTGAATTAATCCTTTTTTAGAAGTGTGAACCGAGCGCGCAAAAAAAAACGTGTCGTATTCTTTTTTCGCATACAAAATAATTGCCAGTCAATTTTTTGTATATAGAAATAAAATTATTTAGACAAAATTTATTGATATTCTACATAAAAATTTTGGTCGAATTGCAATGAATTAGCGAAAATAAATTTTTTTTGTCAATCATCAAAAGCAAAAATTTCCAATCACCTCGTCCTCAATAATTGTGATATTCGAGAATTTTCATATGGCTTTTTTTCTGCACGGTGCACGGGAACTGCAAACTATGGTTTTATATTAAAAAAATCTGGAATAGCCTACTCTATCATTCATGTCACAGTAAAATCCCCTAGATCCGTATTTTCGCTAGAAGTTGATGCTGTTAATCGCTTCGACATGATTCCATCGTAAAAACTCACTGTAGAAACGCCAACAATGAACAAACACACTCTCGTACATGCATAGAGATCTTCCATTGCCGCCGACGACGCAACCGACGTCAACATTCAAATCTGCTGTCCCCTCGACCGGCATATACTCTAAGCTACCAAAGAAACTTTACATTTCAGAACAAAAGCCACATCAGTTGAGTCGTACCGCTTGAGAACGTATTTGAGATGGAAAATAACTAGAAGAATGGCAGTTCGCTCTAGAGAGTGGATTTCGAAGATACAAAAAAACGCATAGACAGCGAAAAGTAGACAAACAAAAAAGAAAATTAATTAATACCTACTCAAATTAGTCAGCTCTAGAAAGGTTTGTCAGATGCTGATTCTCTGAAGGCAAAGTAAATTCCAGCGGAGAGGTATATAGATACTTGTTTACCTGGAATTCGGTTTTATTACACCTTCACTCACTCAGAGCAAAATGTAGAGATACTTGAGTCTTTAGGCAGTGATGTATCATATTTCCGCCTGAATAAGCGATCGTTTGTCTCTCTCCAACGGACAAGTATTTAGCAAGAAGAGATAAGCTGATTAGCATCTGTTTACAACATATAGCTTGCTGGACCTATACTGGTTTCAGAAGTCGTTCCCTTTGTTTTGGAGACGATGTAATAAGATGATATCTACTGCTGATGACCCAAAAAAAGACACTGGCCACAATATTGGTGGAAGTATATACCTAAGAATATATATAAGATAGAATGCACAGGTAAAGGTACACATTCATAAAATATTCGTCTTCAGTCTGGAAGGATTTTTTTGTTAAAGCTAAATCTATGATTTTACTATACCAATGTTATCTATTTGGCATGTAGATACAAACTCGTATGTCTAAATCGCACCACATGAATCTCAAAGTCCTGGTTGTCGAAATTTATGTTTAGATTTTGTCAAAATTTTCTATACCGAATCACGTCAATTATCAAAAAAAAAAAATATTTGAATATGAAGATGTTATGGGGAACCAATGCCAGTAACAAGTCAGATTTTATTTCAAAATGAACATGAAAAACCCGTGCCATTTTGCTTGAGTTAGTGCTACTTGAGTCATTGTAAAACTTAGGCGTGGAAGTATATAAAGCAAAACGTAAGAAAAAATCACAAAATGAAAATGTTGAAGCAGTAAGATTCTAGGATTTCCAAACTTAATATTATAAAAAATATGTTAATGCAATTTACATACATTTAATTTTAATTTTAATTTTAATTTTATTTTTAATTTTAATTTTAATTTTAATTTTAATTTTAATTTTAATTTTAATTTTAATTTTAATTTTAATTTTAATTTTAATTTTAATTTTAATTTTAATTTTAATTTTAATTTTAATTTTAATTTTAATTTTAATTTTAATTTTAATTTTAATTTTAATTTTAATTTTAATTTTAATTTTAATTTTAATTTTAATTTTAATTTTAATTTTAATTTTAATTTTAATTTCAATTCGATTTCAGATCAGCTGTGGCAAATTGTAGTTATACCTTTTCAAGAAACTGCAGACATTTATGGCAAGCTTTCAAAAGAAACAAATTGCACTGAGTTGTACAATATTTATACAGGGTGCTGTTCCAAACGTTTCAGGTAAAGATTGGCTATATGACAAAAAAATTGTACACATAAAAAAATAAAAATGTATTTTGGACAGGGTGATCCAAAAATTAAATAAAACTACAAAATTCGCTCCTTTTTCCATTTAAACACGAAAACCCGATTTTCAAGCAAACATATTGAAAACCGCTGGTAGAATAACCTTTAGAAGGTGTCCGATTTTCAATTATTTGATCTTGTTCAACCTAAGCTTCAAAATTTAGCCCGGTTTCTGTTTGGATTTCAAGATTGGATACAAACAAATTCAGTAAATTTGTCTTTAGTACATTTGATGTTAGGTATGTAACATTTCAGTGCTTAGTTATTTTAGGCTTAAATTGTAAATCCAAGTACTAATCTTAAACTGTATACAAAATAAACTTGCGATCAGGCATGTATTTTATTCCATTTTATTTAGTTTTTCTTCAAAGATTTGAGTGAAAGCTCCATATTTAAGTTATCATCCTTGACGACAAATACACTAATAAATTTGTAATTCATAAATAGTTTTCTACTTCAGTCCTTCCTAGAAAATAGCTAAATGAGTACAAGTTTGGCCAACCATTAAAACGGCTATAACAGCACCTTTTAGAATACCTCCATACCTCCAACCTTTATCATTCCCACTGCAACGCAACAAGAATAAAAGGAATCCAACAGGAAATACCTTTTAACATTTTCTTTTCAATAAAATAATAAAAAAAAATCCCTACGTAAGAACCTCTCATCGTACTCAAAAGATTTATGTAGCATTTCACTTACGTATTTTGTATACGCGTTATGTCCATCGACCGGAAAAAGTAGCACCCGTGCGGAACGCCTTTGAATTTCCGCATCAGCCATCACCAGAAGGTAAAAAAAACCCTTACAAAATGCTTTCTTTATTAAGCCACTTATTGTTATGCTTTTACTTTTAGTGGAATTAAAGAAAAACTCAATGGCAAAAGGAGGAACTATCGGAGGATTTATTAAGGAATGCTTTTAGGCGGCCTCCTGGCCAACAAAAGGGGGATAATTAATCGCTGCACAGAAAAGAACAGACGGGTTCCTTAAGAGATTGCCATACTGCTCCGCTCCAACAATGGGGGTTGTGCTGTGCTGAACAAAATGTCAAAATTGCAAGGTTTTGATAAGGGATGAGATGGTGATGGTGATGGTGATGGGGCATGGAGATAGGGATAGGGAAGGACCTCTTAAAATTTAAAAAATATTTTACCATTAAAAGTGAAGTTCTTTCGAAAGTCTTCCAGAGAGAAAATATTTGTTTTGAGATCTTCTTCTAAAATCCAATTGCCCATTCCCCGCTTAACATCATAGCTTGGCCGGGTGCAAAACTATCTGATTTATGCCTGGCCATAGCCTGACCATTCCATTCCATTCCATAACATCAATTGGTTCAGATCATTCAAGACAGGCCATTTATATTTCCATTGCCAACCCTCATTCCCATTTCCCATCGGTGTGCTTCCTGCAGTAAATGGAATTTATCAGTTCACTCTAAACTGTGACGCAGGCACAAATAAATTCCCATTTCACCTGAAATGAAATGAAATTCAAAAAGACAAAAGGAGAACCCATAAAGATATTTCCCATACTTGTGTACATATCTACACTTCTATTTGCTACGCACTTTTGTTTCGTCGAATCTTGTTACCATTACCAAACAACAAGTCCAAGGATACGAACCTGTGCTGTGCCTATCTTAATGGTTATTCGTCACAGGACGAGACCGAAAACACAGCTAAATATAGATACATCTCCACATATATCTCTGCAGATTCCGAAACGCCATTAGGAAACGAGTGCGGCGGGTGATATTGTATCTAAAAGCTCTAGAATGGAAATTTATTGGATGGATTTTGCAAATCCAAATGTAGAACCCAGGTGTACTTTTGCTGGCACAGCATCCGGATCCGGAGTGATGTTAGAGTCTCTTACACAAGAATGATTATTATTGTTAGATTTTACCTACATACGTATATAGGAACACAGGTATGTATGTGCCGTATGTTGCAAGTGTAGGTACATATATCTAAATACATTTTGGAATTGCTTACAAGTGAATCTTCTTTGTTTAGAGTAGCACTGAAAAAATTGATATTGTTTTATTGGAAAGCCTAGTTAATAGTAATACCCTTATAAAAAATATAAAATACATATCTTCTTCATCTGTGCATGAAAAACATGTATATTCTGAGGCTATAACGAACTAGAAAAGATATTAAACAACTTGAAATTGGGTGAAATCGGCTACTATTACCAATTGGCCATCTTTCGGGCATTTTTTTTATTAAAAAAACTGTTTTGTATTTTAATTATAAATTTTAAAATTCACATCAATTGTCCCTCGTAAATTCTTCTTTTCAACAACAAGTCAAAAATCAAATATTTCGAAATGAAGCTGTCTCAACAAAGTTTTTACGAAATTCGGTAAAAAAAATCGTTAACACGCCAAAGTGGTAAAAAGGAGTTCATTGAAAGTGTCGTACCTGGGTTACGTACTAATTATAAGTATCTACTTTAAATTTTCTATTGTAAAAATGTATTTTCATCCACCCCAATAGTGTCATAACGAAATTTAAGTTTTGATAACAATGTGCATATTTCAAAGACAGCTAAACAATTTTACAACAAATTGTTAAATTTGTAGGTCATAACCCAACTCACAAAATTGTTACACGAAATGCAGTGTTTTAAAAACCTATATGTATATTCAATTTTTTTTTTTAAACCATACATACATAACTCAAAAATCAAAATCGGCCTTATTGTCAGTTTCACCCGAACAACATTCCACCCGGAAAATTTAACACTTCACTTTTCGCCTATTGCGAGTTTCGCCCGAAATTTCATGATAAAGAAATTCCCCCTATTGTTAACATTCCATTCGGGCGGAATATAGTCATTTCACTTCTTTTTTGTAGGCGAACGAAATTTCGTTCGGGTGAAACTCACAATAGCTTTTAAAAATTCCGGGCGAACAAAAAATTTTAAAGTGAAATATTTTTCGGGTGAAACTCACAATAAGGCTGATTATTATTTAAAAACAATATAAAATGTTTTGAAAAAAAATACAATTATTTTAAATAAGTATGTAGTTAATTTTGTAGGACATACCTAACTAAATTTAGGTAACTTACTTTATTTTTACATTACTAAAAAACCATGAGGAAAAAATAATTTAATTGCAAAACCCTTAGCTGGCAACACTCACATTGCATTTAAATTATACTACCAACCACTTACACTGACCCTTACCACCAGCGTTGCCAATAGTGTAGATTTATCTGCATTTTGCAGATTTTCCACACATTCGCAGACTTTTGAAATCTACAAATCTCCACTGCAGATTTTCTTGGCATAATGTGCCTGAAAAATATTTTGTTCTTTTTACAACAATTAATTGGTACTTTATGCTGTCATTTTTGTTAGCATTCAGTTCTATTTTAATTTCATTATTGCAAATTTCGTTTTTCCGAACAAAAAAAAATTATAATTGTAATGATTTAAATATTAATAATGAAAAATTGTGATCTAAATTAATAACATTAACATTGTGACCTAATTAATTTAAATTTATATTTATTGAATTTTTTAGTTATTTTTCGTTTTTGTTTTAAAAAAAAAATATTAATTTATTTATAAAATTGCACATTTTTTTTCGTCATTATTGCAGATTTCTGAAAATATCTACTTGGCAACTCTGCTTACCACTGAACTCTAACTGATATTTTACTTACTCTCCTCTTGCTTCAAACTGCGATTTTTTCTCTCTCATGTTGATGAGAAATGAGATATATCACTGCACCCTTAAGTCACAGTCGACTCGCAGGTACTGCACTAAATGTGTGTGATAACTTTTCGGTTCTGAAAAATATGAATCGAAATACCATTTCTACATTTACATTGCTGCCTGCACTGCCGTTTCGTTGCCTTGTATTCTGGTACTGGTTCTGACTTCTGCTACGAGTTCTTTTGGTGTGGAACTTGTGGATGTATTTGTTGCTGACTTTACTCTTCCTCTCCGTTCCATTCATCAACTCAAACAGATCCATACATAAATTGTGTTTTGCTTTTGATAAATTCAGTAACTCAGTGACGTGATTGTTGTTACTCGGTGAGGGTCTATTTGTGTTGTGTATCAAGTCTGCGATTATAATATTTTGTTTGTCGTTATAAAAATGCCAAGAAACAGCATGAGTGATGAAAAGAAAGAACAATGTCTGCTGAATGCGAAATTATGCCGGCTGATTGAAGCTAATCCGTGTATTTATGATCGTTCCTCACCGAGTTACAGTAAGAAAGATTATGTTTATGTTGATGACGTATGGATTAAAATTGCACACGAGCTAAACGAGACTGGTATGTATATGTTTGTACGTATGTATTTCATTAACTTATGCAATGGTGTACAGGGATGCCACTTTGCTGCAACTGCAGTTGAGTTGGTATATCTACTACACTTTTCGCAAAAAAAAAATCTACTGCTTTATTTCACAAACTTATTTAATTTTTATTCTATTTGATTTGAATTTTTTAAATTTTATGTTCGAAGTATTTTCTGATATCGATAATAGGTATAACATTATTTATAAAATGTTTTAGGTACAAATTCTTAAATTTTGTGAATTGCCTTACTTTTTTAGTTGCGTCCTGTAAAAAACGCTGGAAAAATATTCGCAGAGGATATGCCGGCTCGTTGAATTTGTACAAAAAAGCTGGTGGACCAAATCGTTACAGACGCTATTACCTACACAATGAGCTACAATTTCTGACAAAGCACTTATTACCAGGTCGTTTCCTTGAACCAACTGAAATGGACGAAAACCACCAAAATTCCCGTCAATTAACCGATCAATCCGACGACGACGACAGTAGTTGCACATTTGAAATCATCGTGGACTCTTCATCGTCATCTCCATCAGTTCAAGAAAAGGATCATGTTCCTACTCCCGAGCCAGAACCAAAACCGGAGCCAAATTCTGAACCGGTAGTAGATTATGAAGAGCCGTCTACGTCTACTCAAGCCAAAAAATCCCATCAAAATATTTCCGAAGAATTCCCAATCTTCAGCAAGTCACAAGAAAAAGATCCAGATGCAGAATTCTTAAATATCCTATTGCCTGAAATGAAAACCATGAATTCAAGACAGAAAATATTATTCAAAGGGAAAATCTTTCAAGCTCTTGAAGAGGTGTTCAGTGATTCCAGAGAATTTCCACCAAAAAAGGAATCATCGGTATCGCAAAGTAGTCCCCAGCTCCAAGAAAATGAAAATATATCAATAAAGCAAGAAAATGAAAGTGTGGAAATATAGATGATTAAGAAAGATGCTTAAATTTTTTTTTCTCATAATGAATAACATCACAATTGTTCCATCAAATCTTGTCAAAATTTTACTAAAAACATCGAAAATCGGAGAAAAACGAAGAAAAGACAGATTGGACAGTCTGGATTGAGATAATAAAAGTTGAATTCTATATAAATTAGAAAATGGTGACATTATTTTACTCATTGTTCTACTCAAGTCCTTTGATTCTTCCCTACAATAGAACCACTGTAAAACCATTGCAAACACCAAACACGTATCCAAAAAAAAACTACCTTCCCTTTTAAAAAAAAAATGATCTAATAACGAATTCTTTTCAATCTTTTAACTCGGTTTGTGATGTAGTCGACCTTTATGTCAGCATCAGAGATAGGTTTAAAATCGTTTTGTAAAGCTTTATATTTTTGTTTATAATTATTTGTGTATATATTTAAGTAATATTGTCAGTTCACCATTTTATTATACATACTTCCATTTTGCATTTATTTATATTCAACTTATTATAAACTATTATAAATGTTATATGTATTTTAGTCGTCACAGGTACAGTTTGTCAGTGCCAGATTAAAGTTAAACCCGAGTTATCTCATAAAATTTCGTCAGTTCACTTAGGATTAACTGAACAGATGCTTTTGATGTTTTATCCATCGAATTTGTTAAACCGAAAACTTGTTTCCTCAGTTAAATGTATGTAAATTGGCTTCTAGAGTGAACTAACTGGTTTAAGTCACCATTGAAAAACTGGGCCTAAGAAAATTACGTTTCGATAGTTGAAATTAAAAAAAAAAAAAAAAGTTAGTGTCTAAACTTGAACTCTAATAGAAACTACACCCAAATTTGTAAAATTTTGAAATGTTGCAACAAAAATTTTATCGATATAAATTTTCCGTTTCTTATTTTGGAATTCCCACTTTCAATTTTAAACGAAAATTAAGCGCACATCCATTTAAATATAAATTTTTTTTCTAGTGTTTTAAATATATTTAATTTTTTTTTAATTATATATAAATAACTCAACAATCATATTATTATTTAAGAAAGCATACATTATTTTGAAAAAAAAAAAAATACAATTATTTTAAATATGTAGTTAATTTTGCAGGACATACTTTACTACATTTAGGCAACTTTCAATATATTTACTATTTTAACACTATTAAAAACCATGGCGAAAAAAATAATTTAATTAAAAAACCCTTAGCTGGCAACACTCACATTGCATTTAAATAATGCTACCAACCAGTTACACACTAGCGTGGTAAGTATCATTATAGAAGATTTCTGAAAATATCAACTTCGCAACACTGCTTACCACTGAAGGACAACTTATAGTTATTTTACTTCTCACCTCTCGCTTCAAACTGCGATTTGTCATATAAATACCATGCTGTGGCTGCCATTGCCATCTCTTCCTCCCTGTCCCTACTTAAATTGTTCTCTCGGATGTTGATGAAAAATGAGATATATCGCCGCACCCTTAGTAACAGCCGCCTCGCAGCTCATAGGTACTGCAATAAATGTGTGTGATAATTTTTGGTTCTAAAAAATATGAATCGAAATACCATTTATACATTGCTGCCTGTTCTGTCGTTTCGTTGGCTTGTATTCCGGTTCTGACTTCTGCTACGAGTTCTTTTGCTTGTGGAGTTTGTGGATGTATTTGTAGCTGACTTTACTCTTTCTTCTTCATCGTTCCTTTCATCAACTTGAAACAGATACATAATTTGTGTTTTGGTTTTGATAAATTCAGTTACTCAGTGACGTGATTGTTACTCGGTGAGGGTCTATTTGAGTATCAAGTATGCGATAAAAATAATTTTGTTTGCGGTTATAAAAATGCCAAGAAACAGCATGAGTGATCGAAAGAAAGAACAATATCTGCTGAATGCGAAATTGTGCCGGCTGATTGAAGCTAATCCTTGTATTTATGATCGTTCGTCACCGAATCACAGTAGGGGAGTGGGAGATTATGTTTATATTGATGACGTATGGATTAAAATTGCACACGAGTTAAACGAGACGGGTATGTTTGGATATGTTTGTATGTATGTATTTCATTAGGTAGGGAAGGGTAGGTGCATCAGTGTACGGGGATGCCACTTTGCTGCAACTGCAGTTGAGTTGGTATATCTACTACACTTTTCGCAAAAAAAAAATCTACTGCTTTATTTTACAAACTTATTTAATTTTTATTCTATTTGATTTGAATTTTTTAAATTTTATGGTCGAAGTATTTTGTGAATTGTCTTACATTTTTAGTTGCGTCCTGTAAAAAACGCTGGAAAACTATTCGCAGAGGATATGCAGGCTCGTTGAGATCGTACAAACATGCTGGTAGACGATTTCGTAAAAAACGCTATTACCTACACGATGAGTTACAATTCCTGATAAAGCACTCACTACCAGGTCCTCGAAGGTATCCTATCTTTGAACGAATCGAAGTGGACGAAAACCATCAAAATTCCCGACAGTCAATCGATCAATCCGACGACGACAGTAGTTGCACATTTGAAATAACTCTGGACTCTTCATCATCATCTCCATCAGTTCAAGAGCCTATTTCAGAGCCAGAGGCAAATCCTGAACCAGTTTATGAAGAGCCGTCTACTCAATCGAAAAAATCCCCTCAAAGTACTATCTTCAGCAAGTCACAAGAAAAAGATCCAGATGCAGAATTCTTAAATATCCTACTGCCTGAAATGAAAACCATGAATTTTAGACAAAAAATATTATTCAAAGGGAAAATCTTTGAAGCTCTTGAAGAGGTGTTTCGTGATTCAAAAGACTTTCCACAAAAAGAAGAATCATCGCTATCGTAAAGTATTCTCAAGTTCCGATAAGGACGTTAGAATGAAAATTTTACGGACTAAGATTTCACTCAGAAAAATTACATTGAGAACCTCCCAGACTGGCCGCGTCCATATCTATCCTTTTATTGGACCAGTTTCACAATGAAAAGGAAAATGTATCAATAATGCAAGAAAATGAAAGTGTCGAAATATACATAGATGATTAAGAAAACTGTTTTAATTTCTCTATTGTTTTTTAGGTTGGGGTTCACTGGTATTTTCTAGGATACGTATATTAAACAACATATTATGTTGGTACTAATATTTGACTATTAGTTTCAACAAAACAGTAGTACACAAAAATATTTCGCAAAAACCAAAATCTTTAAAACGTTGGCCCTTATATGTAAGCCTATCTACATATAGTATACCTAACTTACAAGAATTTATTACCTACTTTATTAAAAAAAAAATATTGCACTCGTTAATTTTGTTAGTGTTTATGTTGCTGTATATAGGTACGCAATTTGGATAGCTTAAGCTTTTTTATTTATACAACATTAAAAACCTAACGAAAAAAATGTAAACTATTTTTGAAAACTTTTAGCTGGTAGCACTGTAATGTGATTGAAATAATAATTTACCACTGAACTGAACTCGCCATTTTCTACTCTCCGCCAGGCTTGCCAGATTGGGCTATTTGTCAGAAATTTTGCTATCTTTTTCCAAAATTATCGATAACAATTTCAGTATGACAGCCAAATCATAATTGGGCTTTAAATAGCCCAAATCTAATTTTGGGCGATATTTTTTTTGTTACAAACAAATTAAATAAATAAAACACTTTTCAACTCCTCTTAAGTAGGCTTTAGATCACGAAAAAGGAAATATTAAAACAGTTTTCTCCCCCTAGACATACCCTTAACGCAGTCCACGGTTAAAAAAATTTGCTGTAAAAACTTTTCACCCTCATTTGAAATGATAAGTATATTAACCAAACAATGTACCAATGTGATAACAATGACCATGAGGAGGACAATGACGATGATTCTGATGAGTATATCACATTTATTACACTGATTTTCAACGAAGTTAAATATGATAATATTGTTAACTCTTTTTTAGTATGAACAAAAATGTATTTTATTTTTCGTTGTTTTTTTTTAAAATAAGTTGTGATTGAAGTTATCGAAAATTTTTTCTTATTATTTGGGCTACTTTTTCGGCTCCGATTTTCGGCTACAAACATTTTTAAGTTGGGCTATCGAACTAGTTCAAGACATGGCAACCCTGCTCTCCGCTCCGTTAGGTATCTGCCTCTCTCATGTTGATGAAATATATCGCAGCTCGCACGGTTCCAGTTGCAGTCGTAGCTCGTAGGTTCACAGGTAGGTATATTATGTATCTATAAATGTGTGTGATAATTTTCGGTTGTGGAAAATGTATATCGAATTATCATTTCCACATTGCTGCCGCTCTGTTTTGGCTTCTCATTCTGATAGTTGTTTCTTTAGCTTCTTGATTTTGTTGTTGCTGTGTTGACTGACTCATCTGTCTCCGTTACTACGAATACGAACAGATAATTTGAGATTTGATAATTTCAGTTGCTCGATGACGTGGTTGTGCGAAAGAGGGTTTGTTTGAGTATCAAGGTAGTCTGCGATTTATATATTTTTTTTTGTTGTTGTGGTGATGGAGACATCAAAAGACAGCATGATTGACCATAAGATGGAGTATTATCTGCTAAATGCAAAATTATGCCAGCTGATTCGAGCTTATCCGTGTATGTACGATCGTTCGGCACCGAATTACTTGAAGAAGGAAAATGTTGATAGCGCATGGGCTAAAATTGCTCGTGAGGTGAAAGATACGGGTATGTACCTATATTTGTATATGTTTGTCTGTATATCTTTGGTTTCTTTAACGGTGTGTGTGTGTGATAAAAAAAGATTGCGTGCGTCATAATCGTAGCAACATTGCTGAGTTGATTTTGTTGGGCTGAAAATGTTGATGAGATAATTTTATTAGAGTTGCTGTGACTGATTTCTGGTTGCTTTTCTTATGTTTTTGAAAAATTTGGTACATAGTTTAAAAAATGAATTTTATAATTTCTTGGAAATTTCTACCTGCATTTGAAAGATTATTCATAGGATATTTTTTTTTTAATTTGCAATTTGTAGGGTAAAAATAAAAAAAATTTTCGATTTAAGAAATTCTTTATTTGTTTGAAAGGTTTAATTTAGGATTAAGGGATAATCTTTTTCAAATTTTGTTACTTGTAGGGTGAAATGGGGTAAGAAAAAAAAATTATACGATTACGAATTATGCAATTCTTTCTTTGTTTAGAAAGGTTTCTAGGGAAATGGCTTTAGGAATATCCTTTTTCAAATTTTATTATTTATAGGGTGAAATCGGGTAAAATGAAAAAACTGTAAGTATTCGATTTAAAAAATTCTTTTGGTGTTGGAAAAGGTATTCTTTCGAAAATTGCCTTAGGGGTATTCTTTTTCAAAATTTTGTTATTTGTATGGTGAAATGGGGTAAAAAAAAGTGACCGATTTAAGAATTTTTTTTTGTTTCAAAGGTTTTTTTAGGAAATGGGGTTAGGGATGTATCTACTTTTTCGAATTTTGTTATTTGTAGGGTGAAATGGGGTACAAATATTATTAGGAAATGGCTTTAGGGATATTCTTTTTCAAATTTTATTAATTATAGGGTAAAATGGTGTAAAAATAAATAAATAACGTAAAGTTATATCCGATTTAAATAATTCTGTTTTTGTTGGAAAGGTTATTTTTAAAAATTTGATATATGTAGAGTGAAATGGGATAAACACAAAAAAGTGTTTTTTTATTACAAAAATTCTTTCTACGTTGGAAAAGTAATAAAGGTTGGACTAAGATAATCATATTTTTATGAATTTCGCCATTCGCAACGTAAAGTGGGTCAGTAAATTGTATTCAATTAAAGTAGCTTAAATATTTATCTATATTTTCTTTTGTAATTTTTATGCTAAGCTTAGGTTTGTCTACCCGTGCGAAGCCGAGCGGGTCAGCTAGTTTTGTTATATAAAAAGGTCACGAAAAATAAAATAGAAGTATCTAAACCATCGAAATTTAAAAATACAAAAATGTATCATATAGAGGAGAGCTGGTGAATAAAAGCAAACCTGTCGATACCAAGGTTTTTTTAAAAATTATTTTTCAACCTTTTAGGTCTTCTAAGGGTCTACAAGGCTTTTTAAGAGAATTCTTAATCATAGCCGGTTCTTACCTTTAAAAAATGTGTAGGTATTTACCTAAACATAAACAATCTTTTTCATACAGAAACAGACGTTAGTTTTTTACATCGTTTCCTTTCCTAATCAAAGGAATTAATGTGACAAGATTGGTTCGCAGCTTCTCATATTTTAACTGATTTATTTTTTTTTTTTAATTTTAAACCGTTCATTATTTACCTATTACTATTTGATAATTTTTATATTTTTATTAGTTGCGTCATGTAAAGAACGCTGGAGAAACATTCGCACAGCATATGCCCGCTCGGTGAATATCTACAAATCGCCTTCTGGACCGAATCGTCACAAACGCTATTACCTACACGATGAGCTACAATTTTTGACCAAGCATTTAGCACCAGGGCTGCCAAGTCTTCGTGTCTTAACTCCATTAGAATTGGACGAAAACCATGAACTTTCCCGTCAATCTGTCGATCAGTCTGACGACAACTGTACGTTTGAAATAACCCTGGACTCTTCATCTCCTTCTCCACCAGTTCCAGAGAAAAGTCAAGAAGTGGAGCATGTTTCGATTCCAGAGCCAGAACTGGAAGCACAACCAGTACCAGTACCAGTACCAGAACTGGAACCAGAAACAGAACCTGTGACAGAACCAGATAACGTTGATCCACCTGCTCAATCCAAAAAACGCCATCGAAGTATTTCTGATGAATTGCCAATTGTCAGCAAGCTACAAAAAATGGATACAGATTCTGAATTCTTGAGTAGCCTACTGCCTGAAATGAAAAACATGAATTTGAGACAGAAAATATTATTCAAAGGAAAAATCTTTCAAGCCCTAGAAGAGGTCTTCAGTGACCCCAAAGACTTTCCCCAAAAAGAGGAACCATTCATACCACAAAGTAGTTTTCCAACTCCAGGTACGGGAGGGAAGTTGGCTAGACGATTTTTCGGAAATAAAGTTCTCCCTGATCGAAGAGAAAAACTACCTGCAGGATCTCCAAAGCCTGGCAGGGTGCTCATGGTTCAATTGGCACAGTCTCTCAACGACAATATAACAATAAAGCACGAGAACGACAATGTGGCAGTAGCAGTAGATGATTAAGAAAGTATAATATCTATAAGTAATAATAATATTTCTATTTTAAATATAATTTATGTTTTTTTTTTTTTTGTAATAATATAATGAAATCACAACAGGGTTGCCAGTTTTTAGGTTTTCCCACAGATAAAGGGTTTTTTTTTTAAATCGTTGGGGGGTAATCTGAAGGGAAGATGTTTGAGGGGGGGGAATCTAGGGCGATTAATGCAGAGCTAAAAGGTTGAGGAATCGTATGGGTATTGAAGCAGCTGATGTCGAATTATATATTCCTTACATTCTGGATGTGACAATTTTACAGCAACAGAAGAAATGCTGAAAACTTTCACAAATGATGTACCAAACCTACAGACAAAACGAAGATGACGATAATATTTTAGAACTTTTTTAATAAAGTTTGAACATTTTTTTTAATTCCTTCATATTTTAATTTTCGTATTTGTTCATTCCCTACTCGTATATTTATTATTTACGTTAAACAAAATTTCTTTTTTACTTAGTACTTTCCTTACGAATGTTTTATTCTCAGCCTGGCTTCTCAACTTTACTGAGAATTTATTAAAATTAAAATTTATGACTGAATAAAATTAGTTATACCTAAAAAGTTGAAAAAAAAATTGGATTTTTTTTGTTTGTTAAAATGTGGAAATCTGGGGGGTTTTAAATTTTTCCTGGGGGGGGAGGGATTTTGTTTCATCTGGCAACACTGAATCACAATATATTTTTTTATTTACTCAGAATTATCCATTAACATTTGTCACTGAAAATACGAAAACAAAGAATTGTTGGTGAAAGCTTCGATTGAGGGGGATAATAATGCGATAAATATCTCGTGAAATCTCAAATCTCAAAAAAAACGTCTTAGTAGTTAAGCACCTCATCCTCTGTCTACCGTTGCAATCCGTAAACTCATACCAAAAAAATCCACCTTAACTTTTGCGACTTTATAAAGGCTGAACTGATATAAAGGGTTTTCCAATAAGAGGTGTTATTTTGAATAGCCCGCTATTTCGGTAGCTGTCACTTTTGAAGCTGTCATTTTTCGACATTTGACAAGTAGAAACTACATTAATAAAAATGGAACGATACACGCTTCAACAACGCATTGAAATTATTAAAATTCACTATAAAAATGGTGAAAATTTGGCAGAGACGGTTCGTAAAACTAAAACATTTCCACAAACGTCATTACACCGTATTTTGCATAAAGACTTGGGTCTTAAAGGCTTATAAAGTTCAGTTAACACAAGAACTCAAGCCGGCTGATCATCAACAACGTCTTGTCTTTGCTGATTGGGTCCTTGAAATGCATGAAAATGATCCGGAATTTCATCGAAAAATCATCTTGACTGATGAGGCCCATTTCCACCTCGGAGGCTACGTCAATAAGCAAAACTGTTGCATCTGGGGCTCGGAAAACCCAAGAGTTATTGTTGAAAAGCCTCTCCATCCTCAACGCGTGACTGTTTGGTGCGGTTTATGGTCCGGCGGGGTCATTGGACCTTACTTTTTCGAAAATGAGGCTGGAGCAACAGTTACGGTCAATGGATTGCGCTATCGAGAGATGATTAATGATTATTTATGGCCGGAATTGGATGGTATTGATCTGCACAACGTTTACTTTTAACAAGACGGCGCTACGTGCCACACAAGCAATGAAACCATCGATCTTTTACGGGAAAAGTTTCCGGACCGTGTTATCTCTCGAAGAGGTGATCACAATTGGCCACCGAGACTTTGTGATTTAACTCCTTGCGACTTCTTCCTTTGGGGCCACGTGAAAGATGAGGTCTACGCCAACAGCCCAGCGTCGATTCAAGATCTCAAAGATGGAATTCGTGAGGCTATCGACATATGGCAGCCACTTTGCGATTTGGTTATGGAAAATTTCATGGAAAGGATATGGTCCTGTAAGCGTGGTCGTAGCGGCCATTTGGCTGATGTTGTGTTCCATTATTAACGGCATACCTTCCTCTTTATAATGAAATAAACATCCGATCATTTATCTCAAAAAATTCCATTTTTCTTTGAATATCAAAATAACACCTCTTATTGGAAAACCCTTTATCTACAATTGTCTGTGTACAAAAAATCATTATTTTTCGATGAAAATTTCCTTAAGCTCCATTTTGTTAGGTTTTCCGTTTCTATGCTTTGTCCTTTTCTTACCGAAATGTGTCATGCTCACGAATCGTCTCGTTTCGTTATAGACGAGTACTACGACTGTTTGTGGCTTTAGTGCAGCTTGTGTGTACCTCACTTTTGTTTTAATAGGCACCCGCACACGAGGCGTAAACTGCACGTTTTCTTCATAGCCCACAAGCTTTAAATCGCCTGGCGTTGAGGAGGGTCAGTCGTCAGACGTACTGTTTGAACGATTTGCTGAACTTTTTAGTGAAAGAAAAGAAAAAATATGTCTCAGATGTGACGCTTCGTGCGCAAAAGACTAAGGGCCAGTTTCACAGTCGACACTTACCGGAATAAGTGGTACTTAAGATTCCCATATTAGGAATTCAAGCTAAATTTCATAGCCAGCGTAAGTGGAACTTAAATCACCAACGTCGGAGACGTAAGTGCCACTTATTCAGGTAACAGTACACTGTGATATTGGGAATTAATCTTTCACATTCCCCACTTAGGTATCACTTTTCTGACTGTGAAACTGGCCTTAAGAGTGGATGAATCGTCCCTGTATGACGATTCTAGTATGCATAAACGTGTATGCCTATACGAATAGTGTGCAGAAGGCCTAAGGCTATATTTTGATCGCAAGTTAACTTTGTTTTAAGAATTCAAAACATACCTTCTAATGAGTCACGCTTCAAATATATGTAAAACGCGAATAATGGTTTAAGCATTCTCAAACTTAAGTTTGGTCATTTAAAAACCCTGAGTGTGTGTGCATTTTGAACCTTGCTCCAAATATTTAGCCTCAAATTCCATTAAATAATATATTCGTTTTCTCTTATCCCGCGGTAAACATCGATTACTTTGCCTTCAACAAATAACATTAAGATTTTATTCTCAAATGGTCCACACGGATGGTGGGCTCAGAAACGTTGGTAGGTATGGATCAGCCGTTGGAATAACACAAGAACAATAAAATAAAAGTCTTTCAAAAAAATATTTTGTTTTTATATTTTACTGCTTATGACAACTATTTCGACTTTGGCCATTATTCTGGTCTTACCATTGCCACCCTCGCCCAAAATCCAACTCAACTCCTTCAGCAAAAAATAAAATACCTAAATACAAAAAGTCGCGACCTCCTAAAATCGCTTTATTGGTTTAGTTGTGTGTTGTTTGAATTTATTGACGAAAGCCAAAGATGGGAAGCGGGGTATAAAAAGACTCCTTGGGGTCCACAGCAAAAGGCCAAACATGAAAATTCACTTAAGATTTTTCATTGATTTCTTGTATTGGCTCATTGTATAGTTTGGTTATGATAATTTTACGGCCTCTTTGACTTGCCTCTTAATAGCTTCTTAGGGATTTTGATGGTTATGCTTATGATTATGCCGCCTTGACGAGCGGTTTATTCACGATTAAAATATTTTTAACAATAACGAAAGCAAAAAAGGGGATAGTTTATTCGGCTTTCTAAGTGGTGGGGTTAAAGGGCTTGAAAATGTTTAAGGCAAAACTGCCCGTTTGGGGGTACCTATACCATCATCTACCATATCTATACCGACCAAAACCCATTCACATCATCATTAATCTCATAAAGTAGATGCACCCGATGTTACACAAGTTGCCTCTGTATAGATAGGTATATCCTTTCTTCTCGATGTGTGTGCTGTGCATTATTATTACCATCATCATCATGATATCCCCGATGAACGGTTGAGAGGATGTGCTGATTCATGCAATATTGAGTGAAATACAAACAATTCAACTTTTGCAGTTCAATGAGTGTGAAATTCAATTATTGCAATATCCTTAAAGTCCGTTCCATTGATCCCTAATACACTAATATATTGCTTCTCCTACACCGAGACGACAGACCTCCACAACGACAACGACGCCGACCCGACCTAGTCTGATGGGACAATGGGACATATCAAACTCAAAATATAGCTGATGATAGTCCAAACCAACGAGAACGACAGAGAAAGTGAGACCGACGAATCAGGCACGATGATGAACAACTGCATCTGGAGAACTTGCAAACTTGACAGAAATGATGATTGACTTCAAGTTGTAAATTTACACAACCAAAGACATCATGATGAATGGAAAGGAAAATAAAACAACGCATTTTTGGTGGTCTTACATTGTTTGTAAGCGTAAGGACTAAGGAGTTATAGGATAAGAAAAAATAAACGATATTTGGGAGGATGTGCGACATATTGAAAGTTTTGAGCACAACGGCAACAAAAAAAAAACAAACAATTGTGTAAAAAATCCTCGAGCAATTTTCACAGCGTAAATTGTTGGCAATAAATCTCCATAAATCGTGCAAGGAAAATCCTTTTATGTGTCCTCCTTTCTTATTCTATTTTTGTGTCGTTCTCTGTAAGGCTCTGCCTGACTTATTTGATGCCAAGAGGGTGGCCGCCGCATGCTTTTAAGGGTGTCAAAGAGCTCTCGCTCTGCTGATGTGTATCCACCCAGCATCCGCAATCCCATAGTGACGTTATGCTCACTCATGTTGCATGCAATTCGCGAAAACAGTAATTTACATACGACAAACGTGCAACTTGAGATTTTGCTATTAAATCTTTTATTGTTTTTTTTTTGTTGTTTGTAACTGTAAGTCCAGAAACGAACATCATTCAATATGAGAATGGTTTGGGGAAGGAACATTTAAAGTAACAGATTGTGATGAAAATCATCGGACACTGAACTAAATTAGATATAATTGTAAAGAAGACTTTTCCATATTTCAAAACATGTAACATTAGATTTTTGAAAAATTTAACGCTATAGAGGACTTCAAGGTGTCAAATACAAGAAAGGATCGTAATTCTAAGCTTCATTTGGAGGCAAGTTTCAGAGAGTTGATTAATCATAGACTGCAGAACTTTAATTTATGGCCTTTTCGATTGGCAATCATCCAGAAGGGTCCGGAATGCGTGTAAACCCTTCTAAATGTCTTCTATTAGGATTCGGAATGACAGTTCCTCTCCTGAAAAGAAGAGAGAATGCTTCTTGATTTGATATCAGAATCGAACCTAGAATTACTCACACACTCAAACACAAAAGTTGTCAAAGTTGTGAAGTGTCATTACAGAAAGGTAAACAACATTTTCAAGTATAAATTTGAAATTGAAGATTATTTGGCAAATTGTGAAATGTGTGTGACAATAAAAATAAATTTTAAATAAATAAAGTAAAAATGGACACAAGTGACTTTTTATCATCCTCTTCATCATCAAGCGATGATGTTGTATTGGTTGTAAAAAAAATTATTTCAACATTTAAAAATGTATTCATAACCACATACAATAAATATTCGATTGTAGTAGAAATTTTACTGAATGAATTCGGAAAAAAGCCACAAGTTTTTGGCGGCTGCATGTGACGTTTCATAAACACAATGGCGCAAAATTTTAAACAACCTCATGTTAAGGTTTTAGCATGATACCAGTTAACACTTTATTAACTTTAAAGCTCTTTATTAAAATGTTCTGATTTTTAAACACTTTCTAACTAGTATCATACCAAACCTATTTTCTTACGAAATTCAAACTGAACGCGTCTAAAACAGTGACATTTCGTGTTTTTCTATGTCAAAGTGACATATGGATTTAGCAATATGTTAAAAAGATAAAAAGCAAAGATAGTATCATGTTAAACTCGTTTAAAAATTGAAAAATCCTCTTTTTAGCCTAGTATCATATTAAAAAGGATTTAACACTTTACTAAATCGTCAGGACTGTTTGTGTGTTTTATTGGAATTCCGAATCGGAGAGTTCTTCCGCATTGCCAATCGAAAAGGCCATTATAGTTTCAAGTGCAATGTTCCGTATACATACAAGGTGCAGCAAAAGTAATGTTATTGCAAATGGCGTCAAATGTCAACAGATACAAACAGCTGTTAAACTAGTTTTTTTGCCACAAGTTTCTGAAGTGGGTCTCAAACATTTTCTTGTTTTTCAGCAGAACGGAGCAACCGCTTACACAGCTCGGCCAACGATGGACATTTTGAAAAAATAGGTTCTGCAATGTTACCGACATGTGGTATCGTGTGCAGCAACAAAATCGTGATTTTAGGATATCGTAGCCATTCGCACCCTCCATTTTCGGGTATTATAAAATAAATCACGTCGTGGTATAGCATTTACCGAAAAGGTAAAAATATTGTATATCGTCCGCTTTCTGTCAACACCTCGTAAGTGCTATTAGACATCTGTCAAAGATCATGTTAGATATCCATATTAAGATCAATTCACCGAGATAGCTTGCATCGAATCTTAAGACAGCGTATCTCTACTTGACATATCATGTCAAAAAGATTATTTTTACTAAGAGAAATTAGGTCTGTTCGATTATTTCCCAACACTTGAAATTTCTTACAATTTAAGTTTAATTTTATTTTCTAATATGAAATTTGACAGAACTTTGGACTGAAATTGGTAGAAATGGGCAATTTTTAGAAGTAAACAGATGTCAAAATTGTGTCACTCCCTCCGCAGCTCTTTCATCGAATTCTATTATCGGGGTGATTATTTCCTGTCGCCTGGTTAAGTTGTAATCTTATGTTCGGCGAACCTTTCTCTCTACGCTCATTTTAAGAAGTTGTCCGTTTAATTTTCAACACAATAGTTTTATATTATTTGCCTTATCCCGCCCATCATCTGAACGGTTTTTTTCGCAGTTCAATACCAACCAACCACTCTCCTATATAAAGACTAGCCAAAGAAGCGTTTTTAATTCTTCGAAACACTATAGGATTTATGTAATTTTTATGCGGTGTCAAAGAATCGCCAATAAATTCTGCACTTCCTTCCATTCTGTTGGTTGTGTGTATTTTTCCAAATTTCGTCTATTTTTTTCCACTGACTTTTCGACGAAAAATGTCCTGCGTGCAAAGCTCTCTCTGCATTTGACTGTGAGAAAATCGACTTCCTTTTATTTTTTTCTTACTCTGAACCACACACACAGCTACTTTTTTTTGCAAGATATAAATTCTCTAGTTCACCCCCATTTCCATATAAAACAAACCGGGCAGAATGTCCTTCTTTCATTCCAAATTGCTGGTCCGTTTTTGGGAGTTTTTATCATCGTCATCATTTTAGTATTTTAGTCTGGTAGGTACACTATTGCTGGAGTTTTATTTTTCTGTTTTCGCAACGATAACCTTTTTCGTCACCCGTTTATCTCTGGACCTGGCTTGGCCGCAAATAAGGACATTTCATTTTTGCCTTTGCTCTCGGTCTCGACGAGCACGAGCACGAGGACGTTGGTCATTTTCTATTCAACGAGGGTGTTATAAGGCAATGTAACATACGTTTATTTGTTGGGGTGATCAGTGGCACAGCAATATACTACCAACTACTATCCTGTTTCCTATAATAGTACTTGATGTATCGCCTTAACCAATGCGTTGTCGTCGAACTACAGAGGACACGATTTTATTTATTCCCAAATTAATGCGGTATATTTGTTATGTCACTTTAAATGGGGGTGTTTTTGTGTATGTGTCGCAACAGCAAGGACAATCGCTTAATAGAACCTTTTGTAAAAGGATGTCATTCAGGATCAAAGCCGGGAACCAGGTCCAGGACATTCGCAGATGAATAAAAGAATACAAAAAAAAAAAAAAAACACAAACTGCACACTCGGTTATATTTGGAAAAGAAATTGGGATCTTTTCCGAGAATTTCTCGTCTGAACTTTTTTGTTGTTGCTTGATGTATCCTTTTCTGCGACAATACAAACAAATTTTTCTGTTTCGAGATGAAACTAAATAGGACTTCTATTTGTCAAAGAATAAGAAGGACATTTTTATCTTGCATTTTATGGGTAGAGGATGAGGGATGGATTAAGTTAACACACATCACACATGTGGTCAGTAGCGCTTTCAATGCTTTCATTCGTCGAGTTAAGTCAGTGGAGGACAACAAAATAGAAAGAAGAAGTGAACAAACAAGCAAAATGCAAATGAGAACGAAGTTGCCAATTTCGGGATTAAATTTAAATGGGTTTTGTACATTTTCGAAAAGGGTATAGGTAGGTACTGGCTGATTTACTTAGTGAGATTGGATTCGAGGATACAATTTTTGTATTGAGATAGAATATCGTAGATTGTAGATACTATAGATAGATGCGTGTTCTTTTGGAAAGGCTTGAATTTAAATTGCTAAGCCTGCAGGGATGAAGTAGAGAATATTATCAAAAGAAGTATATGTACCGGTTGTATTCAAAGAAATTGGGTAAATTTCGGATTTTCTTTTTCTTCATTTATTGGTACAACTTTAAGAGTTAAGCTTTGAATACATGCGAAATTGCGAAGTAGACTGGAAATTGTTATGTCTATAGTAATATTTCAGGATTAAGGTTTAATCAAGGAAAAAATGGTGATGCTTTGTGAACTTAAAATAAGAGAATGACTTTTTGCTTTGAATTTCAGAAGATTTAATTTTTTAAACTAGCGGAACCTGTTGAACGTTGCTTCTTCTAAGTACATAGAATTAATGTGTATTTTATTATACCTAATATGTACATGTGTTAGGAGTTAAAAAGCAGATATCCTGCAAGTTAACATTTATAAAAAAAAGACTTCAAAGGAGTTTTTGTTAAAAATAAATTTTATATTTTCAAACTGATTTTGTTTATTAATAAACATATTTTTGCTTTTTTTTTGTCTTTCAAGTCTTTATGATTGGAAGCAAGGCAACACTTCATAAAATTGGAGCATATTTCAAAATTCAAAAACATGTAGCGTATATATATGTACATATGAACCGGATTTATGAACATTATGATTGTAGTAGTAAACGCTTCAATGAAATGAGTGCATGAGGCATCCGTTCAATAAATATTAAAGGGAATGCCCATTCTACTATGGAGCCTTGGCCCAGAGTGTACACGAACGAGTTTGGTACCAAATGAAAGGTGACGTGAAGCCCGATACATGAGTAAAATATTTTCAAATTCGTTCATGGGAATGTCAAGATATATGGGCTTGAAGTTGACGATTGCAAAATACGGATTTCAGATTTTGTTCCAAATAATTGTTGTAAAGCTACAGTAGTTCTCTTGAAATCCTTTTATATTTATAATTAAATTTGAATTTTTAAAGATTTAAAGATGTTCTTCCGCTGAAACGAAAATTTAATATTTAAGTTCAACTTAAGCGCTTATGTTCTTCTTTTCCTCAGCGTAAACTGTCATATAAGCTGTTATGTTGAGCTCAAATATTTAAGTTTCGTTTCAGCAAATGGGCTTAAATGTGACACGTTTTGATTAAAACATAATTGATTGTTTTTTTTTTTGAATCATCAATCAGTTCGAATATATATCGTTTATTCTATTGAACCATAGTAAATCAATCGCCAGCCCCCTCACCCTAAAACCCCTACCTTTATTTTTTTCTGACAAAGATTATTCATCGTCAATTCAATGCACGTACTCTTTTAACATCAATTAGACAGCTACTCATCTCATGATTAAATCATAGGCACTCTTCTTCAAGTCAAATTGTTTCCCCCAATCCCCTATTAATCCATCACAAGGGCATGTTATCCATCCCTATCCCTTAATTCATCCCCTTGTGCCTCGCCCCCCTTCATAAATGCACAGTGTGTAATCGCGCCATTTTATCCATTTCGTGACTCCAACACCCCGTTATTAATCATCGTGTGTTACATAACCTGGCGTAGGTATGTTTGTTCGCCGTTGCCTTCAAATACTCATTTACCACCCGCAGATTTTAGGGAAGAAGAATGGAGTACGGCAGAAGTAAACGAAACGAAACGAAAGAACGAAAAAAATTACGAAAATTACGGTAAGTACAAACAAAGCAATGTCGTTGTGTCTACATCAGGGATGGGCGGTGAGTAGAGTGGGTGGTGGTGGTGGGTTTATTGTGGCTTGAGAGGGTGATGGGCTCAAGGGCGGCTGAGGAATTGTAATTATTACACAGTATTTCTCTTCGTCTTCACTCTGGATCTTGGTATTAATCATGGTCTTGTTTTGTTCCTGTATGTTGTGTGATGTCCTTGTTATTGGTGTTGCTGCTTTTGTGCAGCTTTTGATATACGTTTACGTTTACTTCTCCTTTGCTTTATAAATATATGCGTCGACGTTGTGTATAGCGTAGTTTACTTTCTCTCCATTGTATCCATGCTCTTTGCCGTTTTATGTAATCATTGGTCTTATAGATGACTGAGTCTCAAGGCCTGTCTGCGAGGCTTTACCATCATCACTCTATGTACCCTCTATAGCTGTGTATTTTATATGGTTTGAGCGAGGACAAACCATGAAAGTCTTCCATCAACATTATGCCTGCTGTGAGGCTCCTGTCTGCTTTTGGACTCTACCTATACCTATAGGTATATGGATTGAAAGATGTGTTGAAACTCATATGCCTAATGATTATCATGATAAATCCCTTCATCCCTTATCAGGGGCTTAGGCCGATTATGCATATATATGTAACCTATAGCATAGGTTACCTCCTATAGGAGGTTAAAAGAAGCCTAAGAGTGTACCCCATAACAGAGTCGTTATTGTATGCAGCAGCATGTATGTAGGTACGTCGCATCAGGGACTTGTGTTACAGCAAGAAACGCAAAGTTCAAGTAGAGCTTATACGGCGTTAATGATAATGTTGATGAGATGATGCGACAGCGATACGTATAAATTTATGTGTGTGAGAAGGGGGTAGGAAAGTGGATTCAGCGGGTTTATACCACTAACAACCGTATTGTATAATTAAAAAGTGTCAAATATCGTTCTTTATACACTTAAAGCAAAATACACACCCACTTTCACACCAAACTAAACTTTGACAGTGGTGAAAAGCACAGTAGAGTCAAAAAATCTACACACACAAATTCAGTTTAATGGGTTTCAAGCATATAGGAGGTATACATGAACCTGAAAACTTGTTTGCCTCGATTATTGACGAAAATGAGCCTAATCGCTGAACACAATTTAATGAGCGGATCCAAGGCCAGTTGATTTTGGGAAAATGGACATTCCTCTTCAATTCTTGCACGAGCCTTCGAAATAAGATCCACAATGTGGACGGACAAAGATCAAGCAGTGGAATCGATAAATTTTAATCTTTTCCAACACTCGATTATGTGGGGTGTAATATTGTGCAAGTAAAGGTAGTAGGGTACCTACTGTACTGTTTATAAGTTTGGGGTATTTTGAAACCAAAGTTATAAAATTTGAAATTCCTCAATTAAATTTTTTTCAAATATTTAGTTCATCAGTTGAATTTGTGGAATGACCTTAAAACTTCAGGAAGTCATGTCATCATCATTTTTGTATAAAATTTTAATTATTTTAACTGAAGTCGAGGCGGAACTCTCCAAGTCTAAAATCGTAGGAATCCAGAATACCTAGCTATATTCACCTAACAAAGCTTAGATATTTGACTTTTAAGCCCCACTGTAACAGTTGATGTTTATAATAAAAACTTTAGAGTTTTCGGAAAAACAAAAGGAATTTTAACTAAAGACATCGGTGAAAAGAAGATTCTGGTTGTAGTGAAAGTCTTCTATACCGTAAGCCTCTCTTGCTCCTAAAAAGGGTTATCTTTGGTAGGAGTGATGCGATGGTGCTTGTTCAAGCATTGGTTTTTTTTTCTGAATAGGTCTGATGAATGATAGGGCAAGGGTTGACGCAAATGAGCTTTTTTCCATCACCATCCGTAGCCATCTTCCACTTATTTTTGTGTGTGCCCTGTTTAAATTTATGCTTACACCACATACACATGCTGGAAACAAGAAGGCTGATGGGTGTTGGTGATGGAGATGGTGATGGCGTGCTCTTGAGAACTCTGTACGAAAATTTACATATTTCGTGGTTGTCCTTATCGTCGACGACTGACGTATGTATAGTCCTTGTAGTCATTGTTCTTTGCTTGTATGAAGCGCAACCTAGCGAGTTTCGCAAGAGGTTTCAATGAGAGAACACGACACGGTTACAACAAAAAAAAAAAAAAAAAACACGGTCCTCCTGAAATTGAGAAACACAAAAACCGTTAAAATAATTACAAGGATCTAAGGGATCTCTATACCACTATACCAATTCCGCCCACACACTCATTTTGCATAATTTGTTCCTTCGTATATTCGTCTGCAGATTTCATCCTCCCTTCTAGCCCTTGTCTCTAGGTGGAGTTGCATTAATTTTATGATATCGCTTAGTACAGTGATGTGTTGCGGTCTACGAGGCGTCGCCTTCGTCGGTCTGGCTCTGCCGAAGAGAATGTGTGTGATTAAAAATGCTGCATTGCGGAAACTTTTCTTTTCTTCGTTTTTAAGATACTTAACTGTGGCTAGGCTATCATCCTCACAGTCTTGAGGTTTTTATAGATTCCTATTTATTTTTTTTTTTTGCGTAATTTGATGATTTTAACGTGGAGGATTTTTTCATTTTGTTTTTAATTTTGAGGGAGAAATTAATATGTGTATGCCTGCCTGACTGCCTTCTCATCTATTCACATGTTGAGGTCGCGCGGTTTTGAGTTTTCCGGTTTCCGTCTCCTTTTATTTTATTTTCGGAATATGGTTCCATGACAGAAGAAAGAATGTAATTACTGGGCTTTTTCCTTCTTTGTTTTTGTTTCAGGCAAAGTAAATTGGATGGCAAACGGATAAAGCGCGCACTTTGAGTCTGTGTAGATATTGTAGACCATGTGACCAATCTTAAATTGCATTTTGTGGCGTAGAAGCATTTTCTTTTGAAATATTATTCGGATTTGGTATGTGGTGTGAGTCTTACACCCAGACGTCATTATTTTGAGTAGAGTGCAGGCTAAGTATCCACATATGTACCTACATATGAAGGCGGCTCAAAAGGACCGGGGATTTCTCATGTTTTGAAATGATGTGAAATTTGGATTTTGGGTTTGAATTTTCAACGACTTAATTGACAGCGGAAGAAATTGTATACTGTCAAAATGTTTAATTTTTGGGCAGAAAATAAAAGAATGTTTAGGACTAAGTTCTAAGAAGGCACTTTATGCAGGTATAATCATATTTGTCGTAATTATGCTTTTGTAAATTTTTACGGAATTATTCTGTGAGCGTAAGATTACCTTAAGGAATGAACAATGCACGTTTTATAATCATCAGGTGCTTGAACAAAAGTGAAGGAATTCAGCATTTAGTTTTGGGCTTCTGATCCTCCTCCCGAAAGCACTGTTAAAATACAAAGAGAAATATATCTAAACTCAACAGGTACCTTGTAAGCAACCGAAAAGACGTCTTAGTACACAAAATTTGAGTAAAAATGAAAGGTTCATCGAAAATTGGCCTCGTGATTATTCACTTTATTAAATTAATTTGAGAAAACACTTAAATTGTCTTAAGAACTTCCTACACAAAGAACGTATAAACAAAAGTTTTCTTTATTGGCGCCCAACGTGAGATCATATGAATATATTTAAAATGAAAAACCAACAATATCTTCTCAGATGAAATCAAATGATATGCATAGATTTTAAAGTTTCTTCACAATCACCGAGAGTTCAGTTCTGACATGGTTGACAACCGACAAATTGAAAGGCCACAGAGAAAGAAAAGAAGCAATTTTTTGTAGTTATTCAATATCATCAATTGTCAAAATGCTTTACAAAACATTCCATCTTTTGATTCATTTAAATTGACTATAACCATTTCTTTTCCATATATACATATTGCAGAGAGCATAATATCTTCGTTTTGAGTTCTTGTCCGCCGCCCCGGCTGTGCAGCATCATCATCTGTGCCATCTCAAACATGAATCCCTTCTGGCATTCCAGGCTCAAACTCCAATTTGATGTTCATATATTGATGATGTCGATAGATGGATGAAGAAAAAACAACAACATTGGGTCATATGGCAACACAATAATTCTGAAAGCAAAGGACAAGACAAAGCTTATTCTATCAGCCAGCATATAGAGAAAAGGATATTCCATCCATATCCGGTTCCGCCATTCTTATAGACATTTCATATCCAATTCCTGCAACTAATGGACAATATACACCCCATTTGTTGATTGTATGCTGCTCGTTGGTCCACATCCGCTTTCCCCTCTCTTCTTATTGTCCGATGTGCGCATCTTTTAGGTATACCATGGTCCTTGAAGTCCTGCAGTATAGGAGCTGTGAGTGCGTGTTTGTGTGCGGGCAGATACTTTATTCTTATTCCCATAGTCAGTCAGTCGTGCAGAATGGAATGAATGTTTCAAACAAAGCACAGACACAAGGACTTTTATACAATTTTTCCTTATCCCTCTCTGTGATATCTTTTGTATGCCAGTGTTAGCCTGTGAGCTTGAGTTTTAGCTCTCGCTATTTCACCGGTTATCCTTATGCAATTTACTTTATTGCTTATGAGGGATATCTTTCTCCTGCCTTACTCATTTTTCTTTCTCTGCTCAAGTGTTTAACCTAGAGTATGTCATGTTGTCAGGGAAAAATGAATAGGAAATTATATTGATTTTGCACTTCTTCATACCTCCCGCCCAACCCAACAACAAAAAAAAACCTCATCAACTCGGTATAGGTAGGTAGGTATATCATATATTTATTTTCTTCATCTGAGTTATTCTTTTAGCACTTTCACAAATTGGCATAGACGAATATTCACAGATTTTATTACTTCAAGGATAACAGTGCTTACTTTTTTTTTCTATTCACACTCTTGCATCAGCTTTTCTCATAAATACAATCATAAACACTCCACATAGATAAAAAAAAAAATAAATATATATTTTTATGGCTTCAATGTAATAAAAATCCCTCAAACTTTTGATGATTTATTGAAATCGGACATTCAAATCTTTTCTTTTTTGTTTGCTGTTTGCTTCCTCTATACTTCGTACCACAAAAATATCCTTGAAATCAAATTAAATTGAAAAAAAATCCACACACATGCGGATTGAAAATCATAAATCAACTCCGCAATACAACCCAAAATAATAAAAAGCATCACGCAGTCAAACCTATCGTGGTACCTACATAGACATATAAACATCTATATATCCTGTTTTATTCTTTCGCTATACAAATAATACATATTTGTTTTCTATTTTTTTTTTGGTTTATTCACATTTACACTCTCTCATTCATAGCCGGAATTTTGGCCTATCAACAGTTTTCAACGAGTCATAAACAAAAAAAGTCACAAATAAAAGTTTAAGAATAAGTATAAGGACTTCTACATACATGCTTATAAACCGAAAAATGATCGGAGATTCATGCGTATGTAGCTCTAGCCCCAGATCAGTGTTGGTCTGTTTTGGAGGACATAAATCACAGCATCTGACACTAATAGTAACGAATACGAAAATTAATTACAAAGAACACACACTCAAGGACGAGATAGAAAGTAAAGGCTTCACTTCGGTTTATCGAAGTAGTGTCATCAATTTTGAACATTCTATTCGCAGAAGACGATAGGAGGCGTTAGCTTTTGATAGAAAAACTTTCAATAAAGTCCGGATCTTTTGGAGAAATGTTTTTCCACAACAAAAATAAATTATAAAAGTGTCATGTCAGGAAAAATAAAAATAGAAAAACATAGAAATATGACGTCTGCGGATGGAGCTGGGAAAACTCACAAAATACTAAAAACTTACAAGAATGTGTTTTATGGTGTGTAAGGGCATGACTTGAGGGGGCCATTCACAACAGTTTCAACACTTGAGGTTTTATCTTCAACAGATTTTTCGTTCATCAAACCATGCGAGACTATATTGATGACGTGTCCAAGGTACATTTAAAGTCTATTCGAACCTCGCGGCCTTGTGATTAATTTAAATTCTAAGGCTCTATAAGGCCTTTTTGCTCCTAGCAATTAACAAATTTATTAGATGTTTGGATATTTTGCAGGGCTCGAACCTCCAGTAGTCAATTTCAGAGCAGATTTGTAAAAAAGTGGAGTAAATCGAAAATTTCCGGAGCAGATTTGACAGGAATAGGAAACATATGTAAGTTTTCAAAAATTGTATATTTTTAACAAAAACATATAAATCACATAAATTCCTATCGTTTCAGACATGAAACTCGCAAAACAATCTTTTATAGCTACTAAATTAAATTAGAAAAATAAATAACACTGTGCTGTCATATACTTTCATATGGCCTATGGCTAAAGAAATTTTGAACTTTTGCGTGGAAAAAAGGAGTAGATCTCAAAAAAGCGGAGTTGATTTATTTAATTTTCTTAAAATTGGAGTAAATTTACTCCGATTAGATGAAGGTTGGAACGCTGATTATACTTTATGCAACTTAGCATTTATGTTGAATTTTAAATAAGAACATAAGATTAACGTCTTATGATTATATGAAACTTGTTTCATTGATAAAGCTTCTAGGTAGTGTGTTTATGTAACGTGAGTTCTTATATTTGCTGCAGCACCGATGACAAAGTTTTACATGACCCCAAAATTGTTGTTGCTGCAGGCCATATATACGATTTCACGTTACTCGCTAACATATATTAAGTAACTTTCTCAATAAAACAACCACCATTGTCATTAAAGTAGATTCTTTTATCTTGCATCACATCAGGTGTTGTCAGAATATTATCAAGAGGATTTTTATGACTGCATATAGCTAAAGCTAATAATACGCCCTAATAGGGTCATATCAAGAGCTTATCGCAGAGTCATTCTAAAACCATCATACCTGCCTATGCCAACAAACAAAAAAAACAATCTCCTTCTCTTATCAATTATTCAACACCAGTCGTTATTGCTCTGGTTTTATTGTCCTTTTTTTAAGGACTCCTATATCTACCATATCCATCCACAGGAAAGTATCCAATTTCAATGCCTCCATTACTGAGCTGGATTGCTTTTTTATTTGTACCACCATTACGCACACACTGTTCAAATATCCTTATCGGAAATTAATTCATTTTATGTAAGCAATTAAAAAGGGAAATGGCATGGGTATAGCCCTATATAGCTTTTACCTATGTAAAAAAAAAAAAGAAACTCAAAGCCAGTTTCCGTCTAAAACCGAAAACAAAAAAATATAAAACGGACAATAACGAAATAGCAAACAAAAAGTATTCCCATCCTTTCAGGTTCCAAAACCATTAAAAATGTTGCTGCTGCATCATGTGGGTGTGATATGCGATATACCTACCTTCCTTTTGTTGTTATAGCCCCAGGGGCTTGCAGCCCACTTTTATAGATGCACACTTAGAGCTACAACAAAATTCGAGCCCCTGTCAATATCTCCTATATACATAGGTTGTTAGCTGTAAGGCCTGTGTATGTGTATCAGCTTATAACACCCCATAAACTCTAAAAAGGTATATAGAGCTTTCCCCGTCCCCATACCACCACCACCACCACCACCCCCCGCCGTGGCATCATCGTGTGTGTTTGTTAAACAATCTATCAAAAAAGGAAATTAAGAAAATGAAAAACTCAAAGGTTGACATTTTGGGGCTTGCTTTTTATGGCACGTTCTGTGTGCTTTTTTTTGTTCTTCATTAAACACGTGAATTTTTTGGGGGAGGATTGACGACAGCTATAGAGCCGTATCTCCTTTGCGGATTTTATCTTTACGATTTGAATTATATGGTTTGTGTACAGTTACAGTTATACCTTACCTACCAACAACGAGCCATGTATTTTTCAGCCTTTCGTTTATTGTTTTCTTTTGTTATTGTTTGATTACTTACTCCGTTAAGCATTTTTTTTTTTTGTTTTTGTGTTGTTTCTTTTGTGTGTGTTTTTGGGAATTCTAATTTGAAGAACTTTTCTTAAGAGCTTCTTTATGCCTACCTGGTTTATAGGCTCAACAACACGAAGGCATTCCAGGGAATCGGTTGGATTTATTTTAACTGAAAACTCTTCAGGGATGTGGATGTGTTTTTGTTTTGTTACGGAAGGAAGTAATATCTACATTATAAATATCTACTAAAACAGAATTAAAATTTAATTTTCTGTATATGTGTGTAACTTTGGTTTCAAATTAACGAACAAAGATTATGCAGGTTTCTAAATTATTTTTGTTAAAGATTAATAAAGAGAATAGTAATTTTTTGAAGCACCAGAGAGGATTTAATACAGCATACATACTTGAAAGTCTTGTAAAATGCCAGGACTATTTTTTGGTTTGTATTTTCTTAAGATCTTTGCAACATTAGAGAGTTTAATGATAGGTAAAATTAGTTATGTTGAAAAATATTATTGGTAAAATTCTTCTTTTGTCCCATAGGATTAGAGCTATTAGTACAGCTACTCGCAGATCAAGCTATATCATCGCATCGCCATTTCTTCGATTTTCTTAAAAATACATAATATCTAGGTCAACTTAATGTGTTGAGCAAAGTGTTGTAGATATGCAAAAAGTTTTTGCCAATTTTCAACATTTAAGGCCGAAACATAAATGATTGCTATTTGTGAAATTAACGCACCGACATATGCTTTGAATTTGAAAAAATGTGTACGACTTGATCGCACGAACTTGCTCCTGTGGTTAACAACTACTGTGTTAAACCACACACTGAAGAAACATGGTGTATATATTTAGCGAGAAAATATTAAAAGAGTCAAAAGCACCCACTAAAATATTGATTTTTTGAAATTTTTTCTTTTGCTTATAAAAAAATGTTTCAAAATTTTTAAATGCAACAGTTTTTGAACTATTAAGAAGCACCAGATAGCCAGATTATAGTAAAATCGCTCAAACAATCACAATGATATTCATACTTGAATAACCCAAAAATAAGACCATTTTCTCAAAAATCGTGGAATATACTTATTGTTCCGTTATGTGAACTTTTTGACAAAAACTTGAAATACAGTTTTCTTACAATTGAATTGGTTATTACATGTACGAAGTTTTATCAAAATCGTTTGAGTGGTTTTCGAGAAAATTTGAAAAAAAACAAAATTTTTGTATGGCAGCTATACTCGTTTTAGATGATCTAAAACAAAAATTCGAATTTAACCTAAGGGTAAGGGAATTACTTACAAATAATCTGTAACAAATTTGAAGCAAATCGGTCCACCCGTTTAGGCTCTAGTTCAAATTACAGTGGATGCACAGATTCACAGACGCACAGACTGACGGATGGCATGACGAAACCCACTTTTTCGGACTTCTCGATCATCATAGTTTAAGTTTTGATTACAACGTCGAATTTATTTAACACGAAACCAATACTTGCCCTATAGAGCAACTTGTGCTGTAATTTACCTTACAAATTAAACAAAAATTCGAGAAGCTTAAACAAGAAAAAAAAAAGAAAATTTTCTAGATTTTTTTTAACTCACAAAAGAGTTAACCCCCAATGAACTAATTCCCATGAAAATTGAGACTTGATTCACATAAGCTAACTCGCATTTATTTTAGGAGATAAATCCTAATCTAAAATTAAATACCATAAGTCCCAAAATGGAACTGAGCTAAGTCCTAAAATGAAAACGACCTTAACTACGATTTTTTTTAAAAATAAATCAAAATTAAAAACTCTGATAGGAAATTCATTTCGGTTAATGGGAGTAAGATTGTAGGGCCGTTTTAAATCCCACATCAAAATTGCATTTCTTTCCTATTTTCGAATTGAGTATTATTGTCTTAAAGTACCTCCTACCTCCTCACACATACATATACAGCCAATACAAAACAAACAAAAAACTTATCAATTGATATCATTAGCAAAACGACGACACGTGTATAGAAAATTGAAATCCTCCCAAAATAGAGTCCATAACTCAAAGATCTTTCTTGTCTTCATCGTTTTCCTCGTCTCTTGTTTAGCAAGTGTGTTATGTAGGTATATGTATATATTGAATGTCCTTTTGAATTGTGTCACTATAGCCACTCAGTTTTGTACTAAATTGAGTCCCATAATGAAAGCTCATAAGCCCAAATGATGACAGAAACAGGCCAACTCAATAAGAACAAGAAAAAAAAAAAAGAAAAAAAAAAAACGGGTAGCGCGCGTCGTCATCATCAACATCGGGTAATGGTGGGATACCATCGCACGTGATCTGAATACAAAAAAAATTGAAGGTGATTTTCATCAGAGCGATGCGGATAGAGAGAGTGTTTTGAGTTAATTTGAAGGAAATTTCATGTAATCATGGGTAATTGATTGCTAACCAATGAAAAGCATTTTTTTCTTCCTGATCCTTGAGACCAACAAATCTCAAGGCTGCATTCTTCGAATATGAAAATAGATGGAATAATATGTATAAAATGCTTCTGATGTGCGGCCATTGCCCCAGATCTCAGAACCCAATAGCATCCCTTTTCAATATTAGCTCAGAGAAGTTGCGTCTCGTGCCACTTGACATGACAGAGCATAATTTTTCTCCCATTCCTTTCACATTCAACCCGCAACAAACTCCCAAAGACAAAATACTGTCACATAATTTATGGCCAAAAATTAAGTTATCGAGAAGGCCTTCTGGGGCAAGGACGACGCGACGACGACGCGCTGGTCGGCAGTGAGTTAACTTATTCCCAAACAACCGAAAACGGACAAAACTAATCTTTAACCAGGCCTGCTGTATGCGTTGAGGGCACGCACGATAAATTGAAATGTGTTGTGCAACGGAAGTGGACGACGGACCATCAAAACCAGAACAATGGAAAGGGATAATTTTGAAGGATTCTCCTTTGTGACCCGGCCTCGAGTATTTATAGTCGTTTGGTGCTAATTAATTGCTGTGGATCTGGATATATAGCATAAGAAAGATGCACACAAACACAAAAGGCAGCAAAAACAGGACTGAAGAGTGATCCCTGCGGTTGGTTAGTGCCAGGACCAGGAGTAATAAAGTTTGCTGCTGTTTCAACGTTGACAGTAATGAAACATCCCAGGCAAGAGAGAATTGCCGGGGCTGTCGTGTGTTATATCCGTGACAAGTTAAAGCAGGACAGTTGGGATATATTGCTCAATTTAGTTTCGTTTGTGTGAGGCTGACAAGCGGAAATAAAGTAATGAAGAAGTTTACTTGTGGGCATATTTATTTATTTATTTTTCTTGTTTTTTTTTTTTTTTTTTTTTTTTTTTTACTGAAATTTCCGGTCACATCAAGGATGAACGAGACAGGGATGTTCTATTTTTATGTGGTCTATTTTTTCATCTGACATGTGTTATATCAGATTTTTGTGAAGCATAAAATTATGTAGGTACACAAGGCTCTGATGCCAATGACTTATTGCCTTACTTAAGCTAAAGGCAACAACAACAAAAAAAACCAACGATGAATTGTCACAGTTTTCGCTGCAAGGCTATGTCTTGAATTATATTGCTCCAGAAAATGCGGAAAATTTGACTTCCAGTTATGTATACATAATTGGAAACCTTTAGCTTTTGCTCATATAAGATGAATTGCGTGTTTTGAGGTTTATATTATCTGTCTGGTACTCCTAGTACAGAACTATCCGTTTTACGTGTGTGAAACTTAATGCAGCTTGATCTGAATGTACCAACGTGTATGTAGAATTATAGGATTTTATTAATAATAAACCTGAGAGATGTAGTTCACACGTGGGATATTGCGTGATTTACAAGGAGAAAATATATTTCAATGAATCTTTCATGTTCAAACGATGTGCTGGTTCGAAAATATAACGAGGACGAAAATGTTCATTGTATAAAAATGGAGGTTAATTAAGGATGTACTGTGGTCTTAGGAGAACATTAAGGTCCAGTTTTTCAGTGCAAGATTTAAGTTAAACCCGAGTTAACTCATCAAATTTGGTGAGTTAACTCAGGATTAACTGAACAGATGCTTTTGATGTGTTATTCGCCGAGTTTGTTTAGTCGGTCAGAATGCATTATTCACTAAAAACTTGATTGGAGAACATTAAGGTCCAGTTTTTCAGTGCAAGATTTAAGTTAAACTCGAGTTAACTCATCAAATTTGCTGAGTTAACTCAGGATTAACTGAACAGATGCTTTTGATATGTTTTATTCGCCAAGTTTATTTAGTCGTTCAGCATGCATTCTCCACTAAAAACTTGCTTACTCAGTATACTGTGGGTAAATTTACTTCTAAAGTTAGGCTGGCCTAACTCACCACTGAAAAACTTGGCCTTAGAGTGACAAAATGTCAAAGGTAGAATTTCCTGCAATATAATGACAACCAAAGATCACGTGGATAATTAATTTATAACGAAAGATTTCAGAACAGAGCGAGACATTTTTAAATTAAAGGAAAACTGGATCGCATAAACTTGCACTTAAAGTTTGCAACTACTCTTATAATGCCATATATTTAGCATGCATATCAAAGGTTCATAAAAATAAAGTGCCATCTTGAGAGTGGATTTTTATTTAATTTGTTTTAAAAATGTTTAAATGTTCAAAACTATAAAACAAGTGTTGCAATTGAAATGAAAATGGTATTATTTTTTTAGGTATTAACGTATATCTTTTTGATGGTTAAACAAATTTTGTAATAGTTTTGCAATCAGGTGATTCTCAATAATTTAAAAAATACTGCATTTCAAAAATTTGAAAAACTTTTTTTTAAACAAAAGATACATTAAACTAAAAATCTTTTTTTAGTACTTACTCGTTAAAGATATCAAAGCATCATGCATCTTCAAAGTATGATTATATACTAGTGCATGTTAACCACAAGAGCAAGTTCATGAGATCCAGTCGCGCATTTTTGTCATTACCAGGTGTAAATTTAATAAAAGAAGTTAAGCCGTTTTTGAAAAAAAATTAAAAAAAAAAATCGTTGTGTGGCAGCTTCCCGTTCGAGATTAGCTAAATTAAAATTAGAATTTGCGTCTCTAGAGAATGGAATAAAAATACTGAGTATCAAATTTGAAGCAAATCGGAGCATGCGTTTAGACTGTAACTCAAATATCATAGTGTATGGAAGGACACACACGCACTGACGCCGAAGTACAGACAGGAGGTATGAGGAAGGCCATTTTTTCGGACTTCTCGATCATCGTCAGAGGGTTTAAAATGATGATAACCTCGAAATTCTTTTTTTACACTAAACCAATACTTGGCCTATAAGGCAAGTACTTACATTTTTCTCGGATGCTCTTCAGTAGTAGATATGACAGTGTTTGGGTGTAAGCCCCTTTTATTATTTAAGATTTTTTTCAAATTAAAAATTAACAATATTAAAAAAAATAAACATACCTACCGACACACTTTTTTTTTCTCTTAAAAACACACTTTTTTATTTGGCAAATCAATTATTGAGAGATTCATTTCGACATGTGTCATTATTGACGTCTCCTTTTTGACGCAGGTTTTATATATGGGCCTTCTTAATGGTTCATTTAATGGTTGAGTTCCATATTTTTAATTACTGCGTTCAACTGACAGGTTCAAGAATTTGACAATACAAATTCGTATCATTACATCAAAAGAAAAGAGAAATTTTGTCATGCTCCAAATGTTGTTACAAAAATCCGTAAAATACACAGTTTAAGCCATTATAAAATTATGCGCATTACATTTAACAGGAGTATTAAAAAATAAGTATATCCTGCATTTGACTTCTTTATGCTTGAAAATCTCTTACAGATACCTATGCCACTAAAACAAAACCAAAAAATAAAATCTAAATACCAAAGCTCGCATATGCGAGTTCAGAATACAAAAACATTTTTAATCAAAACCATATTCCTTCGGTGCCTTAAGACTATATTTAAATAATCATATACATCAGTTCCAAGCTTATAAAAGAGAGTCATCCCCAGGGAATATACTTATATTTCCACTTCAATTCTTCCCTTACGTAAATCTTAGAAGATATACATTTCACAAATTATTAAAACCCATTCACTAAGTCTTTTCCAGCATTTTTACCCCCGGCCATTTTCGTGTTTGTATATATAATTTCAAATCTCGTAACTCGTATAGCTCCTTCGCTTTCTATTAGAAGGAAATTGTTGAAGTGGCATTTACTTGGTTTAAAAAAAAAAAAAAAAAAAACAAAACTAAAAAAATTCTTAACTCAGAATTCACCGTATAAATTTTATGTTTCTGACATAACGTTTCGAGGTACGTATTTAACGAAACACGCTGTACAATCAGTTCAAGTTAACCGACTTTCAACATCTCAGCTGAGACAAACGCCGCGCCGGTAGATATCATACTCATAGTCTTTGTTTTTTGCCTTCTTCTTCTACGCCATCATCCACCATTATAATATAATTGATACAACCTAAAGAAAATTTGTGTCCCCCCCTGCCCAACTCCTTCGCAAACATCACCTGCCATCATTTTTCATTTTCGCATTTCGCTCTTCTCCCGCAAACGAACTTTAATGTTAATTAGGTTTTCATGTCCCGCACGCACCCCTTTTAGTCCTTTCCAGCCGCACCCTGTGAAATCTCAAAGGACTCTGCTAGCTCTATTTCTTCATCAGAATTGCCTTGTCCAAGCAGCCATAAAATATAAATCACTTTTCAGCGTGTCACTAAGAATTATCTGCGGTACGCGGTTCCGGCCCCGAAAGCTATCAACTTGTCTGAATCTAACGCAGGGTTATCCCTGGAGGGCTTCGCAAAATACATACCCCTTCTCCCCCGAGGTGAAACACTGTTTTTTGAGTACCGGAAGATAAATTGTTTTTCTTTTTCCTTCCGCTCAAGTTGGTTTGAGTACTCGCGCCTTGGTTGTCTTAATTAGGGCTAAGTAGTCTCCGTTTTTTTTTTTTTCGTAATAAGGACAAGATTTTCATCCCTACTTGATGTCAATCAATCGCCATAAACTCCAAATGATTATTAGAAGTTGATAAGGTTCGGGGGAGTAACTCGGGGATCGTAAAAATGATAAGAATATTGATTGGTGCGATACCCCATCACACCAAGCTAGTAATCTATGCCACACTCGCTCGCATACGCAATGATGATGAGTTACCGGTAGGTGGCGTTGGGTTATGGCGAGGGTTGTGCAAACTTCGTTTATGATGTATCATTACAGTTTTTTTTCGCCATCCTTCCCTTAGCTTATCTGATCGATTGGGTGGCCCATAAAAAGTAAGAACTTTCCCACTAACAGTTCATGGAAAGCGTGATGGAAGAAGATTGTCAGAAGTGATAGGAGGGTTGAAGCCAGCCCCTTCCTAATATAAACATTTACTGATGCAATTTCTTTCTCTTTTTGGAGGATTTCGAGTCTTTTTACCCTATTTCTGTTTGTGTGTTGTTGATGCAGGTGGTAGGGAAAAGATTCTCAAAGCTCTGTGTGCGGTTTTGATAATCTTTTCAAATATTTTCTTGAACTCACAAGACGATGACATACCCCTCTGAGTCCTTTGTAAATATTGTGACTTGCCACAGCCCCCAATACACAATAAAAGTCTTTGATCTATACATAACTCACATACTTAGGTAACTACATATATATCACATGTGTGCCGTTTTGTCCGTTATGAAATCATCGTTCCCTTGGAATTTGTGTCCTTTTTTATTTGATTCTACGTAGGATAATTTTTGGGTCATGAAAAAGAATTTTGTTGAGGAATCGGAATATAAAAAGACATCTATACCTCTTTTTATTGTATTCGGGGTACAGATTGCCCCTTTCTTTAGTTGTAGAAAAAATAGAAAAAAAAATACTTTACGAGTGGACATCGATGTTGTAACAGGACTTGGTGGAATATTTTTATTTCGTTCAGTCTTACCGTGCTCTATCGTTAAGTTATTCATTATAGAGATGGGAAGTATGTGATAATAATTGGATTTGTTTTATTAGCTTTTGGCAGTATATTCTTGCGGCCTACGACTCCGACTCCGACCCACTGTTTGGCTGGATTATTTATAAGTATGGAAAAAGTTAAGTTGTATTTTTCATTGACTTTGGCTTGACTTGTGCGTGTTGCCAGAAAACGAAAAGAGAAAGAGGGACCATAGAAGTTTCACCATCAAAAGTCACAAAGTTCTTATCGGATTGATCGGGTATTGGGATGTCTTGATGGAATTTTCCATAAAAACCATTCAAGATTTGTGCACATTCGGATATGAATATGGACCCAGTTCCAATTCCAATATAATATTGCGTATGTCTATATAGATCCATACGTGAACCAATATATACCTACATTGAGTTGGGGGAATCCATTATCTTTTCGAAAAACAAAAACTAGATAATTTTTATTGGTTCTTGATATTCGCTTGGGAAGTTATGTGCTAACGGGATACGGGAGTTTGTTTTTATTTTTTTTAATTTTGTATTTTATATGGGGAATTGAAGATAAAAGTTATGTTAAAAACGAAATAAATTGGCAGAAGATAAGAAATTTGATTGGGAAATGTGTAAGTTAAATACGAAATAATTTTGAAAAGTTTTTGTATAGGTGGTAGAATTTTTATGAGATTTGTTGTAAGATTTATGAGGATTTAAAAACTTTGGCATGAAGATAGGCTTTTGTGGTAGTTTTTGAAGAATTTGCTTCTAATTCGATATTTTATGATTTATTTTAAAAAAATTATATTTATCGCAGTATTTTTATATGAATTGGTTTATTTCTTCTTCACTATAATGTACAAACTAAAACTGACGGCTTTTCTGATTGAGGGTGTATGTTCATAAACCTGACAGTAAAGTTGTTTCATATTTATATTTTGATTTTGTTTTTACTTTTTAACCTCTTAGATGAGATTCGATTTGATTTTTGTGTACAGGAGAGTTATACAGAGCTCAAGCACTGTGGGCTTGAGTAGGTACTCACTGTGGGACTGAGCAGGTACTCGCTTTCTATAGAGACATTTTTACAGTCAGTTTTTCATGTGTAAGGCAAACCTTTTAAGAGCCTTTTATGTTTAAGCACTCAGAGAAAAATTATCAAGTAAAAATTAAACAAGTGACTTGTTAAATTAACACGTTGCCTTTTTTTATATAAAGTTACATAAACCTAAAAAAACTTGCATAATTTTAACAACAATATGGGAGTATTTTGATAAACTTTTGGTTGATTTAATCAAATTAAATATTTTGACATGACCACAGTGTTAATCTTAACCAATTTTGTTCTATTTTAACACTGCCTCTTGATTATCGTGCAGCATACCTGGGGCACTAGTTTAATTTGGCAAGGGGTCATGTAAATTACACAGCTGAGCGTTGTTTAAATTTTACCTTGCCATAATAATTTATCGCCTGTCACGCGCAAGCTTATCAGTTAGATAGTTGTTGAAAATAATTCGTCCAGTTTTTCGTATTAATTTAACATGATTATTTGTTTTCGATTTAAGATAGTGTAAAGCTTACAAGGTGTCGTCTAGATTCTATAATTATCTTGTTGTGATTTAAAATGGTATCCTGTTAAATATAAAACATGGCAAACTATATTCAAAAATAACTAATTGGTAATTGATTAATTTTTAGTTAGTTTTTGGTTGATATTTTTACTATTTGCGTAAGGGACAATTTATCCTCTTACACTAGTTTATAAAGCATTTTATAGAAGATAATAACTAGCATGGCAGATTGTGCTTACGCTGAAAAGATGGCGTATAGATCAAGACTTATATGAGTGAAAAGGGTGAACGATTGGAATAAATGGAAATAGATTTTAATCCCTCTCAATTCCATCCCACGTATTCGATCAAAAACGGACAGTGGTCGTATTTCTCAAACTAACAGGGTTGGCTGAGCGTTCGTTAATTGTGGTACAAAATATACCACGGAGTAAAAGAAGCTATTTAGCTTATAATCGAAAGATTTTATTCATTACCAACAATGCTTATAAAAAGTCTTTTGATTTTTACTTAGTAGGTATAACATTTTCAATTATTAAAATCAATTTAGGGACGGACCCATATATAATATATGTATACAGTTTCAAATAATTTTTGTGGAGTGCCAAAGTATTCTAAAATAGAACTTCATTAAAATACTATATCCGACAATTTGTTTCGGAGTAGATTTTGCACTAATAGGCTTTCTCTAACTGCAGACAATTTTTATGCGATTTTGTTGGTTTCTTTAAACTTCTTTTGTGTGCATTTAATTTTTCATCACACTTCCTTTTCGGTCAGTTTTTCTATCTTATCTTCCTATCCCAGAGACTGCATTCAGAAATCATTATTGCTGGCCTCGAGAATCAAATGAGACTTTTGTCCTATATAGGTCTGGTTAAAATTGAAAAATGTCAGTATCGTCTCGGCTTCGCTCTCTTAAACTATTACTATAAGCCTCCTCTCTGTCTCAATCTCGTCTAGGTATCGTCTGGGTATTATCTTGGTCTTGTCGCGTTGATATGTGTTTCTGTTGAAGAAATAGGTATCTAACGAAGGCTTTGAATAAGTGGCTAATTATTTACATTGAAAAAATCAATTTTATGATTTAAAAATGCATAGATATTTTTCTTACAATATATTTTGTTAAGACCACAGCCGAGAAAAAAATACGGTCTCATCGGGGATGTTTTTGAAGGCATCAGTATCGTCTTGTGTTCCAAGCAAAATATCTTCACTTCAAAATTTCGTAGCGGCCTTTGAGCTTAAAGCATTGTTTTAGTTTTAAAGGACGAATTTTTATAATAAATCCTTAAAAATCAGAATAACAGAATATATTCAACGAAAGCTTTAAATTTTCACAATCAACCGAAGGAGTTTAAATTTCCCGATTCTATAAGGAAATACACAAAATAAAGCATCCATTACTTACCAGCAAATAACTATCAGCAGAATTGTCCCTTCAACCGACATCCATCCAGTAATATATGTGTGTATATATACGAACGAAACAAATCGACTGCAATAAATCGATTTCACTTCATCTTGTAAACACCGTACCTACGAGTAGGTATATGGACTAACCGATTGCATTGGTGTTGCACAATTCACATCTGTCTCATCACTTTATTTTAATTTCATCAAACCAGCTCCTGATGCCAATATGCCTGAAACCCATCGATTCCATGGAATTCCTTGTTAAGCATTTAATTCCACTTTCTTGTTGTCAATGTTTTCCATCATTTTACCCTCCCTCGTTGGCGTCGATGTCGCCACCACCATACCATTACGGCAAACTGAAAATGGTCAACACCTCAGTCCGTTAGGCAAAACGTCATCAGATTCAGAACCCTATCTATATCGCAGCCATATCGATGGAGATTGAGAGAGATTGTAACTGTTAAAGAGGATGGAAGTGGGTTGATATGGTTGCATCTCACAGGAAGAGTGAGAAAAAAGGATTCCTTCTCACCCCATCCTTCCCATCCGAAAATTTGCTTGCAACTGGAAATAATTGATTAAAAAGGGACACAAAGTGATTGCTGATTGGGTTTGATGAACAGGAAAACTTGATTAGAGAATGCAATACTCACTCGTGTATAAGCAGCACACAGAAATAATACCTATGGGTTGAGTGAAACTATCATATACCCACAAGCCCAGAAAAACACCCTCGTTATGATAAGCATTTGGCTTCGCATGGCGATGTGCCTCCAGCAGAATGCGTTATAGTCATCGTCCTTATGGATAAAACGTGCTAATTGCATAAAGGAGACGGCGAATTCCATCAAAATTCTGTCCCTGTCAATTAATCACCAATACGCTAACTCCTCGATTCGAACGTGATGATATGTTCAAGGTCCCGAAAGTGTTTAGAAAACTTTTCTAAATCCAATCTTCCTCCATCACCATTGAACCCCCAGTTAGTCCAGACAGTCAGCCTTTCAGCCAGCCACTATACCCTTAAATCAACAATATCATTTAAGTCAATGTGAACGAAAAGGAGGAACATATTAGCTGGGCACCCGAGCAATATTGCTTAAATAAACGACACAGATACGAACAACCGATAACGCTATCTTTACATCGGGGCCGGGGGTAGAGGAAAAGTCAATAAGTGTCGAACAAATTAAATTCAATTACAGGTGCTCTCCGCTTCAGGATATTACAGCGATAACAGGAGAGCAAATAGAATTTCATCAAAAAAAAAAAAAAAACGAAAATAAAGCAAAAGAAAAACAACTGAAAAAAAGGAAATGAAATAAAAATCCTTTGAGCGACACAGTTGGTGACAAAAAAAAATGGCTTTTGCCATCCCAAAAAGGAGACAAGTGCACAATGACAACATAGAAAACCTGGCAAAGCACGAAAAGCGAACGTAAAACAACAAAAATAAAAAAAGGAAAACAGAGAAAATAAAACGAGAGTAGAAAAACGTAAAAAGAACGACCCCAAAAACCATAAAAGGACAATAGCTTTTGTAAACTTTCAATCATCAAACTTTATCCTTGTCAATTTAAAAAAAAGAAGCACGTAAAATACGTAGGTATAGGAAGGTACTGAAGCCGCTCTTAATGCTGCCCCAATTCGGATTTGAACGTATTGCCGAAGGAGCACAAACAAGGAATCATTTAAGATGAAGTAAGCATCGTGGCAAAGCCACTGCCACTGCCGCTGCCGCTGCCACCGCCACCGTGTGTCGTCTTTCATTCCAGTTTCCAATCGAATTTTTTCTTCCGTATTCTTGTAAGACAGTTATAAAAGAGTAAGTCGAAAAGTGAACCTCTTGGAAAACATAACCCCCTCACATCTCACATGGTTCGATCGAGAGCACCTTTAGGTAAGTGTATTGTATATATGTTTCCAGCTTTCTCTTACCTCCGCTGTTGATGCATTATCGTCGTTACCATCAGAGCAGAGCCTTTTGATATACTCAGTGCGCCACCACCACCACCACACACAGTTAAGTTGAACACTCCAATAAAAAATCGATTTCCAATAAAATTAAGACTTTCGCCTAGCTCTACGCTTCTTAGTACAAAATCCTTATCTAGTTTATGGGGGAATGTTTTCCTTTTTGTCTTTTCGTCTTAGTTAAGGTCCATTGTGGTACCCGTACCTTATACCAGAAATGGAAATGCACTTGACAGCTCAACATTCTTGAATGGCTAAATTATTTTATGTAGATTTCTGTCAAGGTTTGTGGAGATACTGTTGCTGGTGCCGACCCAATATTGGGACCCCATGTCAGGTTTTACCTATTCCAATTTTAATCTGGGAAACGTGTTCTCGTAGCATGGGTACTGGGAACTATACGGGAGGAGGTGAGACTCACTGATACTGGTTCATCAATATTTAAGGTTCGACTCGTAGTTATTGTGACTTCCAAGGAACATCTGAAATAACTGAGAACGCAAGTTTAAGTTTTGTTTAAACCGCCATTTTCAATACTCAGCGTGATGATGATTTTTTTGAAAAACTTTATTTCAAAGTTTGGATATTAATACTTCGAGTAATATTCCCCAACTCTTAATATATCACAAAAGGTGTCTAATTGTTCTCAGCTTTGAGTAAAATGGGTATCTTCATCGAACATTGCTGTTCAGACAAGTTCAGTGAAATTTGGTTACACACTTTCGTTTCATTATAATAAAGGCTTTCAAATGCCTATTTTTTGCGTAACAAACCCATTTCTGGCCGAAACTACACAAAATACCTGAATTTTATACTTAAAAATCGTCTCTTAAATTTCTAGTGACAAAATCGAGTATGATATCAAACGTTTTATTCGAAAGTTCATCCATGCAGTGCAGCACTGGCGTTCATACAATGGCCGACAAACCACCCAGAAACTTCAGACAAATAGAGAAACCTTTACACTGTCGAATCAAATTAAACATTGCAAACGGTTATCCCAAAAAGTAACGTTGGTTGTGATGGTAATGGTGTTGTGCCCTAAGGCAAAGCAGACACTTGAGACAACATCCACCCTCTTACTTCCTTATAACCATAGTCGTGCTAGTTTAGCTATCTAGCTTTTCATTCTACAACTTACTCTGTGTGTATATTTGCACAGTCATTTGGTGAATTCGAATCTCGTCCCCCTTCATCCTTTCTTCTCTTGGTCTTTTGTGTTGGAAGGAACTAACTGGAAGAAGACACATCAACCGACCGAACTTACAATACTGCCAGCCAACTCCCATAGCTACTCCTACTTCTTGGCAATTTTAAGTTTAAGGTTCATCAAGGATTTCTTCTGTGTGCAATTGTGAACGAAGCCCAAAGAACGAAGAAGACTTTCAAGACTTCTTCGTATACTTCTATTCGTCGTTGGTCTACTTCGGTAGATTATTGTACAATTCCGACAATAGTTTTCGAAGACAATAGTCCTTGAGGGGTTTTTCGTTTGTTGTTGATGGTAAGAGCACAGGAGTGCCAGCGCAGCGTGGAGCACGGTGGCGACCAACTATTATGTGAAAACTTTAATCGGTGTTGTTTGTGTTTGTCGGTCTCGCGGGTCCTCTTTTTAAGATTCTATATCAAGAGCAGCATACCGCTCCAAAGAACTCCTGGTAAACTGGAAAATGTGCACTTAAAGAGAGATTTTAAAATCACATAAATATGAGTGGAAAGGAGGAGAGAGTTTGAATCCAAGGTTATCCCTCTACTTGTGCGAGCAAATATTGTTACTCTTCTTACACACATTCGCTTATAGCAAGGAAGTTAAACATTTCACATTAATGTATATCCATCCAAGTATAATATGAAAAGCCGTTACAAACTTTTGGAGTGTGCTCTTGATATCCTTTAAATAGACCACCAGGACAAGAGACCATTAATTTTTCTGACCAATTTTGCTATTTGTGCTGCGACTTGCGAGTGCGAGTGCGATACTCTCTTGGTCCTATAGCTCGTCCTTAAAGTGCTTTTTTTTTTGTAATATCTATATATGTATGAGTGGAGTGTGTACGGAGACGGAAACGTGCTGGGTCTATGGGCCGATTCACAGCCTCTAAAGTAAGTACGAGTTGGCTATTAATCGTAGAGGGTTTCCTGCATGTCATGCTGCCCTCGCCGCATGGCCAGAGTGCGAGAAAGGACATGTTTGCTGTATCATATCACACATGCTGACCACATCAGGAAGTGTATATTTATGTATGTAGCAAAGATGTATGTATGCTGTTTTTCTAAAGGCCAAAATGATATAAAGGAATATGCCCGATAAATGGCGGTATTTTAGGGTACTTTAGAGACATTTTGTGTAGAAAACGAGTTTGTTTTTAAAAAGGATCTCTAAGAGAAGTATACAAAAGGTTCTTGTTATTTTCCTTTTATAAAAATGTGCATACATATGTGTGTGTAGGTATTATGTAAACATTGAGGATCTGACAATAATGTTTCTATGTTATGAATATGAATGAAACTTGTTTGAGTGGACCCTAAAGGTCTTAAATTAGTCAACTCATGTAATCCATTAACTTATAGTTCAGTTTTTTTCTTACCATTTGGGAAAAATGTCGTTCTTTTCTTAAAAAGGGGGTTTGGATTGTGAGAAGAGGCGTAAGCTGTTTTTTTTCCATTTACTATTTAAAGTTCTGAAAACAATGTTCTAGCACACCTTCAAGACTTAAATGGATTTTTTTATGAATTTTTATCACAACTTATTTAAGCTTGGTTTACGTTTTTGGTATCGAAGTGGTAAAGGCAACTTTGGTTTTAGTTTTATAAAATTTTGCAAAGTAAAAGAAATCCTATTTTTATAAAAGGGGAGTCTTGATACATGTGGCGGTGGTCGTTGGCCCAGACCTTTAACCAGAACAGGAAATGGCCATTTTATGACCAAAGTAACCTGAAAAGGTGTCTGCCTTGTAAATTTTAAGTTATCGGTTAGTGTAAACTTTTTAAAAATCTGCGATGAGATGTATAGGGAATCCTGTTGTATTTTCCATTTTTGAAAAAAATTGTTGGCCGTTTAAAAAATCTACATAGGATTTCAAATAAAAATCGAATTTTTTACCTAAAATCTTCGGTAAGTGACTTTAAACTTAGATTTAATAGAAAGTGTTTGTTTTATGAGGCTCGAAATTCTTCAAAAATATATGTAAGTAGGATTATTCAAATAAAGGCCATCATGACATTTTTCGGATGATAATTCTTATCACGATATATTTCCCGCGTGATTTTTTCTCGCATGATATACAGGTTGTGCCGGACCTGGTTGGAAGTATTTTAGGGTGTGATTCTTGGCTTTGTAATTTTAAAAAATTATTGAAGAATTGTTAATTATTGGAGAACAACTCTTATAGTCAACTTTTGTAAGAAACCTAGAGAAAAAATCATATTTTCCATTTTTACCTGCTGCAGGTTTTCCTCAGTATCATAAAATCTCTGGCTTCTCCCACAATCTTGTTGTTAATTTTAATTTTTATTATTTTTACGATCACAAGAAAAAAATATTAAAACGTTATAATTATTACGCATTTTCTGGAGAAAATTGACCCCAAAGTCAAAAAAAATAGCACAGGCAGGAAAAATGTAACAGACTATATAAACTGGATAGCTTAAGACTGAGACAAGATATCAAATTTATTTAAACGCAATTAAAAAGGCTGGTGTTTCTTCTAAAAACTGAACCTAAATGAAGTTTCTATCATTAGTACTATCTGCGTAATTATCGTTAAAATGGGTCGGGGGTCAAGGTACACCAAGGTAATCTACGATAAATGATATCAAAATTGGAGATAGACGTTTACTGTAAAACGATTTTTTCTAAGAATATACCCAAGAAGCACACCTTAAAATAATTCCAACCAGATCCGAGACACCCTGTATTTCTCGCATGAAATTTTTCTGGTTTTGGACACTAATTTTAAAGAATTTTTGAGAATTTATAGACAAAAAATGTTCAGAACTTCTATAGTTTTTTTCTCTTCAACTACCGACAAGAATCGAAAAAAAATCGGTTTTAATAAAAGTGGTAAAATGGCAGAAACGCTGCTCCTGGTTAAAATTAGCAAAATTTGTACTGTTTGCTTCATAGACATTGAAGAACATTAAAATTCTAAATCCAACCTGTTACATATTTGTGTGATCCTTGTTTGACTGTACTGATTTAAATTAATAAAACAGTATGATCAAATTAAAAAAAAAAAAATAACTAACACCAAAAATTAATGAGTTATTCCTGCAGGAAGAAAATTACTATGTAACCTGATTAATAAGTTATTACACAATGAAAACTCATTGAATTCATAATGAAATAAGCTTTCCCCCTTTGTCAAACTCTAAACAGTCAACAGTCAAACAACTACATAAAACCTAACCTGTATACCTGTGCTTGTAGAATCAAAAAGTTTAAAATTCCCAAAGTGGGAATGGGTACAACTAACAACGAACGAGGCAACTAATCAACTTCTATAAAACCACAGAAAAGCCGTTAAATCAATTCGCTTACCATTTCGTCGTCGTCAACACCATGCGCCGCGCCGCCGCCGGCCGCCCGTTGCGCGCTGTGCCATAGTCATCACCAAATTTGGTGTTCTCCTTAAAGCTAATTACGATAGAACGCCGCGCCGCACCGTACAATACATATCTTACTGCTTTTATGTGCGTTGCAGCAAGCACATTCCCTTTGAAGGAGGCAAAATATCCAAAGAGTCCCACAGCTATAGGTAATGAGCAACCTTCAATCCAAAAACCACACAACCATCAGACAATACCTACAGCTAATTCCTTGCGATTCTTGGGATACAAAACTTTGACAAATTACTCGGAACACGATTGGTGAAACTTTCTCCAGCACACAATACAACTCGAACTCGGCTATGAAAGCATAACTCTGCGCCAGAGTTCTCATCACCCGGGAACGGGATTGTGCTGGCCCCAATCCAGGACGACAATTCCAATTCCTGAACTTGTTGGTTAACGGCAGCGGTGGCGGTACACTGAACTCAATTTGTAATTAGTTTCTGTGGCACACTATAAGTTCTTCCATGTAGGTTAGGAACGAAAATATCTTCCTAACTACATACCTTCTGTGTGGTATATGATTCTCGGGGCGTAAGCAATGGCGGTGTATATCTTTCAATTGATGTGTCGTGTACAGAGCCAGAACCAGAAGAGGTTTCCTGTTTGAGTCCTTCCCAATGCATCTGATGGTTCTGCTTGTAACTGTGCCTGTGCCTGTGCCGCCTCCGCCAATTGAGCGGAAGTGTCGCTGGGTAAAGTTTTATTTGCCACAAATGCTTCATTAAAATTATTACTCTAATGCCAGCGCTAGTAAAATGGGGTTCTGTTGCCTCCGGCATATATGAGTAGAGCCCGGCCGAGTTCCGTTGGGGTTGATAGATACTCGTTCGTTAATGGAGAGGGGCTGGGGTCGGAATTCCGGGTTCGAACTAACCCGAACGAGCTTGAAAAAAGTAATAACAATGTAATTTCTATAGAGTTTGACATCACACACAACAACTTTGTGACTTTATTATATCTGTCATTCTGTGCATTTGTTTTGCGTAGGTATACGGAAGAAGAAGTAGAAGAGAATGATACACAAGGACAATACACTGCGCATACAGAGCAGCTCATACATAAATATGCAGATTTGTCTACTTTTGAATCACATTGTAGATGGCATGAGAAAAGTACCTACATAACAGTACCTACTGTCGGCATTTTGTCATTGTAAGGTGACATGAGCTTATTTGAGTTTGACACAATGACACAAGAGGCAGGCACTCTCGTTAATTTTACAATTTGGAAATGTCACCGCCATTTAGTGATGAAAGTTATGTTGAGAAAGAGAAACTATATAAAGTTTATAAACTGCGAAGAACGGGTAGAAATAGAAATAGAAAGAGGAAGGAAGAAGGTTTTATGTTGTTGCTTTATATATGTAAAAGAAAATTTAGAGGGTTAAGAATGAAGACTGCCAGAAGATAAGATGATAATTCAGTTTTGCAAACAATACAGTTTTAAAGTTTTCCTATATACATACATATATACCGAGGTCGTAAAAACAAGATAAGAAATTTTGCATTTTTATATATTTAGTGATGTTGTAACGGGTACAATTTATAATCGTCATATTTTTGATTTGAAATGGCAGACAGAAATGAAATTTTGCATTGTTAAATAGGACAAGCACTGAAGTATAATTTATTTTAATCAGCGACCAAAATTGTACTCCAAGATTTATAAGATAGGCAGCTTCTTCTTCGTCTTTTGCAACTACACATTTATGTTTTACCTTTGGCCTCAACCAATATATCTCCTCAGCTAGTTTCAAATTCAATCAAATCGAATAATAAGGGGCCACTGTCGTTTTCACGCCACTATCCAATAATTGTTATCTAGTTAAATAGGTACTACGTTTTCTTCTGACAAGTTCCAGTTTACTGTTTACCTACATAGAAGAGCGGCAAGCATCTTTCTCTCAAAGCAACCAAGTACTAAAAAAAGCATAGCGTTTGCCTGATTTTCTTATTCATACATATAAGATAAGAAGTCAATATCGTATTGGAATAAGTGTTCCAACTACTGTATTGACTTCTGGAAGCAAGATCTTCATATAGCGGACTCAACTACAATAGCATTTTTCACAACACTTTTGAAAACTATGAAAATTGTTGAACGGTGGTTAAATACTTTGTTAAAATCTCTACTAACTCCTTGGTAAAGTTCTATATGACCGAAATGCAGCTGCTGAAGTTTATTTTTGGTCCATCGTGTATATCTATTAGTTCGATTGTGTATTGTATATGTTACATAGTTTCCAAAATGTGGAAATTCTATTTTTTTCTGTTACATTGATAAAAGTCATAATTTTGTTGTTTTCATAATTCATTCCAGCCTTTTGTCAACTGTTGTCTTCGACAACATAACCTTTGGATGGGCTGCTTCGTGGGTTCCAAGGATTTTAACCCTATCTGTGGGTCATCTGCCCCACTCAAGCAATTTCGTTGCTCCTTTAAGGGTATGTTTATGTTTAGTCATCAGTTTTCTTGGGCAACAGTTTAGGTACCTTAGATGGCCCACTTACCAAATACATGGTGGAATAGATTATGAAAACATTTTGCACTTTTCCCACTATTGCTGAAAAAATCTTAGTTTGCAGGAATTCAGGGGACCTACAATTTCCTGCTGACACCAAACTGCTAAGTTTAGAAGCACTTGCTCATGAAAATAAGTACTTTTGGAGGATTTGTCACTTCCTCGCAAGAGAAAGTAGCCAACTTTTAGGTGGAAAAGGCTGAGAATCGAATACTCAGTCATCCGACATGACAATTACGCATACTAATGCCATTAAGTCAGCGGTGAAATGATATTGTAATGAAACTATGTTACACTGTCCGATTGCAGCTATAAAGGTATACTAATTATTAAATGCTTTTCACTTATCTAACCCGGGAATTTTAAGTAACTCAGCTATAGCCACCCTACTGCTCTGCTATATTTGAATCTCTCCTTACTTCTTATGTTCCAATGTCTTCGGTTGATGGTAGTTTCTTCGTGGAAATATTTCCTTAAAAAGAATTATTCTTGCTAAAATGTACATGTTTTTTCCTCAAAATGCATTAATTCTTATTTCAGGAAGTACCAACAAAAATAAATACAAGACACTTGTTTATCTGACATATGAATCTACTTTAATATAAATTTAGTCTCGAAGGAAACCCTAAGTTACTTTATTTTGTGATCAGCTGTCACACTTCATTCACAAGTTAATAAAATCCTCTTAATATCAGCACCACCACCACCACCACCATATTCCATGAACAATATAACACATTATATATTTCCAAAAAGAAATATCTAGGGCAGTAAGGAAATGGCATAAACAAATTCAATTAACTTAAAAACGCGTACGATGCCCTCTCCCTGTCTATGTTTATAATAATCCGAAGTTAATTGATTCACTCCATCAGAAAGAGGATTCCTATTTGAATTAAACGAGATTCCAAATAGCCTATACCTTCTTATTCCATCCCCTGCTCTGATTGGATCTTGCTCTTGCTTCCTTCAATGGAATTTTAATTGCCATTTTGTATCTCGCTATATATATCTTTTGTTCATGAACACTGACAAAGAAAAAATCAGATACAATATTACAATTGTGCCGGCATGGCCCACCCCAACTTTTCGATTCGAAAAAGCAGCATAAGCAGAACACAGTGCTCGTAATTATAATTAATTAATGGAAAAACAAATGCAATGAAGCATTCTCTGTAGCATTTCACAAAACACACCTTCTTCCCATTGCTCTCAATTGTCTTCCTTGTAGCTTGTATAAGTCTAAAGGGTTTTTAATCCTCTTTAATGTTATTATGGCATAGGGCTTCCCCATTCCCAAGGCTCGCTATACTGTTCCACCTGAGATTGATGGTGATTTTGCTTTATTATTGCCGCTCTGAGTTATACCCATGGCAGCTAATTAGCTCGGACCAGCTTATATCCTTTTGGTCCTGCCATAGATACTCTCTCATGTCGTACAGACAGTTTCCATAGAACTAAGTAATTGAACACATTTCCAATGAATTTGCTGATGCTCCTTAAGAATTGTTGTATCCGAAAAATATATTCACCAACTTACGGTTAATGTGTCTTCATGAAAGCACAAAGGAACCCAAACATAATTAACAACCAACAAGGACGAAATACAAAAAAAAAATGAAATCCCTCTCCGAAGATGTGAGTGTGAATGCTAAGTTCATCGACTATACGTAAACACATTGAATGTTTGGTACTTTGTTCTTCTTATGCAAAGCCTTTTGGGTTTAATTAAAATTGAAAATGTAATTGGGGAACAAAAATGGAAATTTAAATAACAGGCGACGCGACAAAACAAAAGTTTAGTGATGGGGTAGAAAAATCATGAATGCAAAGCCCGAAGCAGCCTACTACGCAATATTATAATTTCACCATGAGTACAAGAGTTGGGCAAAACTTGTGCGCTTTCCTATGTTTTTTTTTTCTTTTGCTTTGGAATATGAAGATGGTAGGTAGAAGTAGAACCTGGGAATAAAACCATCCAATATGGTAACTATACACAGTCTCATTTTGAATTAAATTTCAATTAAATAAGTCGTCAAAAGAATTCCATTTAAAATAAAGCTAAAATAATGGTAAGAGTTTATATTTTCGTTTAACTGTTATTCTAGTTTTTAGCTTTAATCTTTAGCATAGCAAGTATTATTCCAAAAATTATTTTTTGAAATAAAAATATAAGTAATATTGTAAAGACTAATATTTATTTATTTTCTGTAAGTTTTCATATGAATTTGGATTATTTTTCGATATCTACTGATCAACCCTATGAAATATATTTAAAAAATCAACTCAAAACAAAAATAATTTAAATGCTACGAGCGCTTACTAGCACTTAGCTACAAATTTTATGAATATACAATTTTCTCAAGTTTGTACGTTAACTCTTTTGTTTTAACACTGCAAGGATGATTATATTGAATTTTGTGACATTAACTACGAAAAAATCTTTGGGAATTGTAGCGGATCAGTAAAGCAATTTTTGTCTACACTAAAAATGTTAAAGGGTTGGCCAATTCAGAGTATGCACAACAATACAACTTTATACTTAAGATCTGATGACTTGTGTGTGATTTCGCTGTTAAATCATGCCTGAACCTCATAGTGATTGTTTAATCAAATTGATTTTATTTAAATTCTTTTTTTTCAAAACAATTAGTAATACAATAGGGTCGTAGCCCCCAACTAATATCATGTTTTACTCAGCTAAAAAGATTGATTTAATTTAGTTCAATTAAAAATTTATTTTTGTGTGATAAAAATTCAAAACCTTATATATTGGTTCAATTAATTTTTCCGATTAGTCTTTGAAAAAACGACCTCAAAAACTTTTTATGGTCGTTGTTTATTATAATAAAAATGTTAACCGATTTTAAGACCATAATTTCTATTAACTAGAGCCCAGAAGCTCTGTAGACCTTGTCAGTTAAAATCAAAATTATAAAAGTTTGTTTTCAGGTCTATGCAAACATTTTGATTTAATCGAGAAAGCTCCATGAAAATCAACACATCGATAACTTCTTTTAAACACATATGCAATAAATACAATATCAAGAATAATGTTGTTATATGCGTCTAAATTTGTTATTGAAGTAAGAAAACAGCTTACAGAAGTTGTGACCTCTATATGGGTTCCGTATATTCTCTGGTAGTTTTGACGATAGTGTTTTTACCCCATTGAATTTAAGACGTCCAAAATCAGTTCAGAATTACGTTTTATCTAAATTGAAGCTAAATCATTAGATTTTATTTATATTTAATTTAAAAAAAAAAACAACTTCTATAAAGCTTGTAAGATGTTTTCAAGGCAACATTACCGCAGCTTCATCTTACGAAATGTACAGACGAAATTGCACCTCAAAATTTAGTTTTCAGCTTAGCCGAAATAATGCTTTACTTTGCCATAAGTGATGTTAAACAAAACTGCTGAAACAAAAACAGACTCTGCTCATCATCTTTTAACTTATTAAAGAGTCAGTCTAGTCACCGTTCAGATAATCAAAAAGATATTATTTTTTTTTATTTCTAGATAAAATTGTCATCAAAAGAAAGACAAATACTCACTCTGTCTATGGCCGAAAAAACACTTCACATAAGTGCACACATCAAAATCCACCAAAAAGAAATGAAGATGAATTAAAAAAACATATACCTATGTTTGTATGTCCTTGTTTTGTATCCGGTAAGTGGACATTTTCCCCCTTCTTTTTATGAGATGATGATGCAGTGCTAGTAACTTCCTCGTACCTATACTCAAAGCTCACATTCGCATTACAAAATGATAACATATGCAAAGAGAAATGTTTGTAAAATGCAACAAAAACAACAACAACAAAACAGGGCTAAATAGAGAAAACCAATTCACCAGCGAATGACATATGCAAGAAAACCCGCACTCAGTCCAGGATACACTAGAGAAGAGAATGTTTACTTTTTCTTATTTTTCTACATACAAAAAAATCATGAGAAATAAAACGAAAGCCCTCATCCTTAGCATATGTTTGTACAAATCTGCAGCAAGCAATGGGAAGGAGATGAGAGGTCCTTTTTTTAGCTGTGTGCGATATATCCATATTTCGTTTTATTTTTATTATTTTTGGTACGGTCTCCGCATTCTTTACTGTTTGTTAATATGTTTCGAGTTTATGTGTAGTTTTTTTTTTTTTATTTTATTTTTCGTCTTCTACTGCTCTCCATAAATATCCTTTGTGCAGCAAATGGATGCTTTTATTATCCTTACACAGGATGCAGCAGCAGTACTCGTGTATGGAGAGTATAGTTGAGTTGAGTATACGAGCTACGAGCACAAGTATACAATACTGAAAGAAACTCTCGCTTTTGAGGTCTATTTGCTAGGTGGGCGTTTCGATGCGATATATGATGGTATCGTCAAAAATTCATTTGCAAGTCCATTTTCGGGGAACGAATCGTTTTTCTTTGGAATTAAATTTTTTTGCCTCCTCGAGTCCTTTTGTATTTTTTTTTTCTTTGCTTTTGTGTATAGTCGACGTCGTATTATAGTCATCGTCGTCGTTGCGGACTCTTGTGTTTGCTTTGATTGAGACCGTGTGGTAAGTGATTTGCTGTTCTCGACGCAAGCAGGAGGCAGGAGTAAAGGAACTCAATTTGTCATATATGAGGACAATTTTTCGGTATTCAAAAGATCTCTGTATATATAGGACTAAGAGGAGGTTAGATATCTTTCTCAATACAAAACAAACTCACAATATATAGGCACCTGCTATACAGGCAGAGGTAGATATTGCTTCAGCTTATAGGAGCATCAGAGTCAGAACAGAAGAAGCACTTAAATTGGCTTTTCTTTGGTTTTGATGCAGAAAGGTGTGAATGCACACATCACATGTATGCCTTTCATCCAGCCAGTCTTTCAGGCATGCATATGTGTTCTACAAATGCACTTGAAGGATAATTAAAGGAAAAATACCTATAGCATGACATTCAAAGACTGGGTGATGGCAAAAGCATATAGAAAAAGAGAATAATGGATACAAAATTGAAGACAAATGCACTGTTGTCAGGCTCTCTTTTGTGACTTATTAGTATTTAGGTATGTCTCTGTCTTGTTTTGAATTCATTTTTCAATCATACACAATCGAATGGGGGATATGACAAAATTTGACATCCACTTTTAAAACCAGAGAAATCGCACAGTGATCTAAGAATTGTTTGACTGTACAATTGTACATAATACATATAGGGTGAGCCAAAAGACCCTTTTCTATGCAAACAAATAATAACTTTTTTATTAATAGATAAAAAGAAATAAAGATTCGGAGATTTAATAATGGAATACAGTTGATTGAAAAGCTTAGTCCTGGTTATCCAGAATAACGCTTAGAGTATTTCAGAGCTGTTTCTATTTACAAAGGAAGGTCTTATTTGGCCCACCCTGTATCTTCAAACGAAGAACCTCAAGTAAATTACTGGAAAAACTCCTAGGCTTTCCCTTAATTTATTAAGAGCTTTGAAAATAAAAGCAAAAAAAGGCATTTGGATATAGTCATTAGACAAATTGAGTATGTTTGTTTGAACTCTTGACCTTCAATCAAGCTCTTACGGATGTTCCGATTCTGATGGAATTTTCAATAGAAATTGATTTTTTTGTCACATAATTATGTATCGCGAAAAAAGGTTTGGGGGCCTCAGCGAAGCAGGCAGGTTTAAGGTAATGTTTTTTTTTTTTCTTAAATCCATTACAGGGTATCTCATGAATTTTTTGTGTCGCAAATAGCTTTTCTATGTTGTATTGGTATAAAAACCTGACATTGAATCACATACACACCAGAAGCTATTTTCAATTTCTATCGCTTTGTTACCAAAGAACCCAAACCCATAAGTGGTATGTGTATGCATATGTGTTTGATGTGCTGCATTTGATGCTCAGGGTGTGATGTTTGATCCTTGCATATCATTCGAGTGCATATTATCATTGCTTTCCATCGCCGAGTTATGCCTTTCAATATACAGCTTCGCTCGCGTATACTTTCCTATCAACATACACAATTTCGGTGTAGTGGGTCCTTTCAAAATACACACCACCAGTCACCAGCCGCCACCAACACCTACTCTTTCTATCGTATATAGGTATCCTTTTTATCATATACATCTATATCGTATCATCATATGGTTCTGATGAAAAATCCTTTCTCGAAATGCATATGAATTTATGTTAACCATTATGTTTGTCGGTATATAAATATGTCGACTAGAATGTGTATACCACCTATACTCAACATCAAGGACTATTAGGACGTTGCTATGCAATGGCAGTAGCAGCCTAGCAGCAGCGCAGGCTAGAAAGGTAACCTGGGCGACTGTCATAAGCATGATGGGATTGTTTCAAACTCTGCAAGTCTGAAGTATTGTGCCGTCACAAATGCAAACCTCCAAATCAAGTCAATACCAACTGACCTAACATTTTTGAAAAAAAAAAACTCTTTGAAGCCATTAGCCGTGGTTTTTTGGGATTGTTTATCTAATATAGTAAGATATTTCCAAAAAAAAACATCCGCAGGAGCCTGGTTTTTATATTGCACATTTTGTACTATTGGACAGCTGTCAGAATAATTTGATCAAAAAAAAATTAATTTCACTTACGTAAAAAGGACAATTCCATTCGATACTCGAATAAACGTCACTTCTGCTTTTATTGGCTGTTATTCTACTCTGGATGTTGTATTTGTAACTCGTGCAAAATGCTATACTTAACTATGAACAGCTTTGCCAAAAAAACACGACTATTTTGAATAAATTATAGTAACCGTAGTATTTTATATAAACACAAAAAAAGTATTAGGGCGCCATATGACCCCACAGTCCAGCACTGCAGAAACCAGCGTCAACCAAATGCAGCATGCTGACGAGCAAGGATGTACATGATGACGCAAAGATTATTACAAAGATTATATTCAGCATAAATTTGCAATCTTCGTCATATTATTTTTTGGAATCGACTTTGTATGTGTGTGTAAGACGACGAGAAGGGCGCCAACGATGTGAAAGTGCACCCTTGCAACCAACGTGATGATACTGATACAGAAGAAGTAGGTACTTCTGCTGCACAAAAAAATATATAAAATCCTTTGTAAGCAAAAGGTGTGAGTTCTTTTTCCGATTTGTTTTATTGTGTAAAAAATATAAAGAATAACTTCAAGATGGATTTGTGTACATCAGAGATGTTGCTTTTCAAAATGTATTTGAAAATAATATCGTAATATGGTTGATGGCGAAGGGTACTTGCTAAACAAAATACAACATACCTACCTACAATTTTTTTTTTGAAAACTTCAGGAACAAAAATGTGAAATTTTTGACTTTTTGGGTATAGCTCTCTACCCACCTTAGTGATAGCTAATTCGTTGACCATTCCACAAATAGCACAGAATTACTTAAAGAAGGATTTAAGAAGTATTTCCTGCATTCTTCTTTATAACGGATTTAAATTCAAGTGGACGGTCGGATAGAAGGAATTAGGAAGATAAATTGATTCTTAAAATCTTCTTAATTCGGAACTACATTTTCTTAAATACTTCCTTACTCCTTCTAAAAGCCTTCTTAAATACTTCTTTACTACTTCTTTGAGAGGTATAGCATTTTTTATGACAGTAGATGCAGTTATGAAGCAAAATCACATGTTATTTTTGTTTTACGTATATTAAAATGACCCTGATCCACTCCCGCTATAGTCTGAAATGAAGAAGAATGATCCATGCAGTTCGCATATCACCCTTTACGCTTTCCAATAGATTTACATACATACCTGTATGAAATACAATTTTTATAATTTTATTTTGTCACGCGGGAATAAAATAAGATTATTTTTAAGGACCACCCAGTTGGTTATCATATCAAGTTAGAAAGCAAAATTAATGTATGGTTTTTGCTCAAATACGTCCTATGAAATAACTACGCTCATATTTATTCAATAAAAGACTCCTTATCACTGAATGTGTTCAGTTCCCTTCCCTCTCCGAATACAACAAACTATATATCCAGATCCAGCCTCTACTTCTTTTGAGTCCTGAAATTGCCACAATTTCCTTGCGAATTCAATGTTATTTATATCAAATAGTTATGCGACTATTGCCGCCTATTGTGCCATCATTCGCCCGCGCGTCGTCGTTGTCATAGCAATTTCGCTTACAAAGCACACAGCAAACGCAAAGGCATAAGAGAGCCGGAACAGGATATGAAAGTAAATTCCATTCCTGAGAATATAAGAATGAGAATGAGAATTATAACGATGATGTTGGATGGCATTGCTGCTCGCTGTAACTGCTTCTGATGCTGCTGATGCTATGGCATTATAATTCTTTCATTTAGTTGCTTATTAAAAGTTGTAGATCTTGTTTAATGGCATTACATGGATGTTTTTAGTGCCGTTACTGCCAACCGTTTACTGATGGTTTTGTAGTAGTATGTGCGTACTAGTATAGTATTTCCTTCCTCATCCTGTCGATATATTTATTCCTTTATTTTTTCTTCTGTTTGTACCATTTCTTCTTCCGGGCATAGGGAATTCCAGAGTAGATGTATAGGTTAGGAGCGTTGAAAAAATGCGAGCTTAGGAAAAAATCCTGACATTCACAATGATGGAAAACGCGCACACTCGACTATTTTTATTTTATTCTATGGCGAAAGCATTTTACAGCGGCATTAAATCCGATTTTCATTAGAGCGTGCGGAATAACTGAATAAAGAAAAATTTCCTTTGGTTGTTTTTTTTTTGTTTTTTTTGTTTTTCTTCTTCTTCTTCAAGATTACTTCGTCTTCGTCCTTTTTTTGCTATTCTCGAAATGCCCGGCAAAGAATGGAGCATGGCAATTAAATTGTATTGGATCTTGAATATTTATGAGGGAAGATAGACACTTGGTCGATATTATGATGGTTCTGTTGTGGAGGAGGCGTACTATCGCTCTTTCTCTCTTATAACTTGAAGTCATATAATATTACATAAGGGTATCCTTAAGCTCAAGCTATACCCTTTCGTTCCGACCCATATTCATTTTTATTGAATATGATGATGGTAAGGAATCCTGTTATGGCTCTTTGAGTGTTTCAAAGAGAAGAAGAGCGGTGCGGTGCTGCGTGGGGGTATATATGGAAGGCCTTCAAGATAATGTGAATAAGTAATACGTGGCCAGAGGATTGTGATTTTGTTGGTTTTTCTTTCTTTGGACAAAAAAAAAAAAAAAACCAAGTTTCAATTGGATTATCCTAACCTTTGGTCTTTAATTTTACTTTTCGAATGAAATGGTTATGGGGTGTTGAAGAGGGGATATTGAATGGCACTTACCCAGGAAGTATAGAAGATTATCGTTCTTAATCTGAGCGAACATTCGAAGACAATTTGTATGCGATGAGAGTTATTTATTGACCTATTGGGTATTCAGACGAAAAAGTTCGCTGTGATGTGTAATGGTGAGATATTGATATATCCGTTAGGTTTAGGTACGAGAAGTTAGTATGTTTGGTTTTATATGGGGCTATTTTTTTCTTATAAATTAAGTAAATACTAAAGCCAAATGACTTTTAAGAACTGAATTATATCATAGCTTAAAACCAGGAGGAAGGCCTTATGATTCCTTCCTTTATTATTTGAGATCTGTTAAGAGAAAATCATATTTTTTAAGACAATCTTTAGGCAAATTAAAATCAATGGGTCTTACTAATAATCAAACTCTAATGACGCCTATAAGTTAACCGGAAGGTTAAAACAAAGTGCTAAGCTTAAACAAAATGCTACCAATAAGCAATTTAACCCTTTCACTAACTAGTCTCCAGACTTTCCTTGAATCTATTACAAAATCTACTACTAAAGAATTTCCACGAAAGTCTGTCAAAGTTGCAGCCGGAGGCAACCAACTAATTAAGTCGTTTGCTGAAGGAACAATTAAAACCCAAGTTGTTTTTATATTATTTCTATCAGCAGGTCCAGTAATTTAAAATTAAAATTAAAAAACAATCACAGCGATATTTTAAAATTGTAGTCAGATTTTCTTATTTTTTTTGTTTTGGGGGATAGGTAAAACAAGTAGGTAGGTAAAATATTTTATAAAGAAGGCGAAGTTTTACTTCTCGGGAACGCTCTTGCCAGCTACCGAAAAAACATCTTAAGCCCATCGCTCTGCTTAGTTGCGTCCTCCCTTGTCGCCACATTCACACCTCAGATGCCCGCTCTTGCCACAGCTGTAGCAAGTCTTGGTTACTTGGAAATGTGACTGGCTCTGTTGCACTTGTAACATGATAAAATGAAGTTGAACGAGCTACGGCTATCGTTCATCAGTTCGGGACAATTGCAGGCCCAGTGGTCGAGTTTGTTGCATTTGTAGCATGTTGGGTTATCCATTTGGGTGCAGTGGAAATGTGACAAATTCCATTGCAACGACTCCTCGGGGCATGCATGAGTGTAATGCTCGGTTTGGTTGCATTTGTAGCATTTCTCCGGGTTGCCTCCACTTCCTCCGCCACCGCCATCTTGTCACTGGCGTGAATCCCGGAGCCCGGAATTACGATTGCATTTGTAGCAAGCTGATGATTATGAAATTGTTGATTGATGTTTTGTTTGTTAAGTTTTTTTTGGATAACTTCATTTTCTGCAACACAGACACAACATAAATAAAAAAAAAAAACAACAAAGCAGGAACTGTCATAATTTGCTCTATTCCTTCAAAGTTAAGTATTGCCGTATTATTTTTTTACAGAAAGTATTAAAGTACTTATAGTACGACAATTGATTTAAGTGTTGGAGCAAATTTTTTTTTAAATTTATAACACCATATTTTTTAACAAGGAAATATATTTCTTATACTTTATTTTAATATTTTTCATTCGAAGAAAATCTTAAATTTTCAAATAAAAATAAGTAAACTGGCATATTTTGTCTGAGTATTTAATTGTTTTTTTTTTTTTTATTGTTAAACAGTAAGGGCCAGTTTTTTTTACAGTGTGTTATCTGTAATCCATGATTATTTCCACTTGTATCAAAAAATCCATAGCTTGAGTTGTCAATCATGGATTAAGCCAATCAGCTGATTTCGGTTGATTTACACCATTTAACCAGGATTTCCGAAAATTGTATCAAAAACTTGACCTATTGTGAACAATCTGGCTCTAAGGGTATTCACGCAATGTCGATTAGTCGTCGTAAAATTGTTTAAAGTCGTCAAATGCGTAAGTCTATCAAAATTTGAATGGAAAACTTAAAAGATTTACAAAGCTTACGACTGTTTACGAACGTTTAACCATGGATTTCCGCGTGTATTAAATTTTGACATATTGCTTACGACTAAACTGGAGATTAAAGTCGTTATTGGTATGCAGATTTTCTAAAATCTGGAGACTTTCTTTTAACCTCAACACTAATTTTGATTATTAGTAAGGCCCAATGTTATTATAAAAATAATTTAAATGTTTACACATTACATTGATAGGTTCATTTAAATCAGGGTCGCTGGCATATCTAGTTCGAGAGTTTATATTCAGTATACTCAGGATGTGGGCAGAATAAATTGATCCATAGATGTAAGTCGAAAGATTAAAAGGCAATTATTAACATCTCTCCTTTCCTTAAGCGTTGATAGACTAAGTAGGTTCAAACGATGTTCAAAAGGTGGAAGATTTTCTTTTGGGTTTCATGGCAGATGACTGTTTTGTACATTTTCTAATTTATTTATGAAAACAGCAAAGGCAGGACACAATACACAGCTACAATATTCGAGGACAGGACCGACTAGTGCACAATAGAGAATTTTTGAAATATGAGGATCGTTAAATTCCTTAGAAAACTGCTTAATTAATCCAAGGCGGCTTATAGCCTTGCTTATAATAACGACGAGTGGAAGTTAAATGACAATTTGACGTCAAACAAAATTCATTGAATGAAACTACACGATCAACTAGGCTTTCAACAAAGAAGTAAGAAGATAAAAAGGGGTTTCTCTTTCTTGCATTTGTTTTTATTGAGATCCATTCCATTTGAAATGCACCATTAGGAGGCTCTGTCAATATAACTTTGCAGAAATAAGTATCCACTTGGAGTCGTGTAGCCATAAAAAAGCTTAAAATCATCGGAAAAGATTAATATATTTGAATAAAGAATGTCCATGCCAATGTCATTTATAAAAAGTAAGAATAAAAGTGGTCCAATATGACTACCTTGAGGAACTCCCGACAGCACATAATTAATTTTGGACAGGCATATTTTAAAGTTGACAAACTGCGTTCGGTTATCTAGATAAGATTTAATCCAAGTTAGAATCCACTCTGTTCTTGAACTTAAAGCAACCGACTCAAAAGTAGATATGTATATGAAGTACCGTATTTTGTAAGTAAGTAAGGCAAGCAGCCACGTTTCCATTCTATAGTTTCCTCTTAAATTCGATATTGGGCATCTTAGATTCCTTAAACAAAAAAAATTTAGCACGAGTTAAAAGAAGATAAAGTATATAACTCCACCAATCAATCCAGGAGATTGACAGACATCGCATACAAAAATAACATTCCAAATACACAGTTTGGTTTTAATTCAGGGTGCCGGTGGCGTAATGGTTATTGCGTAGAACTGCCATGCCGTCCACCTAAATAAATTTAAAAACAAAATCAACTACTGCCTCTTTCGATTAAGTGACAAAAGATCCAAGATTTTTTATTGCCGTTCGGATGCGGCTAAAACTGCAGTTCCCCTCCATTCCTGGAAACGAACAAGATGCACATAGGAATCGTTGAGACTTGCAGGTCACTAGGCCCTGACTTTCCATGGAGGTGCCACTCCACAAAATGTATTTATAATTTATTTATGGTACACTTCATGCTGCGTCTTAACTATTTTCAAATACCTAATTTAACGAAGCTAAAGAAAGCTGTTTATTTAATTGAACTTTGAATACCGTGTAGTAAGACAATTTTTTGATATGTTTTGCCTTGATGCCAAATAATTTTTTTTGTAATCATAGAAAATATATTAATGCCCAGTTTTTCAGTGGTTATATAAACCAGAGTTAGCTAAATCTAGAAGTAAATTTACCCACTGTTGTATGAGGAAGCAGTTTTTCGGTGGCGATTGCATGTGGAACGACTAAACAAACTAAGTGAATAAAACATCAAAAGCATCGGTTCAGTTAATCCTGAGTTAACTCACCAAATTTTATGAGTTAACTCGGGTTTATCTTTGATCTCGCACTGAAAAACTGGACCTAAGTGATATTAAGTTTTCTGCAATATTTATTTTCGAATGTTTTTCAACTCTTTTCCCGAATTTCCGTCGATATAGATTTCCATAAATTCATTTTCATGGACTTAATCACCAACAAATTTTATCATCAAAAATATGCCAAACACTTATCGATCACTCTCCTTGCTCCATCCATATCAATTTTATCTTATCCTTTGCAGCAATAGCTCTTATATGCGTAAGAAAGGCTATTAAATATATAGGACGATTTGTCCTGATGCCAATCCAATAAAAAAAGATATATTTCATATGAAACATGTCACATGCTTTAACCCTTTTATACAAAGCTGTTTGATATGCTGTCAGAAATTTACTCCCCTAAAATCAATTATTTAGTATATTCCTACAACTTTATCCCATTGAAATATTAAAACCCCTTTTTGTGGGCTCTCTTTCAGCGGAATCCAATTTAAAATTTTTGAATCACGAAAAAAACCTAAACTCACAGCTTATTCTCACCACTCCATTACCACCACCACCACTACCACTGACAAAACATATACATTTATTTTGAGAAACTGCGGATACCCTTTAAAGAGGAAACATTTGCTTTTTAATGATGGAACGGGACCCACGTATATATTGCGTAAGATTCTACAACACTGATGCTATATTGGAATTTTCAACAAAATGTGTTATAGATATTTTAGTCTTAAATAAATAACTGAGAAAAGTCAATAGTGCGCTTGTGACTATATACATATGTTTACAGGGTTTGATTATATACATACATATTTTATGGAAATCAGCCAACAAATCGAGACCGATCTGAACGACAAACAAATAGAATAGCCCCCGCAAAAATTGAGATTGGTCGTGACATGGTGATTACCATAAATCCCTCCGCATTAATTCTGTTGCAGCTGACTGTGATTGTTGTGAATCAAACTGTCAATAAAGAAAGACATACAGAAAACTACACTGCACAGTGGAATATTTAGCCATAAAAGATAGCATAAAAGAGAAAAATCGATTTTTGCGAGTATAATTGAATATACAAAATCAAATTTGGTGGTGGTTCTTATTTTTATTTTTATTTTATTTTTAAATTAATATATGTTCCTACAGGATCACAGTGTTTGAAATAAATCAAATAAAATCTTCTTAAAGATACAATTTTCTTTTTTAATGTCCTTGTTTTAATTGATAATTTTCCAGAAATTTGCTACAAACTGAAATTTACCCCTTTTCATCACTCCCCTAATATCAAAATCCCTTGTTCGAAGTAAGCGTAGTTTTTAAGAAGTCCTTAAGACATCAAATTAGAGCGTTCTCCTGAATTCAGCTACGACGGAACTTTTTTGCGAATTTTTTGGCGTTATTTTCAAAAAAATATTTCTGCGCATTTCATTTGAATGAACTTAAAAAGTTTTACTATTCAACACCCCACTATACGATGGGATGCGACGGATTGTAAAAAGTTTTGAACCCAAAATTAAGACTCCAACACAATTATCTGCGATTGCGCTTACGGGCCTCTTTCTCTATATATAGCTATACACGTTACAGTCCCATACAAACCAAAGTACAATAATTCAAGAAATGGCTTTGCAACATTGTTGCTCAAATTGGTATGTGGATTAATCGGTTCGATTTGTGCATACAAACTTGTTACAATGTTATACAATCCTTAACCAAAACTAAAAGATCGGTGGGAGGTAAATTGATGGGCTACAGAAGGACTTTAATCGGTTTCATGACTGTGAGATTGATGTCTGAGGCTTATGATGTTGCTACTTTGTATATAAGACCTCGAGAAGTTTGAAGACTCTATATATTGGACTGTTAGACTTTTGGGTAACTTTCTGTTTGTTTTCCTATATCGAAAGGAATTTGAGGCGGTTATTAGGGGTTCAAGTGGTCGTGGTGGTGGCTTAAGTGTATGCATAGAGAAGTGTAAGATTCAATTTTGAATGCAGGTTACGACTCCCATTAGTTATTCTGTCAGATTACAGTTGAGTATATCTACATATATACCCTACTCGTATAGCTTGGAAAGATAATCGGGCGCCAGCAGTCAGTCAGTCGTGACCCTAAAAAAGTAATTATGTATAGAGATTGAATAAAAGGGAACGAGTATCGCATTGATCCTTTTCTGATGAAGTTGTTATGGCAATCATATAGAATTTAGTTGAAATCACGGGTGAACCTTTTAATGTGAAAGAGAAAGATGAGATCTGAAATTGTATTGGAACGGTTATTTTAATTCGATTAAGGGGAACATGGGATTTTTTTGTTTAAGAACCAATATGACAATTACGGAGGTAGAAGCAGATCCAGTCTAGTAAGAATTTGTACATTACGAACAAAATTTAAAGATAAACTTAAATACAGCGTTGATGAAGTTCGTATATCCATATACTCGTATTGGACTTCTAGATACAAGTTGGAAAAAAAACGAAAGATAAATATATTTAAAGTTCTCTGACTTAAGTTTATCATTGGCTGTGGCTTCAAATTTAAACATATCTTTCGGCGATTAAGGTGCTTCTCAAAAATAACACAGTTTTATAAAACTTACATATGCAATCCTGTATTGAATTTTTGTTGGATGAAAACAAAAAATTCATATACTTTTTTTCTTAAAAATTTCCTTGTCCTCCCCCCCGATCAGGCCCGGCAGAACAGCTTTAGCCCGAGTGGGTAGTTGGTATAAGATTTAAAAGCTTAAATTCACTAATAAAAAAAGTCATTACATTTTTTCATTGTAAGTTTTTATTTATTTTTGTTGATGAAACACTAGTGCGAAAACCCCACTTCGTTTGGAGTGTCTTGAAATAAATTTATTTAATAAATTCATCGAAATTTAGATGAGCCGATCGTGCAGCATTGTTGACCTAAGGTAAGATTTTAAACGACGAAAAATGGAAAAACTTCGTTCATTTCAGCAAGATGATCCTGGGGTTGTGATTAGCAACCGGACGAACCGGAAAAACTTGGGAGTAATCCCTCGACTACAGGCGTATTTTTGCAGAAAATCAACTACTTCTCTCAAATGTTTTGCTTGCTCATTCTGTCTTTTAAAAAGCTGTAGGAATACGACCCTATCGCTAATAAGTCTTTGTTTATAAAAGTCAAATTTGTAGAACTTAACTTCAAAATCGACGCATCTACTTTTTGGCCTACAGCGAATCATTCCAGTAGTTTGAAGAAATAATTGGTCAAATATTTCAAAAAATGATTTTCTGTAAAAATCTTTCGGTGTTTTGAATTTGTAATTTTCTGAGGTACCTTCATCGATACGTTTTGGTGCTTTTCGTTTACGGGGAATTTGGGGTTCTTCAATGTCAAGATCAACAACCGCTGTAATGGCATTTTTTCAAATTGCCTCAAATTTGGAATCAAGGGAAGCTCCGCCCAGTACATCAATAACATCTTCTACTTTTTGAAGCGATTCCACAACACTGGGATCTGGCTTCTGCAAATCTTTGTTTAAGATTTCAATTCGCTCGAAAATCTCAATCATTAAGTCAGATAGAAAATCCATTTAAAAGACTCCATGTATTAATAAAACCCGGACGCTTTGGCTGATACGGCACTGCCAGTTTCCTGATCTACTGAGCGATCATGGAGCATAGTTTGCTCTCACTGATGTCTTCAGGGATTTAATACGTACAAACCATCTATAAAAGAGAAACAGAAATGGCTAGCTCAATAGAAGTTATTCGGACAACATTAATGTTTCCCCTTTCTATTTTTGTTTAATATTTTAAAATTAGAACGCAAGACACCCTGGTAGTTCAAAAAGAATACATATATGTACCTTACCAAATTCAATGCGCAAATAAATTTAAAATTTAATACCAGAATACAAATAGTCAAAGGTCAACAGCCTTATCATAGTATCCGATCGGAACGGAATTTTCTCCGAATTTTAAGAAATATCAGAAATATGTATAAGAAATATCACTTGATCATTAAAATGACAAATAAAAAACATTTTGTATGAGTATGAGATTGAAAATTTCTGATAAGTATAGTGAAATTTCGAGTTAATTACCCACTCGAAAAATCTCGTGTGGGTGTTACTACACATATTACCTGCCGGGTCTGCCCCCGATCACCAAATCCGAAGGCGGGAGTCAAACTCACTTTCAACATATTCATATGACTACGGTATTTTTGATTGAAAACAATACATAAGTTCATTAATTTGGTACGCAAGTTTCTTTAAATAAATATGAAAAATCCCCTACTCCTTGGGAGTTTAATATTACGGATTCCGTATTCGGCCTGATAATCCATAAAAATGTTGCAATTTTGGACATTATAAATTTTTGTATATGTACCAGAGGGGTTGAGTATGAGTCTACGTGACCATTTTTCGGTGTTGAAAGTCCCCCTTTTGGGCGCCATTTCGGAAAAAGAAGTAAACAAATATTCCGCGATATCTTGAGAACCATAAGACTCATAAACATTATTTCTTAGCACATTTTTGTGGAAAATTGAATTCTGTACCGTAAAATTGATAAGCAAAAAGTTATAACATAAAACAGACGAACATTTGAAGTCTAGTGCAAAATATAAATAACATACGATAACGAATGACATTCGACGTGTGAATTACGAGAGATGAATTGGCTACTTGGTGTACTATCTACGCAACTAAATCATATAGAGTGTTATTTAATTTGCAAAACTTTGGGGAGCATTTATTCTCACAAGTTTTTTTGAAATTTTCGTTCGAAGAAATGCTTTTCCCCAAAGAATCAGCAACAACAACAAAAATCTCAAACCAATTTTCCAACTTTCTCTTCCTTGATGTCTTTTTGTCTGGTTCTTCACAGTTCACATCTCCACCGCCAGCGCCATCGAAACAAATTCGAGCAATTTTCATAATGATGCACACGTCAAACTGTGCTGATGTATCCACTTGGAGTCAAATCACATGATTTAGATGTATCGTCTGTCAAAACTTATGCAATTACACTTAACACACGCACACACATACACACCAACACATCTGATGATGATCCTCTTTTATGCCCGGAGTTATCAGGGTATATCTATTCAATCCCCACACACAAAAACGATTAATTATTCTTCCTTGATTCAAGCTTAGCCGGTGATTCCTCTCTTTTGATTCTTGCACAACTCCCAAGTGAATACTAATTTTGTGGCACAACATGAATAATAAATGCTACATCCTTGTCTTTTGCTGGTGTTTGTGTGCTTAGAAGAACACCAGTGATGGTGATGGAGAATTTTAATAAATGTAACTTTCGGCGAGAGTAATTCACACTTAGAGTACGGAGGGGATTGGTTTGCCGTACCAGCGTTCACATCAGCACACCCACACCCGCACTCCCACCCCCACCCAGTGGTGATTCTCCAAAACTATATCAATTTGGCAGAACTGAGCCCATGTCCTGGCACTTAAATCACACTACCCGCACCCACACCCATCACGAGCAAAAGGATATACAGATTATACAGATTAATTTACTTACAGATCGCCTCGTCTGCCTAAAAAAAAAAAAAAAACTATGATCCATTGAAGGGGATTCTTCCTGCCGAATGTTAATCTTGGCGGTGGCAATGTCGATGGTCTGGAGGAGCGGATGGGAAGAAGAAGAACTCAAACAAATACACTCCCGTGAAGGAGCAAACTTGAGCTAGAAGTCTTGGCGTTTGTTCGGCGAGGATGTCATTACATAAATCTACTCGGTTATTGACTTTTCTCTCCAACAGCAGCAGCAGCAGCCGTTTGGAGGATAACGAGCGTGTGGCCCGCTGTGAGTCTGTATAATGGGGTAAGAACACAAGAACACATCGGAAGCAGGAACAAGGAAGTAACTTTTAGCAACACATTTTTTTTGTTGTTGCTTGGTGCGATGCTCTCCCACTCATCCTTGTTATATTTATCTATCCATAGTAATCCACAAGCGAATAAATTGATGGCAAAGAAATAGATTCTAGAGGATCCTGTGAAGGTTGAAGGGCAAAACTGAAAAATGTTATGGATATAAGGATGGTTATTAGTCCACTGTTTCCTTCGACGTTGTGTCGTGTTCGACGATTCTTTGTTCTTGGTTCACAAAACAATTCCATCAGCATCTCCAACGAACTTTTCTCATATACATATACACTAACACACACACCCACACACAAACAGAGCCGAATTTGGTCCGCTTTTTGAATAAGCAAGTAACGAGTCCCTCAGGGAGTTGATAGTAATTTGTGTGCTGGGGTCGCGGCAAGTAGAAAACAATAGAGTTTCTTCAAAAAGAAAAGCTATTGTCCTTATTTAGGATTCAAGCTATGGGGTGGGAGGATTCTCAATTTTCCAAATAATATGATGCTCACATCATAGAGGGATGGAGTTGCCTCCCGAAACAAAACTGGATTATTGAAAAACATATTCAATTTGATTTTTTAAGAGATCCTGGGCAAGATGTTTTTTTTTTTTGTTGGGTTTTTTTTCGGAACTCAGAGATGATGGGTGGTGCGGTATGAGCGATGACGGATTAATAAATATGTTCTTGGTTAGGGTTGGGCAAATTTTTCTTTGAGTATTGAAAGATTATTAGTTAGAGTATTAGTTTTATGCATAGAGCTGGTTTAATTTGTTAGCATTTAATATTTTAAAGTTTCCGGGAAAGTTTACTAGGTAAAAATTTAAATTATTTGTATATTTTATTTATTTTGTTTATTTTTTTTTCCAGACTGAATTTAAATAAACGCGGTAAGTCCGAAAAAAAAAAATAAACAAAATAAATAAAATGTATAACAATCGCGAGCATATAAGCTTAAAATCTAAAATATTTGTATGTTATTGTGTGTGTTTAGTTTTGACTAGGGCGGGGGGTTATATCTCAAAAATTAATTACAGCGTCAGTTATTTAGGCAAATTGTAAAATTTAAAACACTATTTTAGTAACTCAGGCCAAATGTATTGTTAAATCATCTATACGAAATATCGTATTTTATTTATACTAATTGTATGATTTAGAAGGTCGAATAAATGTTTATTGGAAGTTCGGAACTCTTCAACAAAAAGCTAGTTTTCTAACTGTTTTTGGTCTGACCCTGCACCTGCTGAACTACCCCAGCTCTTGAGAGAAATGATCACAATTTTGTAGAAGCTTCGTTGACTTATTGTTTCAACCTGATATAACCGATATTGAGGGCTCGAATAAGCTTATTCCATTGATGTTTACTTGAAGTTTACAGGTAGTTTGTCAGTCTAACAGCTGAAATTTAACCAGAATCTAGTCTCATCAATAAAATACATAAATTCTAAGATTATAATGTTCATCAGTAGAACTGTCCATTGAACTTTTCTAGAGCCCATTTTTCTGGAAACACGATGCAAACAAAGAACCTTTGAATCTTTTACGAATTTGATTTGTTTACGTTTCGTATACATCTTTTTAGAGGTTTTATCCAAACTTATAGTCGAATATAGTGGTGCAGTCCTTTAAATACCTTGGGTCAATAGTAGCAGCCGATAACAATATAGAAGAAGAAATACGCGGGCGGCTTCTCAAATCCAACAGAGCCTACTATAGTGTGTCAAAGCTCTTCAAATCCAGAAATCTCACCATAACTTCAAAACTGCTGCTGTACAGGACCATGGTCCTGCCAGTACTCACATATGGATCCGAGACTTGGGTGCTTAGCAAAAGGCACTCCGACCTTTTAGCCGCGCTCGAGAGAAAAGTCTTAAGGAGAATTTTTGGCCCCATATGTGAGGAAGGACGATTCCGGAGACGGTACAATCATGAATTGTACTCAAACTACCTTGAAGCAGATATCGTGACAAAAATTAAGCTCGGTAGACTCCAGTGGGCAGGGCACCTAGCTCGCATGAGCGAAGATGAACCTGCTCGGAAAGTTCTTAGTGGTACATTCTATGGTAGACGACAGCGTGGTAGACCATGCTTGCGCTGGAGAGATGGCGTAGACCAGGACGCCCCTAGCCTTGGGGTGCGCAACTAGATGGTGGCGGCTCGAGACCGGGATGGGTGGAGAGACTTGTTGAAGGAGGCCAGGAGCGGACCCCGGTTGTCGAGCCGACGATGATGATGATGATAGTCGAAACTGGTCACTACAAGACTCTTCTATTAAACATCGAATCTTTACTTCGAAATTTCTTTACCAAGGTCTTTACGGAAAGAGAAGCTTCAATAATCACCAATCTCATTTCTCAAGCTTTCCAGAAACTTTACCGAAGAACCTATGTACTTTCAGAAATTCAAAATCTAAAAGAAGTAGACAAATTAGGTAGTCAAACTTATAGCTCTTTTTAAATGCAAAATTTGTGTTTCTTTCACAAATCCAAGTTTTAAATCTATTTCTATTATATCGATGATTTTCCCACTTTAAACTTGGAAAATTGGCTTGTTGGTATGTTTACACCCAGAAAAAATATAATATTTATTTGAAAGTTTGATTCTTCATAAATGTTTTCACTTTATTTATTTCACTTTTTCACTTAACAGGAAAGCAATTCCTCTGCAACTCTTTTCATAATTAACTTTCCATGCATCACAAGATGATACAAAATCGGTCACATCTCTAACTTCTCCATCACATATCCTTTAAGACACATTTAGCCAAAAAGTTAATAAAATCCAGCTTGCACTATGTATATACGATTGCTTGACCTTATGCGAACTTCTTTTATAGCATTTTGACTTTGAAAGCCATCTCTGGTCTGAATAAAATGGCACAGAGCACATTTAGTATTCTGTCTTTAACTCTGCTGCAGGCTGCAGCATTATTTAAACGAATGTCATTCTTTAAAATTAAATCCCAATGTCACTTTAAATGCATCATGTCCCAGTCGAATCCTTACAGGATATACAAACAATATCATCGGCTTTGGCAAGGGCATGGGTAAATAGGTATGAACTTGGGTATGGGAATGAGTATATAGAGCAGAGTAACCCTACCCCAACCCCAACACAAACCCCATAACCATTCAAACCATTTATTTAAAGCAAAATGCAAAACTGCATCCGTCGTCATCGTCCCATGAATCACATCTGGTTTTCATGGTTTCACTTACCATCACCCATCGCACCCATCACCTCTACCACCCACTCCTCCTTCACAAATTTTGTAGTCAAAACTTAACCATAGAGGTATCCATATCTCTCTCCCTCTCCCTCTTCCTCTCTCTGTTTCTGTTTCTCTGTGACCGACACACAAACACACATCCTCTCATTTTAATATAAAGGACATTTCGAAATTTATTACCCCCAGATACATATCTGACAGAAAATTAATTTGTGCTCGTTTTGATTTATGTGTTTGTTGTGCTGCGACAACTGGTGCACTACATCATCATCATCATTGCCGTCGTCGTTGTCGGTTACGATACGACTACGACAACGATGTTGCCATCACCATCACCTTCGCCAACCTTCAGGAATCTTCCTTTATAAACCTAACTATACTGCTCTGCCTCTTCCTTGCGGTGTCATCATGATCATCATCGTCGGAGTTGTCATCGGTGTGTCCTTATGCAACCGGAACACTTCCTGAAGGAACACATTTTAAAATATCGATTGGTTTCCCGAAAACGAAGTCATCAAGCGTTTTCAACACACAAATTACAAGGACCTATCGACGACGTGGGCCATGTTACCCATCAGACCCATGTCCTGTCTATGATGGCCTCTCTCTTCTTCGCGAGTGCCTTTTAAGTTATTATATTTACCAGCGGAATTGAGTTTGAGTGGGTGTAGATGAAAGGAGGCTCTGTTCCGGCGGCGGCGGTGGTGGTGCAGGATAATTTCCCTGGCATTATTTTGTCATTAGAAGGAAATAAAGTGAGTTGTGGTGTACCGCATGGTTAGCCATGTTTGAAATTTAGCAACACTAACAAACTAACAGCTGCTGGATTTAGAATTTCTGCCAACCGACTGGCTGCCCGTCCGGCCCGTGTCGGTCGTATCATTCGAAACATTTATAGAGTGGCAGCAGAAGACCACTTGGGCGACATTGCAATTAGAGTGAGACATCCAAATTACTTGAAATGACTTCGAATGTTTGTGATTAGAATCCTTTGCAAGGATACACACGCCAAAGACATGTCTCTCTATTGCATTAGCCGTCACAAAAGCGCATTCAATGCGAAATCGATTGCCTAACAAAACACTATAGCAAATGACTAGCTATAGATATAAAACGTCCTGTGTCCGTATATGTGTATCTATAGTATCCAGTGTTATTATGTAATTTTTTCTCAATTCTAAAGTCACATTCAAAATTCTCAATACAAAACCAAAGCCACAGGAAAATGAAATTGCCATCATTACATTTTAGAATGAATAAGTAACGAGTCATGTGAAAGGTAAAGTAAGAGACAGAGTCCTTTTAAATGTGTGGGACTTCGGAGGTATAAACTTACAGCTTACATTCCATATACCTATAGTCGTATAAAGACCGACTGGAGTTGGTAAAGTCTCTAAAAATAGTGGAAAGGGTAATTGGTTTCGAAATTAAGCATTTTAAGATTGTGTGTTATTCTCCTTTGACTGAAGTTTGTTTTTCTTGAAGGCTTGAATAAACTCACAAATTACAATTTTGAAAATCCTAACATTTATTTGTATCTACATTAAGGTACATGTGTTTTAATGGCTAAGGGTTGCTTGGAACAGTTTAAGATAAACAAATAGCATAAAGTACTCAAATGTTTAATGTTTCCAATGTTTGTTGTCATACCTATTTATTTATAAAAGGATTTCAGAAGACAAAATGTCGCTTCGGTCGCTTATAAATTATGACTAAAGTAATGCAATCTTTTTTATCGAATCTTGTTACCATTTCCTACAGGTCTGTCGACACTTTTTTCTGCAATATACAGCGACACTGACGTAGCCAAAAAAACAGTATTGATGGTCCATCTGTTGGTTCCTTTTTTAATCATATTTTGATTGACAGCTCCTATGCGTTTAAAAATCTTGATGGAAATTCAGTATTATATATCCGCAATACAAAAAACGGATCGATTTAAGCTTCAAAAACGTTGGAAAACATTTCAAAGATACAAACTTCCAAAGTGTTGCCGAAACAGTGCGAGTTTTAAACAGCAATTACAATCGATAAAATGGTTTGTGAATTGATAACCAAACATATTCCTGTTGATGGCCTGTGCGCTCAACGGAGAATATTGCAGCTGTTGCCGAAAGTGTGCACCGAGACCCGAGATCTTCATTTTGCTTTAGTTTTTCATACTTCTAAGCAGCGTTGCTAATGTAGCACAATGGTGTTTTTTTAAGCTGCAATTTCAAGTCAAAAAGTCAATTTGGCTTGATTTTCTTATTTCCAGTACCTATATTACTTAATCTAAATTATTTTTGATGAAATTTGATGAAAATTGGTTAAAAATTGTTAAAAGCTCCTATTTTTTGTTCACGGCACGGCATTTTTAAAAAAAAATGTGGAAAGTTACATAAATTTTAGTTCGGCTGCAACGCTGCTTCCAAGACGACGATGGAAAAACTGTAGAAAAGGGAGAGCGTTATCGAGAAATGTTATGATGAGGAACTGGAAATTTAGATTTGGGAGAGTCCCAAAAAGAGGAGTCTCCGTGCCACACAAGCCGCTTAACCATCCATTTATTGAAATCTTAATCCAGTTATACTGTATTCAGTCATTTGTGATGATATTGGTTGCCACTATGTACTTTTTTGTGGGGTTTCATTGATGATTGATGCTATTCAACAATGCACAGACGATTCAGGCACAATATTGATCAAACTTTTCGTGAAACAGAGGCCGAAAAAGTCGAAAATTTTATGAAAAAAGTGCATGAATAGGATGTCCTACTATCAAACTACCCAAAGCAGTAATTTGAATGAAATAATATATTATAATTAACCAACTCTGAGGGATGGGGCATAAGAGGAAGACCCCGACTTATGTAGCGCACGCAAATTGAATAGGACTACAACCAACTTGACGTGCCAAGCTAATGGATAAAGCTGGCTAGGACCGAGCTAGCTGGAGAAAACTTGTTGGTTGATAAGGTACATAACATATAGCCACATCAGCCAACTTCCGTAATCATAGAGTACATTTTTAATTGGGATAAAGGTGCAACCGCCCACGGCAGAGCCGTGTAACAACGGAACTGCACGACCGATCTACAGTTTATCATAAGAAAACTTTATAACAAAGCCCATGTATATACTCTTAAGTCGCTTTTCTTAAGGAATTTATATGACTCCTCATAATAGTTTACTATTTATTCAACCCTTGGACCTATTGCTTTCCCACCAATTATGATTGACTCCCTGCTTTAAAATCATCAAAATTACTATACCTACAATTTAAAATTAATATGTGTTTAAATGTTTGAAAACTTATATAGTTTCTGCAACCTATACATTTACAAATTTAAACTCCCCTCTTGGCAGAATACCCAAAGTTTAAAAGTTCCAACTTTTACGAATACATTTCATATTTTCTGCCATTTTTGCCAACCAAAAATTTTGTTCTCTTGAGAAAACTATTTTGCATTCGAAAAAATTTATGTAAATCAAAACAATTTATTTCAAAATGGTTGGTCATTTAAAAATGCAACATCCGCATTTAATATTTATTTATTCTTTACATCCAGCTTCGAAAAACTTCCATCTCTGCACAGTGCAGCAGCCGTGCGCCCGTCGGACCGTCGCGTCGGTCGAGTCACATAGCCGCTCCAGCCCTAAAGCTTTGAACAGATGTTAATAGTTTCGAGGAGCATAACCATTGAAGGACTTACTTTTGTCAGACGTCAATTTAAATGTAAATTCATCATTAACAAGCCTTTGTGTGTTTTTCCAAATGACATTCCATTGCTCTGAATGAATTAAGAGCACTCTCTCTCGATCTCTCTCTCTCTTATATGTTCATCAAATCTTAATGTGGTCGGCCCACGCTATGGCTAAAAAGTTTATTTCCCATCACCACAAGGGGAAGGAAAACTCATCTCGAAGGCAATAAAAAGAAAAAAAAAAATTACCTACCTACTTCAAATTGAAACTTTTTCTTCTCAAGGAAAAGGACATTTAATTTTTAGTGAAAAGGTTGTAAAAACTTAAAAATGTAGAAGCAACTCTTCAGAGGACTATAGCTAGGTATATTGAGGAAGTTATTTTTTTCATTTTTGTGTGCTTAAAGAAATACTTTATTTCTGAATTGAAATTGGACCATAAGTCAGCGTCGGAAAGGTACAAACTTACAGGTAACGAAAAAATTAAGAGGAATAGTAACTCAAGGAGAACCGTGTCGTTTCATTCATTGATGACTTTGGTCTTAAAAAGGACCAAACTAAGGCAACTGAAAGTTTATTTCTATATATGCAATCTCCCACTTTTGGTTGTAATAATTGTAAATGCCAACCCAAAGAACAGTGTTGTTATAGATAAAATGTAATTTTCAAAGAATCTAGAGAATATCTTTTTGTAAATACATATACACATATTATTTTGTTTATATAAATACATGTTTTTGAAAAAAATCCCAGTGTCTTTTTTTATGAAAAAAAAACCCATATTTTAACTCAAAATTGTATATAACAACGCTGATTTCTGATGTAAAATGAAGTCAAATGCAAGTTTAGCAACGTAATTTCAACTAAAATGCGGTTTTTACTGCACGTTTTTGGTATTAAATTAGGAAACAAGTCTCCGGCGCACAGCGGGATAATTGCTTTTCGCCCAAATGATTTCAAGAAAAAAAGAACCACACTTTCTTCTGGGTTGTTGACTTACCGGAACAATAAGGAACGACCATGGTGTTGCATACAAATAACCTGATGGTTGATTCTCCTGATTGCGTCATCATTTTTACTTTATTTTCGCGCTCGGTTACGACAAAGAAAACCGAGCAAAATTAAATTGTTTCCAATGCGCGCGCGATTAATTAAATTTACCCACCAGGACGGAAATTAGAAAAAGGACTCTCTTCGTGTAATAGAAGATCTAAAAGTTCCTTCCTTTCTGGAAAATCGTTGTCTGAGGAAGGGGAAGAGGAATATAATAACATTACGTAATATCGTTTTGTCGCCACCAATGCCACACGGTCGTGCTCAACTTCAATGATTCGACAGTTTCTAGGACATCAAAAAGGAACAGATGAATATTTTAACATAATGAATGCGAACTATGTATATCATAGAGGGTTTTTGGTGCTGCTCCTGTAGAAGGGTATCAAAATTCAAATTCACCAAAAGCACACAAAAAACAAGAGAATACTATACAAGCCGTAAGTTTTGGTACATTAGAGTGAGTTTTGTGTGTGAGTGAGTTCATTTATATTGTTCGGTTGCTTCATGGTCCTTATGAATTTCAAATTTCATTTTCGAATTTCACTTGTCGAATTTGTGTGTGGGTGTGTGTGTGCGTGTGTTCATTGATAGACATATAATGATCCTTTTCTCTATAAAGAACTTCTATGCGATAGGACACGAGATAATGATGATGCCGCCGCTGATGATGATAATGATTATGTTGATATGTGGAGATAGCAATTCAAAAGGATATCAACCACAACATAAAATGTATTGTTAAGGATTATCCTAGTGCCAATTCCATTTACATGTTTTCTCAGATGTAAAATCGACAAACAAACAAACGGCATTCGTTTTCATGGTCGTATTCGTTTCGTATATATTTATATATAGGATTCGGAGATGGAGAGATATTTCATTTGAAAATTTGAAAAGGATACTCTTTTGATTTCATATGAGAATAGAGGTATGTATGTATGTGTATATTAAACGAACTGAATCCGTTTGAGCGGCAATTCGTTTGTCTTCAGCTTTTTGCCATATTACAATAACCAGCCACACCCACACATAAGGCTTCAGTATATTTGTTTGGACATCATTCTGAATTCAAACAGATTTTGAGATCCAAAAAATACAGAATATCCATCCATTTTGGTCCTGGTCATTTTCTCTCAAGGCAAGGGTACGGATCTTCATATGTACGTATACCTACGCTTTTTGTATAATGTTTTGTGTATCCTTTCGGTACATGTTTTATGCATATGTTGTTTGTGGTATATTCTTATTTCATGGATCATAGAACTGTAACTAGGGAAGTGGTTAGATTTTTTTTTAATAGCTTTTGATAGTGATACTCTTTCTCCCTACATTACGTTATCCTTTATTTGTTTGATTTGAGAATGATAAAGGACGAAGGGACATTTTGCTGCATTAAAAATGTTTGCAAAAAATATTTTTGCAACAAGTTAAATAACAAAAAAAAATGTTGTCTTTCCCCTTGTCTCCCATGCTTTGAAATATTGTGAAACGCTTCACTAGAAGTGAATAAGTTCTTAGATTAAGTAACTAAAATATTTCTAAGCTTCATTTTAAATATTTAAAGACTGGTCTTAATAACATTTATAATGGAAGTAGCCTTCTCTAAATTCTATTTTCAAAGCTAGAGTGGACTCTTTTTTTAGTTTGAACGATATTATGAATACTTTAATGCTAACTTTAACCTCTAACTTTAAGAGTAGAAAAACGCATTTTTATTTCATAGACAATACTCATAACTCAACAACACCGAATTGTATGGTAAATTTTCTTTAAAAATGCCTTTTGAGCTTTTTAAAAAGGCAATAACTTTTGAAATGTGACCCAATCTACTTTAAGACCTAGGCATTATTGAACTTTTGAGTGACTAGAAGCACACGAAGACTACCATAGACTAATAAGAGAGGACGTTTGAAAATAAGCACTGCTGACTCATTCAATAGTTTTCTTTTCAAACTTACCTGAAACCGAATAAATCAAAGACTTTGCAATGGATGGGAAGGACTGTTGATTAGACTGGGCTTATTTAAGGATAGATATTTTTTTAAACCAATCTTAAACAAAAAGAGGGTCCTCATTCATGAATGCAACAGCATTATTCTTCACTGCACTCAGCATATAGTTTAATCAGACAATGTGGAAAGAGAATTGGTCCAAAGATAGTTCCCTATGGCCCTCCAATTAAAAAAATTGAGAAAGAAGAATGAGTTTGCGTTCCACAATGTTATAAAATATCATATTTTTAATTTCTAAGCAAGGGAAAAAAGGAGATCGCATAGAACTTGTCAATCCGACAAGTTGTAGAGTGTAAACATAAAAACTTCCCTTCAGGATGATATTTTTTTCAAGAAAAAATAATGAAGATGTTTTGTTCGGCAGAAGCTCCGCCTCTTCTCCTTTCTTCTGGCGTAACAAAAACACTTTGCGTCTTGATTCCGTATTCAACTTTTTTTCATTTCTCCCTTCCCTTCCCTTGTTTTCATCAAAATTGAATAAAGATTCTCTAAGTAACGTACTTTTTTCTTTATTACCTGTAGCCATCCCTCCTAGATTTCCCTTAAAATATAAGGCTAAATATTCTCTTAGTATTGAAACGTAAATTAGCCATTACTTCTAGCCCTTGCTCCTGGACTACAATAAAAATGAAAGTCTAAATCTATAAAATAAATAACAAGCCCATAGGACCCCCTGTTGTAAGTTTGAAGGATATCAAATAGGACTCTGCGCTGTACTGTGCTATTACCATCATAAAAAGCATTAAATCATAAAACAAAGTCGAAATCGATATCCTATAGCTAGAAATATATTTTTTTCTAAATCTTTTGATAGCCAAATCATTATAAATATATACCTATACCTATACATATATATAAGACTCTCACTCAAATCTACATCGATGTGCATTGTAACTCATTTTACAGCCAGTGAATCCTTATTCTAGCGAAACATTTCACAGCAGGGTATTAATACTGATTGCGTTTTTCCGTCTTCTCTCTATATCTAGTCTGTCGATATGGTTTGTAAATTTCGGATAATCCAAGGATGTAACGGCGCAATGAATACACAAGAAGAACGAACCCTTCGTCTTCCCTCAAGCACATCCAGATGTGATTGTATATTCATTTTACAATTCCCATACGCGAGTTAACTATCTCAACCATAAAAGTAAACCAAAATCTGCAGTAAGGACAACCACACAATACACTACACAGAGGGAAGGAAAAATATATAAAAAAGAATTGCTGCACTCATCGAAAGGAAGAGGAAACCGGCAGGATACAATTTACTACGCCATCTTCTCTCATTTTCAGTCGATGTATGGTTCGTAGTTGCTTTCCAAGCCAAAACCAAAGTTGCACAACAAAAATGTTGCACTTGCATTTCAAGAGGGAAATATCCTGCCGAAACCGAACGACAAAAAAAAATACAGCTAAGGATTCAAGAATGTTCTCCATAAACTGCTTACTGTCGACAACGACAAAAACGAACATGGAGCTTCCTCCCCTGGCCCTGGCCCTGGCTATACTGCTGTTGCTAACCATCAGCTTAACCAGAAGTACCCAGTGGGGCTGTGGCCTGTGGGACACGACACAACAACCAAAATGTACAATCCAAAGCGACATGAAATTGGGGATTTGCGGCACCCGAAAAGACTCCAATTCTGCATCAAAACCGAATCTCATCGCCTCCCGAAAATGGAAAAACAAAATGAAAATGTCGGTCTAGGCAGTAATACTGGCTCATTGCCAATCAGTTGTGACATGATGAGTAGGCACAGAGAACAGAGTATTGTTTTTTCGGGCCTTCAGCTCCAGCCACAGCAAAATTTAACAATGTGTATGCAAAAATGGAAGTTTTATTACTTCCATGTCTTGCAAGAGACCCGTTTCTGTTTCTCTTTTCATGACAGAGCCCAGAGGTCGGAAAAATCGGAAGGATGAAGGCGTTTAACGGGTGACAGTAACTCTGCTTGGCCTAAGCCAATCTCTATTACTGCCAACTTCTATTATTTTTGGTATGTGACGAGACACAGCACAAGGACCTTCCCTGAAAAGACATCCTTTTGTATATAGAATGCATGCAAAAAAAAAAGGAAAATCTTTATTCTAAGTTTGTATGGAAGAATTCCAGTTGTGGTATAGGCCTTTGCAAGGATTCAAGCCCTAAAATAGCCACCGCACTGCCTGAACCAAAATTAAAACTTATAAATCTTGAGTGCACCATTTAACGGTATAGTGTGCATAAACCCTGTGTGGAATCCGATTATATGCATGGTGCACTATGTCCTTTTTTTAGGCCAACCATGGCACGTTAAAATGTTAACCTCAAGCTAAAAATCGATTCGAGTGGGTTACTCTCAACTCACCCTATCCGGCTCGAAGGACCATATACCGGTCGGGAACAGAACCGAGCCGAACCAAATACATACATACAAAAGCTATTGAAAATATGCAAATTTACAATTTGTGTGCACTTTTTCAAATGAAGTTATTCGCACAGTCAAGCAGAGACAGAGACAGAGGCAGAGACAGGCCCGAGGAAGATAGCAACGGAAAGGCGGAGGGAATTTCTGGAATTCGATGTCAATGAAAGGGGTTCCGACAACTCCTACCCTACCCTAATCATCCTCTGAGATGTCTTCATTCGTTTTTTAGTCCCTCCAATTCCAGTATAGCATCAGCAGGAGCCTAAGACCTTACTACACATATCTATATAGAAAATAAAATTTTGTTAAAATATGAAAACTTAGATTGTCCGGTCTGTCTGGCATCTGCTGGCTTGAGAGCTCAGAGCTGGTGAACGTACGTCCGTCGGTCGGCGTGATCGTCGTCATTGGTCGGCTTTCAGTCCAAACCGCTATGATATGGTTGTGGTAGATGTCTGCCTATGTGTAGTCAGTCCTGCTACAGGCACATAAACGAGTCACCATCTGGCGGGATATTTAATTATTTTGTTGCCGAAGTTAATTTAACTTTGGACATTCTCTATAACATCATGGATGATAGACGGAGAGAGATAGGGAAAATTGAATTATGACCTTGTTTTAGCTCGGATTATTTATACACAGCCGAAGCCAACATGACGGCTATGAAGTCTGATTTTTTTTTATAATTTTTGTTGGTACGGTGATGCTGCTTGTCGTTTTTGTTATTTTCGATGCTGTGATTTTGAATTCAAAGGTACTGAACTAAAGAGTTTTGCCAATTTGATGGAATTATCTAAGTTTGTGAAACAGACTTAATTTGTTGAGATTTAAAATAACTTATTAATTCTGTATTTTTTTTGTTTTTAGTTTTTCGTCAAGTTATAACGCTAGAGGGTGCTTTACTGAACAATAATATAATAGTTTTAAAACAATTTATTAGATTAAATTAAAAACTGTCTTAAAATTATGAAAATAGAAATGAGGCAAAATAAATTGATATATTTCAAAATTTACATTAGTCGTGTTTTTTTTTCAAGCCCTGAGGAAATTGGTCGAAAAAAAAACAACGTCGGGGCTAAGCATTTGCATGTTAAATACAACAACAACTTATCCCCTTCGGGCTTAGCTAAGGGCGGAGAAAAACTGTGTTACCGGCGTGAATTGTATGCTTATTAGCGATAGTTTGTATGAAACCTCCATTTTGGTTCTGTAATGGCGTCGCTAATCCCCGATATCGGTTTTTTCAACAAAATTCCTCCGGGCTTGCAAAAAAACACGGCTATTGTTGTTTGAGCGATTGCTCCATCCAGCTGGAACCACCAAAGCTCGAACTCGAGACCGATTGACCAACTTTCGGCATCAAAAAATCGATTTACATCTGTCAGCAGACATTTGACGCCATTTTCAAAAATATTTGGCCACAATGTGATACAATTTATTTGAAAAATGTTTTCAAAAAAGAAATATACTTTCGATGTAAACATTTATACTTACTCTTGATATTGTATTAATATTTATAAAAAAAACTACAGTCGTCAATTTTATTCTTACTGCCTCCAAATGTAAAAACGCTTATTTTGAATATCTATTATAGCCACAATGTGGCATCACTGGTTGCCTATTTTTTCATTGCAAAACATCAGCTCCTTTAACACATTCAAAATGCATAAAAATCGATCACCGTAGGCGTCGGCTGCATTGATGCATGCGTATATGCACACATAATACATACACAGGTATATGCATACATACATAAACATTCATCGGAAGTACAAATCTCTTATGTTTGTGTGAGATCCTGATGTGTAGAGTGTATGCGATATACGAAAGCCAATGTCGACCAAAAGGGAGATTATAATTTGCATCTGTGTATAGTATAAATCTAGAAGAGAGAGTGTATGTGTTAATTAACAAACTATGCATGATTTAGCATCCAGGGTCGAATTATGCAATTAACTTGTAATTTGAATTCGAATAAAATTCCTGAGCCTGTAATTCCTGCCCAATCATGCAGCAGTACACCCGCCCGCCCTGACTTTCAACCCCCTATATATATGCTCTTACCTCCCTCTCTCCCTCCCGCTTCCTCCGCTTGCATCAATTGTGATGAAATTTGATTCGAGATTCAATCCAGTTTGAGTGCTATCAGTCCACTTCAGAGTCGATACATATATACATATATGTATCTACCTATAAAGCTTATAGAGTAGTGAGTGAGTGCATGGCACACCACGAGCGCTCCTGCTACATTATGGGAAGGATATATGGTATGTTAAGAGCAATGGGAGGACCTTATCCGATTATCTGGTATTTCTGGTGAATTCCATTTGCGGAAATTAATGCACACACGCCACTAACAAGCGACATCCAACACAAGCCAGCACAGCATATCTATACAATTTTGTCAGTTTTTGTTGTAGGTATGGCCAACCCTATGGAGTTATAGGTGCACGGACCGATAACGACGAGACATGTAATTATTTAGAGGATTAACAGTGTTACATGTAATACCCAAATTAAATGCTATTCCTAGATTTGCCTCCACTATGGAGGTAAAGCAAAATAATGATGGCCTATTAAATATTTATAATCAATCTCTTCTGCATTTTAAAGGGTTTTCATAAATCTATATTTATTTTAACCAATTCTAACCTAGAAAATCAAACCATTAGACATTCGGTGTATACTGGTTGACAAATCGTTCAAAACCTGCTGATGCTAACGAGAAAATGCAAAATGCTTGGGAACCTTTTTGACATCCCTATTCGGGGTGGCTTACGCGATATTTTGTTTCTCACATGACGTGATGTAACCCCACTCATCCTGCCTGGCTTTTTAACTATCTTAACACTCCATTAACCTCAAAGGTTGAAAGAATCATTTTTCACATAAAAAGAAAAAGTTTCAAACAGCAGCAGCTTCTCCATCTCCATTGCGTGGAGACAGGAGCTAAAGAAAAACTAACAGACAAAGTAACCCTTTCCAATTGGATGCTGCTATAGGCGGGCCATAATCTTCTGTGAAGATGCACCGGGGTGTGTGAGGTGAAGGTTTGAAAAGAAAACTCAGTCAAGTGAATGAATGAATGAACGAATGAATGAGGAGCGAGTGAGAACAACTCGCAGAAAAGTCACTGCGAAATTTGTTAACCTCATTTATCAAACAATGATGCCCACCCGCCGCGTGCCGCCACCGGGCTTAGGGTAAAGGAGCGAAAACCGATGGCATAACCTACGAATACACCCAAATGACAAATGGTTTAAGTTTCCATTTTGGAATTATTACGAGTTCATAAAGCATAGCGAAGAACAACTACTCCACTCCACATACTAAAGTCTGTCTGATGCCTATGGAGAATTGTGAGGGTGGATCCTTTGCCACTCCATACGCTGGTTCATACAATACGACGACTGACGGCGACGACGGGAACTATTTTATCCATTCCTTCACAACTATCTGTTTCATTTGAATGCAAAACGAGAACGAAGTCATTTCTGCATTTATATGGGGTTGTGGTGATAGCAAAATAAAAAGTTACAATCATTACAATTGTATAAAGAAGAGCGAGCTCAGGAAGTAAGTTTCTGCTTTGATTAATCTACGTGGTGTGAAATTCATGACCCTTGACTGAAAAGTTGGCTCGAACCAACTTTGTCGGACTAAAAATATGAGCTTGTGTGTGCTACAATGCTACGCATTATTCTTTTGATCTATGTGTTTGAAAGGGGCTTTTCAGAGGGAGAGTGGAGAGAGTATTAGTTCAGAAAGGTATTTTGGTCTAGTGATTTTATTCGTTGGTTTGGTTGGTGGCTGGTGAGGAATAATTCATAACTTTCTTCCATGGAATATAAATGAAAAAGTTATAGGTAGGTAGGTACTATAAAGGCAAAAGTTTATATCGAAATGATGTACTGAGTTCTTATAACAAATAAATTTGCATTCAAACGCAATGAATTCAAATCAAATTACTTAGATGGTTATAGTGTACCTAAATAGAAGTAAGAGAGTCGACCTAATAGTCATTTCTAAATATAAAATATTTTGCCATAATAATATATTAAAATTCAAATAATGAAAATGTGAAAAAAAGCCAAAGCAATAACAGTTTTCCTTCAGTGATTTATTTATAAAAATGTTTAAGGGAAATTTTTGCATGCAGTATAACATACAAATAGTCATCGATCATATGTCTTTTCGGTTGCAATTATCAGAAAAAAACTATTTTCTTCCGAATTCGAACTTTATATTTCACTATCATAATAAACAAACAAATAGCATTCTTTTCACTTACGCAACTTTTTTCGAACCTTAGCTCAATGTCGTATTAATAAAATAGAGGAATTGCTCCAAGTAAACTTCGTAGCAAAGTAAAAGCATTTAGCAATTGCTCAATATATGAATTCATAAAAAATGTGTATTTCTAAAGTTTTAGTTCGAAAATTCGAATAGGTATAGCATTTCCGCATGTATAGCAAATGCATCATGAGTCTATCAAATAGCAGACTTAAAATGTTGTTAGCAATTGCGATTTAGGCAAATGGTTTATGGAAAAAGTAAAAGTTCTTTCAAATATTTTTCAGATTTTTATAATTAAGAAACAAAGCAATTGCTAAAACTTTTACACGTTTAAAAGCAAAAAGCAATTTCTCGGGTATACTAATACTCGGATTTACCACAGTAGTCGTCCCAGTTTCTCGTTTCTCGTACAAAAGGGTCGACAAGCATAATTAGACTCTTGTCAGCGGTGATTTTTGGAGGAAACCGATTTTTCCCGAGAATATTCTATAGTATACCCTAGTTATTATCTAGATTGACTCTTATACAAACATTTTTTTTTTTTTCAAGGGGCGTGCCAATGGGCAAAAATTATTTGCCATTATTCCTTTTACTATGTTTTATCATACCTAAAAATTTCATCAAAATCGTTTCGTTCGCTCCGATTTTATGGATCTTAGACTAACTCAATGCCAAAAAAAAAAAAAATAAACTGTCAAAGTGGGTGTGCCACAGTGGGATTGTTAAAAAAAAAAAACATTTTCTAGAAAATTTCTCAAGAATTCAACACAAGTGTTAATGAATTTTTAGAATAATATTAGTGTTTTGAAAAAACTTGGCGTGTCAGTGGGTGGACATTTATTTTAATGATTTTGTATGGCAATTTTACATCGTATTTAAAAGTTTCAATAAAATCGGTTAAGTGGTTCAGATTTAAGTGAACTAAAATCTCTTCTCCATACAACCGGGTTCTACTGTACATTGATTACAAATTAAAGAAAATCCCAATACGTATTTGACATTTGTATGTACTTCGGGTCCTTCAAAGTAATTTTTCAGCAAATTAAACAAGTCATTAAGGATAAAGTTAATTGAAAACCCGTTTAAATATTATTTTTAGAAACATATGGTTTGACATTTAGTCAAAACCTTTAGAAGCGTTTTCGAAAAAATTGAAAAAATGTGTGTCAAACATAAGTTTAAAAAAAATTGATTCTACCTTTTTTTGTTAGTAAAAAACATTTTATTAAAAATTTTGGCTTAGTCCAGCCTAGTTTATTTAGAAAAACGGGTTAGAAAACTGGAATAAAATCGGTTCAATCACCTACGATATATCTAGAAATTGGTGAAAATATTCAATTATGCGAATTTTTGCCAAATACGCTACTGTTGCCAAGTATTTATGTGATTTTCGACTGGAAACGATCGATAGATTTTGAAACCAAGGCTGGTAAAAGTATCTATATACATAATGAAACTGGAATTGGAAGAGAATTGCTGAAGGCAAAGGTGAGGTAATCTATATACTTTTCGGATATAGCGATGAATTGAGAGATGACTTTGGGCCAGTTTCACAGTCTGATTAAGTGACACTTTAGTGGCAGAAATGAAGACTTATTCAGCAAAGTGTGTATTGTGATATTAAGTTCTATAGACTTCCATATTGCCACTAAATGCGTGAAACTGTGTCTCAACCACATTTACTGTTAGACCATTTAATCAGGGTCTACTTGAAAATATTCATGATATATCAACAGCATCAGTCCTACCCATCACCAAATCCTCTTGTAGATCAAGCATACATTTGAACAAATATTTTTAGAGTTCATTTTTGAATAATCAGAATGGAATAAAGTCCCTAAAATACAACGTTGCGTACGACATACCTTTTGCTAGTTCCTGCGAGACTAATTCTACATGACTTACCTTCTATCTTCTAGATTCCAATTACCATTAATTTAAACTTCGTCAGATGCTCTATTATAATAATAATATAAAGAAGCACACATTTCTTATTCCCTTTATGGATTTGTCCTACTTTCACCTCGGAAAATTCACTTTCCGTCATAAAGTCCTTCCTAATACTTCATTCATTTATTCAAAAGAAAATTTCCACAAAAAAAAAAATTCAACTTAGTCCTGATGTAAGCCATCATTACATGACTACTCCCATACTATACCTCCAAGAAAATTTCCACTAAAACTTTACATTCATCCTGAACTGATCCAAAAAAAAAAAAAGAAGAAAGTAAGACACACACTCATCATGTCCATCATCATTGTACTTGTCAAGAGTGTTCTATTTTTTTGCGCTGCCACTTTTCGTTCTAAGTAAATATAAATTGCTTTTCCTCCTTCATACCGCTGCTGCTGCTCCTCCTGCTATTGCTGGTGCTATTTCGGGCGTCTCATGGGATGATGCATGTAATAATGTCAGCTTAGTTCTTCTAAAAATTCACAGCATTTCCAAGAGATTCCATAGCAGCACACACCTCAGTAAGTAACACTTATTTTCTTCTACTTAGGTTTATCTTAAAGATTTTCCATTCAAATAGGACGACGCGACGTAGGTAGGTAAAGATGTATAGGTTAGTTATAAGTGAATGAAAAAACGTAGGAAGAATTGATATCCTTGCAATCACCCAAGACAACTTCGTCGTCACCTCGTCGAAGGTACATAGTGTGTACTTCATCTCGTGTTTAAAAGTTGGACCTTGCTTGCCTGAACAGAACCTCATTCGTTCTCGAAGCAGGATGAAACAACCAACCGTTGTCCTTGGTCCTTGCAAAGACCAATTTGCTTTTAACAGCCCCGTTGAGACTTAGAAGATGAAAATAAAAAAAAAACAACTCTGTCGTATAACCCAACTTTGCCTTATATCCAGAAGCAAATATTTTTTTGGACCAAATCAGTTGAGGTTTGCGGAAGGGGAGGATGGATAGATGCGGGATTAGAAAAAGCGATGATGGTGCGGCGAGGCGCGGTGTTGGCGGTGATGGTATATATATCTTTTGGCACATATGCTCTATCAGAGATAAGTTATCTCATATTGCAAGGAGACATTCCGACTTTCCCATAAAAGGTCACCAAAGATGAGGTACTGACGCAAAGGCAAATGAGAGAGAGATAGTCCAAGTGGAAGTGTATAGTAGAAGCACTCTTCGAAGCCATATCGTCCTAAATATAAAAATACTTCTATCGCAAAGGATAAGCAAATGATATTTTAGTCCCTTCTCCTCCTATGTTTTCATTTCCATACCAGCAAAGCAGATGTTCCACGACACCACCTTCACTATATGAAGGTCGATTCTCTGTCGTCTATGTGGAGATGAAAGTTGCGCTTTCACGTATGACAAAGTTTACTTTTATCGTTTGCCAAGGATACGTGCATAAATTTCGCAAAAGGAACTGATAAGTAAGTTACGATTTAACCCGGGTAGCTAGGTAGGTATATACTCACACAGGAGGAGCTCAAAAAGTTTTCCCTACACCCCCGACACATAAACCACACCACACACACACACACACACACATTCTTGGTATTTTTACGCCCTGTGGTTAGAGGGTCTCGATTTTTGGGGTCGTAGACGACTATAGCGATGGCAATGACGACGACGACGGAAACGGTGCAAAGGGCGTGTTGGGGATGTGAGTTTTTGGTGGAGCATAACTTAGTTCATTTTATCATATGGGAAAAGTTTGGTGCTTTGCTGCCTCCATCTACCGTTTGTCGTCACCGAAAAGGACCTAACCGTGCTAGATGGTACAAAAATTCTATTTCATTCGAGTTAACTAAATGAGTGTTTAAATATTTTGTTTTCCCAGGCATCATAGAGATGTGTGGTTTGCAATCTTCAGTCTGTCTGCTGTATATGCAGCCTGATGGTGCTGCTGGCAATGTAAAATTATGTTCTTCTTCTTGTTTTTTTTTCGTTGCCTCTGCAGAATAGCAGAAGCACATTATGACGAGATAACATTGGGGATCGAGAGAGTATGCAAGTTTTTTTTTTTTTTTTTTTTTTATTGTAAGATTCTCTTCAATAATTTATTGAATATACCTTTGGTGGTAATGCAAGCATGTGGAACGAGGGCTTGAAGTCCTTCAGATGGAATTGCTTTTATATGTTTACTAATATAGTTTCTTCTTAGTTTTTCTTTTTTCATAAAAAGAAGAAATAGTTGGAAAAGTTTTTTTCTCAAGTCAAAGGACGTTATATGTGGAACAAGAATGTGGGAATTTGGGCGGAGTGGGATATGTAACAAAGTTTGAAAGTGGAGCAAGTCTTTTTGCTAAAGTATTGAAAGTTTATTAGATTTATTAATTTCTATTGCTGACATTTTGTGTGACGAAAATGTTTAACAGCTGATTCTGAGGTTCAGACAAAATGCACATTCGCTCTAGAATCTTACAGCATGGTTCCATAGTTGATGCAACTGACACAACTCGATCGAGCTCAAAATATTTTAAAGGAGAGTTTTAAAAGCACTACGTGTTAAATGTGAATATTATGAAAAGCTTATTGAAACAGGGTGAAAAAGACGATGAAATAAAATCGGATCGGATGAACTAGCTCTTGTGGTTCATTTCGAGTCGTAAGTCCACAATATTAAGGAGAAGTTGGGCCATACGTCCACAATTATTGTAATGCCTTATATAATCAAATATTTTCGAAATGTTTTTTATGAAAAATAAAAAATCCTTTTAGGAAAAAAATTATCATACTTTTAGGTTGATAATATAATATAAATAAATTATCTACGGAAAGTTCAACTTAAACAATTCGATTAAAAAAACAATTCGACAATATTCAAAACAAAATCTATTACTTCAAAATAACAATTTGCTTGAAACAGTGAGTTTTCTTTAAATCCAAAAAAAAACTTTGCATATAACCAACCTCGCACCTACTCCAAATCCTATAGTGAAGCCAAGCAGGGGGGTTGCAGGGGGACATAATGCCCTTCCCCCCCATACCTACCTCACTGTTTATAAGCCGTGAACTTTATATTTTGTAATTCTTCTAATTCAACTAAAATAAATTTAAACTTAGAATAAGAAACTATACAACTTATATTTAGACAACAATATAAAGTTTACGGTATATAAACAGTGAGGTAGGTATGGCAACTCCCCTGCTTGGCTTCACTATAGGATTTGGAATAGGTGCGAGGTTGGTTATATGCAAAGTTTTTTTTTTAAGTTCCATTTTTAAAATTTTTTTAAAGTCATAGTGAAATTTGCTGTTTCTACACTAAAATGACAACTTCAAATAATTATGGACTTATGGCCAACCTAAGTGAGCCATGAGACCACAATCTGCGGGTGGGTGAAAAGTTCACTATTGATTTGTGGACTTGTAACTCATCCAAGTGGGTCAAAAGTCCACAATGGACTGCGCCGAATGAAACCGGTTCCTTAAATTGGTAAAGCCACTGCTGAAAACAGCTTTGTCTTCAAAATTAAGAACGCCGTGCCGCCACAGTGGGGCATTTAGGTTGCCAAAATCAGTTTTCGAGTGGGTAATGCAAAACTTAAAATTAAAAAATATTTTGAGATATCGAAGTTGAAAAAATTCTTTAGTTTGGGTTAATGTTTTTGCTACAGCAGAGCAAAATAATTTTTAAAGACACAAAAAAAGAATTTTTCTTAATTGTTTGTTTTGTTTTGAGTAGGGAAAGTATTTGAACAAATATTTTCTTTTTTTTTGCTTATTGATATACATATTTGTTTATTAATCAAGTAAAAAATAACACACATTTTTTAAATTATTTTTTTTTTAATTATTACATAAATGTACTTTTGAGCGTGTTTGAACTTTTATATTGTGCTTATTCCTTGGTCCATTGGTTGAAATGCATGTAAAAAGTAAGTTCAGAAAATTTCTCTCAAACAAAAAAAACATTTCACGGTACCGTAACCCGTTTAAAATACATACACTGATTTTTGCGACCAAAAAGCTGAAAATGGGCCACTGTGGCCAATGTTGCTATTTCCCCTATTCAATTCGAAGTAGAATTTTTTAAGTTCATTGAGAATATTAAAACAATGCAAACAAAATCGTTTTTTCTTAGATAAGTACCCTTTCCGCCAAAATGGGGGAAATAGACCCCGTCCACAAAGATTTTTTTTGATATCTCACCTAAATTTGTATGCCCTAGTTTTTTGTTGCGAAAAATCAAAAATTTAAAGTTATGGCTTATGGGTGTTCAAAACGGACCCCATGGTGTAAATGATCTAATAGTTGATTTTTGGTTGCATCAACCTAATGATTATATATAAGGTTTTAACTGGATTTTGAAAAACTACAAAAAATTGAAACTATACATCACCCTTCCCTCTTATTTTTTGGGTTTTTTTCATTTCATAAATGCATGCGATAGGTACACCTAACCTATAAATCTTCTCGCATTTGGCAAAATTTAATTTTTCGCCTTCACTTTGATTCAGATTTTCAATTTATTTTCTCACAACTACCTACCACACGCACTTCCTTAAAAAGGCTCCACTGAGTCGACTATCCTGCTTATAAATACCTCTCGAAAAGTCATTAATCCCGCCGCGTCTAAGCTAATGGAAATTGTTTGATATCAATTTTAAGCCGAAGCCATTAATTACTCTAATTTATGTTTTCTTTTTGCACGCATGATGCCGCCAGTGGCCAAGACTAACATTTAGTGTCCTTATCAGGACAATTCCATGCATGCACATTGCACATGCATGAAACACAACATTGATATAAGAATAAATCCTTCTTGAAACGAATTTATTTTTATCCTCATTTCTCGGCCGCAGCTTTAAGCAATTATTTAAAAAAGTCTCCGTTGTCGGTCGTCGGTCGCAAATGACATCAGGACTCAACGGGAACACACGCACTATTTAACCGGTAAACAAGAGCAGGTAACTTACTAGGTATACACCTTTTATCCATGACATGCAAACACAGCTTGATACAGAAACCTTGCTGACTGAGTTTGAGGAGGAAGTGCACAAACAAATTTAATATTTACCGTACGTGATCCCTTGGACAGAGGTGACTCTTTCTGTTGTGTGTCGTCTCGTTCATTGTTCCCGATGTACCTTGTGCCTTGCGCTTGTGAAGCAATGTTTGACCGCATTTCATGTCGTCCTATTCATCCTTGTACTAGCATGCAATCGGTATGCCCATAAAAAAATACTTCACAGAAGAACGTTCGCCTGCTCAGCTAGCAATGTCCAGTGCAATGATTCATACAGCGAACAAGGATATCAGTGTGTTTCTGTCGTCCTGTGTTAATGCGAGACCAGTGAGCATTGAAATCCGAAACCCAGGCACCGAGTGAATTCCATTCGTTTGTCATTAGATTGAGCACGATGTCTATAACATACAACTATCAACACATACATAAATCGATAAAGATTTAGTCGTGTGAATGTGTAAAAATGCTTACACGTCCTTGGGAGATAATAAAGTCCATGAAAATATGTCCTTAAAAATTTAGCAAACCGAAATTCCCCATTACATCATCGGCAGCAACATCAGCAGACGCAAAGACCCAGGACGGTATAGTCCCACCAACACCACCCACCCACACACACACTATGCACACATCGCCATCGCCAGGACCTTCAAGCATAATCCTGTCACATGGGATGGCAATAACGAGACACAAAATGATGTAATTACTGGCGCAATTATAGCATGAATGGCATGGTGGCTGGAGGCTCTTCCGAAGTACCATATACGAGCCGGAGGGCGAAGCACATATCCCGCACTCTCAACTGAACGACGACGAACAGAGAGGCTTTAAAAAGGGGGCTTTAATCTTTCGGCAATGTAATTGCATGCGAAACACCGCACGAATAGACTCGAAAGTATCTCATTTTAAGCCCGAACAGCTTATGTGGTATTCAAATATGTAATTATACGGCGAGGAGCAACAAATTACGATGAAAAGTAAACACGCTGCGTATGTAAACTTTTATGTGGCGATACTTTCATAAGTAGGTACCTATACCTACCTATCTATATCTTGCTACTTTGATATTCAACCTTTTGCTTGAGTTAAAACTTTTTCATAGTTCAACGAGCAAAAAGGTCTGGAGATATACTGAGATCTTGATGATGGAAAGTATTAAAATACGACACACGGTTGTAATGTAATGAATTTTATGTGGAATTCTAAGCCATTTCGAGACCACCCCGCCACCACCAAGCTATTAAAAAGGATTATGACTAAAACCAGTGGTTTTATATATAAAACCTTATTACTGTGATGAAAAGTTGACGGTTTTTTTTTTTTTTTTTGGAGAATATGGGGGAATCTCACAGGAGTCAAGAAGAATTCGTTTTGATATTTTGACTATACCTACCTATAATGTATTAAGGGTCTAACGAATAAAAAACAAGCTTAAGCAAAAACTCGGATTTTAATTAAAAGCTTGGTTTTGTCTAGATAAAATTAAGCTCAAACTAACTAGTAAAAGATGCTTCTTAGTATTTAATTAAGCCAACGCTTAATTCACGTAGCTTGAAATTGTTTTTTCTAGCTTAAACTTCAATTTGTGTGATTAAAACTTAAACTTGAATATTAAAGTAAATTCTACAAAACTGTCAATATATTTTACCCTGCAGAAACTTTGACTAGTTCTTATATTTTTGGAATTCTCTTAAGCCATTATGCCCAACATTTTATAGCAAACTATCGAAAATGAGTGAAGATGAGTTTCAAAGAAAAAAAAATGTGCAGCGGTGTACTGATAACTTTTTGGGGGCTCAACAAAGCATAGAAACAGGGTGCACTGAAATCAGAGCAGAGTTTCGATAGATGTTTTTGAGATTTTTGATTGAATCTCGATTTCAGGTCATTGTCGGATAAAAACCCTAGCTAAATTTTGACATGAGAGAGTTGTGGAGAAAATGTCACAGAGAACAACTGTTATCTGAAAAAAGTTATGTTTAACAATTTTTTTTGTCATTATTTCACGTAATTTTAAGCAAATAAAATTGGGTCTTCTCTTTGACTGAGATAAATAGTTTTGGCGTTTTTCTTTTTTAACTTAAAGCAGATCACGGAACTGTCAAAAAAAAAAATCTATGTTTTTTTTTTAGCTCAGACATATCAGAGCAGAAAAAAAACGTTTCTTTTTTCCATCGGAGTTAGCTCAGAGCTTGTTCAATAAGCTCAGAATAAAATGACGGAGCAAATCGAGTGAAACGCTGAGCGAATCCAAATTCACGGGTTGGGTACGAAATTCCGCATCACAAAATCCCGTATCACGAAATCCTGCATTTGGAACTTGGACAAAGGACAGATTTTTTTGAAACAAGGTTCTGGAGGGGGATCTGGAACCGGGACTAAAGTTCTGGAGGTAGGTCTGGAACTTGGACAAAGAACAAGTTTTTTTTTTGAAACTAGGTTCTGGAAGTGGATCTGGAACCGGGACAAAATTTCTGAAGGTGGCTCTGGAACTTGGACAAAGGACAATTTTTTTTGTTTTTGGAAACAACAATTAAAAAAAAAATGCTGGAGGAAGGTGTGGAACTCGGACAAAGGAAAAATTTGTTTTTTGGAAACAAAACAATTTTTCCAAAAGAAAAATTATTTTTTTTTAAATGTTTTATTTTCCAAAAAAAAAAAATTCCATCTCTGTCCAGGTCCAGAAATATAGAAAAATATTTTATTCGAAATAACCAACACGCTGCGGGATTTCGTAACGATCCCCAACTTCATACATAACTAAAAATTAAAAATGGATTCCCTGTGAAATGACAGTTCAGTGCTCAAGTGTGTTTCATAATTATATTTGAGGACTCTGATCATAATCTGCTCAGAAGTCTGCTCTCATCGCTCAGCCTCTGCTTAGTGCCAAAAAAGAAAAACGCCATTTGTTTCCAAATATTATCCACGTCACTTTTTATTTTCACAGAGCAAAATTCACAAACATTTCAAGAATTATAGAGACCTTCAAAATTTAGCTCGAGAATGTGCCGAACAATTGACAGATAGTGATGAACAGTAAGAAACAAAAATCAGATTTTTTAGCTGGAGCTGCTTACCACTTGGCTAAAACGCTTGGCTAAATTTGAGCTTGGTTAAATTTTGGAGAGAATTGTGTATGAAAACGAAAATTTAGCGGGATCTGCGTACTAGGCTTAAGGAATGACATACAAAAAATGCTCTGTACCAAATTTGAGGCAAATCGATCCACCCGACACATTGTTTGGACTTATCTATCCTTCATCATTATGTTTATTTTGATTAAAATGTCTATATGTTTCACGAAGCCTATATAATTGCCCTACAGAACAAAGCTTACAAATTAAAACTTTCTTCACAAGACCCAAGGTCTTTAAAAAAAAAAAGGAATACCTACATAGAATATATATATAAATTTGTTCTTTGTCCATTTTACCTACATTAAAAACGCAATTTTAATTTTTCCGCAAAACGACTCCCAGGCCTATAAAAGATTATATAATTAAAAAACACCAATAAAATGTTTCTGGGATTTTTATGAAAAGAGGAAAACCCTGGAATTCATGAAATTTTTCCAAAATGTCATTTTTTCAATTTCGCAGACCCTAGGAATTCACCCATAAAAGCTTTAAGTTCCAAACTTAAAAGAAGCTTCAGTATTTAGACTGTAGGTAGCGGTACACTAAACTTACATATCCTACATAGTAAAGCTAAAAAATATAGTTCTATGCTGGCAACGATCTGTCGGAAAAGTTTAAAACTGAAAAACAAATACCGTTTTTATCTTTTATAGCAATCAACACTCTGGTATTTTTTTTTTTTGTTTGTTTTGCTGATTATCAACCTTATTTATTAGTACCATAGTTTCGAGTTCATAAAGAACTGCAAAGAATTTTGTTTTTCCAAAAATTGCTGAAACCGTTTAGGAACCGTTTTAGAAAATTCCTTCTAAAACTCAGAGTTTCATTGCGAATATTTTCGCTCCAATTAACCTTACGTGCCACAAATTTCTTCTTTAGTACCAATAGATTTTTCTAGCTCCATTGTGTTTCGCAAAACTGAAATCTTTTATGAATTTTGCAGCTCCATTGTGTTTTGACCGAATTTTCTCCATGAACATGAACATTGTTTAATTTAGTTAAGAGCTGCTTTTAGTTTGGCATCAGCTCTTATAGTCAAACTAACATTATATTTTTTTCTCCAAAAAAAAAAAAGAAGGAAATAAATAAACAAAAAATTGACAATGGTTTCCAGTAAAAGACTTGTTCTGTTTTTTTTTTTCTATTTTGCGCACACCAACCAACCAAACAGCAAAATGATTCTCATTTCCGTTTCCATTCCCTACGCTCGGTTAAGTTTTAAGGCAAAATGCGCTCTCTAACACATATTTCTGTCACCCGTATTCATATCGTCCATGGTCGTATAGATATGTAGACATAGTTTAACACTACCATAATAGAGAGTCTGTCCACCATCATGCAGGATGTTATTCGCATTTAAAGGCAACGGAAATACACACAGTATTTTCGTCCTTTTGACTGAGAACAACGGAAAAAATGAAAAGCTCAGCAAAAAATTTCAAACACACAACTCAGAACTTTAATTTTGTGGAAATTATGCATACACATCATTTTTAGGTTTTTTCTTCGTCGTTGTTTTTTTTTATATTTTTGTATTTAAAAGATATCCTCTGGCCGAAACCATAAATGCAAGGATATCAGGAGCAGAGATCAATGCCAATGTATACTTTGCAAAAAAAGATAAAAATTGGATATCCAGAGAGACCAACTACGACCACCAACGCGCCACAGGCTGGCTAAAGAAAGGATCCTCATGGAGTTCAATTTATTTACATTGAAATTGGAAGGAAGTGTCCAAATATAAAAATGTTCAAAAAAACATACTCGTATAGAAAAAAATTCAAAACGGACACATTGAGACGTATAACAACGACAGGACCTCCTTGTGCTATACTCGTTGTTGGCGTATCTGCTATATTTTCTAGGTATAGGAACTAAAAGCAGGAAGAATGAAATGAAATTTCAAGAAATGAGAATCCTTAAAGAAAAGCAAACTCTCAAATTCATACGAGTATATGGTGTTTGTGTATGTGTGTGTATTTGGTTCGTTCATTCTGTTTCTTTAGGTTGGCTGCTGTAAAACCAAGAAGGACGTTAAAGTCCTATATTTTGCCATTTTTATCAAATTTATAATTCCAATTTACTTGCAAATGGGATTTCCTTCCACCACCATGCCATGCCATGCCATACCATGTCCCCGCCTTCGCTTTTGCCTTCGTGTTCACCGCGTAGCGCCTTCAAGCTGATCCATGATCATAGTTCGGGATAGGGTTTTCGGAACAATTTCACAGGATATCCCCATTTGTCTTGTGAGTGGGTTCAGTTCGCCTTCGCATACATGTATGTAGGTCTAGGTAGCAGGACGAATGTAAGATATGGTGGATGCAAGCAGAGTCAGTGGCAATGAGGAAGAAATCCCAATCCAAATCCGAAGCAGTTGCAATTCCGTGACGAAGGATATTTTTCCGAGTGCAGTTTTCCTTGATTGTTTTCCTCTATCGTCGTAGTCGTCCTCGTCGTATAGTATATATAGTTGATTTTGCCTTCCTGGAGAAAAGCAAAGAAATCCTTGCTTCTGCTTCTACTTCTGCTGCTGCAGATTGGGCCTTTTATTTGATTTTATTTCTCTTCTCCTTCCATCAAAGTGGGAGGACTGTGTTGGAAAATAATCTTCTCGCAGCCATTCTTCATGTCCTTTTCGATTTTCTGCTGATGATAGTTACTTTTTCGATTCTTGTTTGAATGGAATTGCTGCTGCTGCTGCTAGAAACTGTCCGTTAGGATTCTCTCATTTCGTTTTGTAAGGATATTACGCCTTTTTCAATCAATTGAAGGAGGGAATCGGAATCGTTTCGTTACTAGAAAAATTCTTAACGTTTCAATTGAATTGAACTTGAAATATGTCCGGGAATGGATCTTGGTATTCCTTCTTCTTCTTTTTCTTTTTTTTTTGGTTTGGATAGGGTTGTTGGGAAAGTGGTGAGGGTGCAGCACATGTGTTATTTGGTTGGATATAGGTACACTGTCAGCATGACATGGCTTGGAACAGATTTTGTGTGAATCTGAAAAGCATCTCTTAGCTGAATGAAGTGAAACGAAGTTCTTTGTTAGTAGCTATCATTGATTGGAGATTCTAAATGTGTACCTAGATATTATATAGTGGGATACCTATACCTGCTTGTTCTTCAGAGTAGATAGATTCTGAAGGACTTTCAAAGAAATGGGAGGAATATTTATAACAAAAGCTACTTTATACTACATAGGTACCTACATATATCTCGTTTTTGTAGGCCACCCAAATTGTATGCTCTGCCCTCTGGCACTTTATGGTATTTTTTTGAGCATGAAATTCTATAGCTTGCAGAAGCCAATTGAAAATCAGAATAAGATTGACACAACAATTTAATGGAATTTTCGGAACCAATTGTTCCCAGGACTCGTGATGAAATTCGAATATTTTAAGATTTACCAGATCGAAATGCAGAGCCGTTGTGTCAGGTTCTGACACAGAGGTTAAGCAGAGGGTGTGTGCTAAGTTGCTAGAGGAGAAAGGGGTGTGCTAGATGCGGGAGGGGATGGGGGGGTGAGGGTTCAGGTTACCTGCGGTATAAAAATAATGTCATTATAGGTGTCTGCAACCTACAATTTTAGGTTGGAACATAAAATCATATTTTGGAATCCATGTAGGGTTGGCCAAGAATTATCCATTATTTACAGGACACCCTGTATAATTAAAATGAAATCCTATTCATTAGTAAGGGCATCACTTGAGAACGACTTGACCGATTTTCCTCAATTTTTTGTTTAAATGTTCTTACACGAAAAAAAAATTGGAAAAGTTACCTGCAAAATTGGAAAAATCAAAAAAAAAAAAAAAAAAAAGAAAGTGCATTTTCCCAGGGGATTTTTGTACACACGCGACCACAGTTCACGATTTGAACCGTAGAAAGTAGAAATTTAGCTCTATTTAGCAGAAATCATGATATCGCCTACTTATCTTTAATATTTATACGTATTTTTTTAGGACGAGACTAGAGGCATGCCAATTTATAACAGTTATAACTGTTTTTCGCCATTAAAAGTAGGCATGCGTTAACGCTCTTCGCGTGACTTGAAAAAAACTCTGGGTGCCTGAAGAATGACCACCAGTGGAGGGCCCTGGCCCTGCGGGGCCGCATAAACAGTACTTTTATAAACCAAAATTGTTATAATTTGCATATCTAGAGTTTGTAACTGAGTTTTTTGAACCTAAAGCGAAAACCATCCTTTGCCACCGCAACTTTTTAGTTTTAATAAAATCCGTCCACTGCCACACCGACTTTTCTAATATTTGAGTAGTGTACTCCTTATTTCAAGACGTCGCGTCGCCGTCGCTAAGAATTTTTAGCATATAAAAATATCCATGCATTCCAAAGTTCAACAAGAATATATTTTCACAAAGTTGGTTTGGAGTAAAAAAAAAAAACTATTGAATTAAAAATTTACCTCATTTGTAAACTGGTTTCAAGTTGCGCGATGAAAGCTTCAATGAAGAGAGGACGATAGTATGTATATTCAAGGACGAGAATCTAAATTTCAGCAATTCAAGAAACTTAATATGTGGAACTTTCAATAGCACTTAAGATTTCTTCCACATAAAACATCCTTGATGTGAAATGATCAAATCGATATCGAATCCCATCGTGACGAGAAACACTCTTGCTGGGGCAATCTTTATCTCTCCCTCTTGGCCTCTCCCTATCCTCCGTCCGTACTTAAGGCGCTCCAATTACTTAAACCTTCCCACTTAATATGTGAGCTATCAAAGCCTATTCCCCTCATCCCTTTATCATATCACACTGAGTGAACCAAGATAAAATTGATTCGATCCTATCACTGCGATAATCCTTTGCAAGGAGCGGCACAGGCTCCAGGCATAAAACACTAACCACACCAAACTTCCCCATTATCCCATCTCTATCTATACATATACTCATCTCATACTCGCAGAGACTTCAATATTGCCTAGATGGATATTTCGATTGGGCTTTCCTTGCTCTCTACTCACTTTAGTGGTGCAAGAAATTCGTCCTTCGGCTGATGGTGATTTTTTTTTGTTTCGTTTTATTTTATCACGGATGTTTGTTTGTCGTGTGCTATGTTCACTCTGTTTTACGAATTCCCAATCAGTTGAACTCGTTTCAATAGTCCTAACTATGTAACTTCCTGCCCGTGCTCGTGCTCGTGCTCGTGCCCAGCCACCAGCATCATCATCTTCCTTCCTTGCTTCATTTCCCCATCATCTGTGAACAAAATACTGTTTGGTATGCGAAACAAAGTAAAAGGATCAAATTAATTCGAATATTGGAATACTTTTTCCCACTTTGAATAGCGATGGAGATGGAGTCGCAGCGGAGCGCGGAGCAGCGTGGGTGCTTTAGTTCCAGCTTCTAACAACTATATGTGGTACTATATCCCTGCTGATGCTGATGCTGACTACGACGAAAGAAAGTAACAACCCGAAGGAGCATCAATTTTGGCAAAAAGAAATTACTGCCGGGTATGTTGGCACTTTGAGTGTCAGGATCGGGATCGGGATAGAGCTATAAAGCCAGAAGGCTTATCCAGGAAATAAGTTGCTGTAAGAGTCCGACAAATTGATTTCGACTTTTATTAGATTTCTATGTAGTCTTCGGATAGGAGGCCGATTGAACTCAGTGAACAGTGTGCTTGAGCTCTGCTATGCTCAGTTGTCGCTTAAAGTGAATTCAATAAAGACTGTCCATGAAGGAAGAATTAAAACGCACAGAAAGAACGTTGGTTTTTGAGACATTATTATTTTTTTTGATTTTTTTTGTTTTTGCCGTCATCCCCTTTGATGCCTGTGGGTTCTAATGAATCTTTGGTGACATTTTAATATCCCAGTTGTTCTTTTGATGTTCAACAGAAGGAGTTGCTTGTTTTCGTTTGCCGCACCCTTTTTCCCAATAGGATTTGATTTTGATCCTGTAACAGGAAGTTATTGAATCGAAGAAATGTGCGGCTGTATTCATTTCCATGATGGATGCTGTTTGTCTTTCTTTACTCAGGATATTTTCGATTATTCCGCTCATTGAATTTCTGGGAGCGCAATAAAGTTTTTTCGTAATTTTTTTTTTTCGTTCTTCAGACACGTGACTTGTTTTGTGTCAAGAAAATAGCAGAACATTTTGTTACATCGCTTTTCTAATTGAATCTGGAATTATAAGCTGATGTGTTGTGAAGGGAGTATCTTTTGAGAATTGTTTTTTATAAAAAAACAGTGCTTGCTCCCTGGAATGAAAACCTTTTTGCTTATTAAACCAGTGCCGTGCCGTGCCACGACTCTTGGTTTCAAGAAGACGAGGGTGGAATTCAAAGAGTGTCCTTTGTCTTGGTTTTTAAAAGTAATATACGTGCCATATTTAGATCACAAGTCAAGTAACTGGTATAGTGTTTTTGTTTTGTTTTTGTTATTTTCTTTCCGTTTGGAAAGTATATTTTCCAGGGAAGGTGATTGTTTCGTTTTGTGAAAATATAAAATAAAAAATGCATATTGAGATGATTTCTATGACTTTGTACTTTTAACTCATAACCCACGCACAGATGCGCAGCTATATTTTTTTATGACTATGACTTTTCATTTTCAGATTTTGTCTTGAATTTCGTTAATGATATTATAAATATAGGGTGTTTCGCATTAAATGAGTCAAAGAGCTAAGGCGTGTAGGTGGGGCCAAGAAAATGCAAATATTTGTATTAGAGTACGCAGAGGGGATGACCAATCTATATCTCCCGCGTTGGGAGTGAAAATTTTGTAAAAAAAAAGTGACTTTTTTTGAATTGAAAAAAATTTAAATTGTATTCCCGTGCTTTCTTAATACCTTATTTGTTTTCAATTTATGTTTTCATTTTGTATAATTTTCGTAGATAGATAATAGACCCTATCCTGTTCCCTGTACTCCTCTTCTTTACTTGGCTTGACTGTTTCGTCACCTAGACACCTTACTTTTTTTCGCGTATCAGTTGTCACCCTGTATAATTTAAACAAAGGAGCAGAGCTGACATTATCTTTAATACAAGAGAGTAGTGAATAAAATATGGGCTAACAAGCGGTAGCAAAATGAAAGTTTCTGAACAAGAATGAACGAAGCGTATCACTGTGGTATAAATGTTTTTTTTTTCGTTGCAAAAATCATAACTTTGGAAAGCATAAGGATATCACAACAACATTTTTTTCTTCTTAATGGAAATTTCCAAGGCTATACAAACATTGATTTAAAAAAAAAATATTTAGCAGGGTATTTCTTAATCATAGACTGAAGTAAGACTTTCTTGGAAAAAGGATTGAACGGAGAAAGAATTAAAGCAATACTTTAAAAACATCTGAAATTTTGTGAATTTTGTAAAAAATAAGTCTACGGCTATTTAATTGTTCACAGGGTATTTCAAAATACATTGTTAAAGACAGTGCATGCATACAGTTAACGAACCAATTTTCATGTTTTTAGTAACAGCCTATATTGACATGTTTCAAAACTAGTTTAATAGCAAAACTAGTTTTATAGAAGTTTGGAGTCCCAATATTGACACAGTCTTATGAAATAAGAGATTTATCCAAAGCTAAATTTAAGTTTTCGAGTCTTAGGTGTCAAAATACTTTTGAATAATACCAATTGGAGCACCTCCAAACATCTATAAAACTAGTTCTGTCATGAAACTAGTTTTGAAACAAGTCAATAATATGGCTGTAAGTATTTAATAGTAGATACCTATTTATTTCATTTTGTGGCTCACCGACATATCGTATAAAGTGGTTCAGTTACCAATTTTATGTGAAACAGTGTAGGAAAAAAGTAAACGGACCAAAACGTTCGTTTACAAGATTATAAGTCCATTTTTTTTTTTAATAATTGAAATTTAAATAAAAAGGGGCGTGGAAGTGGGTGGATTTTTGTACTATAAAGATAATAACAAAATGTATTCTAATTGAAATAAGAAGAAAATTTCACGTTCTCAGCTCTTTTGAGAAGGGAAATAACTTAAACATTCTTTTAAGACCAAAATGTTAGCATCGGGAACATGCTTTCTGTAAAAAAAACTTTATTATATCAAAACATTGCAAAAAGTTGCAGCTTCAATTTTGCATGTATGGTTTAAGAAGTAGTTAGGCTACAATTGATTTTTCAGGGGAATCTAGCGAGATTTTTTCTTAGATCTATTCAAACCTCAAAAACTCATTTGAAAAAGTGATTTTTTTGATTTATTTATTAAAATTTTTAAAAAAAATTGAGTTCTTTTGCAAAAAAAGAAAATAATTAAATTCGTTTTTGTAATTTTTGAACTCTGGAACAAAATTTCCCAATTTTGAAAACCAAACCATTTACCAAAAATAGCTTGTTTACTGTTTTTAATGCTATGTTTATATTCCTATTAGAAAAAAAAAAAATAAAACAAAAAAAAACATCGGATTTTGTATTTTTGCCATGACTTTTATATTTTTGGACCACAGTGCGACGTTACAAAATGCAAATGGTGCGAGAGTAATTCCAAAAATCTTTATGAAAATAAATGTTTATACATAGGTATGCATTTATATGAGAATGTTTTTATAAAAGATCTCATTAAAGAAGGTATGTAGTTATGACCTCAATCGCGTTTTTGCACTAGAACTCTTGAAAATTGAAAATCAAAATAATTTGAGTAAGAATTTTTGTTAACAATAGTTTTTATCAAAATGTAGCCTGATACTTATCTTATGCCTATTAGAGGGACTTAACCTCAGCGCACACGATTACTCAAAGAGCATTTCAAATTTTTGATATTATGGTTCATGACAAATAAAGATAACGGCTTTTAAAAATCTTCATTAGTTTTTTTTTTTTTTTTGACAGGTTTGTCTTATTTTTGTTCTATAACTTTCAAAACTACACCATATTTTTGTATGAAAAAAGAAAGAATATATTTTGTAGTTAATATTTATCGAAAAAGAAAAAACGGTTTTTTCTTAACTATTTACATCAATTTTTTGAAAAATCTGCATTATCCCAAAAAAATGATAGTTGCGTTTAAAAACCTTCACTTGGGTTTTTTCCGCAGTGAAAGTTAAAGCACATTTTGCCTGGGCTATAACCTGACACCATTAATTATGGTTCTGCCCTTAGTTTAAGTTGTCAATTTAATAACAAAACAACTGACAATTTTATTCAAATTTCAACCATAAAGCATTCCAAATTTGTCTGTCTTTACATGTCATTGCCATCATTACAACAATTTCACATCTATATATATTTCCTTGGAAAATCTGTAAACGAAACGCAAATTGTAAAGCTTCCCTGATGGCTGACAACACATACTGTATAGTGTATAGTCCTTTCAAACTCCCGACTTATTTATATTCCTGCACAACGAAGCGGAACCAAATGTAAACGCTCCACATATATTATCTTGTGAGTGCGAGGTACTTGCATGGGAACGAATGCGAACATAATTGAAATATTTTACTAAGGACTCTTTGTAGGTACATATGTATGAATAGCTATAGCTAGTATAGCTATATATATACAAACAAATAAAAAAAAAAAACAAAAAATACAAAGAAGAAGCGCATTTCACTTCAGGTTGTCTCCTTGATTTGTTACTAGGAACTCAACGAGTCTATTTATATTTATCCAGCTCCAAAACCTTCCTCCATCAGCTCCAACTCCAACCCTTCCTCGCTTTCGTTCTCATTCCTTTTACCTTCGTTTACCTTCTTTTCCATCGCAGCATTTTATACAACATTGAACAATAAAAATGGAATTCCCGAGAATCCTCTGGCAAGTGGCAACTGAGGAAAAAAAAAAAAAAAAGGAAAAACTCTCAACACCGAAGGAGATCATCCTGCACGAAAGCTAAAACCTTACAGTTGTTTGTACCCATTATTTAGTAAGAGATGAGGTTGTGGGTGGAAGGGTAGGTATATGGGTATGGGTAAGGAGCATCAGCAGTGGAAATGCGTAGAGAGACAGATGATGAAGGAAAAAAATAACGTACCATGACAACGCATCCTTGCACACAGTCTTTTATAGGTATAACTATACCCAGGGATTCTGTTCTGGGATTTTTTTTGTATCTTAAATTGGCTTTTATTATACTTGATGCTACAGCTAGGCTGGGATAAGAAGTAACAAATGCTGATGTTGATGAATGCACCCCCTAATAGGGCACGCGCATTCCATTGCCTTTATTATATTTCAATTTGGAAAAGAACTATACGGGATGGCAACTGAGCTCAACGCCACCCGTCAAACTGATGAAGCCTGATGAGAGTATATGCTTGCAAAAAAAGCGGAATTAAATTTCAATGTAACAACAAACCCGCACAGGGATACGATTTCGCTCTGTATCTATACTTTGTTTGTTATAAAACGCAGTTCTGAATAGTGCGCTTTGAAAAATAAGAAAAATATCTTTAAAAAAAAAAATCGTTTAACCAAAGGACGAACAAGGAAAACAACAACAATCGAAAAAGAAAAAAACAATACAGAAAAAAATATTCAACCCAGCAACTCAAACAATTAAACATCCGTTGAAAGCAAATAGAAATCCATCGATGTAAATATAATAACCAATATCCGTTGGAAAAGTTGATTTCGCTTTGATTTCGCTCATGAGGCAGCAGGAGTAGGTATATAGGAGCAGGGACTGCTGGCTGAAACAGGATGACGATGGGATGAATAATTTCCTATCCGCATCGAAAGGAATTCATTTTCATTTTGATTTTTTAATCCATCATCGAGCACGGTAGACCGAACGATCAATAGGCAACATCTTGCCTATTGCCTATGGTAACCGCTTATCCTTAACAGGATGCGGCCTGGCTCGGAATGCGGAATGAATTGGAATTCCTGGTTAGTTCTTTTGCTCTCTTTCTCGTCTTCTATTATTTAATTATTTCTTGTTATTTTTTTGTATTCTTTTTAATTTATTCTGCGAAATTTATCCACTTGCCGTCCCACCCACAACCAGAGTTGCCTGTATGAACGACTTCGGCAAATAGTAGGTATAGCTCTGGTATTCTTTTTCTCTATCGGTATCACTGTATCTGTGCTGTGTTTCCCTTTGTGTATCCTGACTGGCTGCTGCTGTTGTTGCTGCTGCTGCTGCTGTATAGATACATTTTGCCTTGTCCTGTTTGCATAATTTTTTAATTAACGTTGATTTATTGAAAGCCCCGAGGTTGATTTTTCCGAACGTGTTCACTGTGGTGGAACAAATTAAAAACTCAATTTGGTAAAGTGGAATTATTAAAATGTCCTTGTGCTTGCTGTTGCTATTGCTGTTGCTGTTGCTGTGCGTGGACGTTGTTTGGTTGGTCGCTTGAATTGGGTGTGTGTATTTATTGGGAGTGTATACCTAGGCGGACTGGAACTGGAGGTGATGGAATACCTTCTCTTGGGGGCTTGGACAAGAGCACTTTTCAATAGCAAATGTACAGCAAAGGAGTTTCTTTGCAAAAAGGAACAAGCTAGGATGTTATTTGTTTCCCCCAAAGGGGAATAATTTAAGTGAACGGATGTCAAAAAGTATTGGGATCAAAAGACAAGTTATAAAACTTGTTTTTTTTTTGCATTAATTAATATATTTGAATATAATCTTGAAGAAGATGAAATTTGAGAGTTTTCATTTATTAAGTTGAACTCTTTCATGGCTGTTAAATAATCCTTAAGTTTAAAATTCATATTGATTTATTTTTAGATTTAAAATATTTATTTTTCAGAGACTAAAAATAACATTATAGTACATTAATTATTCCGGATTAAATTGATTTTTATTTCTATTTTCAATTAATGAGGATGTTCCTCTTTTTATTTATATTAAGACTTTCATAGCAGTTTTCGATTTTCCGAACCACTTGCAGGTATGGGAAAAAACATGTGTCCGCACTTGTAATCTTATAACTCAATAACAACAACTACTTGCGTAATATAATCTCAAAGAGAATTGAACGTTCTTAAAACCATTACAATTTGTATCTAATCGTTACTTTTAAAAAAGAAAAATAAATAATAATATTTTAAAATGTAAAATTACTTAATTACAATTTAAAAATGTCTTTATCACCTATTCAAAAATTATAAAACTGTATAATTCATACATGGTGGCGTCGAATGCAAGAGGAACAGTTGGTCAAACAATCAAGGTAGCGGAGCATGAATTTGAAGTGGTGCAATCCTTTAAATACCTTGGCTCAATAGTAGCAGCCGATAACAATATAGAAGAAGAAATACGCGGGCGGCTTCTCAAATCCAACAGAGCCTACTTTAGTCTGTCAAAGCTCTTCAAATCCAGAAATCTCACCATAACTTCAAAATTGCTGCTGTACAGGACCATGGTCCTGCCAGTACTCACATATGGATCCGAGACTTGGATCTTTAGCAAAAGGCACTCCGACCTTTTAGTCGCGTTCGAGAGAAAAGTCTTAAGGAGAATTGTTTGCCCCATATGTGAGGAAGGACGATTCCGGAGACGGTACAATCATGAATTGTTGGCAATTTACCTTGAAGCGGATATCGTGACAAAAATTAAGCTCGGTAGACTCCGGTGGGCAGGGCACCTAGCTCGCATGAGCGAAGATGAACCTGCTCGAAAAGTTCTTTGTGGTACATTCTATTGTAGACGACAGCGTGGTAGACCATGCTTGCGCTGGGGAGATGGCGTAGACCAGGACACCCGGAGCCTTGGGGTGCGCAACTGGATGGCGGCGGCTCGAGACCGGGATGGGTGGAGAGACTTGTTGAAGGAGGCCACGACCGGACCCCGGTTGTCGAGCCGATGATGATGATGTATAATTCAAAATGTTAATCACAGAATAAAGAATATCTATCTATCTAGATGCATGAGATTTGTTTTATGAAACTTCATCTCCAAAATAATTCCTTTGGTGGTCGTTACATTGCAGCTTTCATAGGTTTGGTCATACAATTAGAGTTGATACCTGGAAGAAGGTTTCGCTGATCTCATATTTCCGACCTCCTTTGATCATGATGCATACTCTATGGCTGAAAACACACCGGATGAGGCAAAGCGATTTTGTTTTATAAGACAAGAAAACGTGGTTTGTTTTTAACACACATCAACCGAAACACAATGAAGCACACAAAATCATTCCACTTTTCTGTTTCGTTTGGTGTGATGTGTTGGGATTAAGCAAAACATGATTATCACCGAGTAATAATTCAAATCAAAATAATTAAAACGCCATTCACAAACAAACGACTATACTACAACGAAATTTTGAGTCTGAAAAAGACAAAGTTCCAGCTATCGACAACGAAAAACATTTTTTTATTTTGCCTTAGCGTTTTTGTTTTGTCGTATGCGGTTTGGGTTGCGCCATAACGACGTGCGTAATAATCGAGAAAGACGCTGGTTTAAAACAAAATTTTTTCATTCGGTGTGCGTTGGGCGTATAGAAAGCCATACATATGAACATAATACATATGTATTTTCGGCAACTATAGACATCAAAGCATAAAAACAAAAACATGTTTTTTGTTTCATATTTAGTGTGTTTTGCTTCATAAGAATCAATAGATTCTTGTTTCATAAAACAGAAAAACACGTTTTGACATATATAACTGCTTTGTTTTCAGCCTAAGATAGAATCTCTTATATTTATACTCTTGTTACAAATTCTATATTCGTTAGTTTTTTTTAACGCAATTGGTCCTTGGTATGCAAACTTAACACTGATGTCTGTGCCATCTATACGCCTTCTGCTTTGCCTGCCTTTGATATATCTTCGATGAATAATGCAAATAACCTAAGACTGAACGCACAACCCTGATTTACTCCTGCACTGGTGTGGCAACTAAGTTGTACCAACTTTTACACTATTTAATACGGACATAGGAATGGAATCCTGATTATCTTGAATGAATTGATCATATCTTCGAAATTAAGTCCAAGAAATTGTCTATCATATTTAACCTTGAAGGTGTGATGAGAGTAAGGATATATAAACTTCAATGAAGTACATAACCACGTAGCATTAAGCTTTACATCACCATACTTAACGTTTTTGAGGTAATGCAGGTATTCCATATAAAGGTAGTCGTGTAACTACCTAACTTTAATATTCAGCCCATTTGCATGTCGGTTTTCGTAAACTCAATTCGAACAAGCACCACGGGCTCTACAAAAACCAAGGTGCCACAAGTTCACTCGCTAACCCCATTTCAACAAAGTATATATAAAGTGCGACCGGCACTAGCACTGGCCCCAAACCCCCGCCAGAACCTAACGAGACCGACACAAGGACCACCCCATCACCATCATCATATAATATTGCTAGAAAATGGAAATGCATTTCACACTAGAAATTAACACACATGCATGCAAACTGAATCCCAAAACCACGAGACCATACTGCAGGCGAAATTTAATGAAAGAGAGCTTGAGAAGCGTTTATGAGCTTCAAGGGCAACCAAATTTATTTCAACTTCCAAAACTACACTAACATGCATTAGGGAATTACAATAAAACTTTTCTCTCTGTATATGTATCTGTATGTATGTGCGAGTATATGCGGAACTTAATCCTCGCTAATATCCTGAGTGTGGTACATGCAACAAAGGAGCAAAGCAAAGGATTGCGGAAAGGATTAAAATACCCTGATGATGATGGTGTCTCTGTAGGATACTTTAAGTGTGGCAGCAGTGGCATCAGAGTAGGTATAGTGGCGGCGGCAGTGGCAAGCAAGCGTAGCATCTAGGAAAACGATATTTTGGCCACATAAGGATTAGCAAAAGTTGGTGTCATTGATTTTTAATTTCAATTTAAGACCAGCACACAAATACAAACACACATACTGATCACTGATGTGATGGCAGTGTATACACAAAACGAAAACACGAAGAAAGTTCTATCTTTTAAAGTTTCTAATCCCCACCCAGGTCCCATCAGACCCAACTATCAGCCAGCGCCCTAATTCGAACACAAATTGCGGCACCTCAAACTTTGGCAAAAAAGAAGCAAATTTAGCCTCTCGGTCTCGATTTTAAGATATTTTGCCCGCATTGTTTGGGATTCGCAAACTCTCTCCATCACCATTACCAGCCGAATCAGAGACTCAAACCACAGATAACTTAAGATTCTGTACAACACAATCACCGACACTGAAGCTGAGGCTGAGGCTGATGATGAGATGAGAGTGTGGGTGGTGTGAGAGTGTACACCAAAGACTTAGGGATTAATTTGCCATAACAACTATTTTGCACATGGAAATCTCATGTTTTGGTAAGTCCCACCCCTAAGGTTATTTAGAAAGCTGGGTAATTAATTTGGGTATACTGATGTGGGTACGGGTATATACAGATACACACACACACGTGTGCTGCTTGTGGTGGTGTATCTATGAAAATTGATATTTTCCCATATGTTCAATGTTTGTATGGGGTGGGGGTTGCTGAAGAACAACAGTGACTCCGACGAATGGGCCGACCGACACGAACGGGTGAGAGGAGCATTTGCCATCGGACAAATTGTGGTCAGGGATTTTGTATGCAATCAAAGAGTTAGTGCATGGGAGTGGGTATATGGCGGAGAGTGTACTTAATCCCTTTTAATTAGTTGCAAACAAAATTACTCTAAAACCTTCTTCCCCCTACTTTAGTGAAATTGAAGTTATTTTTTTTTTATTTAATTTGAACTGCTTTGTTATAAATATAAACAAGATTATCCCGATTTTTCTTAGACAAGTTGTAGTATAAGTTTACTTTTGAAGTTGAAATGAAAAACAACAAAAAAACACAACTGAATCTTGAAATACTTAAGACTTTACGAGGTAGAATACTTAGCTTTATATAATGAAATTTTAGTCGTAAAAGTGGGATTAATTATCGGATCCCAAATGAGTTATTTATTTAATGTTTTTTATAGGATTTTGGTTTTTGGAATTTATGAGGGTTTGCTGAGGGTAATAAAACTGAAATAGCTATTTTAGTGATGGGTTTCGAAGAACTATGTGTTGGTTTAATAAAACGAGCTTAATAATTTAGAAAAGGGACGGTTTTTGGAAAAGTTATTGTCAAACCAGTTGGAGTCTTGTTTTTAATAGCATGACAGATGATGCTGCATGCCGATATTTTCATAAAATAAGATCGTTTGAAAGGCGTCATTTTTAAGAGGTTTTATCTAAACTAATTTATTTGAATTCCAAAGTTTATGTAAGTCATTCAAGCTATATGATCCGACTTATGGACAAATAGTCCTATTCTCGTATCCTTCCAAAGAGAATGTTGACTCCATTCTCAAAGCGTTCTGTTACACGTGGTCCTCTATGTTCCAGTTAAGTTTTTTTTACTTTGCTATATAGGGCAAGTATTGGTTTTGTGTAAAAAAAAATCAAGGTTGCAATCAAAATAAATACTACGAGGATCGAGAAGTCAAAAAAAGTGGTTTCGGCATGCTTTCGACGACGTGCGTCCACTTTAAATCGAGCTACAGCCTTAAGGGAAAACCGGTACCCTAGGGAAAATCGAATTTCGGTTTAAGCTCATCTGAAACTGGTAGCTGCCATTAGAAACATTTTTGTTTTTTTTTCAAATTTTCTCGAAAACGGTTTTAGCGATTTTGATTAAACTTCGTATACCTGTAATGACCAAAAAGATTGTAAGAAAAGTGCGTTTCAGATTTTTGGCAAAAAATTCACATAGCGGAAAAAGGCATTCCACGTTTTTTGAGAAAATGGTCTTTTTATAAAAGAAATGTTTTTATTTCAAAGCACCGGCGGGAAATTATCGATTTTTTTAAAACTAGTTTAAACACGAAACCCGAAACGAAAATGGTTTTACAGAAAACCTAAAGTTTTTGCTTAATCTTTTTTGTGGAATATGATTCACCGTTAACAACGAATCTAGAAAGAGCCCATCATTAGTTTAAGAAAATATTAATAGTACTTTTTGTTTGCGAAATTATAATTCGCACTCGGTTCAAACCGAAACATTTATAAGACACCGTGAATGAGCACCATTAAATCGAGCTGTGCCACACTAGAAATCAGTAGGTACCAATCCCGAGTACTTGGTGAGTCTCCATTTTGAAGAACTTACATAGGTTCCAGAAACGACAGTGGAAGCCCATGTTTTAAGGAGTTAGAGTGGCGTCTGCTATATCTGACTGTAATTTAGTGACGTCTACTGTCTCAGACTGAAATTTGGTGACGTCTGCTATTGCAGACTATAATTTAGTGACGTCTGCTGTCTCTGACTGTAATTTAGTGACCTCTGCTATCTCAGACTGAAATTTAGTGACATCTGCTATCGCAGACTGTAACTTAGTGACATCCGCTATCTCAGACTTTAATTAAGTGACGTCTGCTATCTCAGACTGTAATTTAGTGACCTCTAGTATCTCAGACTGAAATTTAGTGACATCTGCTATCGCAGACTGTAACTTAGTGACGTCCGCTATCTCAGACTTTAATTAAGTGACGTCTGCTATCTCAGACTGTAATTTAGTGATCTCTGCTATCTCTGACTGTAATTTAGTGACGTTTGCTATCTCAGACTGAAATTTAGTGACGTCTGCTATCGCAGACTATAATTTAGTGATGTTTGCTATCTCAGACTGTAATTTAGTGACGTCTGCTATCTCAGACTGTAATTTAGTGACGTCTGCTATCTCAGACTGTAATTTAGTGATGTCTGCTATCTCAGACTGTAATTTAGTGACGCCTGCTATCTCAGACTGTTTCAAAGTTTGTTGCTTCCTTAGTAAAACCCTGTACCCGACAAGCATACATCAGCCTATGACAAAAAGTATCTCACAATAAAATAATTTTATCAACATTTACCATGTTCTGAAGTAAGCTTTTGATTAAACTGGTCAAAACTAGAATTTAAACAAATTTAAGGGGCTAGAAGTCAGTGACGTAGCGTGGATTTCTGCCACCCGGGCCAAGAGCCAATTTTTTGCCACTCTTTATAGGCAGTTTTTTTTCCGACGATTTAAATTTTTTTTTTAGGCATTTTAAATCTAATAAATCTGAAAACACTAGTTTTTTATAGTAAACAAGTCGTAAGTTTTCAAAATAACTAAGTTTGAGCCCAGAATTCAAAATAAAGTTACAAATTTGAAAATTTTTAATAAAAAAATAGTTTTTCTACAAAAGAATAAATGTAATATTATTTTTTATTAACTTTTTAAATGAAATATAAAAGATGTTTTTTTGATTTTTTTTTTAATTTATTTATAAAAAAAATTTGGCAAGTACTTCTATACTTTTCTTCATATCAAAATCTTAGGTTTATAGTTTCAAAACCGATTGCTTCAGTCCTGTCTTGCTCAATAACCATATTATGGCAATATTGTAAGGAATATTATGTAGGAAGTAGTTTTGTTATATTAATCAGACTAACTTCCAGATAAAACTGTACAATGAACTTTAATAGTGTTTAGTTGTGCATTTGCATTTTAGTGTTTAGTTGGATTTGAATTCTATATAGTTAATTCCTTTGATAAACCATCAGAAGCAACAAAAGTTTGAGCTTTAATTTTTCTTCCGTCAAATTCTGTGTCTAAATTGAATTAATCATTAACCCCTAATAGCAGCCCACCTACGTTACGTCGTAAGAAAGAGGCAAACGTTCTTGCCAAATTCCGTATCTCCTGCAACCTTTCCTGAATTTCTATCTGAGATAGGCAGAGAGCTGCATCTTTATTTCATACACCAAAAATTCACACAATATTGCCTCAGAAGTCAAAATTCCAGTCTCCCAAATTTTCTCGTTTTACATTTAATTCATTGTTCGTCAATCAAATCTGTTTAATTAGGTTGGTAAATCTTTAAAGTTGCAAAAGATTAAATTGAGAAAATTGCCCTTTAATAATTTAATACCAAATTTGCTGCCCCCTAGAAAAGTGCCACCCGGGACGCTGTGCCCCCTTTGCCCCTACGCTACTTGACTGCGTACGTAAAGTATGCCACGGTCTATAGAAAGTTATAAACTGTAAAAAAGATATTTATTATGGACACGACTAACCAACGATGTGCGTCACGAAATAAAAATGTGCGTTTCAAACAAATTTAGTGCAATTGAATGCGCCCAACTTTAGTTAATTTTAAAAGCTTGAAAAACCTTTTATATGAAAATGATACATGAAAAACAGATTAGATAAGAAAACAACTATAAAATAAGCGACTAAAGTCAAAGAGCAAATTCAAATTCAAAATGAAATGAGATGCAAAACTAAATTACCAAATTTCAGATGAAATGAAAATACTTTTTCTGTCATTTGGGAAATTATACCTCATTTCGGGGCTCTATAATGAAAATGTTATAAGTATAAGACTCAAATTACAATAAAATATTTTCAATGGACCTTCTTTTCAAAGTCGCTTTATTTTTTATGTTATCCTACCTAGTGATTTCAGTATAAAATTATATTTTGAATTTGAAAACACAATGAATTTTAATACAATTTGCAGTTCCGAAAACTAAACCATCATTTAATTTATACCTAAGTATGTACCTACTATGTAAAACAAAGTGTCAGTATAAATGAATGCAAATCAAATCGTTGTCCCTTCACATTATCAAAAAAAAAAATGTACAACCAAAAACAAGCTGTGAGAAACTTATTATACACAATTTAACACCAGATTTTTGTGAAAATTAAAAACAATAAATATAACCTCTCGCCACCATCATCATTTACATAACAATATTCTGCTTAATCTACTTATTTCTCATTCCTCCTTCTTCTTCTTCTTCTTCTCCTCTTTATGACGAAGCATTTGTGCTAAATAGGACACACAAAATTTACATTCCATTAAAATTCTTTAACAAAAATGCTCCGCACCAAGCCCAAAAAAAAAAAAAAAAGAAAGGACCCGTAAAACAAAGCAAAACTTTTACTCTATGCTAAACCCCGAGGATCCGTTGATGCCAAGCACCACCACTGAATTCATCCATAATCAACGACCATTCATCGGAGAAAATCGTGCATCGTTATTCTAATGAGCAATTCATTTTGTTTTCGCATGAATGACATAATTTTGCCAGAACAAAGGAAGCGCCTTGAAGACTCTCGTTCCCTGAAAAAAAATACAATGAAATACAAAAATCGAACTGAACCGTAAAAGGATCCAGGATACGTATAAATACATAATAATATATGATTCCTAGAATGATGTATGCTAAAGATAATTATTACACAAATTCCATTGCAAAATTAAAACAAAAAAAACAACGTATAACCATCGCGTTATGCAAAGTTAATGAGTAAATGGCCAGAGGTGCCAGCTTGCGGTCTCTGTTGTAGTTGAAGCTTAAACCGCGCGCCGCCTTTCTTTCTGAAAAAAGTAAAAAATAAAATGCTTTAACAAGCTTTTGTCAACAATAAAATAATAATAATGGATCCAAATTGATTTCATTTTTATTCCTGTTATTTTCCGAAATGCCTTACCAGAGCCGAGGCCGCAATAAATTCTCATTTTTAAAACATTTATTGGTCTCAACGCTCGTGTGGCTTGCAAACGGATAGGAGCAGTGGTGGAGGCTGAATGGTATCGCGTCGGCGTCTGTGAGCTAGAATTTGCACATGCAGGAGCGGAAGTAGCTTTTTACCACGAGAGCGGTCGTGGTCTAATTTTATGAGAGAGCCTTTCTGTTCTTTTGGATCCCGTATATAAGGCCAACAATTAGACAAAAGTCTTCTTTATCACTCGAAGTTTAATCAAAGATTACTGGAAGTTTTCGCCATTTACTGAATATTATGAAAAATACGACTTAAGAAGTTTTATCGAAACAAACATGTCAGCTGATGCTTTGGAAGAACAAATATTTTATCTTCTAAGGTTATTTAATTATTAAAAATAGTAAAACGATTACCTGGAGGAGTTAAGCCCCTTTTTATCCGCGCCTGGATTCAACACTAGGGTGTCAGGCGAACGTGCAGGAGGTGTATCTCTGCATAAAACGACTATACACACACTATCCGCAGCTGAAAAAGCCTCAGGGTTAAAAAATGTATTATTGCCTGTTTATTTTCGTAGAATTTTTCTCATCGTCCTGATGGTTTTATACAACAGAATTTTTATTTTATTTTATTTTTTTTTTCTGTTAAAAATATTAAAATAATTAATACTTGTATAGCCGAACGACGAGCCATCGAATTTAAATTGGAGTTTAACGTTGAATTAATAAACAAAGCCATGAAATTAATTATTCGTGCACATCCCTATTCTCCGGGACGGGCCCGGGACACACACACAGCCCATTTATGTGTCAAAATGGCCACCGCGAGAGAATCAGCGAAATATATAGTAAATATGTCCACATATAATTTTGTGCGGCGCTTCTTCTTGTATAGTGATGGGTGTATAACTATATCGTTATCGATTTTGGTTCTGGATCTGGTGTTGGCGTTGGTGTTGTTTGCGTTTCAATCTATTATTGGAATTTTGAATAAAATTTTATAAGGGCAATTAATTTGTGCGGTTTTTTTTAATGCCAAAGTAGATGGCGGGAGGGAGGGAGGTAGGTTGAGTGAGTGAAAAAGGGGTTGAGGATAAATACAATTGATTTGGACATGGCATGCTGCCGCAACATTATGGCAACGCTTATACTGAATGGCCTTCAGGCAAGACCGCCTCTTCTACCGCCATCCGCCCCTAGATCCAATCAAATAAATTTTTCATCAATCTATGGTTTTGATTTTTCAATATAAGTAGGAGTTTTTTTTATAGCTATAGGTGGCTGTGAGGGGTGGCTGAAATAATATATATGTATATATAACGCGCTGAAAATGTGAGGGCCACAAATGAGTCAATTTAAATGTAATGTCGACCAATTGGCCATAATGGTGTTTCATTTGGTTTGCGTGAATGTCGAATCCAAACCAATACCACTATGTCTCTGAAACCAATTTTCACAATTCACTTTAAAAAGCGATTTTGCAAAAAGAGCATTATAAAATTGAAATTAATTTTTAATACAACTTTTATATCAAAACAGTATTGCAAAAGAAAATTGAGTCGGTTTGAAAAAATATGAAATACAAAATGTAAGGTTTAATTATCAGCTGAGATAAGTTTTGTATGTGAAATTTTAAATATTAAAATTGGTTACTTCTTTTAAGTTTCCTCAGAATCAGATCAATCATTCATCAGAAGAACCGAATTCAGGTTTTAAAACGTTGGCGCCCTCAACCTTTTTCAAAAATTAATTACAGGGAGTTCCTCAAAAGGCTATATTTATATGTATGGAATCTAATATCTCTAAATAGAATCTCTGTATCTCTGTTCCGGAACAGATTATGGGATATACTATTTTGGACTCTTATTTCAACCCTTCCGGTTACTTTAAACAAGATCTTGCTACCAGCAAATTTAGCTACCATGAACAGCATAGTCCAGATACCCATTTACAACGTGACTTGCTGTTTTGACAACGAAACTCATGTGACCTGTGAATGCCAAGTGAGATGTCAGTGTCAAATGACAGTTCAACGTACGGATTATCAGCAGCGCCAGTGCCTCAAAAATGTCGATTCTATTATGATTTGATCCCCTCTTACGATTGACCAGAGGAGAGTATAGTCTGCTGAGGCCTCATTGAGAAAAGTTTCTTTTATATGTGTCCTATTCAAGAACCTATTGTCTTGTTGGAAAGCGACACAGCTTGTCAACAGAAATAACCTACTAGATATGATTTATTGTGTATATTTTACACTAGCATGAAAATCATAGTGTCCGAATTTTTGTGTCACTGAGTGTACACCTTCCATAAGCTACGTGAAAACATAAAACATTGTCGAAGGTGTGCTACCTCAGAAGACAATAGAACACGAGTTCTTCTATTATCGTTCTCTGCATCTTTTTATTATTTTTCTCTCATTCAACAAAAAAACGAATTAGTTCAAATTGATTGATTTTATTCAGGTGTGCCTTGAAGAGGGAAAAATAGTTTTCAATGCAGTGAAAAGATTTTACAGTGTGCTTGTGCCTGATGGCAAAGACTTAAAAACCCTGAAATGATAATGATGGTGATCACCTCCTCTCCTAAACGTAAATGGTAAGCTTCTTTCACAGCCGCCGGAAACTAAATGAAAAGTACGAATCCATTAGATTTGTATTCCTCACTTCACCTCTTCTTCTTCTTCTTCTTCTTCTTCTTTTGCCCCCTTTATTGACTTCTTTTGCACCACACTTCATGCCGGATGGAATATTCTTCAATGACAAAACAAAACACCATCGTTGGTCCAAGGACGATAAAGAGAAAGACGATGGCAAAACGATGACGATGTCGTCTATGTGAAGAAAAAAAGAGGAATCTAAATCCTTTGCCTGCCAGAACTGTCAGCACTATATATAGCAAAACTATGGACTGATTCAATGAATGGAAATGAGAGAAATAAAATTCGAAATGCTGAACAAAATTAAATCTAAATGTGACGGAAGTGTAGCACTTACCTTCTTCTTCATCATATTCTGTACCGATTTCTTCCCTCATCAGCAGATAAAGGAGGTATCTACTATATATATGGATGTGGTTTTGTGTGGGAGCATATATATGTGTGTGTGTATGCAAGGTATCCCTTTTCACTTTTGAAAATTATTTGTAGATGAATCCAGAGCTCATGCATCATTAATTGAAAATAAACAAATTGAAACGAAAGGCGAGACATGCTACCTAACATCAATTCGAACATCCTGTTTCGTCTTCCTCAACGTGAAATGTAAATTTAGATTTGTACAGAATCGTCCTTGATATATAGAAAGAGTATACGGGAGGATACGGACCAGACATTTTCGTTAGGATGTTCTTATTGTTGTTCGTCAGGGTTATTTTCAGTGAGTCCAGTGAGGGTGATGATGATTCCTGTTTATAGCGAAAGAGGCAGCTCTTCAATTAATATCCAATCTGACTTAGTTTTCCAGCAAAAAGGATTCAGATTTCAAGTATGGTTTTGAGTGAATGATTGAAGTATGCTATGATGATGGTAAGGCTATAATGTACAGCGAAAAGTTCTGAGGTAGGTTTTAGATTCTAGCTTGATTGGTAAATGGTGTACATATTTAAAAAAAAAAATAAGAATTTATTATTAAATAAAATTTTAGGTTTTTTTTCCTTCGCACATGATGAATAAACCATTTTTCACACAAGTTTCAAGCTGGTATTAAATGAGTTTGCTTTGAAATCAGTTTCCAGCTGATTTATTTTTATTTTCAAAACAATTAGGGACTAAAACAAATTATGCAACGCTTCTTCAATTCATAGAACTAAAGTTCCAAGTGTGCAGGAGGTACCTAGAACACAACCTGGAGACATAGGTATCTTCTGTAACCATCTATTTCCTTATACAAATCCAAGGCATACTTTAGAAAAATTCAATTAATAGATTAATATTGGTTTGGAATTCGCGTTAGGAAGTCAGAATATAACTTGTAGAAGAATTGGTCAGAACCCTTTTATGTTAAGTTTCTCTAAGACTTCCGTTAAAGAAGTTTACTAAGGACGTGTCGGTTGATCTTCTGTGATTACACTAACAAAATCATTATATTCGTACATTGAGCGTGCGCATACTTCTCTTAGGCATAGCACACTGGATTAGTATAAACATAAATAAAATACAAGACAAAAATGTCGAATGAATTTTCTTCACCTAATATGTAATAATGGTATTTTTCAACTTAAAGCGAATGATATCTATCAACTTATTTTTGGACTTCAAAAACGAACAAATCCAAGAACCCAATCCAATCCTCTTTCAGATGCATCTTCTTCTCCATCATTGCTGGCATGGCTTCTTAGAAATTCCTTTTGAATCATCCACAAAAGTCTCAAAGGGACTTAAGATTCCCTTTTAAATTCCTCTCTCTCAACGATTCTCCCTTTCAATCTAGTATTACTTTTCATAGACAAGTTTTTTTTTGTTTAACTTTTATTCAAAAAATTACCGAAAGATGAAAGATTTAAGCAAACCATACTAAAAGCAAACAGTAATTAAAGAAAACTTTTCCCAAAAATTCTAAAGGAACCAAATAAGAAGAAAGAATTGAAAATTTTACCGGCACTGGCACTAGGTATATCATAAAGAAAACCACTAAAACCCGCAGCAGAGGCATCAACCATAGCCAAGCCAAGTCGAACCAGAGCCGAAAGCCAAACCATCAGCCCAAGCCAACAAAGTCAAAACATGTATTCGTATACATTAACGAGGCAACGAATAAAAGTGAAACCTCAGACTTGTCGAAGAAGTCCTTCTTCAGCAACAAACACCAAAAGAAGAAAAATACCATAAAGAAAAGAAAGAAAAAAAACCTATGAAAAGAAAAAGAAAACATTGCGGCATGTTTTGAATGAGAGAAAGAAAATGTCCTTAAGATTTCCTCCTTTAGTTGTAAAGAGAGAAGAATCCAACTATAATGTGACTCTAGGACGATGACGTTGAATTCCTCTATTTATACAAAACTCTCAAGGCTGGCTTAAAAGGACAAAACTAACAACGATGATGACGACGACGACGACATGGGTAATTAAAAACTTTTATTCGCTTTTTTAACTAACAAGAGAAAACTACACAAAGTCCTTCCCTTATTTTGATCCTTTTTCACCTCATATTTTCCTTCTTTTTTTTAGCATAGCTTGAGTTTTTTTTCAGGTTTCTTTCCGTCATTCTTTGGTTTATAAGGAATTTCTTTTCTTTATTTTTTTTCTTTTTTTCCAACATTCAGACACATAGCCCAACAACACAAAATCTAAGAAAAATATTTCAGGCTTTGAATAAATCTCCTTCATGGCACAATGATGATGGGAAACTAAATCCTTTTCTTTTTTTCACCTCAACCTATATTCTTCTTCCACTTTATTCAAAGTTGTCTTTGCATTCTGTGTTCTGTCTTCTTCCCGGCTGCTGCAGCCCGAAAGTCCTTAAGGTAATATAAATTTATGCCTGGACAAAGGAGAGGAATAATTTGCTTAACAATTGCATGAGCTATAGTAAATTTTATTATATATATATTTGTCTTACCTACCTATACTGTTCCTCAAAAGATGGCGTTATAATCTGTTCGTGCACGTAATTAGCTCAATTAAGTTAACACAAAAAGCTTTAGCAAGCAATATAATGTTGCTTTGCTGATGGTGGGAAGTGGGTTTTACCAAAGCGCAAAGGAGTAATTCAGAGAATTTAAAACAGTTTTTGCTCATTAAAGTTACACTTCAAGGACTTTTATTCAATCAAAAAGGGGAGATTGTTTTAACTGTTAACACGCATTCCCGAAAATTAAGTTAAATTATGACGTGAGGCGCAATTATTTGTTTGTCAACGAAATAGCTTTGAAATGTAATTAATTTCATGCTCTCAACTAGGGCAGGAGGGCAAAAAAACAGTAGGTACCAGGATACAATCTTTTTTTCAAATAAGAGTATCAGGTTACCGAAATACTCAACACACAAAGGAAAGGTATAGGTAAGTAGAAAAATTGAAATGTAACGCTCAAATGTCGTATAAAATTGTTTTAAAAATAATTCAAGGTAATTAATTGATTGAAAATAATAACAGCCATAGTATTGATTTGTTCCAAACACTTGTTGGAACAACTTGTTTCAAGATTTGCGCATGAATTTGGAGTTTTATCCTAAAGTATATTTTGAGTTGCAGGCGTAATAATCCAATTTTAACAAATTTTAACAGGTCCGTAAATCCTACCTCTGATTTAGCAGTCAGACTTATTTAAGTTTGATTTATTTGGAAGTTTTGCTTTGATTTTGATTAGATATTCACTTTAAAAATAAAATTCAGGAAATGAGAAACATTCGCTTATGCTTCTTTTAAAATATCATTATATTATGTTTACTGTGAATTTTGGGGCAAACAAAGTACCTTCATAATTTGAAAAGCAATTTTTTATTCAAGAAGATGAATAAATAACAATTTCGCGACCCACTAGATGCCTTCCCGTAGACAAAATATACATATACCTACACATTTATATATAATTTCCTTTGAAGAAACATAATGACATTCAGATTTGCAAATAAACAATTTCCAAAACTCCCCTCGAATGTTTCATTTGAATTATTATTACAAGTTACAAGACGACCGACCCCTCTCTCATAATCTTATTCCACAAACCATTTATCTCTCTTAAATGTCAATAAAAACAAAAACATAACAAGAAGTAGTCTCATCTTGGAAACACATTTTTATATAAAAATAATACCATTCATCCCACAGGACCTATTCCACTTGAACATAAAACGTTTCACTTCATGCATTATGCTCCTCTGTGTTATCCTGCTGAAGAATACAAAGAAACAAAAAAAAAATACAAATCCATTTCCACACACATAATTATATTATACGGGCGGCGAAAATTTTTGCATTTAGCCCCCAACCCCCGATCCTTTTGTTGTAATGGTCCCGGTCCCGCTTTATGCCAAATGTTAATGCATTGTAATAAACAATAAAACCGATTGAAGTATTTCATCAAAATGAAATTGAAGGAACAATCCCACCCTGTCTATCGAATTTTATTTAACAGATCAAAAATGGGAAAATTAAAAGCCGCTCTATCTCTTTCTCGTTTCAACAATAAAACAACAATATGGCAAATCCTTGAAAGAGTCAACTGATCCATTTGCTAATTTAATTTGTATTTAATATCCTTGCAGGAGCAGAGATGTCTCCCTGTCTATAACATCGGAATGACAACGTAGCAGCTGCCAGATAAGAAATTTTATTACATAGTTTGGTTGGAGATTATTTCGCATTTTCTTCTTTTTTTTTATTTTGGGGTCCTTGCACACACGAGAACGAAATATGGAGAAAGGTGTGGGCTCGTACACGGGTTGAGTATAAAGTATAAGGCACACACATCACATTTAATATTATTATCCTTACACTTTTGCCAGTAATAACCATAAAGTTTCCACTTATCCTTTATCTTTATGACAGAGTTTCGTATACATACCTTAAGTGTAATATTTTGTGTACATTTTGCTGTGCTACTCTGCTCTTGCTCCTGCTGCACTGGAGTCCTTTTTATATGTGACGGTTGGATATACCTACTAGTTACTGGGAGTAGGTGCAGTTCTATAGACCGGTCTAGTAGTTAACCAGAATCAGGTATGCAACGCTTCTGCGGAGTTCGGATAATGATGATAATAATATGAGGAGTTTGGGTGTGCTCTTCGCGGTACGTATATAGTTAAGGCTCCAGGTATTGGCCTACCCTGGTTTGGTTTGAGTCTCTTAATGCTATGTTGTGCCTGCTCCAGAAAGGGTTATTTTATATCTTGGTCATAAAAAACGGATCATCGTCAACAACATCGAAAGCGGAACCAACTGAAATGACATTTACTTTAACATCCTGGAGGTAAACATATCCATACAGTCTGTATAAATAATTATAGAAATAATGAAATCGACAAAAAAATCCGAAGTAATTTTAATGAAATAAAATTAATTGGACAAATAATACAAAAGTCAAAGGCAGTTTTTGAAAATGAATCAATTAAATATATTATATAATAAAATAAAATAAAATAAAATAAAATAAAATAAAATAAAATAAAATAAAATAAAATAAAATAAAATAAAATAAAATAAAATAAAATAAAATAAAACAAGTTTTCAAATGTATCTCATGATAATTCCTTGCCAGATCTATTTTATACTGTAATTAGTAGATATAAAACAAACTTCAAAGCAGATGATGTTTGTATAGTAGATGTTTGTTTGTTGAAAGCATGTACTTGGTCTTGTCCTTGTATAGTTGCATACTTCCACAAAATTCGTCTGTTCTTCAATCGACGTGAAGGTCTCTTTTAAGGCATATTCGGAGCGATCGATGATGTCGATATCGTCCACACACCCTAGTTGTTTTATTTACGACTATATGTTGAAGATATTCCCTTTTGTGCTAGCGTCTGCCTTAAAAGTTTATAATTTACATGCGATTCTCACTTCATAAAAATATAGGTTTCAGCTCAGTAAAATGGTTAGTTTTTTGAGTTTTATCTTTGTAAACAAACTTAAACCACTTCGCATTGCATACCAAAAATATTATACATAAACATTTCAGCTCAATCGAATAGCTATTTATTTTAATTTTTAGTGCATAAACATTTTTAAATATCCTCTTTTATATATGCTGTCGATTTATTGTTTATGACCTCAGTTGTTGAACTGTACTTGCCCTAAGAATACCAAATGACTGATCCGTTTTTTAATCTACAAATAAATGTACGAAATAATGGGATTAGTCTACATGTTTACTAGGGCGTATACGTAACAAAAAATACAAAAAACACGATTGATGTGAAAACTTTTAGTTCGCTTAGACCTTTTGATTAATTATTTATTATATTAACATAAATTGGACAATTAATATTAATTAATAATAGTTTGACAGCAAAACCAAAAAAAAATGTTCATGTTTCTGAAATTGTTGAAGTCTTGTTTTTTTAAACAAACCCAATAGTTTTATTTTTACCATCATAACTGCTTTCCCATTGTATTACTCTGATACCTGACTTTTTTTTTGTCTTCAAGCTAAGAACAATATTGGGCCAACGCATTACTTTTTACACACACACAGGTAGGATTTATCCTAGGTGTGACCTCATCTTATGATACTGGAGGCTATGGCAGTGGCAGGCGGTAAAATTGTCTCTGTAACTTGGCTTTGGTTAAGCACCCACTACCGCCGACAGTCAGCCTCTCCTCTGACAGAAGCTACCACACAATTTTCACTTGATTACCCCCATTACAACTATGCAATTAAATGCACTGCTGAATATTTACCTCTACTCCTGCGTCATTGTCGTTGTTTTCATAGTCTCCGACAACCGACAATTTTGTCCCAGACAGATCAACAGTAAACAAGAGACGAGAACGAAGAGGCCAGAGTCTCCACCATATAGCACATCAGGCCCAAGGAATTAACTGAAATGGATAATAATAATTCTCGAGTAATACGTCGCATGTTCATGCATACATCCCTGTACTCTCATAACTACTTCACCTACACTCGCTCTGTCTCATACCGTGCATCCCTGAAGGGCTCATATATATAATGGAAAGAGAATGGGCGCAGGGTGGGATGGTAAAGATGTTGCATTGTATTGTTGGTGCTGGCAATAAAGCATGTTATGTTAGTTCAAGTAATGTGCAAAACAGCTCGCATATATCACCTCTGGAGGGCTCACCGTTATTTGTGTGTGAATAATACAGGGTGAAGTGCGGGCGAGGATATCAACTTTTCCAACTCCAAACGATGCATAGTCGTTGACTATGATACAAAGCCATGTATCGCAATGCACAGGGAACATGGGTTAATTTGACTAGTCGGAGAGATATGGGCTTGGTTTGTGTTGCACTGCACTGACGCACTGAGGATGACGACGAGGTCGAGGATCAGGACGATGACGATGAAGTCGACGACAGCCAAAACGACGACGTTGTATGGGGTCGAAGTTTTGTGCTGCTCGTTATGCCTCTGCTGTGTGCTGGCTGTTTTATTTATTTGCTCTTTGCATTTGAATTGCATGAATATGTAAGTTTTCGTTGTTTTTTTCTTCTTGTTCTGTTGTGTCTACTGGTATCATTACTCAGTACCTGTACTACAGGGTTGATAAATTACTTCATACGGAGTGCATTTGTGTATTTTATTAAATAATAGATTGGGCAAAGCCATATCTTACATTTTATTTTACAACTCAAAGGACCTTTTACATTTTACAAAATTTACTATTGTAGTGTATTGCATTGTAAGATAAAAAGGACTATCTTAAACAGAGGTTATACTAATTTTGTTTTATGTATTATTTTATTAAACTTTTATAATAATCTAGCATTTTCATCCCTGACCCAACATCCAACTGGGAATCAAAATTCAGAAGGATGAAGTCGGAAGACCGAAGAACAGAGAATAAGAATTGCAATTGCAAGTTTATGAATAATTTTGCAAGCCGACCGCACTACCGCAATGACTTGTAATCCGACAGTGGTGAGGTGAGTTCTTATAAAAAGTTTTTAAAAACTGATGAACTCTGATGGTGAGTTGGAGGTGACTCAGAGCGGGGGCAGAAAATGTTAATTTAAATACTAATAACGGGGACATGGTGAACGTTTGTATGAATCCCGCGCTTTTCGGGTAGAAAAGTTAGTTACTCGCATCAGTTGATTTTCTGTCTTCTTATTTTGATTTCTTTTTTTGTCTTTGCTGTAATTATGTCTAAGAGCCTGATATTATAAGCTTTAATAAGGAAAACTGTGACGATGTCTTAACCGAGGTAAAAGGACAAGTTAATTTATTGTTTGATTCAGTCGTGCACAACTAATTATATACCTGACAATTTTCTTTTGTTGCTTGTAAAAATTGAAGCAAGAAGTTTTGAATTATAAAATATCTGGAATGTGTCTTAAATACAAGCGCAAATAGGGTGAAATGGGCTAAAATGAAAAAACCGTATCCGATTGAAAAAATTCTACCTGGGTTTAAAAGGTAATTTTTAGGAAATGGCTTTAAGGATATTTTTTCAAAATGTTGCCATTTGTTGGATGAAATGGGTTAAAAATAAAAAAATCAGATCTAAGATTTCTTTTTGTGTTTGAAAGGTTATTTCTAGGTGATGGCCTCAGAGATATATATTTTTTTAAATTTGATATTTGTAGGGTGAAATGGAATAAAGACAAAAAAGTTTTGTGTAGGTATCAAAGTTTTTTTTCTAAGGGATGGCGTTATTAGTATTTTTTTTAAATTAATATTTATAGGGAGAATCGGGGTAAAAACAAAAAGGGGATATCTGATTTTAAAAATTCTGTTTGTGTTTGAAAGGTTATTTTTAGAGATTTGTTATGTATAGAGTGAAATGTACACAAAAAAGTGATTTTCGATAAAAAAAATATTTCTGTGTGGGGAGAGTAATATTTTTAAGAATTTAGCCATTAATTACGTGAAGTGGGTTAAGACCCAGAAAGCAGTATTCAATTACAAAAAAGTATCTTAAATATTTATTTATATTTTCTTTTGTAATTTGTATGAGAAGCTCAGGTTTGTCTACCCGTGCGAAGCCGGGCGGGGCCAGCTAGTCTATATAAATTTTTAAATCCTGCCATATAGGACGGGAAATTTATTTAAATTTCATTTAATGGAAGAACTTCATATCTCCCTTTCCTGTGACGGACACCAAGACTTGTCGCTCAATAAATGGCCAGTTGTCGCTTGAATTTGTCGACTTGTCGTTCTGTTGCTTGTCACTCACTACGAAGCCAAACCCTTACTCTTTTCAGAATCAGTACATACCTACTTTTACATCGTATCTCAAAAGATTTTGTCTTTCTTATTCTATTTTTTGAAGAAGAAGATTTTTAAAGTCCAATTAGGAATTTTGATCTCCTATAACTTTCTTAAATAAGTTACCCTACCATATGATCTTTTGCCATGATTACCTTTTGAATAATTGATCTCAATAAAACCCCATCTCAAACCTGCTAAGTAGTCAACCTTTTACTTTATTATTAACATCCTAATGTCATCGTAACTTTAGGTTGTTGTTGTTGTAACCGAAAGAAAAAAAAATGATGTTCATAATAAGCATATAACGCACATAAAATGTGTCATCAAACCGAGAGCATGGAAAATGCATAAAAAAAAAAAAAAATTTAATCCCCAACGGTATACTCGCATCCAATGGGCCCAATCCTCAATCGCTGTGAAGCACTCTTAAGGTAGCGAAATCTGGTACTATGTGATAGCAGCATGGCAGCACATTACCCGTCGCAAAAAATAATCTTTTCCAATCTCACGAAACAAACATAATAACAATAAATCCCACCCGAAAAAAAATATCGTACAACAAAAGAACGGCCATATACTAACCCGAACTCAGAACTCCATAAATTCCAAGTGCGACAATAAAATTTCGGGCTCTCCCCTCAAGCCCCATATAGCATGTGTCTCTCCATCAGCTCCTCCAGCTCATCTCACACTTGGAGTCGTATCTGGTTGCGCTCTAACATTTTCTGGTCACGATTTTTGCAAAATGCAATTTATTGCAGCCGCATCTAGATATACCATCCGCCACCATATTGTGTTGAGTTAGATGCGGAGTCACTATCAATCCCCCTATCCTCGCCACACGAGTAATAATAAGAATAACACTCGGTCTATCCAAATAGTATACGAGAAACCCGAAGGCACATTATGGCCTGACTTTGAATTTATCATTATTTTATATACGAAAAGAGATTAGCATTAAATTATTGAAAGTCACATAGAAGCTCAAGTTGGAGTTGGAGTTCAAAGAGACCTCTATATCCGAACACAAACTCCACCAGTCACTACCGGCACACGCGGCGCACCTAACCCATGAATAGCAACCTGGGCTGTCCGGCCGGTTGACTGGCAGAGGCATAAAGGAGGTTAAAAGATGAAATGGCTTGAGTAACCATAACCGAAAAGCAGCAACATCGCCCGGGGCCATTGCATGTGTACCAGCAGAGTTCGGTAAACGGGAAGTCGAAAATTAGTTTTATGAGATTTTTGCATGAGCGGAGAATTACAAAACCAAGAAGTATCTATCTACACCGTCTATATGTGTCTATTGTGTATATGAGGGGTATATTTCCAGGTCCTGAAAACAGAGATGGAACGAGTGTATAAACTCTTCACTTTGATTTTTAGTTAGTTTGCAACTTAAACTTCCGAAAACTCTTTCAAAGAAAACAAAACGAAAAAAAAATACACAACTACAAGACACATAAAAGATAAAAAAAAAAGTATCTAAAAAGCAACACAAAACACAACAAACGACAGATTCGTGACTATCAAGAAATTAAACATCCGCGCGATAGGATCTTCAAATCGAAATTCAACTTTACGACGCGACGGCCGACGATGAACGCGATGGCACACACAGGAATGGGGGAACAAGTTTTAGTCACTCTCCAGGCGAAAGATAGTCCTCCGACTTCAAGCAACTCCGACGATATTCTTTCAGGAAGACATCCCCCCGAAAAATGGAACGGACAACTTTTCTTGGTTTCCGTGAGCTGCTCATTCGCTAGCTCGCTTGCTGGTGCTTCTTCAAGGGCTCACCATAAAGGAAGATGGAAATTCTGTTTCGGAAGATAGTGGGCAATTTAAATGAGATGGAAGTCTTCGCGCACCGCGCCAAGGCAAACCAAATGTCGTCTTCATTGTTGGTGTGTCGGTCTATATTATATACCTACCTTGCGGATGGAGTTTCGTGCTGCAGGAAATTGTGGTTTAGTGTCCGAAATGGAGCACGCTCCTTTGCGCCCGTGTACAGGGCAACACAACAAACAAGTGGTGTCAGCTGTCTGGATGTTGATGGTGAACTACTGAGCTGGGAGTGGAAGAAAATATCTTTCCTCGAGGTGCGCTTTAACTAATAAAAGAATTTTTTTTTCTCATCAGTGTATTTAAGTTGTGTAAGAATAAAAATTCATTTTAGTTTTCTATTTTATGGATTTATTTAGCTGATGGTAAATATTTAATACGTTTATGTGGGAGCTTGTTTCTGATAAGCTTTATCAACAAAACACGCGTTGGAGTATAGTATTACCTTCATTTTAAGGAACTGCATTAATTTATTTAAAAATCAAAAATCACATGAGACCACACTTTTGAAAATATTAAAATTTGCGAATTTACATAGTTCTAAACGTTTTTGCTTGCACTTCTGACTTTTTTCATCAGTAAATAAAGAAGAATAACAAATTATGTACTGATATTTTTACAGAACAAATTAATTACTATTCATTTTCAAAAAAACTAACCATTTGTATGGTATATTTGAGAGCCAAATTAAAACATTACGAATACTCGGAATACGATTTTTTCCTACAAAAAAGAACCTCATACAAATGGAGCACCTTCTCAAACTCAATTTTTCGGAGCAGGTGCTCAATTTGGTATGATAAAATACCTGAAGATGTGATCAACGATTGAACATCTACCTGTTAGATGAGTTAAGTAATCCCCACATACTCCATTGTTATAGCTATGAATACCGAAGCATATTCTCCATCGAGAGGAGCACCTGCTTCTTGTTTGTGAATACACTCAGTTTTTTGCTCAACGGTAACGCAAATAGCGTTTTATTTTTTGTTTTCTAAATCATGGAGTTCATGCCAATTGTTAATTGAAAGGTTGAATTTTACAAAAGAAGAAGGGAGTGATTTGAGAGTGATTTTCAAGTGAATTAAATGTGGATTGCTTAGAAAATCTTTCTTTCTTTCTAGGTCTTTGGTACGGGATTAAAAATAGCTTCCAATTTTTTGGTCTTACGGACAATGACAGAGTTTAAAAATTGAATTTAATTGATAAAATACTTCTGGAACAAATATAAGAAAATCGCTCTTTTTAACCTATCTATACACTGGGGAAAGGAAGTTGATTTGAGGTGTCAGAGCATCTACTCCGAGTGACAAAAGAGGTGAAGAGGTGTTCATTGTTAGGTGTAAAATATATTCATACGAAACGGGAACAGGTGATTTTTTACTGAGCTTTGATTCTTATATGGGGTACCTGCTTGGAGTAAGTGCTCCGTTTTATTCAAATCACCTAAAACTTATGCTGATACTGTAAACTTTTCCAATAAGAGGTGTTATTTTGAATAGCCCGCTATTTCGGTAGATGTCACTTTTGAAGCTGTCATTTTTTGAGATTTGACAAGTAGAACCTACGCCATTAATAAAAAACGATACACGCTTCAACAACGCATTGAAATTATTAAAATTCACTATAAAAATGGTGAAAATTTGGCAGAGACGGTTCGTAAAACTAAAACATTTTTGGTTCGTCGTGAAGCACCTTGTCGGACCGCAATACAGAAATTGGTGGACAAATTCGAGCTGTTGGGACAAGTTAGTGATGTGAAGAATAAAACCCGTGAAAGTCGCTCAAGAACAACTGAGAATATTGCTGTTGTAGTCCAAAGTGTTGAAGAAAACCCAGGTTTGTCCATTCCTCGTCGTTCTTTGGAATTAGGCATTCCACAAACGTCATTACACCGTATTTTGCATAAAGACTTGGGTCTTAAAGGCTTATAAAGTTCAGTTAACACGAGAACTCAAGCCGGCTGATCATCAACAACGTCTTGTCTTTGCTGATTGGGTCCTTGAAATGCATGAAAATGATCCGGAATTTCATCGAAAAATCATCTTGACTGATGAGGCCCATTTCCACCTCGGAGGCTACGTCAATAAGCAAAACTGTTGCATCTGGGGCTCGGAAAACCCAAGAGTTATTGTTGAAAAGCCTCTCCATCCTCAACGCGTGACTGTTTGGTGCGGTTTATGGTCCGGCGGGGTCATTGGACCTTACTTTTTCGAAAATGAGGCTGGAGCAACAGTTACGGTCAATGGATTGCGCTATCGAGAGATGATTAATGATTATTTATGGCCGGAATTGGATGGTATTGATCTGGACAACGTTTCCTTTCAACAAGACGGCGCTACGTGCCACACAAGCAATGAAACCATCGATCTTTTACGGGAAAAGTTTCCGGACCGTGTTATCTCTCGAAGAGGTGATCACAATTGGCCACCGAGACTTTGTGATTTAACTCCTTGCGACTTCTTCCTTTGGGGCCACGTGAAAGATGAGGTCTACGCCAACAGCCCAGCGTCGATTCAAGATCTCAAAGATGGAATTCGTGAGGCTATCGAGGACATAGGGCAGCCACTTTGCGATTTGGCTATGGAAAATTTCATGAAAAGGATATGGTCCTGTAAGCGTGGTCGTGGCGGCCATTTGGCTGATGTTGTGTTTCATTATTAACGGCACACCTTCCTCTTTATAATGAAATAAACATACGATCATTTATCTCAAAAAATGCCATTTTTCTTTGAATATCAAAATAACACCTCTTATTGGAAAACCCTTTAGAATACAGAGATTTTTTTCACTAAGTAAGTCGAACTAAGAATTTAATAAAATAACGGTGGTATTAAAATACAGAGGTTCAGACTTGATGAATTAAGTTTTTGAATACACGCACTTTCATTAAGCACCTTAATGAATTGAAAAAATGTATTGAAAAAAAAAATGCTCACAATAGTGACACGCTGAAATTCAATTTCCAAATAAAGAAAATTATTTGATATCAGCTTTCTACTCGTGAAGGATGAGATGATATTTAAAACATTGAAAGGCAAATACTGTGAAAAGTATTTTTAGATTTCATTTCAAGGGAGGATCGAGTTAAAGTCTTACACAAAAAAAAAAACGAAAAGTAGTAAGTAAGGTACCTACTAAATCTATTAACGAATCCAATGACTTCACGCCGTAAATTTTCTCTCAGCTCTTTGCGTTCACTCTTAAAGTGTAATTTATATAAATGATATCCCACTTCTGATTTTGAAAATTTTTTCTTCAACAACCCAACAATGTTTGGAACAAAAGATACCAGCTAAATTCACCTCCAACACTCATACAAAAACAAATCATCTCCTAAGCATCCTCTAAGGAGACATAATAAGCCTTACCACACGCCCATTCATCTATTGTTTCCTCATGTTTCACGCTTAAAACAAAACAACAAAAAAAACGTAATACGGGGAAAATCAAAAACGAATCTCACAGAAAAAAAAGAGATATGTGGGGTAAACGACATTGGCATTAGGTAGGGATAAGAATTTTTCGACAAATAACCGTAAATTCCCAACGAAAAAAAGCGGAAGAACGAGCAAAATTATCTTGCCTTCACAACGCCAATTACATGACGCAAGCCCTTGTTGTTCTATACATAAATGTATTATTGATGTTTAGTATGGTTAAACTTTTTCTCCGCTGTAGTTTCGAGTAATCTTCATTTTCTTTGTCGTCACAGTTGTCACTCGTTACCTAACTGCAGCAGCTGATATTTTTCCTAACCTCTTGAAAAAACAAGTTACTTCCATGCCATGTTCTGTTCACACGTTGCAACAAAATAAATGTGTGTTGAGCATTTAAATATTCGTAATGCAACACCAGCGCAGTATCTATATAGAAACCTACTCTCATGTTCCAAATGTCACTTTTGTTAAATTTGCTGGCATGTTTTCACACATACCTACCCACTTCCTAAAGACAGCCATTAGACAGAACCGTAAAAAAAAAAACGGAACTCAAGTCGTGATTTTTATGGTGTAACCTGATACGGCAGGCCATGCGGGCGCTCCCAAACTCCAAGCCTGAAGCAATTACCAAAATCTGGGGCATGTGTTGCCCCAACACTGATGGAAACGCATGTCTGCTTTAAAGCTAGCAAATGTCAAAGTGTATACCTATAATCTAGCGGTGGTTTGGGAGTGCCTCTGTGTTATACACGGTGAGTATCAACCCAATGTGTCTTTCAAGTTGCAGTAACAAAAGAAACCAAAAACTAGAAAAAGTTAAGTGTAATCTTCGAACACCTGCTCTTTGGAATAAGTCTTTCTGGTCTAGGTTTGGTTATATCTGGTGGGACCGTGTGGAACTCCTCCTCTGAACCTGATGGAGGAGTGCGATGGAGCTCCAGCAACCAGCACCAATTGATGTCTCTAGTGAATAAATAAAACTTTAATGGACTTGCGACGGGAGAAGCCAAGACGCATTTATGAGCGCCACTGCGCGACCCACGACTCGAAGCGACTGACGACGACGACGCGACGGTAATGGCAGTGCTGCATGCAATCGCGAGCACTTGAGACTTGTGAGGTTGCAAAAGGTTAGTTACACTAGATCGCTGAGGAGTTGTTATATGGAGTCGTGCAACTCCATGTTGATGCCATGGTGGTGGCGGCGGTGGTTTAACTGGTTGGTTGGTATCCAAGGTGCAAGTGCGAACTCTATTAGTTTTTGAGGGCATCGAAGAATGATTTATGGCAGCAAGGTGGCGTAGCTGCTTGTAATCGAATTGTGTGAACGGAGATAAACTCGTGTGCTGTAGAAAATGAAATGTGTCGGCAGGGGTCGGGTGGTTCAGTGTACTGGTTAAGCTTCTTTTTTTTTATTTTTAATAAAGTAGAACGAGGTGTTTCGAGCTGATAAGAATATGCTTTTTCTGGCAGACCAATTTGGCAGTTATCTTTTTTATGTTGAGATATTTATTGAGGTGGGCTAACGACTTTTTTTTTCTCATAGGAGGTTTCATAATCATATGGGAGAGGGACAGCTTGTTTGGAAAATCTCTTAACTCTTCGAAACGACAAAAAAGTATCAACTCAACGGATAAGGTCATGAAATAAATTGCTAGATTGAAAATATTTAATCGTCGTTTATTTAATCGACGCACAAGAGTAAATGACGAGGTTTTCGCAATTCACAACAAAAAATAAACACAAAATGGCGTGGCAGTAAGTGTTTTGCTTCAGCCGCCATTTTGAAAAACGCGTTTTAACCAATATCTAGAGAAGGACTCATCATGTACAAAAAATTTAAGTTTTCTTTTCATATTAGGAACTGTTAGGCAATTATGACGCAAGACTCAAAAAAGCATGCTTTTACTTATTTTAAATTTTGAAAGGATAAATCCTATGAAATGTATACAGCGTGATGGTAAAATGTGATGTAAAATGTGTAAAGCCTGATGGTGGGTATCTTTTTGACATGATTTCGCGAATCAAACGATTTCCGAGACTTTTTGAAAATGGTCATGTGACTCATGACAGGACTCACGTTGTAGTGCCTATGATTCATAATTGTTTTAAATTTAGCAGTAACATTCATGCATTTTATTTTAAAAGCAAATCGCTTTATGTACAAATCTATCTGGAACGGATTTTTTTGAATTCTATAAATTTTGTTTAAAAAATTCTTGAGTCATATATGTAGATATAAACTTACTCCTGTGTGTAATTTTTAAGATTTCCGTGGTTATTGAAACATGACATTTTCTAAGTTTTTGGATTAGACTTGTGACAAAAAATATAATTAATACAGAACTAACCCCGAAAATTTCGCAACAAATTACGCATTGAGCGTAACATTTCTCTGGCAGTTTCCCGGTGACCACGCTCACTGTAATTTGTAGCAAAACGTTCGGGGTGAGTCCTGTATTGAACTCGCTGAATATCTATTATTTTTAAACGCGGCTAATCCGGTTACTCTAGTGTGATTCTGCAATTGTACTTAAACTTTTAAAAATCTCCTTTTTGTGTGCGGGTAAGCAAATTTTAAACATTTTATTATTAGGTCACAAGACGATAAAATTGTGGGTCTATCTCTTAAACTCATACAATACCAAGGGGAAACTACCTCTGAAGCACCCAAGACGAGAACGTATTTACTGAACTGGAATTTAGCGGTGGTCTCGGCGGAAAATATTTAAACAATTAGCAAAAAAAATGCCACCCTAATGACTTTATTTGCGCTCGATACATACCGCCCTTAAAATCTCAAAATTGTTTACTTTGACTAAAATGTTTTTGAAATAATTTAATTAATAAGCTTAAAACTAAAAAAATAAGTTAAGACAAAAAGAAACCAAATGCAACTTTCAACCCAGCACTCTTTTGCTACGAATACATTGAAGTTTTAAAATTAATAGGACGTATTCATAGTCATTTTTAACTGTTAATTAGTTCAATATGAAGAATTTAGACTGCTTTGGGTTACTCTTTCAACATTTTAAGTTCAATAATTCAATAAACTTATTTTTTAATCAACTTAGGCTGTAATTTGGTTAAAAATAGGAGCTTTATTCGATGATCCATTTAACTTTAACCTGTGGTTTAGTATATAAAACATGAGTTTACCAAACGACTGTTAATGCGCCTAATGTATTTCTATATCTTGAACATTTTTCAAACTACCTACTGTATAGAAGTACTTCAATATCGTTTTAATTTTATTAAATATTCTATCGTAATCACAGACTGAATTTATTATATAGTCCCCCAACATTGCCTGGCCTGACAGTTAAGAGTTAATAAATTATAAAACACCTAATCACAAATGTCATTAATTCATAATCTATTGTGTCTGCCTGAATATCATCATCACTTAATCCACACACGCATTTCCCTTACACCAGATAAAGGTTAACTTATCGCAATATTAAGTAAATGTTATATTCCCATACCTATACCTCATTGAATTTAATTCACTGGGATATATGTAGAACCGATAAGAAGCTTAAATTAATGGAATAGCATAACAATAATAATAATAATATCTACGCACTTTAATTAAAATCCCGACATGAAAGTTATTATGTTAAAATATATATGTACATATATCTTCCAGAGAAAAGTGATGTGTAAATTAAATTCCATTCCATTCCATACGATTATCCCTTTCTTAAGCTTCAAGGATAACACCAGATTGTAAATATGTAGAGGGTAGATTTTATTTTGTGAATGAATTGATTATACTTTTCTTCTTCGTTTTTTTTTTCTAAATGGAAAGAAAAGTCCTTTTCTATCTTGACGTCAGTTTCAGCAGTCCTTTTTTTCAAAAATTGCTAAATTATACAGAAAATCGCAGGATTTAAAAAGAAAAAAAAACAAAAAAGCGTGTATCCATTAAATGCAGGAAACAACTCTCCACAGTACTTCCAGAGGACAAAATCAAACTGCTATAGTATAACCTTAATTCCTATACGCACGACCCGGTTTAGGTTTTCAGTGAATACGAAGCTTGTCATTCGCATGCCAGGAATAAATTAACCCATATTTTGTCCTCTGCTGTAGCCTGTTTTAGTTTTGCGGATGTACATATCTGAATGCTTAGAAATGATATCAATTTTCATAGAAGTAGACATAGAATAGACATGGGAGGAGGAGAAGAAAATATAGTGAAAGCCAAAATGATAAGTTAGGTGGACCGGGCGGCCGCGGCGGCGTTTGTGTTGATAGGTCTTAGAAATTCAAGATGTTCAGATAAGTCTATAATTTAAGAAAAAAGAGTTAGCGGGGATGACAAATATTCACGACTGGATTGCAAAAACTTACTCTTGTGGTTAAATACTGTACAAATGTTATAGAGAGTCGAAAATCAAAAAAATGTTTTTCAACATTTTTTAGATACAATATTATTTTAACTAAAAAAATTATAAAAAAATCGGTCTAAATACCAAAAAGTAAAAACCATATTTTCTCAAAAAAAGTGGAACGCCTATTTCCGTTATGTGAAGTTTTGCAAAAAAAACCTGGAACGCGATTTTCTTACAATCACTTTCATCATCACAGATTCGAAGTTTAATCAAAATCGTTGAAGCTGTTTTCGAGAACATTTGACAAAAAAAAAAACAATATTTTCGTATGTCAGCTACGCGTTTCAAATGAGTTAAACCAATCTAAGATCTAACTCAAATTACAGTGAAGTCACGAACACACAGACGAACAGATGCAGTGTAAGTTTTGATTACAACCTTGATTTTTTCACACGAAACCAATACTTCTCCTTTAAAGCAACTAAAAATGTCAGTGAACAGCTTAAAAACAGACTCTAAATTACTTTTTAAAATTGTAGTTAGTGTCTAGCAATTACAAAGTTTCGAAATGAGATTCAACTGTTTGATAATTTTAAACGACATGGTACCTTTATATAATTAATACTTGACATTAAATAGCCCTTATAAATTCAAAAACAGCTAAATAGTTTTTTATCGTTTTAAAGTAAAATTTGTCTATAGTTGACGTTTGTTGTTTCACAATGAAAAATTTTAATAAATAGTACTTAAAAAGGCACACCGTGGTGCACTGGAATCGACTGACTGCTGAACACCACTTGTATACTGCGACGAATTCCTGCAGCATTCATTTGCCTCATGTGTAGGTGTCTATTGAAAATAATCTGAGCTACACACAAGCCGAAAGCAAGCGTACTACGCTTGTTTGACGAATAAGATACGCTGTGTGTGCAGGAGTTGTTAGTTTTCATAAACTTTGGGTTCTTTTTCTTCCTCAAACTCTTCGTCAGTGGTGGGTTGTGCTTTCTTCATTTGCTGATATTTAAAAATTTTAAGCTCTTTGAATTGTTTTTGCATCAGCTTATGTATTTTAAAATAGATAGTAAATTACAACAACTCTAAGCTATCCACATAGATTTGGATGCAAATCTTGATGCGTGTATTTTTTGTTCCATTTGATTATTTAATCCATCGTTTTATTTAAAGTGTTTCAAATAATGAAAGAAGCTTCACAAAAGCAACTAAACGACTGCACTTCAAATAGAAACTGAAAAAAGCTGTACTTCGTATGTAAATTTTTGATAAAAATGGAATTCATTGTGGAAAGCAATCATCAACAAAGAATAGAAAAACAGATCCAATAATGATGTTTGTAAATACATGGAAAAATGGATCGCAATTTTTGTAGTGCTACCGAACTTTTATAAATTAACTCGGGATTGTCGAGACAAATAAAATGGCGTACAATTTTTAACAGCCTGATGTAAAGGTATAAGTGTGATACATTTTAACAGTTTTATAATCTTCAAGCTTTTTACTAAAATGTTTATAACTTTGAATAATTTTTCATTAGTATCATACTAAACCTTTTACTTAATAATCATCTACAGTGACAGCCCATAACCAAACACACCTTTGTTGCAATTTATAAATTTAAAGGTATCATAAAAGAAAGGTTTGCAATAGGCATGTTAGGGAAAATGTGATCTCGGAGACCTTAGCAGTCTCAATTAGGTAACATGAACAGAATTCCTCAGCTTAATTTCTCTTTTCTGTCAAAATTCACAAATACAAACATTTTGGATTCTCTTGCTCACTTTTTGACGGAGGGAAATCTCTGAGACCTCATTTTCCTGAATACGATTTCGAACTTAATAATAAAATGGTATTTTTAACTAAAACAGCTGTAGCATCGTACTTTATCAACTCTTAATTTTGCGCAATCGCATTAAAGTTTAAAATTCACTTATTATTTTTGGGTCACCCTATAGTTTTCTTCGTATATATCTTTCGACGTTTAATTATTTTGCCAAAATTGATTGGTTAATACCTATACCATCTCACTTTTAGTATGTTGCATATTGCACAACCTTAACCTCAAAGCATGAGCTTTTCACTTAATTTTCTGACTTAGATCAAAGTAACGCTTCATCATCATCATCGGCTCGACAACCGGGGTCCGCTCATCTGGCCTCCTTCAACAAGTCTCTCCACCCATCCCGGTCTCGAGCCGCCGCCATCAAGTTGCGCACCCCAAGGCTCCGGGCGTCCTGGTCTACGCCATCTCCCCAGCGCAAGCATGGTCTACCACGCTGTCGTCTACAATAGAATGTACCACAAAGAACTTTCCGAGCAGGTTCATCTTCGCTCATGCGAGCTAGGTGCCCTGCCCACCGGAGTCTACCGAGCTTAATTTTTGTCACGATATCCGCTTCAAGGTAGATTGCGTACAATTCATGATTGTACCGTCTCCGGAATTGTCCTTCCACACATATGGGGCCAACAATTCTCCTTAAGGCTTTTCTCTCGAACGCGGCTAAAAGGTCGGAGTGCCTTTTGCTAAGGATTCAAGTCTCGGATCCATATGTGAGTACTGGCAGGACCATGGTCCTGTACAGCAGCAGTTTTGAAGTTATGGTGAGATTTTTGGATTTGAAGAGCTTTGACAGACTATAGTAGGCTCTGTTGGATTTGAGAAGCCGCCCGGGTATTTCTTCTTCTATATTGTTATCGGCTGCTACTATTGACCCAAGGTATTTAAAGGATTGCACCACTTCAAATTCGTGCTCCGCTACCTTGATTGTTTGACCAACTGTTCCTCTCGCATTCGACGCCACCATGTACTTTGTTTTACCTTCACTAATGTGCAGCCCCAGATTTTGTGCCGCCTGCTCGATCTGGATGAAGGAATCATGTACAGCTTGCTCAGTTCTTCCGATGATGTCGATGTCGTCTGCGTAAGCCAGTATCTGGCTGGACCTGTTGACGATGGTCCCTCTTGTTGCCGTGCCAGAGTCACGGATTGCTTTCTCCAACGCCAGGTTGAAGAGGAGGCAGGCCAAACCATCCCCTTGTCGGAGTCCATTAAAGATGTTGATTGGTTTGGATAGCAATCCGGCTATTTTTACTTGGCTTGTTACGTTGGTCATGGTCAACCTACATAGTCGTGTCAATTTATTTGGGATGCCGAATTCTCTCATGGCTTTGTAAAGTTCTACCCTGGCTATGCTATCGTAGGCGGCCTTAATGTCTATAAACAGGTGGTATGTTAAATTCTAGACATTTTTCCATCGCCTGCCTAAGGGTAAAGATCTGATTAGTTCTGGATTTGCCTGGAATGAAACCACACTGATATTGTCCGATGATGGTTTTAGCGTATGGGGTTATCCGGTCTTGTAGGATAGAGTAGAGTATCTTATAGGCGGTACTCAACAACGTGATACCTCTATAATTGCTGCACGTTGTGACATCTCCCTTCTTATGTATGGGGGCAAATTATACCTTTTCGCCAGTCTTCTGGAATTTCTTCATGCTCCCAGACGTGCACTATAATCTCATGAAAGTAACGCTTACCCACACAACATATGATCAAAACCATACTGATGCATGGCACACAAATGAAACTTCTTAAGATCAACATTAGACACCTACTCAGCAGTTATTCTCTCATATAGTTATTCCCCCTTCCTAGTGCATTCTGTAATATTCCTTTTCTTCATTTAGAGTTATGTTTTTGCATAATTTCTCCGCAGGTGGCCAAGGACCTTTTCGTTCAGTTCATATAATAAATATTATGTACTTGCATACATATTTGGCACACCAGACCACTTAAGCGCAGCAGCACCAAAACAAAAATACCAACTGAAAGAAGAAGAGTCCTTTTTTTCAAAAAAAAAAAAACAAGAATTCTCTACACACTGCATAGGTACTTTTGCATAAATAATAGTTACATCAAATTCTTTTGGTATCACACAGAAACAAGCCAACTTTTGTGCCTCGAAATCCTTGCAAATACGTTAGAACAGAAAATTAACTCGAGCGTAAGTGTGTGCATTCATATATTTGACTAAACTCGTTCGTACCGTAAAAGATTCCTTTTTGCTTCCTTGCTTTTGGGGTAAGTGTTTTTGGCGCAACCATCGCAGCATCAGAGAATGAATGAATAAAAAGAAGAAGAAGAAGGCTTTCTCCTAATCCTCTCTAGAGCGCAAGATGTTGGCTCCTTCAAACCGAATCAAGCCACATATGTGCCACTTCAGGTGGTATTCTCGCACAAAGTAAAGAATATAATGAAAGCTCAAGATGTTGATGATGATGACGTCGGTCGGTTCATGAATCCTACCTCCTAATTAAAACGAATGAAAATTCCTCGTGTGCAAAGTGGGCAGGTCTCTCTCTTTTTTTCCCAATTCAGCACCACATAGCTATTAAGTTTTCAACTGTTTTATAATTTTATAAGTTTTTTTTTTTTTTTTCAATTTGTTTTTGAGAATGAAATCCTTTCTTTTTGTCCTTGTACACTTGAATTAATTACTTTTGACGCCGCTGTCGTTCTTAATGTATCACTTCACCCTGCGGCAGCAATGAGGAAGAGAATTTGAAATGAGTTTACAAAAAAAAAAAAAAAAAACTTTTCAATTCTCACATTCAAATGGAATTCGTGTATCCGATTTAGAAATTAACCTTTGACGAAAAGTTTTTGCAAAATCCTCATCCTCGCACTCTTGACGACGACGACGATGATGATGATGATGATGATGATGGTGGTGTGTGTCCTTGAGATTCGGTATTCGTGCGGCTTAAAACACGGATTCATTTAAAGTTGGAAATAATTGTTTGGGAATATACATGAATACATACACCTACTATAGCTATAGCTACGTCTGAAGGAGTTCCAAACCGGATATGGGTTAAAAGCATTTCAGTTCTATGGCTTTGCATGAGTTGTTTCGAAGTTTTGTGTTTTTTTTTCTGTTGTTCTTTTAATGTTTTATTATTATTTATTTTTACTTTGTTGACTGGCAGCACCAGCCTTTTTTTTTTTTTTTTTATTTTGAGAGCTTTCTTTGAATTTTGAACTAACAGCTTGGCAATTTTAAAATAACTTTCCGGAATGAGAAACTATGTGGGTTTCTTTCGTTTTTATAAAAAGAAGCCATTACTACAGTCTTTGAAAGGTGTTATATTTAGTTTCCATTAGTTTTCATTCATGTGTTGTAAAATATCTTAGAAGCCTGAATTGTTCAACTGCGGCTCGCATCATAATAATGTGAAAAATTTCCAAATTTGAAAGTTGAATGGAAAATTGTTCAAATATCGAACATGAATCATATTGAACTCTTTTAAAGGTACAAGCACAATTATTATTAAGACAGAAGATGCCATAAGATCAAAGTCCTGAGTAAAAATTTCACCCAAAGTTTATATCGTATGTCCAAAAAACAGTCTTAAATTTAAACTCGGCACCACGCCGGCACAGTTGTGAAAAGAACTAAAAAAAGTTTTGTTTTTGGTTATTTTTAAATTTTTTTAAATAAAATAAAATCTTCCTTGAAAAGTTAGATAACTGATAAGTTTAAATTCGTCAGTGTTTGAAAGTTGCATTTCTCCTTAAGAGGGCTGCTAAAATGCTTCCTGTATGTTAAAGTTTTATAAACTTAGACGAGGTATCTGTCGTCTAGACGAGAATTCATTCGCAAATCTTAATCCGTAATTGTGGTATTTGAATCAACCCGCAAAACTATCATTTCGCAAAAGTTCTTTCGCAGTTTCTTGTATCGCATATTATTAGGTGGAGATTTATTGTTTTACAAAATGTAAATTTCCGTTTTGTTATCTCGTCATATCGTATTTTCTCGAAATTTATTAACATTCAAATTAATACTTAGCGAGATATTCGATATAATAATTGACGCAAGGTAAAATAATGCGAAAAATTAAATGCGAAATGATTATTTTGTGAAACAACTACAGCGAAATAAAATCCTGCCAATCATAGAGAAATGATGCCTTCGAGAAATGAGAAATGAAATTGAGAAATGACCATTGCGAGAAAAGCAACAGCAAACAGCATCCGCCAAAAGACCCCTACCCATTTATAGACAGCTTATTTTCATACAGCTACTTTCTCTCAACAAAAAGATAATTAAATAAAACTCAGGATAAAATAAAAAAAATTATAAATTCCCAACCTCTTTCACCTAAAAACAAAAACAATCACGGCTATACTACCTCTTGCGAGGAAGTGAAAACTTCTCCAAGAGTATATCTTCTGTCATGAATATGTTCTTTTCACCATAGCCGTTTGGATTCAGCAGAAGCCCTGAGGGAAATTGATTGAAAAAACAACGACATCGGACATTGGCTTCACTGAAAATGGAGTTTCCATACAAATATGCAATTCACGACTTAGCGCCGAGAATTCTCTCCTTATCATCTAAACTGTTTACCCACATCTTGCGGATCATTTTGAAATCGTGACTCACACAAGACAATCAAACTATGTACCTATTTCTTTTGAATTTTATTTCTAATATTGTCTGAAGGATGCAATGGAACGTTCGGATGCTTAAAACTTGATAAAGACTGGACCAAATTGGATACTTCCTTCTGTGGGTTTGTTCGTAATTGCTCCACGAAGGTTTAGGAAAAAAAAAGTCCGAAAATTCTCAACAGGTGGCGCTGTAGGCAAATATTTCGTTTTTCTGTTCAATTTAATTACCGTTCAACAGGTGACGGTGTAGGTGGTTATGAACTGGCTTTTGTGATATTCTTTTTCAACTTTTGATTTTACTAGGGTGAAATGGGGTCATCATAAAATAATTGCACTGTTTAAGAAATTCGTTTTTTGTTTGAAAGTTTTTTTTTTAGGAAATCGCTTTAAGGATATTTTTTTTTTAAATTCTTCTATACATAGGGTGAAAGGGGCAAAAATTAAAAAGTGTTCAACTTTTCTTATATGAAGGGTGAAATGCGGAAAACCTAAAAATAAGCCCAATTTAATAAATTTGTTTTTTGTTTGAAAGGTTTTTCTTAGGAAATAGCTTTGGAGATATTCTTTTTCAAATATTGTAATTTTTAAGGTGAAACGGGTTAAAAATCAAAAAAAAAACTGTCCGATTGAAGAACTTCTTTTGGCTTTTGAAAGGTTGTTTTTTATTAGTTGGAGTTAGGGATTTTTTTTCAGAAAATTGGGATTTATAGGGTGCAGTGGGGTAAAAATGAAAGTGGAATTTGATTTTAAATTTTTTTTTTGTGTTGGAAAGGTTATTTAAAAAAATTGATATTTATAGAATGAAATGGGATAAAAACAATTAAAATATAGTATTTGATTACAAAAATTAGCTTAAGTATTTATATATATTTTCTTTTGCTATTTTTATACGAAACTTAGGTTTTTCCACCCGTGCTTATAATTAACGAAAATATTGAGAATATGTATTAATGCTTATGATAAAATAAAAAAGCTTAAAAGTTGCCATCAGAAATACAAATTTCGTAACACTTTATTTGCCACACCCCCTTCGATTAACATAGTATTTATAAAGAACCCCCCTCAAAAGTTAACCTTGAAAGATCTATACTATAGGTAGGTACCTACTTTATCCATTACAAACCCCATCCCTCAGTTAAATCAATAGCCATGTTTTATCTACCTTAAAGAATTCACATAAAAAACCCTTAATCAATCGTATACTCTACATATTTGGAAGAAAATTCTAAGAACTCTACAAACTATAATATGTACATACAAATCGAAAGCAATTTTGAAGCAAGTCAAAGTTAAATGGATTTTCAATCGCTATAAGCTTAAATAAATATTCCTCTTTCATTTGTTCTTAGAATTTTCCAATATAAAATGAAATGGAATAGGAAAAGAAGAAGAAGAACAACAACAACTAGCTATGTAGTTATATAGGTATATACTTTGAACTAACGACCCAGGCAAAATTGCAAAATTATTCGAAGGACTTCAAGGATCTTTCTCTATGCTGCATAGAAAAAAAAGAAGAAGGATACCAAAATTTAAATTTGAATTTCTTCTCATTCTCAGCTTTTAAACTAAACCAATTAAATCAATTTGAAATGTAAGCGATTTTATTGTGTTTTTTTTTTTTAATTTTATTTGTGCTGCTGCTCCTTTCATTTTTGTTAGGTATACTTAATTTCAGCTTCGTTTGGCTTCTTCGTTCGATATTTTGTTTCTTTAAATAAGTCAGTTCATTACTTTCGCAGGAACACGACGACAAGCACAACGCAACGCGACGAGCACAAGGGGAGAAAGAGAAACAGAGGAATGAAGCACATCTTAACTTTAATCGTTACCTCATCGGAAGTGAAATAACGAAGGCAACATCAGTTTCGATACTTTTAAATGAATACTACACAACACGCACACATCTACAGCACACCCATCAGCTACATCTATAAATACAAAGGTTGTAACATAACTCCCTTGGAATAGCGAAAAGGGAAATCCCCTTACAAGAAATTCCGTTCCGATTAATCATTACAAAAATAATCCTGGTTTAATTGCACACGCTTGCTCTTTTCCTGTTATTTTTACTTTTTAGTACTTTCTCGCAGTAGCAGCAGCTTGAAAAATAATACATCATCAATGAATCGCATCACGGCATCAGAAAGGATACTCTGGGTATATAGAGGTGGGCGCGTTTGTCGGGTTAAAATATCATTTTTGTTGAAAAGGAAAATTTCGATGATTATAAATTAAGTTTTTGATAAATTAATAGTCGTGGATATTTTTCACTTGGCCCTTGTTTTTTTTTTTTTTTTTGTGCGCTCTTAAAAATATTCGACAAGGAGGTGAATATAATAGATGAAGGATGCTACTAATGATGCCAAAAAAGTTTGTTTTTACGACTTGACTTTGCGAGTTCTTTAGATCACTATACTTGACCAGGAACTTTAATGGGTAATTTTATTTTTTATATTTTACCGAATGCACTTGAGTTAAGATTCTGCGGTGTTTGAATGAGTTTTCATATATTCTTGTTAGAGGGATACATTTGTGAATTCGCTTATATTTGTATAATCATATACATGCAATCCCAAACATATAATGGAGTTATAAATAGCTTAAAAAAAATAGCTCAAAGCAATCTCAAAGCAATGAAGAATAATCAGCCTTATTGTGAGTTTCACCCGAACAACATTCCATCCACAAAATTTGAAAATTTTTCGCCTATTGTGAGTTTCAACCATGATCGAAAAATTCCTCTAATTGTGAACATTCATTTCAGGCGGAATGAAATGTCATTTTCACTTCCTTTTTGTAGGCGAATGAAATTTCGTTCGGGCAAAAGTCACAATAGCTTTTAAAATTCCGGGCGAACAAAAAAATTTAACGTGAAATATTTTTCGTGTTGAACTCACAATAAGCCTGAATATGAAACTTAGTTTAACTATACATAATGCTGAATTGACACGACTGACAAATTGGTAGTATTATGTCAGTAAACTGTCAAAAAACTGTCAGAAGAATGGACAAATTGATTCTTTTGGCAGTTTACCAGACAAAAAACTAGAAATTGTTCAATCGTGTAGATCCATCATAAGAGCCGTTTACTGACAAGAAACTTTAATGTTACTGATGTGAAATTAATCCTTCGTCAAATGTGGCATGTGGCACCGTCCTGCTGAAATCACATGTCTGCCTTTGAATTATGGTATGCAATATTTAGTAATCATGTAAAGGGTTTTCCAATAAGAGGTGTTATTTTGAATAGCCCGCTATTTCGGTAGCTGTCACTTTTGAAGCTGTCATTTTTTGAGATTTGACAAGTAGAACCTACGCCATTAATAAAAAACGATACACGCTTCAACAACGCATTGAAATTATTAAAATTCACTATAAAAATGGTGAAAATTTGGCAGAGACGGTTCGTAAAACTAAAACATTTTTGGGTCGTCGTGAAGCACCTTGTCGGACCGCAATACAGAAATTGGTGGACAAATTCGAGCTGTTGGGACAAGTTAGTGATGTGAAGAATAAAACCCGTAAAAGTCGCTCAAGAACAACTGAGAATATTGCTGTTGTAGTCCAAAGTGTTGAAGAAAACCCAGGTTTGTCCATTCCTCGTCGTTCTTTGGAATTAGGCATTCCACAAACGTCATTGCACCGTATTTTGCATAAAGAATTGAGTCTTAAAGGCTTATAAAGTTCAGTTAACACAAGAACTCAAGCCGGCTGATCATCAACAAAGTCGTGTCTTTGCTGATTGGGTCCTTGAAATGCATGAAAATGATCCGGAATTTCATCGAAAAATCATCTTGACTGGATGAGGCCCATTTCCACCTCGGAGGCTACGTCAATAAGCAAAACTGTTACATCTGGGGCTCGGAAAACCCAAGAGTTATTGTTGAAAAGCCTCTCCATCCTCAACGCGTGACTGTTTGGTGCGGTTTATGGTCCGGCGGGGTCATTGGACCTTACTTTTTCGAAAATGAGGCTGGAGCAACAGTTACGGTCAATGGATTGCGCTATCGAGAGATGATTAATGATTTTTTATGGCCGGAATTGGATGGTATTGATCTGGACAACGTTTACTTTCAACAAGACGGCGCTACGTTCCACACAAGCAATGAAACCATCGATCTTTTACGAGAAAAGTTTCCGGACCGTGATATCTCTCGAAGAGGTGATCACAATTGGCCATCGAGATCTTGTGATTTAACTCCTTGCGACTTCTTCCTTTGGGACCACGTGAAAGATAAGGTCTACGCCAACAGCCCAGCGTCGATTCAAGACCTCAAAGATGGAATTCGTGAGGCTATCGAGGACATAGGGCAGCCACTTTGCGATTTGGTTATGGAAAATTTCATGAAAATGATATGGTCCTGTAAGCGTGGTCGTGGCGGCCATTTGGCTGATGTTGTGTTCCATTATTAACGACATATCTTTTTGTTTATAATGAAATAAACATCCGATCATTTATCTCAAAAAATGCCATTTTTCTTTGAATATCAAAATAACACCTCTTATTGGAAAACCCTTTATCTGTACCACTCACCATTGGCTGTAACGTTCTGTATGATTCCAAACGGTGACTTTTTCTGGATGTAATGAATTTGAGAGAGACCCATAAAATGGCAGTGAGTATAAAGAATTTAACCATATTTTTCAAAATAAATTTGAATAATTTGCAAACGTGGCTCTGATGTCGTCAGTCTATTTTCAGGAGGAATTGCCAAAACCAAACTAATCTAATAACAAACGAGCACTGTCAAATCGGCTTTCACAGAAAACAGTGCTGCCAATTTAAAGTTCTCCGCCCCAAACAAAAAAAACACCTTTTATAACGAAGAACATATACATATTTTAAATAGTTAAAAACGCAATGTTAAAAAATTGTATTTTCGAAGATCGGATTTTTAAACTCTTTTAAATTAAAATTAAAATTTAATTTACTAAAATTGGATTCAGTTAGCTACCATAAAATACTAACATTATTAATTATTATTATTGTAGTAAAAAGTAAGTGGGTAGAACTGTCATGCCGGAGGTTTGATTCCCAGCCTCGTTCCACCTTAAAATAAAAATCGGGTATGGCATCTTGCGAGGGAGTGACAAATCCTGATGTAGGTCACTAGGTCCCAGCTTTCCAAGAGCTGTCACCCCACCAAATGAAGATATGTATTTATTGTATTAGAAAGATTCAAAATTAACCTTCTTCAAATATTAATTTCTAAAATCACCCTCATGGATAATCAGAATCACAATCACGCATTCTCCATTTGAAGAAGGCTTTTACTTCCATGTATACGCAGATACTGTGAACTTATCAACATCAACAACTAATGTGCTTACTGAATTTGTCAAATACGGATTCTTTTTTCTTTTCCCACTTATTTGTAAAAACAAGCTGAATTTTTTTTCTTTTTATTTTTTTTTTTTTTTTTGTTTTAACTTCCCAGGCTTACTTCTTGGCATTTCCTTTTCAATTTTGTAACTTCCGCCCGATGAAATTTTTATGATCGGATTTTTCTTTCTTTTACTTTCTCTCAAGGTCCTTGCCATTTGCCGTTCATTCATTTATGTCCCCAGGCGTATTTTAAGACGGTTTACTTCTCTAAGGACTTGTGTTTTCATCTTTAAAATTTCCGTATCACTTCGTCCTTTTGTTCCCACAGAATGCATGCGTGAGTTTGGCATCTTAACATTTTAACGAAATTTGATTGAACTCTCAGAAGATGCATACACAGTAAACAGAGTACACCTACACATTCTGCCTGTGACCAAACCATCAGAGATGACATCAGCTCTGTGAAAGCACTCCACAGCAGTTGATGTTGCCATATGTGCCCGTAAGTCCTCTTCCACTCAAGAAGGCACACAATAGGGTTTTATTCCTGCGCTGCTCGGGTAATACCCTATAAACACTTTTATGTTGTGTTAAAAAAAAATTGCAAATTTAATTCCGCCTAATGGATGTGCGGTTGTTTTTTTTTTTTTTTTAAGTCAATGGGTTCCTTATTTCCTGTGGGACTTTTTGGAACATCAGCTTTCAAAAACCGACTGAGACAACTCGACGAATTGTTGTTTTGTTGTTGAAGAAAAACTTCTTACTCTCTGTGTTTGTGCCTTAAGGCTTGAACCTCTTTTGAAGCAGTGCTATATACTTAGTGAATGTTTGGCGAGGCTGTTATCCTTTAAGAAGAATAACACACGTGTTCTTCTGCTTCGATGCCATTCATTGATTTGTATATATCTTATGTATTTTTTGTCCTGGAATTCAGGAAAATATATATTTATCCTTAAAATCTTTTTCAGCTTTAATTTTGTTCAACATCTTACATTTTTTTATTGTAATTTTGATTGATAAAAACACTTTTAGTTTTTTATGTGTAGGAATGTACATGTATGTATATTTTCTGTCCTGTTCATACTTTTCGTATTTTAGCTTGCGCTCGACCTTTATGAACTTGTGATCCTTTGATAATGAGGGATTTGACTCTAATGGAGGAATTAGGTTCTCATTACTCATGTAAGAACAATTGAGCTTCTTTACATTCATATATTAAGGAAGCTTTAGTTAGCCTCCGCCTTTAGCAAAAAAAAAATTGTATGTGTATGTGTATAAATGTAGGTATGTTTAGTTTATACGAACATTATTTTGTGATTAAAGAAAAGGACCCCACAAAGGATCCCATGGAACCAAATAACATGCAAAGCTACTTACTTTGGAAACTAAGCCAACATTTTGTTTGTTCAAGCTAAGTGGGCATTAATAGGCATAGTTGTTTTGGGCATTAATCAGTTCAAGAGGCTGGTATAGTCATGTTTTTTTGTTGCTTATTAATTAGAGACGAATGAGATTATTTTTTGAGTGAAAGGGTTACTTTGTGAATTGAACTGAGTTATTGCTTTAATAAATGAATTAAAAAGAAAGTCATTACAACATTTGACTTGGTCATGCTCACATTGGGAATGAGGTGCTACATGAAAACACACTCACACTAATTTATGGAGGAAAATGTTCTATTAGTTAGTGTTTTAGTTTTTAATTAGATATGTACATAATTAATTAAAAATGTTCTAAAAGTTTTAAATGGAACAAAAGCAACATTAAATCATTTCAACTCAAGTACATAAATGGCAAACCTTTATCATCAGACTCTTCTAAGACTACCGACTAGTCCATTTAAGTTAATTTTCCTTGAAAATCCATGTAAAGGGTGTTTTTTTAGACGTGTGGTTTTCAAGAAGAAATATGTTCTAAAAATGATTTCAGGCAAGTGGCCGCCCTGGCTGGCTCGAATAAATTCCAGCCGAGAGGCCCAATTTTCGACAGCTTCAATTGTTGCGCACGATGGCGGATGGACTCATTTGGGTCTTCTTCGATATTCTGCTCACAGCAGCAATAGCGTTTTCGGTGCGCACTGTACGGCGTCTCTCAGGATGCGCAGTATGCACTAGAGTAAACGTGGTGCGAAACCGATCCATGGTTGCTCGAATTTTTGTGATTTTGCGATTATTTCGACCGAATATTGGACGCAGCGCGTGATGCGTCGCGCGAACTGAACCATTATTTTCGTAATAAATTTGCACGATTTGCAAACGTTGTTTGTGAGTAAGTCTATTAATTATGAAATTGCAAACCAAACTGAGCATAAATCAAGTGGCAGCTGTCAAAAAGACCAACTCCGAAAAAAGTATTGCCAGATTGAAAACTACACGTCTAAAAAAAACACCCTTTATTTTGGTAGCAGATATAGGTAGAGGTTGAACAATGATCTTTAGACCTGCACATATACGCAAAACAAAAGCCAACGAAGTATGGGAATTCGTTTCTTATTTTATAACTATTCAGTTGGTTGTAAGGCCCTAAGGCACATATTGAAAAATCATAAATATGTATAAAGGGGATTGCCCATTTCGGACCCAGATTGTACACGAACGAGATTGGTATCAAATGAAACGTGACACATGAATGAATGAAATTGTGTGCCTTTCCTCAAAATTTGTTGATGCACAATAAATTGTAGCCTGACATTTCATCTTTAATTAAAATTTGTATATGTATGGATAATCTGCCAATTATAAAACCAAAGTAATAGACTTTTAAGGGCACTTTCAATATCCCTAAATGTTTAGCTATAGCCCACCTTCTTTTCAACATTTTTTTAATGTATAGAAACACATTTCTTTTCGGGGCAAATTTTTACTTTAAAACCATTTCATCGTCCTCCTCTCAAAATGAAAAATGTTAAACCATAGGTATTGCAAAAACTACCTACCTGTCCCCATCCATTTCTAGCAATATCAATTTATTTAAATCTTGTCCCACCAACTCCAATGGACCACCTTGTCATTCACTGTCACACACTTCTTCCAATTCAAAATCGTCTGAACGAAGCAAGCTTTCAAATTAAAAAAAAAAAAGTCCATTCCCCCAGGAAAGGACACAGAAAACGGTACTAAATAGAAAATAATTGCAAAAACTTAAAAAAAAAAAAAATAACGAAAAGACAAGCAGGGACGACAAAAAAATTGCTTCAAATTACTAAGTTCACTCATGGAAATGGAATGGACATTCGTCCCATTTGTCCTCACCCTCACCCCCTCCCCTTCCCTGAGTGGTCCCATCCTTCATCTGGCTGGATAGAAATGGCTGTGTCGGTGTCACCATCGTCCCGTTTTGTACTTAGTCCGGGCTGTGCCAGTGCAGTTTTTAAATTTCCATTAGTGTTCCATGTTTGCTAATTGCCAGAGGTATCGCACGAATGCCAAAGAGAATTGCGAATCTATGTTTAAACAGGCTTTCGTGCAGACCGAAAAAAAAAAAATATAAGACTCAAGAGGCAGTAGGAGGGTTTTCGAAAATGAGGCAGAGTTAAACATATACCTACCTACCTAGTGGAAGGTAAACTGGTAGTGGTGCTGGTGATGATGGAAGGTAGGATGGATTCGTATGTCAATTTTTGTTCGTTTTCCTTCCACCACCACCATCGCTGCCGCCACCATCGCATCGTTAATGGTTGGTTTTCGAAGTGCGGCGAGATCATCATTATGTACTTAAGACTTTAATTTGCCTCTTGCTAGGGAAAAGTTCCTTTTTTAAATATTTTATTCGTGGATGATACTCCTGTGAAAGCAACAGCTGCAAAAACAGCCCCCTCATCATCCATCCACTTTCGTCATCATTATCGCAACGATATGACGACGGATGAGAAGATTCATTGATATAATTTTTCGTATTCGACATAAAAGTGTAAGGCCCTCCCCGCACATAAATTTACATCTTTCTTTTTTTAATGCAAATTTCAAACAACCGGCTACAAATCAGACAAAGAGGTACTCGACTCGCAAGAGACAAATAGGGGATTTAATCCTCTGACTAAGAAGTCCACCAACATTTAATTTTTTTAAAAGAAAAAGCTATATTTACAGGGTTGACCCTGTAAATATTTCTAGGTACTCAGTTTTAAATACAAATTGCCAGACTGTATTCAACTGTTTGGGAAAGGTAGTCCCATTAAATAAATATTTACTTAAAGATTTTATTTGCAGTGGTGGCCCTGTTAATATTTCTGGGTACTCAGTTTTTAATATAAATTGCTTACAACTGTTTTGGGAAGGTAGTTTGAAACCTGTTTCAATCAAATTTACTAAATTATCATAGACTTAAGACAAAAGGAACCTCCATTCAAACTTTTGTCTGTTCCCCTCTCCTTTTGGGCAAATTTTTACAAACTCCTTATGTCTTTGATATAAAAATCATTTAATTGAATTTTCAAGGGGGTTCATTTCTAGAAATAATTTTGACAGCAATTAGTTTCTTTTCCGGTCTGAGTAGAACGAGAATTTAAATATTCAAAAATCGTCGTAAACATTTGTTCCGTGTGCAGAGAGCCTTATGTTAATCTCGCTTGCCTGAAAACGAATCCGACAGAAAAAAAAAAATAACCAATTTATCCTCAAGTATCCTTATAATGGATTCCTGGTAGCATAACGGACTGATTAGTACCTTTCATCAATGTTTCATAAGAAGCGAGTGAGTATACATATCTTTGTGGGACCAGCTTTTTGGTAGAACGAGACTGAAATAAATAAACTTGAGGGACTAGCCATCCGTCTCCGTAGAGATTTATTATTTCTCATTCAACATCCCTTTCTGACGTCCATCCTCTTCGTCCTTGCCGTCGCCGTAACCGTCACCATCGCCGTCACCGTCACCGTCGTCATGCATCGTTCATCGGTGTTCGATTTGATTTTCGACCCACACCTTTACATCTAATACTTGTGTCCTCTTTTGTGTTCAGTTAAGCGTTTTGAATTTACTGGCGGGAAATCGAAGCTGAGCAAATATTGGAAGTTATCATTAGAAAGCGAAAGATGTTGGAATCCCTTACCTAATTCTTTTGCCTTCAAGTATATATCTGGTGGTAGCTGGAGGCATCAGTGGATTACTTTCTTTTGAAGGTTGTCAAATGCCAAAGAATGGGGGTCGAAGTGCCCAAAGTAGTAGCTATAAGTATAGAAGGAGAATTTCATTAGAATTTCGAACAAAAAGTAGGCTTTTTTGGTTAATAACATTTGAGTAAGTATGCTGCGAATTTGTGACATGGAACAGGAACAATCAAGTTCTTGTCTGTTGGTGATTTACGTTTTTCATTTTCATTTTTTGTTTGTGTTTGCTGGAATAGAGAAGTTTTCATCAGACATTTTGCTGCTTTGAAATAATCGTTGGTGTGCTTTTAATGAGGTAGGTAAGTAATATTTGATCACAAGTATAAAATTATGTTTATTTATAAATTTTTATAAGGGCGTACATTTTTTAATAACCTTAAATTAGGAATATTTGGGTTGTAATACAAAAAATCAATAAGGACTAAGATCATTGCCTTTATTTCTCGACTGAACAATGTTTTATGTATAGGGAATCTACAGCGCAGTGTGTAGAAGACTATTCAGCGGTGGATCTACAGGGGAGCTTCCTTAGAACACTCTTGGGCAACTAGCCATTGTGTAAATAGTTATACACAACTCCTTATTTATAAAGGAATTCTAACAGTTCTATCATAATTATATTCATGAACATTGAACATCCCTTTGATGTGTTAAAAACTTTTGGATGCGTTCAGTGAATATTTCCTTTATTTTAAAATAGGCAATATCTTCTCGGCAGACGGCAAAGCCATGCTTATCGATTTTTTGTAAATGAATTTATAAACTAAACAAGAAAAAGCAATAAATCTAATAGTAATAATAATCTAATCTACCAAAATCCTCACATCTGTTAAGTCTGTAGGCAGATGATGTAAAAAATTAGTGGATGCAAGCACAGTGTCTTAATTTTGACAGATTTAAAGAAAAATTAGTAAATCTTATTAGGCCTCCCAATAAAAAAAAAATACACGACTTGATCGCACGAACTTCCTCTTGTGGTCAACAACTGTGTGTAATTACAAATTAAAGATGCATGATGTATATATCGGGTTTTTCAATAAGAGCGCTACAAAAGTTTTTTTTAAATAAAACAAAAACAGTTTTGGATATCAATGAAATTCTTTATTTCTGTGAAAGTACGTTTGATGCCATTATATATGAAACTCGTTTTCTTTTGGTTGGCCACCACGGGCACGCTTGCAGAAGTTCAGACGCTGAACCCAATTTTCGACAGTTTTCAAGCATAAATCGGCCGATACTGCTGCAATTTCACGTTCGATATTCGTACGAAGTTCATAAATCGTCGCTGGCTTGTTGGCATAGACCATAGACTTGACGTAGCCCCACAGAAATAGTCTAACAGCGTCAAATCGCACGACCGAGGCGGCCAAGCGACTGGACCATTTCGTGAGATAACACGTTCTCCAAACTTGGTTTCCAATAAATTGATTGTGACATTCGCTGTGTGGCTTTTGGCGCCGTCCTGTTGGAACCACATGTCCCCCAAGTCCATATCATCCAATTGGGGCCAAAAATATTCGGTTATCATTGAACGATAGCGATCCCCATTCACAGTAACGTGCCGGTCTTGATAATCACGGAAGAAGTACGGCCCAATGAGGCCGCCGGCCCATAAACCACACCAAACCGTAATTTTTTCGGGATGCAATGATGATTCATGGAGTACGTGTGGATTGCTGGCTGACCAATACAGCATATTTTGTTTATTGACGAAGCCATTCAGCCAGAAATGAGCCTCATCGCTGAAGATGATTTTTCGATGAAAATCTGGATCATTTTCAAGTTGTTGCTCAGCCCAATTCACGAGTATACGACGCTTCTGGTGGTCAAGCGGCTTCAGTTCTTGCGTCAATTTAATCTTGTAAGGATGTAGGAAAAGATCATTTCGCCACAACGACGTCACAGAGATGCCGAACGCTTGAGAACGATGTGTGAGAGACACATTTGGGCTTTCTGCAACTGAAGCCTCAGCGGCAGCAATATTCTCGACACTACGGGCACTTCTTTGTCTCACTGGCACGGGAACATTTTGTACTATGCCTGTGGATTCATATTTTTCCACTAGACGCTCAATTGTTGATCTGCTAGGACGATTATGACGACCATAAATTGGACGTAGCGCTCTTAACGTTGAGGCCACTGACTCCGAATTTCGGTAGTAAATTTTAATAATTTCGACTCGTTGTTGGCTCGTATATCTTTCCATCATGAAATGGCAAACCTTATTGAAGAGAAGTGTCAAAAGAGCGGCAAGAAATATGACGTCGTTTGCTGTCCCTGTTGCTCTACTTTTGTAGCGTCCCTCTTGAAAAAACCCTTTATTTAACGAGAAAATATTAAAAGTGTCAAAAAACTCAAAAAAAAAAAATTTTAATGCAATACTGTTTAAACTATTGAGAAGCACCAAATTGCAAAAATTATAACAAAATCGGTCTAACCATCAAAAGTATATACGCGAATAACCAAAAAATAATACCAATTTCTCAAAAAACGTGAAACCTAGTTCCGTTAGGTGTCTATGTGAATTTTTTGAGAAAAACCTGTAATGCAGTTTTCTTAAATTTGACTTGATTATTACAGGTATGAAATTTAATCAAAATCGTTAAAGCTGTTTTCGAGAAAATTTGATAAACCAAAATATTTTAATGGCAGCTACCCTTTCTAGATGATATAAAACAAAAATTCAAATTTCACATCTATAGGGAATCATATAAAAATGCTCTGTACTAAATTTGAAGCAAATCGGTCCACCCGTTTAGGCTCTAGCTCAAATTATAGTGGACGCACCGATGCACCGACGACGCACAGACGCACGGACTCACAGACGCACGGACTCACAGACGTACCGACGCACAGACCTACGGACGGCATGGCATGACGAGATCCAATTTTTCGGACTTCTCGATCATAGCAGTGTTAGTTTTTTATTACAACCTCGAATTTTTGTATACAGGAATCCAATACTTGCCCTTTAAAGCAAGTATAAATAGTTCCGAAAAATGGTTATAATTAGCCCCTCCTCGCAAAGAACTTTTCTCGAAGAAGGATTATTGATATATTTTAAATAATATTGTGTACCAAAATTTTCAAAATATATTTTTTGCTATTTTAAAAAAAGATTGAAATTATTTATTTGAAAACACAATTAATTATTATTTTACTAAAATTAATAAAATTAGCAAACATTTTTAAACATACGAATGTTTAAAAACCGTTAAGGAAATCTTTTTTTCCTCAAAAACAACTCCTACGGTTTTGATAATAAATTTGTGTGTATCGAAATTCGTACGGTTTAGCATTTATTATGTACCTATTATTTACAGTAGGTATATAGATACCTCTCATAGGACGTTTTTTTTTTTCGACTAGCTTATTACCTGGATTAACCGATTAAACTACATTTTTATACAGAAGCTTGTAATTAGTTGAAATAATATTGCGTATCAAAATGTTCAAAAAAAAAAAATTTGTGGATTTAAAAAAAAAATTTCAAAACTATTTTTTTTCAAAATTCAATCTTTCGAGAGTGGGTGGAATATTTTTTGTGAAATTCAATTTTTAACTCTGCATTAATAATTATTTAATGCAATTACGCTACCAACCACCTTTTTTTTCTTAAAATTTTTAACAAAATTTTATATATACAAAATTAATTATTTTTTTTTTAAACAGCTCCTACGATTTAAAAAATTTTTTTTTCATAAATTAAGATTTATATAAGGAATCTGATAGGGCACACCACGTTGGGTTTAAAACAGTCTCAGAAGTATTTTAATCAATTTATTTCTAATTTTGTTGATTTAAAAAAATTATCCAGTTTGACTTATGTATAATTTCCATCCATGCATAAATGTGCAACACGGGGCTATACTGTCCATTTTTGTATACCCACATAATACTACATATACCTGCAACTAAACTATGGTTTTGGCAAATGGAAACAATAGGCTCCCATGGCCAATTTAATTCAAACTTTAGAACCACATTGTGATCCACATAAGAGCAAGTTCGTGCGACCCAGTCGTGCATATTTTTTTCATTGTCATGAAGCCTTCCCAAAAAAAACATTTTAAAAATAATTTTATCTTTCGATAACGATAGGTGTAGATACCTTTCGGAAGTCTTTTCTTGTAATGTCATCCCCAAGCCCTTTTTAAACTTTATTTTAAGACTTTTTCCATCGGATAAGGAAAAAAAGCAGGAATTGAAAAAAAACTTATTTAAAAAAAAAACTCTTCTTTAAAACGAGGTTCAAGTTTGAAGTTTAAACCCATTAAAATGGCCCTTAGATATCTATCTTCTGCATAAATTATATTGACTCTATATTTAGAAGCTATACTTAGGTACTGAGGTGCTTGGTGTACCATTTTATAGATTTCTTCATTAAGTGCCTTATACTCGTATACCTATGGATATGTTCTTATTATACCTACATTTGTGTACAACATGAGTCCAAACTAAACTAGGAATCATACCCATATATTTACCTACACGAAGAAATTATGTAATATATTTTCGTATTCATATATGTTTATTAGAAGAATATAATAACATTTGATATGAAATTTTCCTTCCGGCCAACCACCAGGACAGGATAAACATAGAAACATAAATATGGACTCCGTTTTATAAGAATCCCATTTTCAAATACCTACACAATTATTCTTCCTAATATAATATTTCTAAAGGCAACCAAACCCAGGTTTTACCTCGACGACTTGTGAGTTTATTTCTGGGCTTTTTAAAAATAAATCTTTTTTGTTTTGTTTACGGGGCAGGGGTGTGGAGATTGAGGGGTTGTTGCTGACGGAGTTTGGTCCTGGGTACAAAGGTATACCATCAGCAGAGAGTTCCTTATACTTTGCTTACATAGTTTTGTTATTTGATTTTGTACTTCATTTATCGTATCGTCCATGTATTTATTAATATTGTTGTTGTTGCTATACTCTACTTGTCAGGTATCCGTAGGCTTAGTTTTTGAAAACATTATTTTTTTTTTGCTTTCCTTGAACTAAAGGTATACCTATAAGGTTTTTGCATGTAATAACGAGTATAATGAAGGTGGTATAGATGTGGTGCAGTATATCTCTCTCAGGGTAAACAGAGCTGGAGCTTGAGCTTTGGAGGGTGTGAGTTTGGGGATTGGAAGGTAGAAGATAACAGAAAACAACAAATAACAAATATGTACATTATTCAGAAAGTCACGAAATTGGATTTTGCCTTGCGTTATTCAAAATTTATACAAATTTCAAAATCATGATACATATTTTCGGATCGACAACACAACAGGCGCTCAGCTCATGGGTTACTTTTATGCATTCCTGGGGGGTTTCGATATTTCAAATATGTATTGAAAGAATGTAAACTGTAAATGCTACACTGGTGTTCAAAATCAAGTGGATAGGTGATGCATAGAAATGAATCAGTTAAAAAAAAATATTAATATGAAAAGCACTCCATACATACGGTTCAATTTGGTTTTCAACTCAGTTGTCAACTAAATTAATGCCTCGCCACACACTTCATAAACTTAGTTAAGAGACTTCTGCTTTAACTGTCAAAAACAATAAAAGACAGCGGCCGACCGACGAGACATGATCATAGACAACATTACAAGTAATTGAAACTGTTAACTTCCTCACATTGAATGAGGTTTGAAATCAGGTTGAACTATGTAGCGATTGCCTTGTAAATTTGGAGTTGAGTTAAAATGCGTTTGGTTTGACCGTAAATCAAATGATTTGTCTACATACAGCTCAAAATAGTTGAAAACATTCACATCAACTTGAAAAAATTCAAAATCTTTTGATTTTTTTTCAACTCAATCGTCAACCTTCAAATAAATCCAATGACATGCCCGCACACACGAGTTGATTTGATGAACTTTAGATTAAATTGACAACGAAGTTGAACCGTGTATGGAGTGCTTTACAGATTTTTTGAAATGAATACATTTCATAAATTTAGCTTGAATGGAAGTGATTTAGATGGAATTGAATTGAGTTGAATTAAATTGAATTAAATTGAATTGAATTTAATTAAAAATTATGTTAGTATTGATTTTTCAAAAAAATATCAAAGAAAAACTTTTTTTTTCGAAAAAAACAGTAACTTACTGCAAAATATTGTTTTTTGGTACCCTCTCGACGCATAACATTTAAACCCCACTGTATAACCAATCAGTTTCTTAGTATACCAAATAACTCTGTAAAATATTCGAATATTGATAACCCACACACATCAGCTTATATATGTACGTATGTAGGTGTATGCATGTACGTGTGCCATCATGGAAGTCATAGAATTCTTCAAGGTGCCTTTGCCATTGCCATAGGTAAACATTTCTCACTTCCACTTTTTCCATTTGATATGTGAAATAGCAAATCCTGTTGTTTAAGCGTCATAAAATGAAAATGTCTACCCACATACTACACACATATACTGAAGGCATTTTAAAGCCCCCATTGAATACACTATATACCCTTGCACCACAAAACACATCAACTATACCTACTCGTAGAAAAGGAACGGATGTGAAATTTGTGCGCGCAAAAGGTTAACACTTTGTGATTTGCTATTTGCGAACACCGCCCCACCCCACCCCACACACCCCAACCACAGCACAAAAATTTCCATTTACATTGCAACTACGTGTAACTTTTGCTTTTGGCAAATCCATACCAAACAAACTTTATGTTCGGGTATAGTTTTTGTTGAATGACAAAAAACGGGCCAAAAATTTCATGATATTTTGAGTTGGGTGCATATAGAGAAGGCATATCAAACCCCAAAGTTTGAAAACCACGCAAAAATTTACTACCTACCTCCCGGGCAATCCGGATAGGGAACTATAGTATAGGTAAGCATTTTGCGAGAATTTCGCAATCCGACTTTTGCGGATAGAAAATAAAATAGTTAAAACGTTTGAGCGAAATCCAGAATGACAGTCACTCAGTTGCCTTTTGACGGTTTGCTTACATTGTTTCTAGTCTAATTCAGTGCGGCTGTCGTCGCGAACTCTTCATTCACAAATTATATGTTACGTGCTGGAGATGATAAACTTCACCTATCCACCTCCACCCACCGCGCCGCACCCGACCGTGCGACAAGAAAAAGTTACATAAACACAGCTTAAGATACAAATTCATATTTTATACATTTCGCTTCTATAAAATCTGAACTTTGCCCAGAAGTTGGCAGCTTAAATTATGTTTCAGGCTTGTTTCACCCTTACACGAGAGGGGGTTGTGTTGTCTGCCTCCTGAATTCTGAGATGAAATTTCTTCCTTTATCTAGCAAAGGCACCAAGCGCAGATAAATCTGATTTAAAATTTGAATTGAAAATGAGGGATGCGCTGATGGTGATGCGAGTGTATAGGTGGGAGGATGCTGAGGAGCGGGTTTGAAATTCGGATCACACTCGACGCATACAAAGTTACTTTTATTGTTACATAGATTTCGGTTGAATTTATCCCGCGAATTATCACAAGAAAAGATTTATACCAAATGAGGTTAAACAAGAGAGGAGAATGTGGGAAGATATTTTTTGTTTTTCTTCTTAGTTGAACCTCGAGGACATGCAAGAAACGAAAAGTTCTAAAACAATCATAACAAAAAAAAAAATTATTGTTATCGAGAGGCTGAGTGGAAAAAAGAGGGGAAGCTTTTTCATTTCTAAATGAATGAGATGAAGCAGAAAAGTATTTAAAAAATAAAAATATATAAATGTACAAAAATAGCAGATGTGGATAGCGTTTTAAATCATCTTCATAATTTGAAGTTAATGAAGAGAAACCAAGATTAATTGGCACAGCATAAGGTGTAAAAAAATATATGAGTAAAAGTTTTATTTCCTTTCTTTTGGTGAGAAGGGGGAGGGAATGGTATACCTATTCTACGAGGTGAGCGGATTTGAGTGTCCTGTTTTGTTTTGTTTCCTGTGTTTCTATGCCGATTTTATTACGCAATTAAACTTTGTTTCGAGTTTTAATGAATTACAAACAGAAGTAGGTATGTATAGGTACAGATGGAGAGGATTTTATTTTGAGGTTGGGGTTGTTGGTATTTATATATTTGAAAACAAGACAAATCAAAAAATATAATAATGAAAATTAAATTTTGTAATCTGTTGTTTGGTGTTAGGTGTTTGTTGTTTTTTTTTTTTTTTTGATAAATGGTTATAAATTGTTATTAGATAGGTATTAAAAAGGGAAATTATTTTAATCGCATTTTTAATTATCCTTATTAAATTAACTTTTGCTAATATTTTATGGAACTGTGAAGTTAAAATATATATGCTAACGCTTTAGCCTGGAACCAAGTTCGCATGGATGGGCTTAAAATGAAACAAATACAAACAGCTTCTATCCGTTTATGAATATGTAGGTATAATAAAGTTCTGGGAAATTAAATTTGTTTTAAAATAGGTAGGTACTTGGTAAAATGAAAATTGTGGCAGATTTATTTTTCGTTTTTTTTTTTTTTTTTTGTCTTTAGTAGTCAAAAACATAAAAAAAAATTGGCGTTTATACCCTAGGGTTGCCTACGATTGACTGCATTTCAAAAACACGTTTTGATCTTCCTCTCGAAATTATAACATTACGCACAAGTAATACCGAAATCAATTATAAACATTATAAATGTAGGTACATATATGTAATTAGTACCATATACATGTATGTAACATTGTTTTGACGCACGGTTACAATGGACTGTGTGTTTAAATGCAGCACACTCTTAACTTAAGTTTCGTAATGCAATATTCCCGATATTTGTCGTTATTGATGTGTAAACATCTATGCTGGCGGTACAGTGAAAAAAACGTGAACGTTCGTGTGCAACGTTACGTCGTGCAACGTTACGGTGTGCAACGTTACGGTGTGCAACGTTGCGATCTGCATACTAGAATGGGTGCGTTCAGTGAAAAAAATCTTAAGATCCCCTTCAAGCAAAAACAAGTCCGTTTTGGATCCGCCCACGTTGATGTTTACTGATATTAACTGTGAGTCCCGGCACTCACACAATTTTTTATGTATGATTACAGTTTATGTAATCAAAAAAAAAAAATATTTTACAAAAAGTTTTGTATTAACAAACTAAATAAAGCAAAGCAAAAATTATATAAAATATTTAAATTCAAGCAATTCTATTGTCGAAGTTAAATCTTGAAGTGATGTCATCTGGCGTTTTTCGAGGAAGCGATAGAAATATTTTGCATGTCCTGTTTTCTATTCATAGCGTTGTCGCTTTTTAAAATATGGAGGTTTTCCAGTGTGTAATCTTTTGAATTTTAACACCTTCGAAATCAGGTTTATGATGGCCTCTTTTATGCTATGTCGTATGTTTTATCGGTCAAATCTGGATTTTGGACCAATTTGTGAAAAAATGTTGAGGCGCAAATTTTAAGTAGCTTCTAATTTGCAGTACAGAGTATTTTCATGTGATTCCCTAGAGGAAAAATTCGAATTTTTGTTTTAGCTCATCTAAAGGGTCCGCCATCTAACGTTTTTTGTTCAACTATAGTGCTTATTTCGTGAATAGTAACACTTAGCTCATGTTTGATTTGACAGAAAATTAGTTTTATCCTTTCGCTGAACGAATATGGTTGTGTATATACGCTTCGCTAAGTGCGCCTGCGATCGACTTAGAGAAGATGCCGATTTTGCCAAAAAAAATCATCTTTTCAGATGAAGCTCATTTTGATCTTGGCGGGGAGTAAACAAGCAAAATTGTCGCATTTGGGGCACAGAAAACCCGCACGCATACATTGAAAAGCCGATACACCCAAAACGAGCCACTGTTTGGTGCGGATTTTTGTCCAGATGCATAATTGGGCCATTTTTCGAAAATGAGCAAGGAGTGGCCGTTACAGTCAATGGCGATCGTTATCGAGCCATGTTGAACGAATTTTTGTTCACAAAAATTGAAGAGGAGGATATTGGCAACATTTGGTTTCAACAGGACGGCGCTACGTGCCACACAGCCGAAGCTACACTCGATGTTTTGCGCCATTTTCAAGAAAAAAAAGTTATTTGGCGGACCATTTAGAACGGGCAGCTCTGCCATACAAACATTTTGGTTTTATTAAATTTTCTCGAAAACGGCTCTAACGATTTTGATTAAATTTCGCACTTCTAATAATCAGCTACAAGAAAACTGCATTTCAGGTTTTTATTACCAAATTCACATAACGGAATTAGGTATATTCCACGTTTTTTGAGAAAATGGTCTTATATTTGGGTTATTCGCGTATATCTTTGCCATAGTTAAATCGATTTTGTTATAATTTTGCAGTCTTATGCTTCTCAATAACTTAAGCAATATAACATTTGAAAAATTTTAAAAACATTTTTATATCAACAAAAAAAAAATCAAATAAAAAATTAATTTTGTAGTGCTTTTGACTCTTTTAATATTTTTTCGTTAAATATTTACATCGTGCATCTTTAATGTCTGGTTACACACAATATTAAACCACAAAAGCAAGTTCGTTCGATCAATAGTCGTGCATATTTTGTAATTTGGAGTAAAAAAATCATTTGAAGATTCTCAAGTGTTTGTTGAATATGCCATTATGAATCCTTTATAGAAATATTACTTATTACAATCATAATATCTGTTGGTTTATTTTTAAACTTATTAAACCCCGCTCCTTCCTCTCACTCACACTTACTTTATTTTGGTTTAAATAAAATTGTTCCAACAATTGTTCCATTACAAAAAATAAAAAACACTCAACGCAGAAACCTTTCAATATTTTCGCAATATCCTCAATATATTCAAAAGCATGCTTCGATCATGGGTTCGTTTTAATTGTAGGTATTCCTAAAAAAAACTTAAACGAAACTACACAAAAATCCCAGTCATTATGGCCAATTTTTTCATAGAATCATTTTATTTTTGAAGCAACACACATTCATTTTATGATTGTATCTATCCGTACAAAGCACCACCCTTGCAATTAATTTGAATTCATACAAAAAAAATCTGACATTTTGTTGAACATTCCTTGCATTTCAACTCTGGGATGCAGAAGGTTTTTTTGTTCTCATTTTTTGTGGTAACTATGGTAGAGTGGTAGAAGAATATGGTATGTTGTCCTTGGAGTCTCCATATAGATATACCCACATTTTATCCCGAAATAAATTGTCATTGTCCAAAATGTGAAAATGTGCGGGATCGGAATGATTTTCTCTGATGCTGCTTTTGATGCCAGTCCAGTTCTCCCGCAATAAAATACAAGCTCGTTGTGTTAAACAGATTGGTTTGGGGCTCTGGTTGGTTTAACATGTTGCTACAAAAAAAAAGAATGACCACGTATTTATTTTTTTTTAATTTTTTACCTGTTTCGGTGTAATTTTTTTGCTGCCCACTCTTCTACATTTTTGTTTGGCCTGAGAGTCATTGGAGAAAAGGGTTTTAATGTGGGAAGCCTTATCGGTTACAATGGATACAATTGCCAGCAACAGCATCAGACAACATTGTCGGCATTTTAATTAAAAAACATTTTCTGACAATGTCACCGAAATTTTTAATCAAACTTTTTATTTCAATAAAAAAATGTCGGTGTATTTGTTTAAATTTTGTTTTCCATTCATTTAACATTTTGTTTCTTTTTTTTTTGTATATAGGTTGTATAGTTTTTGAAGCTGATATGGTTGTATTTTTATCACAATTGGTGTTGGTTTTTTTTTTTTTTGTTTCGAAGCCCTTTTAACTGGGCATTATGAATGTGCTGAAAATATGTTTTTGAATTGAATACGCTTTTGTTTCTTTTATTTATTTTTTTTTTCGCAAACATTTTTAAATTCTATAAAAGAGGAAATGAGGTTGTATTACATCTGATTGATTTTTTGTATTTATTTATTTAAAATAAAATTATTGCTTTAATAATAAAAACCTTTAATATATTTTTCGATCGCAAAAATGTTTAGTCTAACGTTCAAGCTGCAGTTCTTTTTTTAAATTCAAAATTCATTAAATGAAACACCCAAGAAAATTTGTTGTTCATTCATGACAATTAACGCAGCAGAACAACAAATTTTTTGGGTGAACTTAAACATTGTTCTGCTTCATTGAAAACAGCATTTAACGGACGTTTATTTGTATATTTCACCACAGTGGATGAATGATGTTCTTGAGTGTTAAAAGAACTTTGTCTCCGGAGTGATTATAATGTTAGCTAGCAGCGGAATTTTCACAACCAGCTGCTCAAGAGAATTTTCGCTCAATAAATGACCTGATGTCGCTTGAACTTGTCGCTTAGCCGCTCAGTCGCCCTATATATTCTCCCTCACTGCATGGCGGATACCTAAGAAGGTCGTTACAGGGTTACAGGTCCGTGCGTTACATTTCCAAATATCTGTTTTGACAAACTTAAACTATTAGGTATGTTATCAATCACAATTAGCATTAAGTGAACAGATGGGATTTATTTTAATAGAAAAAAAAATCTTATTACAACTTCTGACCCACATATACAAACATATGCATTACCCCAATCAACCAAAAAAAAAAAATAAAAACGACAAAAACAGACACATATACATACATATTTCCGATAAGCCAAAACCACATCGCTTAGCTTGTCAATAATATTGATAAAAGAAATTTCCTATTATTCTTTTTGAAAGGCAATTTCTTTTGTCTACCTTTTTCTTCGAGTAAAAAAAAGTTTAAAAAAAAAGGAATAGCATCATTAAAAAACTAAAAAATACCCGAACATAGGTTGTTTTTCCACTTATCCTCTCAACATCACTCAACCCATCAAATACGCTGCTGTTGAGTTCATTCAACTTGACTACCCCCAAAAATCCATCAGAGCCATACACTCGCCTACACCTACACCTACTACACAGTATATACACATACCTACTTATTTAAGTCCACCCTTACGTCGAAATGTTGCCTTTCAAGAAGTTTCTTATACTTAAAGCTCAATTGGGAAAAGGTGGGTGTGAAGGACCGGAAACTAGGGCCGTAAGACGGAGCGTGCATGATATGCTTCAAAACACGGCGACACTTTAAGAGGGCAGCCAGAAATAAAACATGAATCTCAAACAAAAGGGAATCAGTTATTTTCACAAAATTGTTTTAATACAGCCTGATTTTAAGGTGTTAGCATGATACTACAGTTAACATTTTACTAACTTTTGAGCTCTTTACTAAAATGTTCTTAGATTTAAACACTTTTTAACTAGTATCATACTAAGCCTGTTTTCTTAATAAACTCCAGATGAACACACCTGAAACAGTGACAGTTCGTGCAAAAAAGTAAACAAACATACCTTTTTCACATTTTTAATTGTCAAAGTGACATAGTTTTTGAAGGCATTCGATGTCTTCGAAATCCTCACTACGAATTTTTTGACAAAGACCCTCGAACAGTATTAGACACAGCCGTACAGCGTACATATTTGTTGGTTTTCGTCTTTGTGTTTTCATTTGTACGTGTACATACGCATAAAATAAATGTTCACAAAAACGCACATTAAAATCATTTCACTGTATTTGGCAGCACTTGTATACCCATGACATTTAATGACATTTGAGCTGTAGTTTAAAAAAATATAATTTGTATGAATTCAGCTTTCAACTTATGAAAAATCAAATACAAAAATGGAATATTCACGAAAAACGCACATCAAAATAATTTCACTATATTTGGCAGCACTTGTATACCCACGACATTTAATGACATTTGGGCTGTCAGCTGCTTAAAAAAATATAATTTGTTTGAATTCAGCTTTCAACTTATGAAAAATCAAATACAAAAATGGAATATTCACGAAAAACGCACATCAAAATCATTTCACTATATTTGGCAGCACTTGTATACCCACGACATTTAATGACATTTGGGCTGTCAGCTGCTTAAAAAAATATAATTTGTTTGAATTCAGCTTTCAACTTATGAAAAATCAAATACAAAAATGGAATATTCACGAAAAACGCACATCAAAATCATTTCACTATATTTGGCAGCACTTTTATACCCACGACATTTAATGACATTTGGGCTGTCAGCTGCTTAAAAAAATATAATTTGTTTGAATTCAGCTTTCAACTTATGAAAAATCAAATACAAAAATGGAATATTCACGAAAAACGCACATCAAAATCATTTCACTATATTTGGCAGCACTTTTATACCCACGACATTTAATGACATTTGGGCTGTCAGCTGCTTAAAAAAAAAATAATTTGTATGAATTCAGCTTTCAACTTATGAAAAATCAAATAACAAATTGGATAATTCAATAAGAAAAGTTCTTAATTCGTATGGAAATATCATCAATCAGCTGGTTGACTCAATTGATCAACAGTTTTTCGCAGTTACACACATATTTCTTAAAAAAAAAGTTTGAATGAATTTAGATCGCCAGAAGCAGACGAAATTTCATAAAAGAAAAAAAGCAAACCGTATGGCACAGTTTCTTTGATAAACCGGGCTCTCACTAGATTAGGGGTGCCCCTGATAAAAAGCCTTATCTATTATCATCCCCAAAAGAAAAGAAAACCGATACCATCGAGTATTTTTTCCACTTTATATCGATAGAGAGCACAACAGAAAAAAAAAAACAAAAACAAGAAATAAAAATAAAAATAAATAAAAGAATAGAAAAGAAAAGCACCCAACAAAAAAAAACATCCTTCATATCATAAAAACCGCCCAACTGTAAAGTCAAACAAATTTGGACACGTTTTCCACATCAGGACGCTTGCACAACACCATCAGCATTATCAACATCAACATTTCTACCTTACTTTCGCCATCTTACAATGGAGTCTTGAGATGAAGGACGAGGACGACACCATACGGAGTCGATACCTTCAATTTAGCCAAAGATAATTAAGCTCAAGCATTTTCTCTAAATTCCATTCAGGTGTGGATATACTCTCTATCCCTATTGTATATCCATCAGGAATTTTTTTTGGCTTTGGGTGTGGGTTTGGGTTTAGGTTTGGGTTTGGGTTTTCAACGGATCGGACAATAAGCCCGGAAATGTCGATGAAATCTGGTTTAGAGAATACCCGTTTGTTTGTTATTTCGTTAGCTTCACTCCCATCTTAATCCTCTGAGTAAATACACGACAAGGAGTCTTCGATATACATATGTATTTAGGTACATATATGAGAAAGGACCTGTCCTCAGTGCACACACAGATTGTTGTTTCCGATTGTCAAGGTGTTGATTGAAGGTGGCCCAAGGTTACTTCTGGTTTGGATGGCTCCGTTTCCTTTTTTTTTTTGTTCTTCCCAACTGCAGAACGGAATTTCTTAATTATCCTTAAGCAGGTTGACTGAAAAGAGAAGATTCTGCTCGAAGGGATTCGAAGACTTTTCTCCCATCGCATCGCCATCAAGAACATCAGTCATTGTACCTTTTGGTTTTTTAGGTGGGGTGGAGCTGGTTTAATTTTCTCACCGGATAATGACTTTCAACACTCAAAGGAATACCTACGAAAGACTCTGAGTCAACTTGTCGTCGACGTGTTATTTTGACAAGATAGGTAGGTATACCTATATACCTACTGTGGTTGTTGCAGGACGTTGTTGAACGAAATATTTTTCAAGTAGAGCTTTGAATTTAATTTAAAATCTTCACGGGATGTATAATATGCGTCTGTCATCGTGCCGAACCGCACACCTTTTCCTTTATGTTAATGGGGTAATTTGGAAAATTAATCACCTCCGCCGGAAGGATATAGGTAGGCATATACGTAGTTGGTTTATTTTTTGTTTTTTGAAGGGAAATACATATTTTTCATGGATCATTAAACATTTTTGGTTTTGTTATGTGTCTAATGTGCGTTTTACTCATTCATAGAAGGGGCCGGCTTAGAATTGCACAGCCGAGGCGGGAGGAATTCGTTGATTTATTGCGTGTCGAAGGGTGTGTGGCATTTATTATTTTTTATTGTAATTTTTGTGTTTTTTTTTGCAGATGCTTCTGCAACCAAAAAATATGGTTAAATGGGAATAATTTTCCTTCCTAAGCGGTTTCACGCATCGTTAAGTCCTTCATATATGTATGTTCGTGTGGAGATACGGGGAGGCGGTGACCCAGTTTCTTAATGCTTTTTCATAATTCCTAAACGGAAGCTAAGAAAATAAACCGTCGAATTATAGTACATAGGCTGTTAAAGAGAGAAAACGTATGTTCAAGATTGAAATTATTTTTATTTTGTGCTATAGTCTAGATTTTATGTACCTATACGAGGATATGAGGAAGGATTTTATTTATTTGATATACATATGTATGTAGGTAGTTCTTGTAATTAAATATTCTATCACAAAAAATAGAAACACTGTCACAGTGGAAAGTTGCCTACCCGTGTAGTTAAAAACTTTACTTTTATAAAAAAACTCAGTCTCCGGGATATAAGCACCCCATATGTGGGATATTCGCAAAGAAAAAGTTTCTTATCTATAAGGTCATTAATTGGTCAAAAAAAAGGTTAACTATAGTTTCGGAAACTAGTCAGCCATATAGACATTTTTTTGAAAGTTTGAGCTATTTTTAGCACCTCATTTCTGAGATATTTGCAAAAAAAATACCTAGAATATCTTCATGTTCTTTTTATGAAAAAAAAAATAAAAACTCCCAAAGATAAATCTGAAAAATGTTTGTTTCTTTTTTGAAAAATTTGACGAAAAACAAAAAATATGTAAAACAAAAGCGATAATTATAACAACATTTTAGCATTCTGTCATCACTGATGAACTTGAAGTTCAAATTCCTTATGGAATTGCCGATGAATAATTAATAACCATCAAACCTACATATTACCAATTCAATATTACATTCCCCCGCACAATGCCTTAATTTCATTATTTATAAAGGGTCCGCCAAATAACTTCTTTTTTTTGAAAATGGCGCAAAACATCGAGTGTAGTTTCGGCTGTGTGGCACGTAGCGCCGTCCTGTTGAAACCAAATTTTGCCAATATCCTCCTCTTCAATTTTTGTGAACAAAAATTCGTTCAACATGGCCCGATAACGATCGCCATTGACTGTAACGGCTTCTCCTTGCTCATTTTCGAAAAATGGCCCAATTATGCCTCTGGACCAAAATCCGCACCAAACAGTGGCTCGTTTTGGGTGTATCGGCTTTTCAGTGTATGCGTGCGGGTTTTCTGTGCCCCAAATGCGACAATTTTGCTTGTTTACTACCCGCCAAGATCAACATGAGCTTCATCTGAAAAGATAATTTTTTTTGGCAAAATCGGCATCTTCTCTGAGTTGATCGCAGGCCCACTTAGCGAAGCGTATACACAACCATATTTGTTCAGCGTAAGGATAAAACTAATTATCTGTCAACCATTTACGAAATAAGCACTAGTTGAAAAAAAAACGTTAGATGGCGGACCCTTTACATACCTACTTTTGAAGCTTTCCATCCATAACACGTGATAGATATATGTTCACATCGCCCATCCCTCTTCCAACCATATCCCCTCATATCACCACGCAATTCCCATGATGGCACTGGCACTTATTTCTTCTAACCATTCAGCTGTACAAAAAAAAACATTGTGCGACTAAAAAGTCCTGTCACGCAAATGATGCACTCCATAATACCTATACCCAACCTAGTGTGCTTTGCTTACCTACCTATGGTTGAAGCATACAAAAATAAGACTTTCCAAAACGTTTGTAAACACACATCTGAACCTGTCGCCTGATGCCAGATCTCACCATCGAAACCCCATAAGCTACCCAAAGATATGTTTATTCATAAATTTACAGTTCCGGTCGCCATATTGCCGCCATAAGCAGTTTCACCGCCTATCTGTCGATGAAGGCAGTATGAGCGGCAAACAACAAAAAGTTAGTGCACAGAGCTCGCATGCTAGGATATTGGATATCCACTTAAGGAAAAATTTACACACATACAGCGTGCGAAAAAAAAAACGCTTTTGAATATGTAAAAGAAAAGCAAGCAAAACCCTTCGCTCATTTAATAGAATATGGATGAGAAATAGAGCAGGTGGCAGATCATGCATCCTCCAGCTCCTTTAAATCTGCTTTCTCATCTTTATTTTTATTTTTTTTTATTTTTTAGCTTTCAACATGAATACCCATCTATCGCGTCCCATTTGTTTATATTTGATGTGTGGAATGTGTATCTACATTAATATCTATATCCTTGCGATAGGCTTGGCGCTGCTGCTGCTGCTGCTGGCGGGAAAAGTTTGTTTTATTCGACAGAGTGTGAATCCCTCCAAAGTCGCAGCTCTCAGCTCAGCTTTTTCCCCATTTATTATGCTTTTCTGTTACCATCAGAAGAAGTACTTATCTATATGGCAAAGAAAAATATATCAAGGAGAATTAAGATGGCGTGAGTTGAAGTTGAGTATATCATCGTCAGCAGGTACGCGCGCAAAGACGACACAGCCACACTCAGACTCACACACACACATATCCTGGTTCAGAAGCTCCGCGGAGCATCGGTGAAGCGCTGCAATTATGGATGATTATCTTAACGCTTAACAATGCGAGAAGCATTACAATCAAAAACTTTAACATTCAGCTGGAATTATTTCCTCTCCTTGTCCTTGTCCTTGTCCCTGCTGCAGTTGACTGCTGTAGCTGTTAAAACGAAGAAGACAACGTGGACGAGAATGAGAATGAGGCTGACAGACAGTCTACTATATATAGGAACAACTTGCAACAACAGATGTATAACATCCATAGGAGCCCGCAGGAGCAGTAACTTTAGAAAGAATTTTTCTTCATTTTTCTTCAAAGATTTGTTCACGAGATGGCTTCCCCGCTGACTAGTGGAGCGTTTCTTGAGAAGATTACTTTTAACAAGTTTTTTTCCTCCGAGTACCGTCTACCGAGTCAAGTTACTGCGTAGCTGCGCTTTTCATCCTATAATATCATATTGAACATCCGATCATAGTCATCATCATATTTTCCACGTCATTTTCAGTAACGCTTTGCAAACTATTGGCGGTGGCGGGCGTTCTTTTGCTTTTTCATTGTTTTTGCTGTTGTTTAAACCAAAAGCCGACAACATGCAGGAGATAAGTAAATGCGGGTAGATGACGATGACAGTGATCCATGTGAGGAAACTTTTTTAGCGCGAAGATTTGATTATTTTCATTTATGTTGGGTGTGCGCTAATACGCACCGGTTGAGTTTTGTACAAAATTCAACTTTTCAAGTAAAATGGTCCAGGTCCTGCTAGTTACTTGCTCTTTAACACAAGTATTGGTTTCATGAAAATAAAATTCGATGTTTAAACCAAAATTAAAATTATGATGGTAAATTCCAAAAAAGGTTTTTGGTCATATCGTACGTCTTTTATGATTTTTTTTAATCTGTAGGTAATGTTTAAAGAAATTTTGCAATAATACTGCAATTCAGGTTTTGCATAAAAATATTCACTTAACGGAAACAGTTTTGAAATTTATTCCCGTATATTTATTATCTTGTTAACGACTTGGCCGATTTTTTTATAATTTTTTGCATACATACATCTTCAATGTCTAGCCACATCGAAGCACAAGAGCGAGTTGGTGAGTGCGTTTTAGGCTTAAATATAAGAATCAGATATCTTAACATACAGGGTGTTCCGAAACTCAACGTCAAGCGGGTATCGGGTGATAGGGTTGGTTATACCCGTAGATACCATCAAGCAAAAAATCCATCTCGTTTGGTAAAACCAAGCTAAAACCGATGTTTGAATACAAAAACGCATTATTCACGTAAAAGTGATATGATGTGGACTGAGGTCCTTTTGCAAATAAAAAAACAATAATATTTTTTACGAGTGAGTAAGTAGCAAGTGGAAGGTACACCATTTTGAAATCTTGATAAAATGAGCTATTTTAAAAAAAAATTGTCAGTATTCTGTCAAAAAACTGACAGAAGAATTGATAAATTCATTCTTTTGGTAATTTAGTTAATTTTTTTTTAAATACATACATGAAGTGTCAAAGTTAGCTTACAAAATTTTTTCGAATCATTACTCAGTCAAACTTTATTTTTCTTACAAAACTTACAATATTTACAGACCTAAAAATGTGGCCTAGGGTATCGATTTTCATTGTTTCAAAATATTGCTATTTTTACTTAACCATAAGCGAGATGGATTTTTTTTTTTTTTCTTATTTTTCCCAGTACGGGTATAATCTACCCTATCAACCGGTACCTGCTTGACGTTGAGCTTGGGGACACCCTATACCTATGTTAAATACAGCCAGTTATCAGCAGTTTGAAAACGATGAATTGAAAATTAAATTGCGAGATAAAAGTATAGCCTAGCCAATGGTTCTATAGGTTTTTGATTGTAAATAAAATTCATGGCTGGACGGACGTTCTTTGCTTTCAAAACCTCGTTTTCAAAACATACAGACGGGCAACATACAGACCTATAGTCTCTTTTTAGCATCCTGATAAATGTAGGTGAAAAATGTTATGTAGCCTAACAGCTTCCTAGGGCTTGTAATAAGTCCAAATTAAACTGTCAAACAATTTTGTTTCCAACAATTCCAGCTGATTATGTACCCAGTGACGTATTTTGGAGAAAACTAAGGGGTTATCGCCCCAGGTCCATTCACTTTAGGCGGAAAACCATCCTTTTTAATCAGAATCAAAACTCTTTTTTTCTTTTTTATTAGTAAATATCTAGTTTGTTACAACATTCACTTGTACTTGTCAGACAAGTCTAGTTTTAACAGTAAATTAAAGTTTCTATTCGCGGCCGGCGCGGCGGTGAGAAGGTATTTCAATTTTCAAATTTCATTGGATGAGCTTGGTTTTCAATGCAGGTAGGGTCATTAGAGTAAATTGCATCTAAATTAAATTTAACTCACAGTTTTTTTGTACTTGACATAAAGCAACCCCATCTAAACACTTTTTATATAACCAACCCTCAATATATTCCCATAACTTTTAAAGTTAAAAAAAAAGGTAGGTACCTAGATATGAGCTATGTGAATTATGTGAAATATGCAGCTGCTATTGGATAACTTTTCAACCCCATTGCATGAGCACTCATAGTCATATCCCTGTTGCTGTTGCTCTCTTAAAACTTTTGGGATGAGTATTTAAATAGTTCCTCTGTTCTTTCTATTTTTGTTTTTTTTTTTTTTAACTTTTTGTAATTATTTTATAAAATAAAAACTTTCGCGTTCACATACTTTTACAACTTTACAACAATGGAACTCATTCGCTACACACAAGGAAATAAATTACATTTGCAGAATAAATTGTAATTAAACATGCACCTGAATTGAATTCCTGCATACTTTCGGGGGATGCATGTTACTCTTCGTCGCGTCGGATCCGGTCGTCCTGTGTTTGAATGTTTATTTGACGCTGCTTCCCCGGTCGGATAGGGATATGCAATGCATACAGTATACATATATATATCTATGTTTATACTACATGTAACGGTATTTTAGTGCAGCTGCTTCCAGTTTTAATTACTTTTGAAATTAGATAAAAAATGTTTGTAGTTAGGTTATTCTTTATCATATTTATTTTGCAGCTCGAAAGTTGTTTCTTCAGCTTTTTTTTTTTTTTGTTTTTTTTTTAAACATTTTTGCTTTTGTTAAGTTTTATTTAAACTTTTACTCACTTGGCTTGGCTATGATCGTTTACAATTCTGGAAATTGTTTCAGGTAGGAAGAATGTTCATACTTTATAGCCCCTCTCAGAAAGTAGACTCGTGGGAAGTAGAAGACATTTTGAGAATTATTTTAGTTGTTTTAGTTTTGTTGAAATGGAATTAAATTATTTACCGCGATACCTATACCTGTGTACCTTTACCTACCTTCACTTTCAAATAATATCACAAGGGAATTTCTTAAGCTTTAAATGGACTTCTTGAAGAGTTATTTATCTATAGGAGAAGTGTATGTTCCATTAAGCTTTCTTCTTCGGTCAAAAAAATTAAACAACTGATTTTTTGAAAACTTTCTTTTTTTCTGTAAAATAAAATATCATTATTGATTACGTTGCTTAAAGGTTATTCACAAAACCGAAGAAGTTTTGAGATACCAAAAAAATTATGTAATTATAAAATTAACTCGGAAAAATGTTTTTAAACTCCCCAAACTCCAAGTTTCTACCAATATAAGACCAAAGTTCTGTAAAAGTTTATAAAACAAAATACAATCAATAGAAATTGGAGCAGTTTTGGGGAATAAACGAACAGACTCAATAATAATATGTCTGTTATGAGGTTGTCAAAAGGTGTTTTTAAGAGCTCTCAAAGTGTGGGAATAATTGGCCTAAGACTCTAATATCATTGTCATTAGCCACATGTCACGTCTTTGGATCATAATTTGTATATTTACTCGTTAAATCCAAACCGTTTGGTACGTTTGTACTTACCGAATCGCAACATATAAACATAAAAGCTATCAACCGCAAGGCAATATCGAGAATATTTAAAGCAGGTAAAACAGAAAGTCATAAGATTTATTTCGTATGAAATGTTATTGCACTTCAGTAGGTATTTTCGATGTACTTTAAATATTTAATTTATCATACAATCATTTTTGTAATATAAACAAATTTAAAAATTATCAAATCTTTAAACAAAGAAAAACACGTATACAAATTATACATATTTCATTTTCCCCCAGATTAGATCCGGATGTACGAAAATACATATTGCAAAAACAACTCAAGATCCAGCTTTGCTTTTGGATTTGGATTTGCAAATCCATTTTTGAACACACACCCAAAATTAGTTTTAACGGTGACGAGTAGATAGCTTTTGGAGTACAAAAAAAAAACAACGAAAGCAGCAAAATAAATGCACAAAAGGTAACAATGTTATGGGTATATAACACTGTGATCCTGTTTGTTTTATTATCATGATCTGATCCGGATCAGATCTGGAGGATAATAAAATGCAGCTATTGATCTGGAAAAAACTGTTATAACAAATTTTTAAATTTTAAATATTTTAACGGTAACGTTTTTGAACTCAAATATAGATTCATGCCATCTGTATTTCAATTGTGTAAAAGGTAAAACTATTCTAGACACAACTCCAATAACCATTTCGTTAAGTTTTCATCACAAATGAGGTTCGCAACTTTACTTTTAAAGCTTAATACAGTGTAATACAAAAGTAATGAGCCTTAAATTAAATTATTTACTTAACGTGTTTTTAATAAATATAGAATAAATATTAATTGATTATCTCTTTTTACTGATTTTCAAAATTTAAAAAAAAAACACGCTAAAACTGTTCTTCTAACAAAAAATAAAATAGATTTTTTGAATATACATATTTCCAAATACTTAAGCTATTTATTTTCTTTGAAAATAAAATAAATTAAGAACCTCTTTTGTTAATACATATTAACAAAAAAACAACACCATAATTTCTTATAAATAATTAAATTTTTATTTAAAAAATATATTATGTACATACATCCATTTAACAATAACAATTTATATTTTATTTTATAAAATTTGAATATGCAAACTTATAATTAGATTAAAGTTTATATTAAAATTGTTTTTTTTTTTTTTTAAAATACATAAAATTTGATTTGAACTTTGAAACACTTAAATACAATACTGTTTTTGTTTTTATCTAATAACACAATCTGTATAAGGTACTAAATTGTTTCGTAGCTCTAGACAGCTCACTTTCATACGCCTCATTGAAAACTCTCATCACATTATTACCTCTGTTTTTGTAGTAATTTCTATCAATTCACTTCAACATTGTTTTCTCGGATTTTCTTATAAAATTCGAATACCTCATCAACCATATCATACTTTATCAAATCAAGAACAATTCCGGTTAACCGTCTCTTGAATACCGGTATTGTCTTCTCATTTAATATTTCAAATTCATCCACCAGAACTCGGCTCTTCTTTTCCATTTCTAAAACAAGGTTATTGTTTTGCTCTCGATTTCTGTCCTCAGAGTCAGATCCTTCTGAAGAAAGCTCATGTATCGCCTCGGAGACCTCATCCAAATCTGGTAGATCACTTGAATCACAAATGAAAAACGGAACCGAAAATATCGCCATGCAGAAACCATAAGAACCATAAGTTTTCAGGTGACCATTTAAAACTGTTCTCGGGTAAATGACCTCAGGATCCAAGTTAAAGAGTCGCAAGTGGTCTGATAGGGTTTTATGATAAACATTAATGAATTCATCAAAATGGGCATCACGAAGTTCCTTTTCAGTGCAGGCAAAGAGATAGTGTACAATGTCTAGGACTGGAGAGGCATATCGGGACATCTGGAAGTCGATAAGTTTTGCATCTGTTGGGTTGTTATATTCCTGAAAGAAATCAATATAAGGTTAAAAAGAAAGTTTTAGAATTTTTATAAGAGGACAATATTATTTGTTAATTGTCTAGTATATAAATGTTAAAGATAATCATTATTACACTTGCGGTTTTTAGAACTTATTTTGGAAAAAAATGGAGTATACCTACAAAATTTACAAATTGCACTAAAAGGGGAGTTTTTAAAGCTTTCATTTTATGTTCTTTTGAAACAATCTTTGAAAAATAAACCTAACTGCTAGAGAAATACAATTCTATTTTTTTTTAATATATTTATTTGCTATGATACAAAAACCGCTTTAAATAACTCAAAATATTTATCTCACAAATTGCAGAGGCACGTTTGGGTGCGATAAAAACCCCAAATCAATTCTATGCTAATCACCTACATCAAGGCTAAGTCATTATTGACTGTTGCATAAACTTCTAGCATTCTTATCAACGCAAAAACAATATTTCAAATAAATAAAAGCCTGCAACGCAATCGTAAAACCATGAAAACAGCGATAAGATTCTCCATTCACCGGAATTCGGAAGATCTCTTGTTAAAGAGTGACAGCAAAAAACAAAGCAAACAAAGCTCGACACCACCTACAAAACTAAATCAAACTAGTTTAAAGAGTATATTCGCCCCTTGGAGTTTAGAAACTATACAGTGTCTTTATTATCACGAAAACGCAGCTGCTTTGATACGCACTCTTATCAAAACTAGGTTAAACACTATTTCTACCCCTGCGAAGGCTTTAATGCGCATACATAAATACATATAAAAATATAAAATGTTGGTACTTACGTCATAGCGATAGAGAATGTTATTGTTCCAAAAGTCGCCATGACAGATCACCGAATAGGGTGCACATTCACCTCCATCGACAGCTTTCAAACCGATTTCCTTGAATGTATCCTCGAAAATTTGCACTATTTTTAAAAGTTCTGTTCGATTAGATCGATGCTTATCATCAGCGATCATTGACTTTGTGAGGCGAACGTATTTCTTGGCGAATTCTACAGTAACCTGGTCCATGGTTGGTGTGTAAAGATTGTCATCGAAACGAATTTCTCCGATGAGCTTTTCAAACAGCTTTGGTTTCTTGGCTTGTGTGACGAATGACATTGCGTGATATTTTGCCAAAGCTTTCAATGCTGATATGGCTAGTTCAAAAGTTGGCAAATTTGAGCGGGAATTCCGGCCGAATCCTCCCTGAATTAAATCTTCAAATATGAAAAACTCCTCAAGATTCTTGAGTGATGCGTGATAAACTTTTGGCACAGCGTTGAAAGCTTTTTCCACTGGGATCCTCTCTTCCTCTTGAATTTCTTGAAAAGCTTGAAGAACATTATTGTACATGAAGAACTCGCGTTTGTAGTAATCAGCTACTCTCATGTGAATCCTGCGGGCCGCATTGGAAGGAGCTATCTTGAACACACAATAAAATGGATCCCGCGATTTTTTCGGACAACTGATCTTGGCCTGCAACACCAACCCGTACGAGTTCTCACCGATACCAGCTAATTGATTTGTCTCCAAAATGAACTCATTATGAAAACCTTGTTGTTTCACGATATCTGCTATTGCTTCCAGCAAACCTGATGGTAGTACCTCTGAAGTCATCTTTTTTCCGACAGGTTTTGATGTATTCTCTTTTTTGCAGAATTGTGTTGCCTTTCTAATGGTTGAACACTGACTGATAGCTCTTCGAAACATTTATTAAGCTTTTATACACGTTGTGTTTAGATTCTATTTTTAACTAATCTCAAGTATCTAATGCCGATTGAGCGCCAACGACGTTGTATATCAAAATCAGTGATGCACTTACGACCGTAAGTGTGTATCCGCAGGGGTGGCTTTTGGGAGTATAAGTAACCAAGTTTAGAACTTTTAGAATAAAGCTTTTTCCGCGGAGGGCATTAGTGCTATCAATTCTAGTGCACTCAGATACCAAGGTGCGGTGAATTCAATATTGAAGGTGTCAATAGTGCTTGTTGTAACCAAAGGGTTGACGCGCAGTTAGTTCGACGTGGCCTACAAATAGAGGAAATAATTGTAATATTGCACTCGGATAAGAATACTTCTGAGAGGGTTCAATGAACTTATGGATATTTATATGATTAGAAACAAATTGTTATTGTGTACGTTTGCAAGGTCGTTTAGTGTAGAAATTATATTTCGTTTATGAATTTGTTGTTATTTGGAGAGGATTTTGAACTCAAGCATTTTGTTGAATGAATTAAAGCTTTTTTTTTCGTTGGTTTGGGTAGCTTTCGGAATAATATTGCTTGTTTACGTTTGGTGAAGAAACGATTGTAGGGTGAATGATTGACTGAAGGTCAGTGTTACACACAATGATGTAACTTGGCGGCATTAACTTGTGGAGAGTAGATAAACAAAAAGAGATTTTTTCTGTGTGGGTGTAATTACGAGAGGGATGTCGAATGTAATTTGCTTTAAGAAAATTGCGTAGTTTTAGTAAATTTTTGCTCAATAAACAAGTTTGTTTTTTAAGGTTCATTGGACTTTACACTACACTTTACCTTTGTATTTTTCGTATTTAACTAAATAACAAAACCAATGATGTGCTCCCTGATTGATGCCATGTCACGCTTGCCGTTGCTAATAAAATCTTAACAGAACTGCGTCACACTTTTTGGGTCTTATTAAGCAGCTGATTTTGAGACAAATATGCTTTAAAATAAAACATTTTTTTTTATTTAATGGCTTCAAAAATTTTTTTTTTAAATAAGTAGGTATGTAGCCGTTTAGACTTGACTGGCTTTTATCGCCACTAGCTGTTATGGTTTTCTGAGTAGATTAGATTTAATTTAATAGGTATGTACCTGCTTATGTAACTTAAAAAAAAAATTAAATACACTTCTACTTCAGTGTAAACCAAGTGTAAAGCATTATACCTACCTACTACATCACTGACACCGAGTAAGTAGGCATAAACCAATCAACGAACACATCTATTTTAAAATCTCTCTTAAGGTAGAACTAGAATAGGCTGGAGCCTATGTGATGTGATATAAATTAATTAAAAGAAAACTTAAAATTTTACTTCATCACTCATTCATAAATCAGAAAAAAGTCGAAATCTTAGCAACAAACGCCAAATTCTTTTTAGTTTGCTTTCACCATTTTGATTTTTGCATCCATCCACTTACGAATGAGCGGTCGATGAGCGCTCTTCACGTCCGACGGCAAAAGTTAACGAAAACTAGACGAACAGTACCAAATCGCAATTATGGGCACAAGATATAAATTCTTTGTATTCGCTCGGTTTCGTACGACCACTTGCGTGGCCTTCCGACTATTCTAGTTCCACCTTTACAATGACAGTTGACAACGACAACCTGTCAAAATGACAGTCCGATATTTCATATTCAATTTTCTCTGGAATTATTCTGCTGCTTGTGCTTTAATTATTTGTACCTATACCTATTCGTAATTAAAATAAAAAAAATCTCAAGTGATTAAATGGTCAAAGTAAAAATATTCATTATTATTCCATTTTCTATGATTTTAAACAAATAAATTCATTGAACTTTAGTTGACAAAATGACATTCTATAAAATATAAAAAAAGGTTGATGTTTGATTGTTTTTTTTTTACTAGAAAAATTTGCCCATGTTTTAATATTTATTTATTTTTAATGTTTTTTCATGCCTCCACTGGACATCAACATCACAACCACAATGCAATCCATAATCTGAGTTGAATGGATAATGTCACCACATGACATGGATTTTTGTGCCTCCATTGGTTTTTTTCTCGACATGTTCATAATCCGAGCATCGTTCATGCCCATTGGAGGCGTTAGAAAACAGGTCAACACTCAACAGATCCGATTTAACTTGACTTGGAATTTTGAACCGGCAACAGGTCCATTTGCATGAGCTATAGGTACTAAAGCATTGGTTTTAAGTGTGGTCGTTTGGTAGTATGTTATTCCTCTAAGTGAAAAAAATCTATCACTGCAGATAAATGGAACAGTATTTTTTTCTGATAAAATAAAGTTGAATGTAAAAGGGTTTTTCTGGTGCCGGTATGAAATTAATTCACATTTGGGGTTTATAAGTCGTTTCATACAGTTTGATTCGCACAAGACAAAAAGCTAAAGCGTATAAGATGGGTCGAGAAAATAACAAAATCATTTTGGAGGGTTTCGTAAAACACTGACAATATTAAAAACAACGGCAACGTACTTACAGTATTATGCCATAGGAAGATATGTTTTTTTAAAGCCAGAAATCGATTCTTTCATTTTCTTTTAAGTTAAATAGGTACAGTCAAACTTCTTTATAATGAACTTCTTTATAACGTAATTCTCTCTATAGCGAATATCATTTTGTTCCCCTAGCAGTATTTATAAACAAAATAACTTCTATATTATAACGAATCTTGTATAAAGCTTCTTTATAACGAAGCAATTTTGTGTTCCCTTGAAGGTTCGTTATAAAGAAGTTTGACTGTATTTTAATTGGTATTTTTTGAAAAATTATTTTTCCAACTTAAAATCTTGTTTTAAAAAGTTGTTTAAACTGACTTTTTTTAAATTTGTAAGTTATTAAGTAGGCACGACCTATTTTTATTTTTAATATTCACTTCAATGCTTAATGGAGGCTCCGAGCGGCTTAGCTGAATAGGTTTACCTAAAGGTAAGTAGGTAGGTACCTACATAGACTTTAAAAGTACGGGAAATCCAGCCGTGCACGCATTATTTAAATAGGTACCTATGTAGGTAGGTAGGTACGAATATGTACCTAATTACATATACATATGTTGTAAGAAATTTTTCCTACAATGAGGATAATATTGTCCCACATACTTAACTACCTACGATTTTCACAAACAAGACTTTGAATAATATTTAGAAGATATGTTATTGGTTCTACCAACTTGGTAGGTACCTAACCTATGTATCCCTTCATGTACCTATGCAGATAACACTACCTACATATTATGTTCATTATGTAGTTAAAACGGTCCATAAAATAGTAAGGCGCGCAGTAGGTAGATTGTAGGTATCTATCTAAACGCAATTAAATTACAAATCATTCACTGCTCTTAGCTTCAGTAAATCAAAAAAATATTAAAACATTATTTGAAGTTAAAGGATAAGTTTGTTCTTTTGTAAATAATTTAATTGCATCAACAGCCCTATTCTGCTAAACGTTCGCGTGAACATTGGCATTCTGCTATCAGCGGGAAGGAAATGATTGTTCCATAATGCCTATTAATTGCGATAAAAATAAAATGAATGCAATGAAATTCTCTTTAGAATTTCAAAAATAAAGAACTGGTTAAGATTTGCATTCGAAAGACATAAGTTTTAAATAAATGATTTGAAGAAAATTGAATAAAACATTCACGTGAATCGAAAGATTCGATCGAATCGTTTAGCAGAATAGGGCTGTATAAGTTACAACTAAAAAATAGACCTATACTTCTAATAGCAGGAGGTAACGTAAATAGCTTCAAAACCAATGGTTAATCAGTTCATACACCTACCTTACTTATAATTACGGTGTCAATGAACCTCCTATCTCCTAATCAATTAAAATGTCTGGGTTTGGTATTAATAGCCCATATCACAAATTTCGCCCAATCGAAAAGCTTTTGCAGTGCAAACTAAAATACCTATACCATAAAAATTTGTTCGAAGCGAGAGAAGCAGAGAACATGAACCAACGGCATGATTTCCACCTAGGGAACCTAACTACAATCTCGATACATACATACATTATTTATACATTACATACATAATTTATATGTACATACATATCTTCCTACCTACATACATAATATTTTATTTTTCTTATCGTTGATTTGCACCATAAGTTCATCCACCTTTTGACCATGAACGGCTTATTTATCAGTCAGTCTGCTTCATTTTTTATACAAACCCCCAACGCCAGCGCCAGACCCACTTGATGATGACATAACTTGCGTTTATTCAATTTCCTCGTTCATCTTGCACACCACCGCACCGCACCGGACCAAACATCTTACCACCTGCACCTGGCATCGCAAGTTGAATGCACTTTGTGGCTCGTGGGTATGATTGTGACGTAAACGCCTCACTCAACTCGCTAATTACACCAACATCAAGCGCAATAACTCTTCAGTGGCAGTGGGTGACCTCGAATGATATAAGGTGTGAGCTGTGAGGCAGGGAAAGAACTAAGGAGGGAGCTTTATTTATTCTAATCGATTCTATTTGCGCACGATCGTTGATAGTTTCCTGAATTAAAAGATAAATCGTGCAAATAAATAGCAATGATATCATCTTTTCTCCAAGCAAATGCTCGTTTGAAAAGTTAATGACATTGCAATTGAGTCGACCTTGAGGTAAACTACAACAACACAATAAAGTCGTACATACCATGTTGTATTGCTGACGCTAAAGTGCAGAGAAGGAACTTTTTTTTTATTCAACATGCTTGTATTGTGTGTGTAATGTGTATCCACAATATGAAGAGCTTTTGCAATCTAGGGCAGTAGCCCAGTGGGGAATCGAGTCACGCTCGCTCGTAAATAAAAAATAACCAAAGGCGGAAGCAAAATATTGTGTGGAATTTGTAAAAGCTTTTTTCATATATTTTTTTGTAAGTTTGATGGGAATTGGGAAAAGAGGGATTTTTTGTCGCGATCTGCATCGAAGTTGAGTCAAATAATTATTATTAAGAAATAAAAGTTAACTTTTGATTTTTCGGTTATTAATTAATTTTATAAGTCAGAAGGTGTCTCTTTTGAAAGTCATCTAAGTCGATTTTCTAAACAAAAATCCATATAACCTGTTGAATTAAAAAATTCATTGATGGTGGATTAAGATTGATGTTCATGCAAGTTCTGCAAAAAAAAAGGGGATGTTAGACATAAAATTGACATTTCTTCAATAGAGAGAAAAAACCGAAATACAGAGATATTGGCCGAGTTCAACGCACATCTGAATATTCAGAATTCTGAATTTTTGAAGCTCTTGATTGGCCAGCTGTCAGAAAAAGTTCTGAAAATTCAGATGACTTCTGACAGCCGGCCATTGGCCAATCAAGAGCTTCAAAAATTCAGAATTATATATATTTTTTATATGCAATGATGCAGATACGTACATACATACATAAAAATCCCTCATAACATCAATACAAAATTATTATTAACCTTAGGCTACGAACGCACTTGCGAATTTGTATGACCACAATTTTTTTATTCGCAAAGGCAGAAAATCGCAAGCGCCTAGCCTAGCCTAGCCTCATTCTTAAGTTTTTACTTGCGAATATATGTAGGTACTAAGTAAGGGTGATTTTTTAAGAGGTTTAGAACTTTTTAAAAAAAAAAAAACACAAAAAATTCGAAAAAATGAATGAAATATTTATTTGAATCGATAGTTTGAACCTTGGAATTTAATGTTTAAAGATAATTTCATGCAAATGTTGACCGCGGCTGCGTCTCAGGTAGCCCATCCGCTGAGTCCAATTTTGGCATACTCTTTCACACATAACGGCCGGTATCTCACGAATGAATGCATGGATGTTGGCTTCCAGTGCGTCAATCGAAGCGGGCTTGTCCCTATAGATATTAGCCTTGACATACCCCCACAAAAAATAATCTAATGGTGTCAAATCGCACGATCTAGGCGGCCAATTGACCGGACCGAAACGTGAAATTAACTGTTCACCAAACTCGCCTCGCAATTGCGCCATTGTTTCGCGTGCTGTGTGGCATGTGGCACCGTCTTGTTGAAACCACATATCATGCAAGTCAAGAACTTCCATTTCGGGCAAAAAAAAGTTTGTTATCATCGCTCGGTAGCGTTCACCATTGACAGTAACGCTGCGATTCGCATCATCTTTGAAGAAATAGGGCCAATAATGCCGCCGGCCCATAAACCGCACCAAACAGTGGCTTTTTCGGGATGCATTGGTAGCTGTTGCAATGCTTCTGGCTGATCTTCACTCCAAATGCGGCAATTTCGCTTATTTACGTACCCATTCAACCAAAAATGAGCCTCATCGCTGAACACAAGCAGCGCGCGATGAACATTTCGAACCGAGCACGAATTTTGATAGTAAAATTCAATAATTTGCAAGCGTTGTTCATTTGTAAGATGATCCATGGTTAAATTGCAAACCAAACTGAAGCTGTTTGACAGTGACACAAGGTACTAAACACACGTCAGCTGTCAAAACCAGTGTTGCCAAAACCAAACCAGCTAAAAAATCACCCAAGTTATGTATACGTACAAAAAATCGAACTCGAGATTTTGATCAAACTTGATAATACGATGATAGCGAAGACAAAAAAGTGGGTCTCGCAAAAACGTCCGTCTGTTTGTCTGTCTGTATGTCTGTCTGTTTGTCTGTCGGTTCGACTATAGCCTAAAAGGATGGGTCGATTTTCTTTAAACTTGGTACCTAGCGTTTTTTGGACATTCCCCCCACCTGTTTTTTTCTCTTTTTTTTGGACCAAAACTAACAGTAGCTGTCATACAAAATTTCTTGGCCAAAAAGCAAAAACTTATTTTTCTCAAATCCAGCGCTAACGAATTTGTTTGCCGTTTAATACAAAAAATGGTTCTGAAAAATGGTTTGTAATCGTACCTCCCAAAGAACCATTTTTTTGATTTTCGCTTTTCTCGAAAACGGTTAAACTGATTCTGATCAATTTTCTTATGCAGAATTATTGACACATTCTAAATAATATTGTGTACCAAAATTTTCAAAAAAAATATTTTTTAGATTTTTAAAAAAAAGTTTGAAATTTTTTTTTTGAAAACTCAATATTTCAAAAACGCCTGTCGATTTTTATTAATTTTGGTAAATAGCAGCTTTTTAACTTTATCTAGAAGATTTTTGACAAAAATTATTCTAATACCCAAAAATACTCTCAAATCCGTTAAGAAAAATATTTTTTTCTCAAAAACAACTCCTACGATTTTGATAAAAGTTTGTTTGTCTGTTAAAATTAGTACGATCTACCATTTAAAATTTTTAAATTTTAAATTTTACGTTTATTAACAGTACCTACCTCTCAGAACGGTTTCATTGATTTTCGACTATCTCAATATATGATCAACCGAACGATCACTGTTTTTTGCACGAACGATCACTGTTTTAGGTGTGTTCAGCTCAAGTCTTCATTCGTTTGCATTTCAGTTTAGTTCCACTGTGTTGCATAATGCTAGATTTACACGACTGACAAATTGGCAGTTTTTTGTCAGTAAACTGCCAAAAGCATTTGTCAGTAAACTGCCAAAAGCATTTGTCAGTAAACTGCCAAAAAAATAAATTTTTCCATTCTTTTGCCAGTTTTGTTGGCAGTTAACTGACAGACTACTGCCGATTTGTCAGTCTTATAAATCCAGCATAAGTCTATACCTAGCTCTTACAGCGATGCCGTAGTATAGGTATACATACCTTATTAATCGTTTCAAATGAGGAATTTGTTTTTTGTGGAGTGTCGTAGTGGTAGGTCGCACTGATTTGAAAAAAAAAACCTTTCCCATAAGGCCTGGCCCGACTATACTTAGTTAAAAATTGTTTAAAACTAAGAACATTTTAGTAAAGAGCTTTAAAGTTAGTAAATTGTTAACCGTAGTATCATACTAACACCTTAACATAAGGCTGTTTTACAATTTTGCCGCATTGCTTCTACAGGTATTTTATATGATCTAAGTACATTTATGTGGTTTGCAATTTTTCGTTCACTGTATCTAATGGCTAGGTTCCTTTTTAGCAAAATCCAAGGTCGCTTTATAATTGACATAATAACCCACCAAACTATTTTTTGTGTTTTTTTTTTCGATGGAAAAAAAACAACAAAAACAAACTGCGTCTCACAATTCTAAGAACATTCTCAAAAGAACACAAATCGCATGAATAATGAAGAATAAGATGACGAGAGCACCGCAAAAAGTCCGAAATATAGCTAAGTATAACGCATTTGTCCTACCTTTCAACCAAAAGACCCAACATAACAATCCTCTTTTTTTTTGCTACCTTGAAAATCTCTAAGACGCATAAACCTACCTGGCGAATGTTGATACGACCAGAAAATTGTAAACACATTTTAGATGAAATTTGATAGTTTGGTTATGTGCAGTTGAGTGTTTGAAGGTCAAACTATTATTATGATGAAAAAAAAAAAACATTGAATTGTATCCGAAATTTGTTGATAAACGTTTGGCACATTAAATGCGCATTTCAAAGAATACACGTAGTTACAGTCGGCACCTCTTAACTGCAACGGAAATTTGCAAAAAAAAAAATTTCTTGACTCATTATGGCCGATATCGTACAAAAACTTTAATATATCTATGTATGTATTGTATATGCCTCTGCGTATTAACCTCAGCCTGGACCTCAATACTTGTACGCAATAACCGATATTTCTTTATTCCTAATTGAGGAACCTTTTGAGTGTTCTAACTAGCTTTCCAGTTTTCGGGGATTTTCAGCTAACCGATAATTTTAGATAATTTCCTATATAAAAAAAAACTGCTTTATAAATTTTGTATTTCATACATATTTACATATATGTTAGTAACGGGTGATTTTTTAGCTGGTTTGGTTTTGGCAACACTGGTTTTGACAGCTGACGTGTGTTTAGTACCTTGTGTCACTGTCAAACAGCTTCAGTTTGGTTTGCAATTTAACCATGGATCGTCTTACAAATGAAAAACGCTTGCAAATTATTGAATTTTACTATCAAAATTCGTGCTCGGTTCGAAATGTTCATCGCGCGCTGCTTGTGTTCAGCGATGAGGCTCATTTTTGGTTGAATGGGTACGTAAATAAGCAAAATTGCCGCATTTGGAGTGAAGATCAGCCAGAAGCATTGCAACAGCTACCAATGCATCCCGAAAAAGCCACTGTTTGGTGCGGTTTATGGGCCGGCGGCATTATTGGGCCATATTTCTCCAAAGATGATGCGAATCGCAGCGTTACTGTCAATGGTGAACGCTACCGAGCGATGATAACAAACTTTTTTTTGCCCGAAATGGAAGTTCTTGACTTGAATGATATTTGGTTTCAACAAGACGGTGCCACATGCCACACAGCACGCGAAACAATGGCGCAATTGCGAGGCGAGTTTGGTGAACAGTTAATTTCACGTTTCGGGCCGGTCAATTGGCCGCCTAGATCGTGCGATTTGACACCATTAGATTATTTTTTGTGGGGGTATGTCAAGGCTAATGTCTATAGGGACAAGCCCGCTTCGATTGACGCACTGGAAGCCAACATCGATGCATTCATTCGTGAGATACCGGCCGATATGTGTGAAAGAGTATGCCAAAATTGGACTCAGCGGATGGGCTACCTGAGACGCAGCCGCGGTCAACATTTGCATGAAATTATCTTTAAACATTAAATTGCAAGGTTCAAACTATCGATTCAAATAAATATTTCATTCATTTTTTTGAATTTTTTGTGTTTTTTTTTTTAAAAAAGTTCTAAACCTCTTAAAAAATCACCCATTAGTTTAGTTTTTTTTTTAAGCCGGCATATATGTATATTTATCACTTTGGATGTGAATATTTCGAGAAGCAAAGCCTGCAGAATTTTTTGGTTTAAATCGGCGGAAAGGCCGATTTCGTGAACCAAGCCTCGAACAATTTTTTGGTTTTCAATTTTAGAAAGGTCTTGGAAATATAATAAACAATTTTAAAAATCGCAACCAATATCGAGGCTCTATTGCGGAACTATCGGTATCCAACACACAAACACTTTTAAATGTTTTGGACAGAAATCCAGTAAAATCGTTAAATCACTTCTGATGAAAATATTTCGAGAACCACGCCTTCCACGCGCTTTTGGCTTAGATGCGCGGATAAAGTTTAAAAATACCTTTCTTTTGATGTATAGCTCGATGGGCTTCGGAAACATTTTTTAAAAGTCGAAAAAAAGTAGCAAGGGGTTATAGTCCATCATTTTTTTTTTCAAAAATCAATGAAAAAATGTTTGTCAATATTTGTTGAAATCAATCCTTTTTCACTATTTTTACTTCAAATTTTCGACTTTCGGTAGGAATGGAACAGTTCCAAGATTCAACCGAAGACGACAATTATCGCGATTAAGTTTACGTATATATAAAAAATTCTCAAAAAATTTTCTCATCAAATTTCTAATTTCAGATAACCGATTTTTGTCAGCTTATAGTGAAGTGCATTTAAGCGAAGTTGACTGTTTTTTACAAAGTTAGAACCTCATCATATTAAAGCGTTTTGTACAACTTTTATACAAAAGTACAAATAAGCGAACTTCTTGCCTTCAAATTTATTTTTTGATAATAATCCAAGTAGGTACATACATATATGTAGGTATACCTATAGGTTTATTTCGTATTTCGTTAAATCAAATAACTCCATTTTCATTGATGTAAAATTGTATAATTATTGATAAATGCAAAGAAAGTAGAATGGAACTTACCTTATCGGTGGAGGTCACTATCCTTTGTTAGATGTCTGTTCTCACTTTATACAAACAAAAATTATTAAGCTAACAATTATTCCATATATACATATGTACTATGAAGTGATTAGGGCGTCTAGAACTTCCCAGTAATATGACCCATATTTTGAAGACAAACATGCAAAAACAAAGAATAGGAACGCTTTTTTGGACATGAGGCGATATAATGATTAGATGGATGAATGCTTGGATGCTTGGATGGAATTACGTCTCACATTGCCGAATGATCATGTGAGAATCTTATAAAAGTGTAAATGCACTCACTATATAGGTAGGTAGGTACAACATAATTTATTATTGATCTTTAATTTTTAGACATAGTTTAATCTTTTCCGTTTTAAATTCATTCACATATTGTACAAGAACATTACAAAAATAAAATAATGTTATAATTTTGTATTGATTCTAAGTTTTATAATTATTGAATTAAAATTAAAAAAAAAAAAAAAAAAAACAAACAAGAACATTAAGCTAAAACAACGAAAAAGCAACTGAGTTGTAAGCTGCTAATTGTGTTAGCGGGACCCTTTTATAATAAAAAATCAGTTTGTTTGCTTTGGTTGCAGAAAAAAGGGAACCAACAAAATTAAGAAAATGTGTAAGTAGGGTGTGTGTTATACACAGAAACACTTCACACACACTCGCGAAAAGTGTTACATTTTTGGTCAAAAAGTATGACGAATACTATGGATGAAGCGTATGGTCAAAATCTCTTTGGGTGAATGGTTAAGGTTGTTAAGTCAAGAAGTTAGGTAGTGCTGAGCCAAATTTAAGTTAGGTGCAGCTTATTGTAGGTATAAAGAAGAGAAATTTTTGGGAAGCTTGCTTGAGTTAGTAGATGATGATGATAGCAGGGAGTAGGAGTGAGCATGGCAGCACATGTTTTAACGGTTCTTATATTAAATATAAATATTAAAATAATTAACCATTCAAAATGTAGAAGGTGAAACATAAAGAAAGGCTAAATTTCGGTTCTCATCTTTCTTCCGACCAGGTAGGTATCTAATTACTTGATAATGTATACAATATGCGTAGGTAATAAATGTTATCTACATACCTACTTGTATAAACTTACTCTAATTCGATGTTTGTCTGTTTTATCGAGCTCTAAGTGTCGCATTAGACGCATTAGGAGCAAGTGAATCCAAATTTATTTTTCCCTTAGAACTTTAACACCAAAAATGATAAATTTTTCGGCCGAATCCTGCTCACGTAACTGAGATTGCTCAGGTCTACGAGATCTCATTTTGGTGAACATGTCTATACTCTGTCCAACAAAAATCGGCAGTGTAGGGCAGTGGATTGGATAAAATCTGTCCTTCATTAAAGCTTTCACAGGGTTGTCGTAGTGTACACGATAACACTCATCATTAAAAGCTTTTTCTTAGAGCTCGAAAATCAAAAGCACCTTAACAGAAAGTCAAGGAAAAAAAGCTGAACGAATTACCAAATGGACACGGGTAACTCTGAATGTACATCAACCAGCAGCCAATTGCCATTGGCCACAGCAATTCAGTGCACACTGCACACTCTTACTATTGGAAACTCACGGGCGGGCAAACACTTTTTGTGGAGGAGTTAGGTATTTCAATTTAATACCGTGTACAAATATGGCACACTATACTGATTTTGAAAAAGCGTTCCCATAAGCCGTGCACTGCCTATTTTTGCTGGACAGAGTATAGTAGTAATTTTCTAAAAACAAATCCTAAAATACAATATTACAATATTATTTCAAAATTAATCATCAACCCGTTTTTTTGAAAATTTATTTTCAACTAGCTGGCTTCGCATAAAAATTACAAAAAGAAAATACAAGATAAATATTCAAGCTACAATTTGTAATTGATTACTACATAACTTCACGTTATGAATGATGAAATTTGTAAAAATATGATCATCTAAGTAAGTCTAACCTTTATTACTTTCCCAACACAGAAAGAATTTTTAAAATCAAAAACCATTTTGTTGTGTTTACCCCATATTTCAATCTATAAATATCAAATTTTTAAAAATAAACTTTCTAACAGAAACAGACTTTTTTAAAATCGGATATCCTTCTCTGTTTCCCACTTACCCTATTAATATCAATTTTTTGAAAAAAATAATTCCTAAAGCCATCGCATAAAAATATACCTTTTTTAATTCGAATACAACCTTTATTTTTACCCCACTTCACCCTATAAGTACCAAGTTTTTGAAAAAAAAAAATACCCTAAAGCCATTAACTAAAAATGACCTTTCAAACACCAAACGAATTTCTAAAATAAGACAAATTTTGTATTTGTTAACCCATTTCACCCTACAAATAACAAAATTTGTAATAGAAAATCCCTAAAGCCATTTCCTGAGAAAAATCAAAAAATAAGGACATATTTTTTAATTTTTACCCCATTTCACCACACTAATAGCAAAATTAAAAAAAAAAAAAATACATCCTTGAAGCCATTTCCTATGAATAATCTTTTAAACTCAAGTAGAGTTTTTTCAACCGGATACGTTATTTTCATTTTACCCCATTTCATCCTAAAAAGTGAATTTTTCCGATATTTTACCTGATAGTTATTCTGAGCAAAATAAGATTTACCTTTGGCGATTTGAACACAATATGTAGGAGGTACCTATTGGTATAGATACTAGTGAATTTCGGCTATAAGAAAATATTTTGTTAATATATTTTAGATAATGTAAAAATCCGCTTGTTGCCAAGTTTTGAAAAATTGAGTTTTCAAAAATAAATTTTTTTTAAATCCATTAAACCATAATATTGTAATATTTTTTTAGAAGAGTGCTTTTCCAGCCTAAAGTGGAAGAAATATGCCCCTCCCTCACGATTTTGTTCTTGCCTTGAACTCACCTACACGCTCGCTTGTATTGTTGCATCAAAACTTATACAAATTTTATATTTACATATATTGAAGGCGGGGGTGAAATAAAAAAACCTTAAAATAGCGAAATAGTTTTTTAACATTTCAAACCGAATGTTGGCTCTCCAAGACTATATACATACACAAAATGTCCCATTTAAGGGCTTATACAAACATACATACATAAATACAAATACATACAAAGGTACTTAATATAAATTTAGATACACATATTAAAAAGGAAGTTAATTTTGATTTTAGAATTTTATTATTTTGGGCGCCCAAATATGTACATATGTAGTAAGGGAGGTGATCAATAGATTAAGTAGCTCTAGCTACCTTTGTATTATTTTTAGCGGCTTTTGAAGAAGTGAATTCTACTAACAATAGCTTAAGGTCAAACATTAGGTCGGACAGGTTTTCAGGTTTAGGTCAAAAATTCAACTGTAGTATGGCCATAACAATCTCCAAAAACTAGTTCAATCAGCGGTTTTCTTTATAGATACCTATTTGGATAAAAAAAAAATCAAATTTTCAACTCAATACTTCAAAGATGCCAATTAAATGACAATATCAAATGTCAATTGCACTTGATAGTTTTCTCCTAAATACAGATTTTAGACCATTTACACGCGATGATGTCAAAAATCGTAAGAAAAAAGCTTAGACATCACATTTTACTTTCATAATTTCATGTGTGCTTTCTTTCTTTTAATTGCCAGAAAACGTAGACATTCAAAAAAGAGAGTTTTAACATCCAAGTCTCAGCTTTAACAAAAGGTGTAAATAACTTTTTGTAAACCCACTGATTTCATAAAAAAAAAAAGACATACAGAATTCATCTCCAAAGTGAAAACAAAAACTAACCGAAAGATTGTTGAAAGGCGTTCTTCAAAACTGTTAAAGCAATTTTTAAAGAAATCATCATGCACAAAGAAATGAAAAGATCAATGGCCTTCAGGTGGGCCAAACCTCATTGGTATGCCAGAGTGTACAGAATCATTTTTTTGTTATACCTACCTACTGTCACAATATTATTATTACCTTCGCACTACTGACCGAGTGGCGAGAGCTCATCGACCACTTAAGTAAACAGTGAATATACCGAGTCCGCCTAAAAATAGATTCTCCCCGGCTTGACTTTTTCACAACCTTCTTGAATCTAACGTTTGCGAATGGTACGAAAGTGAAAGTGGTTTGGCGATCTTTTGCTTGCCCTGCTGCTGCGGTCATTGACCAGGAAAGACCACCAAATATAAATTAGATAGGTGTTTGACGCAGATTTTGATAACTCTATATTTATGCAATCTCTACGGAATTAACATTATAGGTAGCCAACTGGATATTTTATGGGTTTTAAATTAATGACCAAATTAATGCGATGGGTGTTCGAGATTACCTACACTAAAAAAAGAGATTTTGCAATTTTATATCAAGCCTTAATTTGATGTTAGGTAAGCTACATATGTGTATATTTATGTACATTTGTGTTTCAAACTCTATGGCTGCTTTTTAGGCTTGACATAATTAACCTTTATCTGTGAATTGCTATTAGAAATATGAATTTAATATACAATTGAAGCTGCAAAATCAGCTCCAAATATTAAAAAAAAAAAATTGTGCGAGTGCCGGGACTAACGGTTAATATGCGTAAACATCAACGTTTGTCCAAGCGCAGTTTTGAGGATCCATATTTGGAACCGTATGCGAAGTCGTTGTTGACTACGTGCACGGATCCAAAACGGACTAGTTTGCTTGAAGGGGATCTTCAGATTTTTCTCACTGAATGTAGTATCCAATATACTACCAGATTTTCGTAACGTAACGTGCTACATCCTAGCTCGCATGAGCGAAGAGGAACCTGCTCGGAAAGTTCTTTGTGGTACATTCTATGGTAGACGACAGCGTGTTAGACCATGCTTGCGCTGGAGAGATGGCCTAGACCAGGACGCCCGGAGCCTTGGGGTGCGCAACTGGATGGCGGCGGCTCGAGACCGGGATGGGTGGAGAGACTTGTTGAAGGAGGACCCCGGTTGTCGAGCCGACGATGATGACGATGATGAACGTGCTACATCGTAAAGTGTGACCTTGTAACGTCGCACAGGGGAAAGTCTACGTTTTTAATTCACTCTATACCGCCGCCGGCATACATACAAAAAAACCCGAGATTTTTTTCAAGGTCTGTTAATTTGCTTTTACAACCGAATTTGAAAGATATTACCTTATAATTTTTTTTGCAATCGGTGACACTATCAAGTGTCATTTTTTCGCTGTTGTTTCCGTAAGCATTTCGCTGTCGTGTTGGCGACCACCGAAAACTTTCGTTTCGCATCAGCAGCCTACTAGGCTTTATTTGTAAAGTTGTAAATGGACTTAAACCCCTTTAAAAAATACTTAAAATAAATTAAAAAAAAAACTTCTCAAAAGTTTGAGAAGTTATTTTCCGGCTCTTTAAAGTTAAATTCTGCTTTAAAACCCGCAAAAGGTGAATTAGAAATTTTTAAAACCGATAAATGTTCCCTATTTGATGTTCTTGGTGAATACATTAAATAAATTCAACAGAGAAATACAATGATCCCTTAATTTTATAAGTTTCATCTATTTAAAACTACTGTTTAAAAATATTCGCTAGTTCTTGGACATGCGAATACAAGAAACATTCTTAGCATACATTTGGGCGTTGAACTCAAATCCGTCATCCTTTTTCCGCCATCAGCTTGGTTTTCGAGTTATTCTGGTAAAAAAAAACGAAAAAAGAAATTAACAACGCGAGATTATATTTTGAACAAAGTTTACAATGATCAAATCTTTCCATCTCTTATTTATTGACTCTCTATAGTGAAAACTAACATCTAAGGATTGCGTTTGAACGTTCGGAGCTACTTCATTTTCACTCCTTCTACTCCAAATTGGAACAGTTCCTAAATCCAACCGAAAACCACATGATAGAGTAAAAGAGTTATTGGAAAGATTAAACCTGCATTTTGTAGCAGATATGATTAGTACATATTGGTAAAACTAAATTTTACCTCCCATAAACCCGTTCTTTTTATTTTCGATTTTTTTGTTAATGCGTTAACCAAATATATTTTATGCAGGACATCTTTTTAAAACGAAATAAATGGGGGATATCGTGGATAAATATCCCCTGGGAATGTTTCCCTCTTTTGAAAATTTGGAACGTGAATAATGGTTGAAAGTATCCATCGGAATCTTATGGTATCGGGAATAAATGTTCGGTGAATTTGGCTACCATTTAAATAACCCAAATTTGAGCTTACGAAGCGGAGTTGAAAAGTATTGGCGTTTCAAAGTTTCGAAGATGGGAAACATTCCCAGGGAAAGTTTATTCACGATAGCCCCCAATATTGCATACACAAATTTCCAAGAAATTTTTTTGATTTAAAAAAAAAAAAATTTTTGAAAATAATATTTTTTGTGTACATTATTAAAAAATTTAAATTAGCATACCAAATATATATTTGGTTCTTTTCTGGCATATTACCAGTTCTAATTTGATTTTACGTCAGTAGTGTAAATTCGCCTTAGGATCTATTCGACTAAGAAAAATGGGAGAAAACTGGTAAAAGAATGCAGCATCTCTCCCTGGCGTTAGCGGTGAGAATTGAGTAGATCCTTGTCCAAAGCAGCAAAAAAAAAAACATAAAATTGAACCTAATCTCTAGTTAAATTTTAACTTTTTTTTATTATTTAATTTTATTTACATCAATTTCCAACTATAGTAAATTGTATTCCGTATTCAGCAAAAAAATAATAGAACAAAAAAATAATAGTAGTAGCAATTTGCAACAAAATACATGATTTCACAATAATATATATATGTATAGTTAAAAAATAAAGAAATACAAATATATATATTAAAGTTTTATAGATAAATTTGAAGAAAACCATTTCAAATTGGGTTTTCCTTGAGTAACAGAAAAAATTCTTCATTGATTGCAGGTCATAAATTTATTGGTGCTCTTATATTATAAAGTTTATTAATTCGTCCTCATTTTTGTTTGTCCTTTAGATTGCTGCTCGATTGTTTTCTCCTTTCTCCTTCTCTTGTTGTTTCTTTTTAACTATAAACTATATAATGCATTACAAACTAGGTAATAAGAATACGAACTTAGAACAAAAGAGGAGAAAGACAATTAAATGGGGGGCGGGAGGAGTTTTTGTTTTTAATTATTTTAGGAGACACACGTAGTAGACCAAAATATTCTCCAGTTTTTGGCTGTTTTCATTTGCGTTGTATTATTTAGAATTTGTTCATCAAAAAATGATGATTGATTATAATGTGTGTAATGCTTTTGTTTTTGTTTTTGATTTTGGAATTTCTTATTGTTTATTATTAAATGGAGATGGAGTAGCGTTTAGACTACGGAGTCTTTGCGAATCCTGAAATTATAAAAAAAAACAATTATTGAGGAATACAAGAACAAAAAATGATTGCGAGTTTTTAACATACCACATGTAGTTTTCAGTCTGTGGAGCTCTCATGACGCCAACACCGCCACCCAAACGACGATAATTCATGCATCCACATAGGCGCCATTGATTTGTCTCAGGATCATAAACCTCGATTGTTTTCAAATACGCTGAACCATCGAATCCACCAACAGCATATAGTTGTCCATTAACCACAGCTAGACCAACCTATTCAACAACAAAAAAGAATAAATAAGCAAGTTTTCTTCAGACGAAATAGTTCTTCTTTGACTTACTCCACTTCGTCTAGATGTCATTGCAACAATCGGACTCCAGGTATTTGTATGTGGATTATAGCGCTCTGCTGATGAAAGTTCCATGCAGTCATCGCGTCCACCAACGGCATAAATGTAATTGTTGAATACAGCACAGCCTAAGTGTTTTCGCCGCGTTGACATTGGATTGACGGCACACCATTTGTTTTGTCTGCAAGTATTGTTTATGTTCAATATTTCATTGCAAGTAAATAATTTTTTAAAATAAACCTAGGATCGTAACGTTCGACAGTGTTGAGTGGGCACTGTCCATCTGAGCCACCAATAGCATACAAATAGCCTCCAAGAACGGCCACAGCAACTCCGAGTCTTCGAGTTGTCATTGGAGCCACCTGAATAGAAAACCATTAAAAATAAAAACAAAATCTCTACGAAACGCTCTGGCCTACCTTTGACCATTTATTCTCTTTGGGATCATATCTCTCGACATGGTTCAAACATTGCACCCCATCCTGCCCGCCCACGGCGTAGAGAAAACCATCAAGGACCGCGACTCCAACGCTAGTTCGGCATGAGGTAGTCGGTGCTACATCGCAGGACCATTGGTTTGTCTGTGGATCGTATCTTTCGATGCTATTCAAATAGCTCTGGCCATCGTGGCCTCCAACAGCATAGAGTAAATCATTCAGAACTGCGACTCCAACGCCACAGCGACGCTTGCTCATAGGCGCGACCATCTTCCAGTCGTTTGTCTGGGGATCAAAGCGTTCCACAGATGCGATAGCATCACCCGAACACCATCCACCTACGGCGAAGAGTACCTCACCACGACGTGTAGGCTTTCGCGGACGAGTGCGTGGACCCTGCATCAATGGACGTTCTTGTGGAAGCAATAGATAATTTTTGGCCTCATCGACCAAGTCTCGACAGGCTTCATCGGATCGAACAAGCAGGTCAGAGCCCACAGTACCAACCAGGAATTTAGGGCTTAATAGAGGCAAACGGACGTGTTGAAGGACCTGAGCTAAATGCTGTCTTCGATCGGCGACATTGTACTTCAACCAAGACATCACCGCATTAAAGACTTGCTCCTCGGATCGAACATTCAGCTCATCGCTGCAAATTATATCAACCAGCTGGCCAACAGGCAACAACAGGAACTCCTCGCTCTCCATTACCTCCTGGAAGTTGTGCTGTGTAAATTTATCAGCGATGCGAAGCAGTTCCCGGCACGAGTGTGTATCGGCAAATGCTCTTATGCCCAAGCAATTTGTTGGATCCAGTTGCCTTTTGAGAAACTCACAACAGATGTCCTGGATCTCAACCAATTGCAATAGACAAGCTGCTGGCAGTAGTGTCTGCACATTGGATTCCTCGACGATAATGTGTGCCGTATAACAAAAATCAATTAAAAGCTCCATTGCATTTTCGTCAATGTCGCGTATGGTGACTTCGGTTTGTCGTGACTCCTCCAGCTCACCTGTAAACATGGCCCTGAAGTAGGGACTGCATGCCGACAGGATCACACGATGGGCAAAGATTTTACGCCCGCCTACATTCAACACAACATCGCACAGCTCACGGTGACGCCGTAGAAGATTCAACTCCGACAGTGTCACCTTGGGATGCTTCTCTGAGGTGTGCGATAGACGCGCCGGCGACGGCGGCCGATCCCCCAAGAGTGGATCGCCCATTCTGTTTGCCGCCAAACGCAGCGGGGCAGAAGCCCAGCCCCACACAGCGTCTATCTGAAATTAAAAAAAAAAAATAAATAATTTATATTATTGTGTTCAGTAACATTTTCAATTAAAAGACGGTTGAAGATAAAAGACTTTATTGTTGAACTAAAATCTGCTGAAAATATAAAAACGCTGCTAGTTTCAGGAAAGCACCAACACCAACAAACATTCGGACCTTTATCAATGTGAGCTAGATAGTGGGGAGAGGGAACGCCTTCTTGAACTATCCTCAATGAATTTCTGGATATTCCTTAGTGGCCCAATCGAGACGACCGTCGACCAGTTCTTCTACAATGCATCAATCGAGCGTGGTATAAGCAGCAGAATCGGACAACTCTACTTTAATACTAAGATTAATTGTGCACGGAAAAAGTTAGGTGCCAAATGCTGATCGACATTCTAAAAGGATTCAGAACCGTCTGCGATAAACCAATCACGCCTCATTTTTTGGAACTTTGGCTGACGGAAAAATGCAAAATTGTGAATATGTTGGACAGGAATTGTGTATATACTAAATATAATCAAATTATTATTAACTGGAAAAACGACTCGCTGTAACCAACGAATACGTTTTTATATAAAAAAAAATAATTTGTTAATTATTTGGCTGAAACGAAAAATAACGTTAAACAATTCCGTGAAATTTGTTGTGTAGGTTGACATTAATACCTACGTAGGTGGCAGGTGAAACAGCGATCAAATAATGTCCTTGAATTAATTTTCAGTAATTGATATGGGAAGGTAGGTACCCATAAGAACAACGCATATATCAAGAGAAAATGTATGCTTTTGTGTACGCATGGCTCAAAAAAACACCAACAATCACAAAAGATAGGTCAATAACTCCAACAAAAAATAAAAAAGCAATCAAATTGACACAAAACCTTGAGGAAAACCTACCTACTTGCTTGCTACACATTCATTTAAATGTAAACAAAGGTCAAACAGATGGATAAGACATAAAGTTACAGGGAGAGCAAGGTATCCATGGCAAAATGTAGCCTTTGGGTTGCTTGTTTTGTATCAACATATTTGAATATTTGTTCGGGCTTAAATGTGCGAAGACAAATGGAAAAATAATAACTATCGCCTTTCCAAACACCTGTCCCTCATAATCAACTTGCAGCGGATGTGTGGTGCGCCCACAATACACAATTTTTCCCTCAATTATTCATCATTGTGTTTTGTGTGTAACAGCTAGCAAATGTGATTAACAAAAGACACCCAATGGAGCACGAGTGAACGGTGCTAGAGGGGAGGAGCTATTCTTCCGAGTCTAGCTTTTTTCATGGTTTAATAACTTTTCAACAAAATTTTTGCCAAGAAAGAACGAAAGACGACTCAAGCTTTTCCCCAAGTTTGCACAACGACCTTTGTTCTTCTCGTTGGTATCGAGATGGAGAGAGCTTGAGAATACACATAAATTAATCTAAACCTAGTATTAACTTCGAGAATATTATTGCCCAATATATCTTACCTAAAAATAGTATAAATCGTTACAGAGGATGTAAATGGAAATGGAAGAAAAACAGAAACAACATGACACACAAAAATAAACGGGGTGTTACGCCCGAAATTCAAGAGACTGCTCTGAAAAGGGGGAGGCGGGCGAAGGGCGCACGTAGTCAGTCGTAGAGCTGAAAAAATCCAAAAATCCACACACCATACACAGCAACTGCTCTTTAATGCAAACTTTTCACAAGTCGACCTGAGAAATTCACTTGAAATTATTAAAATTGACTCAAACACACAAATAGTAAATTGAAAATTGTATTTTAATATTTGACAAACCTTTGTGGTTCTTTTATCCACGGAGGAGCCAAAACACGAAAACCAATTGCAGTGAATTTTCAACAGCGTCGATAAACACTCCACTTTCTTAAAACGTCGGCATTTATTCGCATACTTTTATGGAAATTCCTTTTTGAAAAATTGGAATTTATCGATTTGAGATTAATTTTAATTTCATGTGTGCTGAATTTCACAAATTAAAAAAAACTTTTCCACGAAAAAATTGAAAAAAGAAAATTTTCGTTCTTCTCTCGCCTTCGTTGTCGATATATTTTCTTGTTGTTGACTTTTGCTGCTGCTACTTGTGCTGGTTTTTGGGAAAAGTTTTTTCATCAACGAAAAATGGCTGCTTTTTTTTGTGGGTTAATGTTGGCAAAAGTGTTTGTCATTTGTTTTTGGGGATGTGTTCAAATGTATTGAAATTAGCTCCGAGACTACACGATCAAGTTCTTGGGAAATTCGTTGCAAAGTGCAATGTTTGTCAAATTCCTATTAATTCTGGACCACACATATTGTCTCACTCGTGGAGTGGATTTGTGTGTTGTTCCGCTGAATGTGCACACTAATAAAGCGATCTGTACTATTAACTCCACAACAAACAACAGGGGACTAATCTGGTTCCGGCTTCCATTTGCTGTCTTCGCCAATGAAGTTAATACAAGCCACAGTACACAAATCTAAGGTAATATATTGCGCAGGTTGTCAGTCAGAAATTAAACATGGCGGCTCGAGTGTCTACGAAAACTGCACATGGCATTACTAGAAACAACAACAAATATAAGCATTTTGACAAATAAAGAGACACTGGATCCGCCATTTTCACAGATGCGCAGAACTGAACAAAAATTTAAACGCTAATGATATTACCTTTAATATATGTACCTTGAATACAAGCTGCATTTTATTATCCTCGAGATCTGATCCGGATCAGGTCATGATAATAAAACAAACGGGATCAAAGTGAAAGCAATGTTATATACCCTTCTCTTTTTTTCCTTCTGTATATTTATTTTGATGTGTTCGTTGTCTTTTTTTTTTACTCAAAAGCCATCTACCCGTCAACGTTTAAACTAATTTTTACAAGAAAGTACTAAGGGTGTGTGTTCAAAAATGAATTTGAAAATCCAAATCCAAAAGCAAAGCTGAATATTGTGTTGTTTTTGTAATACATGTATTTTCATGTGCAAATCCAATCCGGAGCAGATCTGGGGGAAAATAAAATACAGCTACTATGTTTCCACCGAAGGTTTATCTCAATTTAGATTAAATAAAGGCTTAACTACATAAGCCAAAAAGTACTTTTGTACAAAAGTAAAAATATTTTGTTTCCCTCTAGCGCAGTTGTTTTGTGAAAAAGAATATACAATAATTTTTGTAAACCATAATTTAAGCTTTCTGCATCATTTATAAAAGTTTTCCAGTCAGAAAAACTATTCCAAAATGAGTTTGAAAATTTTCACTTTTGTACTTTTTCACTGTACTTTTCACTTTTTAATTAAACGCAAATTGTTAACAAAACAAGACTTTTGGCATGTGATTGTTGATGTGAGGAGTAAAATTCGGACGTTTTGTGCACAAAAGTGGTTCAACGCGTTTGTTAACTTTCTTTTAGGTTTCTCCATTTTTAAGAAATTCGTTCTCACTTTGGTGTTATGACAGGTTTTACACATTTTCCGAAAAAAGATACCAAACAGACCTATCAACACATATCACTCAAAATTTGTCATTTATTTTAAATCCGAATATCTGAATAAATAAATAAACTCTTTTCTTGCTCTATTTTCCAACACATCCCTGCATTCTAGATAATTAAAACGTCTCTCTCTCTTTTTTCAAAGTAAAATTTGTTGTTTCGTTTTCCCTCACAGCTGAGATAACTTTACTTGACACTTTGGTTAAAAGATGAAGATGACAAAAAGTGTCTAGACGTTTCAAATATTTGGCGTATTTTTTTCATCCGTAAACAAGATTGCGACAAAAAGTTCATCTATCATTTCTCTTGTGATTTTACCCACTAAAGGAAATAAACAACAAAAGCTAGTTTTATTTAGAATTCGAACATAAGAGTTTGAATTAGCAACATAATGCAAAGTGTTATTAACTCCGTCAAAGGTACGGCCCTCGGAGTCGCTGAATATTTGACTCCAGTTCTCAAGGTAAAAACCTATAGATATATGTAGATATTTTGTGAAAGCTCCCATTCCCATAGCCTCATTAGAGGAAAGAAAGAATTCTAACTGAAGTGAAGAAAATGATGATTCATTTGTTTGTTGTTTCCAGGAGAGCAAGTTCAGGGAGACAGGCGTTCTAACCCCAGAGGAATTTGTCGCCGCTGGCGAGCATTTGGTACACCACTGTCCTACGTGGCAATGGGCCGCCGGAGACGAATCGAAAGCAAAGCCTTATCTGCCCAAAGGTGAGTTTGACCCTTCGCCCTAAAAGGCCACCATTTGGAAAGATATGCGATTGCGCTTTGTTAATATATTTTGGATGCAGATAAGCAATTCCTCATCACTCGAAATGTGGCCTGTTCACGACGTTGCAAGCAGATGGAATATGTGGGCGAAGAAATTGTCGTAGAAAACGAGGGTGGCGACGGTTGGGTGGAGACACATCAGCTCAATGAAGATGGGGTCGCCGAGTTGGACGAGAAGGTGTGCGAGATGACACTGAGCGGTAGAGATGACGACGAAAATATCGAAGACATGGACGAGCACATAAATCAGCAAAACGACGATGACGACGACGATGATGAAGCCATCGATATGGAGGAATTCGAGGAGAATGGCATGTTGGAGCTAGTTGATCCAGTGAGTATGGGGTTATGGTTGGGTCGAGTGAGTCAGCACCATATAGCGTCTCTAATTCTTATCCATCATGTGCGCACTTCAATTATTAGTTTGATCTCAAAAGATGATAAGGGCAATTCAATCTTTTAGTTGTGTTTTGAAAAAATGAGCGATAATATTATTTTTTATCTTTATTCGAAGAAAAGCCTGTTTTTCTGTCGACTAAATGTACATTATGTACTTGAATAATTGCTTTAAATGTTTGAAAGCCAAATTATGGTGCAATTTATGCAAATAACGATAATTTGATTAGGCTTTCACACAATAGACTTGCTGCAGGGATCGAACGTCGCAATGTGAATACAATAGAGCTGCAGCCGCAACTCTCGAAGAAAATTAAGTTTTAATAATTACGAACATATTATAAATCTTTAAAATTTCATTAGATTTGAACCAAAACAAAAAATAAATTAAAAACAGTTACAGGTAAAATAACAGTTACTATGATTTCCCAAAATATCGTCCTTCAACTCTGGCGAAATATCCATTTCGGCACAAAATAAGTGATCTTACACATGGACCAGAGGTGTTTTGTTAAGTAAGGGAAATATTTCAGAGAAGTGTTTATAAATTGTTTTACAGATGAGGTTTTTTAATGCAGTTGCGTTCTACTTCAATCGATTTTCCTTGATATCATATCGCTTTTGTTCACCCTCGTCAACCTTTTTCTGAAATATAATTTATTGTTCTAACCAACAAAATAATATTTTTGATTTCAAATATTGAATGCATTTTAAATTTGGTTGAAAAAATTACGCAACTGTTTTATGTCAGAGAACATTAAAGATTAAATATAATTATGTTTTCCTATTTAAACTGCATTTATACATTTTAAAACAGAAATACTTTATTCATTGTATGTTTATGAGACCTATTAAGAATTACATGTTTGTAATTCAATTGATTTTGAGTTTTTGAAAAATCCATTGAAAATGTTTGAAAAAAAATATACAAAAAATTGATCGTTTTTGTACAACTACAATAATCTCTTATTTTTTTTTTATAAATAAGGCCGTAGCTACAAGAAAACCAGAATCATCCAAAGCATCCACATCGGATGGTCGTGATAGCGGTGACGGCGGTGATTCAGTTTTGCATACAAGAACCTATGACTTGCACATTACATATGACAAGTATTACCAGACCCCTCGTCTCTGGGTAGTTGGATATGATGAGGTAAGCTAATAATTTATAATTTTTTAAAGTTTATAATTTCTTACCCATCATAATCTCCCTCGAATAGAATCGCAAACCATTGACAGTAGAACAGATGTACGAAGATGTTAGCCAAGATCACGCCAAAAAGACTGTCACCATGGAAAGTCATCCACATCTACCCGGACCGAATATGGCATCGGTTCATCCTTGTCGTCATGCTGATATCATGAAGAAGATTATTCAAACTGTTGAAGAAGGTGGTGGCCAGTTGGGTGTGCATCTCTATTTGATTATATTTCTGAAATTCGTTCAGACTGTCATACCTACAATTGAGTATGATTTTACACAAAATTTTACCATGTAAAACTACAGAAATCTTTATATGGCATAACTGAGTTAGATAAAAACTTATCCGCACTGGAGGGAATTCAAATTTTGAAAGATTTAAAACAGGAAAAAATCATGAAAACACAGGACAAACAAGTCTTCGGCAGCTTGAATTCTTCTACCTTGAAATGAAGACGGGCTCAAAATAAAAATAGTACTTGTGTATTTTTTTTTTTGCGAGACTTTAAGTGTTGAAAGCTCGTAACAACTTAGTATCAACAATATATGGATACAGCTGGCTGGAAATGGTTGAAATTAAGTTGTTTTCGAAGATTGTTTGTCAACACAAACAAAGATTTTCATCAGAATGTGTTTGCTTCTTTATCAAACCACACATTTAAAGACTAACCTCCTTTAAGTCGGATCTTTCGAGTTCATAAACCTTCTAGTCATGGTGCTTTTTTTTTAAACTCAGTCGAATGCTTTTTTAATTTTTTTTTTTTTTCATTCGCTTTCACTTAAACTTCTATCGGGTTAATATGAATCCATCAAAAGAATATCCATCATTAAAAACAAAACTGAAAACTAAAAACTTCGCTTGCATTCGCTTACGAAAAATCATCCCCAGATACGATATTAATGAGAAAGAAATGAATTAAGGCTGCATTATTCGATTAAGTGTAATGTTTGTAATTATTTTATTTTATTTTCTTCTGCGTCAGCTTAAGGCACACTAAAAATATTTTATTATTAATAATTAATTACGTGCATAATATTTCATTCAAATCCAATTTAAAAAAAAAAAACAGAAAAATCTTTATAAGTGCAAAGAAAAAAAAATATTGATTAGTTCTATTTTATAAAAAATTAAAGTAAATATAATATAAAATTAAATATAAATAAACATTTTGAAATTGAGGTTCCTTTAGGAAATAAAGGGACCAAGTTTGCAACGCAAATACAAAACTGTTTTGTTTAATTGATACAAATCATCAAAAGACTCCAAAAGGTGAAACAGCTAGCAAAGGCAAACAAAAATTTAATTTAGAATTTTTGAGACTGAACTGAGATAGCATAATCTGAAAACTTAGGAAATTCCATGGACCCAAAAAGGCTGCTTTTAATGGGACCCAAACGAGGTTTTAATATTGCTATCACACTACTTTTTGTGAAATTGAAATTATCTTGAGTTCATTCAGGTGCAAAATCATGTGTAGAATGCATGTCTCTGCATGCGAATCCTACTGATACCCTTGAAATAAATAAACACCTAATCGACTGAACCGGGGTGTAAGGCTATATTTGAGGGTCATAGATCATTCTAGGACTTACCTACAACAAACTGAAATATTAAGTTTTGTATCAAGTAAAAATTGAAATAAAAGAATTTACTTTCATAAACTTATTTTGAGTTGGAAAATTATTTTTCAAAATTAAGTGACTAGACATGCCAATTTATAACAGTTATAACAGTTTTTCGCCATTTAAAGTGGGCGATTGTTAACCTGCTTCGCTCGAATTGAAAAACTGGGTGGCTGAAGTATGTGGCGGAGGTCCTTGGCCACTCGGGGCCACATTAACAGTACTTTAAAACTGTCGTAATTGGCATCTCTAGAGTCACTTCCATTAGAAATATAACTTTTTACAGAATTAAAGAAAAACGATTTTGGAAATTCAAATATTTTTATTGTAGAATCAAGTAGCCTTCCATATTTCGTTCCACAAAACGGGTGTTTTTCTTACTATTTTTCCTGAACGAACTATACATTTTAAAGTTAAAAACAACCGCCTTTATTAACACAATAAACTAACTGACACCTACTGATTTTTATCAATTACTCATCCACTGCCCAGCTACCGATTATTACAAAAAGGTTTTTTTTTTGAGAAAGGTAATTTACATAGTGACGAGTAACTGACAATTACTTGTAAGTGAAACATCCACATAAAAAATGTTGGTTATTCAATAAAAACCCTAAATAAGACATCGGATCATTGAATAGCGGCGGTGTACCCTATTCTAGCTTTAAAAACACGTTTACAATAACTCAAACATAGATGTCTCTCGCCGTAACTTTTAAATGAGTTTTGGCATCACTAAACAATTTATATCGTCTCTCTCTCACGCATATCTTCATACCTTTCTTCGATTTCACTCTTCTTGTCCCATATACGAACACACAAACAAGATTTTATATACAAAACCTGCAAAGAGTAGTCGAGTTGCTCGTTTTAGCCGCCATATTTTATTTCAGTATATATGAAGAATTTTGTCTCCTCTCCCTCGACAGCTTTCGTCTCTTCCATATCTTTCAATGAATTTTACTTCGATATATTTGATTTTCCCATTAGCAAAAGCAAGTTCATTCCTGTGTGCTGGCGAACTGTATAGTGACTGCAATCGTGTGACTTTGAATCCGTTTTGCTGATAGGAACAAATAAATTCAACAAAATATTTCCAAATATCGAAATTCTCAACAACAAAAATTTGTTTTTGATTTCAAATTCCCAATATCCGGTTTCGCGAGTGTAAAATTATTTCTCTGCTCCATAAAAAGAATCGAAGAAAAAAAATCTTCCATCAGCAGCAGAGAAAAAAAAAGTTCTCTGCGAGCGAGACGTGTGTTTGTACGGACTTTTGGTGTGGATTGAGAAGACGTAGAGAAAATTGTATATACACACAAGAGTATATAATATATAAATGTACTTTTCCTTCCCTTTTGGTTTTGGTAGAATTTCTTTTGGTCGTGCAACGTACGCGTGTGTACGTGTAGAGTGGAGTTTTCTCGACGTGTGAAATCGGAGAAAAAATATTCTCAGAGAAGAAAAAACAATAATAGAAACTAAATTCCTGGAAAATTTTGTTTAATTAGTGAGACGATAGTGTATTTTGTTGAAATTTTGTGGTAATTTTAGATTTAAAACAGTGAAAAATCGAATCGAAATCAGATACCAAGGCAGAGGGAAATTTTTTTCTTCCTCGTTCTTTTTTTTTTATCATATCAGTGACTTCGCCGTTCGGTCGTTATCATCCTCTCTCTATCTCTCTCTGTGGGATTGCATTGGCAGGCGACTCTCGCGCTCTCGCTTGCTCTCTGTGTAGTGCATTATATTATATGTATTTTATATATGCGATAATTGGGAATTTTTGTGAAAATATATATATGTATTTTATTTTGTCTTAATTCCCGTAAATAGAGAGAAGAAAGTGAAAAAAGAGGAGATTTTTTGTGTGCGGAAATTAAACCTTTAAAAAAAGTGAAGTAAAAATTTAGAAAAGCTTCAATTTGAAGAGAAAGATAAAAAAATTGGAGCGCTGCGTATACAACGACACTTGCCGCCCCCTCGGCCCTTCGTTTGTTTGACCAACATTGTCGTCGGGTTAACTATAGCCAACTTCACAAACTTCGTATACATACACAATACATTTGTTGCGACAAGACGAGCAGTACACGACGACAGTTTTTGGAGAGTGAGAAGAAAATCGCGACTAGAAGCGTTTTTCTGTTTTTTCTTCGTCGCTTGTCCAGCTCCATACGAAAAAAAGCAAACCGTCTAAATGATGGCGTTGCCAATGAACTCTTTATATTCGCTAACGTGGGGCGACTATGGTAGCTCGCTTGTGTCGGCCATTCAACTCTTGCGCTGTCATGGTGATTTGGTAGACTGCACCTTGGCGGCTGGCGGCCGAAGTTTCCCAGCTCATAAAATAGTTCTCTGTGCAGCTAGTCCTTTCCTCTTGGAATTGCTAAAGGTAAGTTTTGTTCGTTGCAAAATTCATTATAGATATAGATGGTGATGTCTCGTCATACCTACTGCATATTGTTGACAGTCTTATCTCCCGCCCAATTGGATTCAATCCAATGATTGAGTGTGTGGTGGGACCGTGAGACAAGTGTCAAATGGCAGAGGCAGGTTGGTCGTTGGTGGTGTTTTACCAGTTTAGGTTCGCTCCCGAAATTGAGCTCAAGATATTTTGTAAACAGAGATCATTTATTTTACAGTTGTTCCCTCCACACAACACATTCATAATGATAAATATTAAAAGGCATTCTGTACCACAGAGCCACAGAGAGGAAAGAGAAGTACCCTCTTTTGTTTTCTTGTACCTATTTTCTTACCGAATCGACTGACGTGACGAGCAACGAGCGTCGACGAACGGCACAGCAGTGTTGGTGTTCTTTAGCTAAATGTTAAATTCCCTCAGTGAGAAGAAGAAATAAGTGACTGGCTCTGGCTTTGGCTCTGTTGACTCTTCTCAATCTTTGGTAGATTTGTGGCTATTTTGTTCAGCTCTAGTTCTACCCTCTGCTCAATTCGACTATGTCCGGAGACTGAGATTGGGATAGCCTCTCGCTTAAAAGTTTGTTTACAATCATCCTCCTCGTGGTGTCGTCCACCACCACTAGCACAACCATGGCATGGCACCAAACTAAGTCAAGCATATGGTAACTACGAGCCTTCCTGTCAAGATAAAACACCGTTGTTTGTTTTGTTTATCCTATTATAAACCTTTTCAGGTGTTTTTTCTCCCAATCAAAACCCAATTAGAAGAAGATATTAGGTAGGTATAAAGAGATTGAAGAAACTGCGATAAATATACAAGTAGGTAATCAACCCCTAAAACGCCACTGGCAGTTGAATAATATTGGACTTGGAATTGGAAAATAGAAACTTAGCAGGGGTAATTTTGCTACCCGGGAAAGAAAAAAATAAATAAATCAACATTGATTGATGCTCTGCTGCTCTTTTCTAAAATTTATGTTTTGAGTACAGTTTCTCTTAGCTGCCATCCACATTTTTTTAAATTTAAGCTTTAATGCGAATCGGTGGCATTTTGGTCTGAAAAGAGTGGACGGAATGAAAATGAAAAAAACAACGAAAGAGGATTGTTTTGTTTGCTTAAATAAAAGTAAATGCTGTTTTTATATTTTTTTTGGCTGCACTGTTGATCACTGGTTTTCTATAAGGTAGTACTTTGCTCTTGGAAAACAAAACGAAACAAAAAGATACCTAGGTACTTCGTGATGAAAAGATTAAATAAGTTAAGAAATAGGTATTTCATTTAAATTGTGTGTAGGTAGTGTACCTACCTAGGTATTTTTTTTTTTTTTTAATATTGAATAGTTTAACTCAAGCATTACTATTTAGGTATTTGTTCCATCTTTTTGAAAACAATTTTTCACAGTCCCGATTTCAAGCTATCAGAGGAAAGCCTTAAAATAACTGCCTTTGATTTTTATTTCTTAAGCTAAGAATACTTTAAAAATGTTCAAAAATTTACCTAGGTATACCTGCCACTTTATATTATATTATATGTATGTAGGTATGTACCTTAACCTAAAAAAAAACTCATTGTTTTCTTAAAAAAATGCACACATTTCAGTTTTTAATCATTTCAACTACCTACATATCAGAATACATGAGTCACCCATAATATGGTGTTCACTTACGACTTACTAAAGATTAAAAGTGACGCCGCTGCCAACAAAGTTTTCTTATCCATTTTGTTGCTGAGACCGAACTAAATCAAAAACCGAAATAATTTAAATTATTATTCTTTGTTGTTTTACGAAGAGCGAAAATGTAATGTAGATGTAATAATATCAAATATCACTTAAATATTCAATTAACACGTATGCTCATATTTTCGTTATTAAATGTAAATAGGTTTGACGTCGTATTTATATCTTTAATTATTGATTTAAGTCCAATGCTGCGTCTAGGTTAAAGCATATTAAATTTGCGGGCTGCAATGGTGTAGGGCTTGTACCTACATAATATGCTATGCCGATTCGATCAGAACTCTTTTCTTCCTATTCATCCCTTGTAAATTTGGGGGTAATAGGTATCCCTATAAGTTTAAGTATCCAATAATTGACCTACCTACAAGTTTCATATGAAATGTTTAACAAAATCGGAGGTAAACTTTTTTTGTTATAAAATGTTCATAAACTGAAAAATGTCCTCAATCTTTGAAAATTAGATTTAATCGTATACCCTAGGTATAAGGTTTTTAATTTTTCCAACATAGGTATCTACAAAGAAAATGTGACACCCAAAATGAAGGTACCACAAAAAATAATTTATTTTGGTGTACAAATAGGTATGTTTCTTTTTAAAATATAGCTGACCGTTTAGACCTTTACCTGTGATAAACTTATATTAACAGTCACCTTTGAAAACAGTGCGTTGAACTGACCAACATAAATATTTCCCTCCTCTCTGTTTACAAAATTAATCTATTTTCTCTTCAGCTCACTCATCGGTATTAAATAATAATTGCTGAAGATGAGAAAAACTCAACTAGGTACTATAATCTTAAGAGAAATAATTCATCTCTTAAGCGGACGATATTCAAAATGTTTTTTTTATTTTTGAGTATCTTTTGGTCTCAAATTTCAAAACAAACTATTGTAAACATTTTAATTGTTTTATTTGTTTCTCATCTCTTTTATCCATTTGCCTCATCATTTCAAATATTAACCTTTGTTATTGTGATTTTTTGTTTTTGGTTCCTATTTGTAGAACACCCCATGTAAACATCCAGTCGTAATGCTTGCCGGCGTAAATGCAAACGATCTAGAAGCTCTTCTTGAATTTGTTTATCGCGGTGAAGTTAGTGTTGATCACGCTCAACTGCCATCATTGTTGCAGGCTGCACAATGTCTCAATATTCAAGGATTAGCACCACAAACAGTTACCAAAGACGACTACACACATTCGATTCAACTACAGCACATGATACCACAACATGTAAAAACCGTTATTGATGTATGCCAGGAAGAGGTATGTAATGTAGTATGTATCTCTAATTTTATTTTGAATTAAGGGTACTGATTTTATAAGTTTAAACTATTATAGGTATAATTATAATCATAATATAAGATAATCATTTTAAATGTTGAGGATTTTTCGGAACTAACCACTTAAGAAATATTTATTATTGATTTCTTCTTTTTTGAACCTTGGTTGGTGGTGTAAAAATAGATGTTATACCGTATTTGCTCAAGATTCTTTCATTCCGTCCTAAATGCTTTTTTAATTATGGCAAATATGGCATTTAGATTACAACTAATATAATTGTATTGGTTTTGATCGTGCAATCACTTGCTACTGAAAGATTTTACATGCAGGAAAGTAAGAGGAATTGAAATAAAAAACAAACATACGCATTTGAACAGAGAATCTAGATTCAAACTAGGTATCTACAATATAAAAAAGAAACGAAGCATCTGACGAACATAATGAATGTACACATGACATAAGTAAATACAATTCAACAACAACCAAATGAACAAGAGTAACAAACAACAACTATCAAACGTCGGTGTAATCCCGTGACCACGAAGAGTGAAATCTTCAAAACGTCGCTTTGGGAAGAAGAAATTAATAATATTTCTTATATTTGACGAGGTAAATTCCGAAAAATCTTAAAAAGTTTAAACGTATAAGATATACACATATATACCTACCTTCTACCCTCTTTTTTTTAATTTTTGGGGAATTATTTCTCGATTTAAACCAACATTTTTAAAATATTAAAAGAATCGGCTTTTTTTAAGAAGAAACGTACCTACATTTTTTCAGTTTATTTTGCCATACCTAATTCGAAGGTAAGAGTAAAATGTTAAATCTGTAATTTTTTTCTCAGGACCAAGAACAATTAATTGCCACCATTAACACCGCCCCACAACAGACCGTACATGCCCAAGTAGTAGAAGATATGCATCAAACAGGACCGATCATTTCCGATGTTGGGGAGGTCAAAGATGCTATTAATCAATTCTTGCCAGCCCGAAAAAGGAGACCGCGTGTAAAGAAAATGTCACGTAAGTTGCTAATTGATGAAAGTCACATTTTAATTAAGATTTGATTAAGTTTCGAATAAAATATTTGATTATTCAGCGACTGAATCAAAAATTGCCAGAACTGATGGAATGGACAGTATCATGCCATCACCAATAACGACAAATCAAACACAAACTATTACTCAAACTCATGAAAATGGCGAAACCATTGCAATTGCGTCATCGACTCCAATTAAAACCGAAATTCTCAAGACAAATGAATCGATTACCTTCTCGGATGCTAGTATGACACCAACAACAACAAATGTATCGGCTTCTTCTACTGGTGATGGTTCGGCAACAAAACTTGGCAACAGTAAGTTACAAGAAAATCTATATTTTGTTTTATTTTATTTATTACTTTTCTACATTTTTTTCTACATTTTTTTCTTGCATTTTTCTTGTTTCTCTCAGAAGGAAGATCCCGATCGCAATCTGAGCAGCCAGCTACTTGTCCCATTTGCTATGCAGTTATTCGCCAGTCACGAAACTTACGACGCCATTTAGAACTTCGGCATTTCGCTAAACCTGGAATGAAAAAGGAGCGAAAGGGTAAAGGTTTTTTCAAAATTAAAACTTAAAAAAAATGATGACAAATATCTCGATTTCGTTCATAGTAATCCCAGGGGGAACAAAAAAACTACCGAGCACATCAAGCACAGCAAATTCTGGTACGAATACAACAACAGTAGTCAGTGGAACCATACCCCAAGTTCAAACAGTGCAATCATTACATACAGTTCAAGCAGTGCAAGTCAAAAAGGAACCCGATTCGATGTCTACAAGTGGCGGCAATCAAGTATCTGTAGCAGTAAGCACATCATCACAGCAGCAACAACAACAACAGCAACAACAGCAGCAGCAACAACAGCAGCAGCAGCAACAACAACAGCAGCAACAACAACAACAACAAATGCAACAAGTTCATCATCAAATAATCGATCAATCGGGTAACATAACGACAGCAACAGGCAATGGTCAACCAACGATTGTTACACAACAAGAGCACACAGATGGCACAACATCGTTGTCCATAGCTCAAGTGCAAACGCTGCAAGGGCATCAATTGATAGGCAATATCAATCAGGTGAATATGCATGAATACCATCAGCACCAACACCAGTTGTGAGGCATAGACACATAAATAATTAAACAATCCAACCACAATCACCACAACCAAAAAAATCAACCAATCCAATCAACCTACCTCCAAATTCTTATTTTTTTCTTTGCTTTTTTTGTAAGTAAAATTAACTTTATACTTAACATTTTCCTTATCTTTTTACAAAAAAAAATATTCAATGGCTTTTGTTTATACAGTTAACTTTCTAGTCTATTGCGTTATAGTGGGTTTCTTGCTTCGGTGCATTGGAAATATTTGTTTTATATTTTAGAATATATTGAAAAGATTTACACGTTGATTAGTCAAGAAAAAGTTAAAATATAATGTTTTTTTAATAGTTTTAGGTTTTTTTTTGTTCTAGATTATGGTTCATAGCTTTTATCTTTGTAATTTAAAAATATTATTACATATAAGATTAACAATATAGTACATATTGTTGTAAAAGTTAAATTTAAGGCCAAAAGATTATTATTTTTAATCTTGCCCAACGGAGAGTTTATAGAAAGGCGTCATAAGAATTTGTGCAATAGAAAATAAATGGATACCGACATTTTTGATGTGTAATACGTTATGTGTCACATGTACGCGTCAAGATGCGGTTTCATTATCAGGCACTCTGACGAACGTTTATTTTTACACATCTTAACCGTGAGTCTCGGCACTCGCATATTTTTTTTTGGTTTGAAAGATTCAGAGTTTTTCCTTAGCTAGAATCCATAATAATCGTTTTAATTAATCATGTCTGAGAACAACTTCCTACATTTTAATATTTTGTTAAGAAGAACTTACTAAAAGCTTGACTGGCCTTACAGACTATACTTATTATGGATCTGATACAATTTCTGTAAAAGAAAGCTTAGGCCCGAATTTCGTACCACTTAATCTAGCAAACGGCACTGCCGCAAAATTTTAAACGGTTTAGTACGATATAAAAGAATTTTTAGTATGATCCTGGGTAAAAAAGAGGATTTTCCAAATTTTAAAGCATCGTACAATCTTTTTAAAATTTTACTAAAGCTTAAATCAGCAAAAAGCTATTTTATCTTTTTATTATCATACTTACTCCGTATGTCATTTTGACAATGGTAAATGTGAAAAAGGTATGTTTTGCTTATTTTTTGCACGAAATGTCACTGTTTTGGGCGCGTTCAGTTTGAGTAAAGAAAATAGGTTTAGTACGATACTAGTTAAAAAATGTTTAAAACTATGAACATTTTAGTAAAGAGAAAGAAAAAGTTCGAAAAAATAGCCTATTTTAGGTACTCGAGTATCAATGTAATAAGCATTATATACTAAACAACAAACCGGAATTTTTAGGATAGCTTGAGATTTTTGTTCGCAATCAGATGTGTTTTTAAAAGCGATTACAACAACACAAAGATATCCAGATCGCTTTGCATACTAATATGAACGCTGCCAAAATGTTCCGCATAGTTTTGAAAGCTTTTACTATTATTTACGTATACGTATTTCTCACCAAAAGCTTCTTCATTGCATACAATTTGCAATTATGTTTCTAGGAAACTCAAGCTTAGTTTTGCCAATTAGAATATAATCTTTTGTCCTTCATAATAATTGTTTTTGCAATTAGCCAGATGACTCCTCATTCTCATAAAAATAAACACAATTATTAAAGAATTAAAATAAATTAAATAGAAAATTTTTTTAGGTATATATATGTTAAAAATCCTCGGCGTATTAAATTCTTCTGCTCCTTCTAAATGCAGGAGGAAAATTTGTGAATTCTCAGAATTATAAACTGGCTAAAGACCATTTTTAAATCTCGAAATCTTCCTGCTGAAATCACAGATTTTGTGTTGGTGAGGGAGCATAGTATAAGTCTAATTTACCAAATTTTTGTCTAATGTTATACGAGTTCCTCGTTGTACTTACATACGTCTCATTGAGACAACAGAACCTAGTGAATTACATTATACTTATATTGACATGAATTATTGCTATACAAAACAATTATAGTGGTCTCGTTCTCAGAAATTTTACATAGTGGATTTTATGAAAAACTAAAAATAACTTGCCCTTAATACGTAGATTTTAATGTAAAACATATGTACATATAGGTAATGGCATTTTAATTTAAATTTACAAAAAAAGAGACCAATAACCCAGCTTTCTATCGTCGAGAGACGCGATGAATTTGAAATCAAAGACCAAGTTTGGACAATCGGTTGAAATATGAATTATTTGACTTTAAATATTTGTCTATAACCATCAGATATCACTTTACATCAAGTTGCACTTTCACCCACAAACTACCAATTTGTATGTTTTACTGCTATGTCCACCCTAAACTAAAACTCAAAGATAATTTATGGAATTCCACATTGGCTCCGAGGGTTTAATCAATTTTTCTTTTACAAATAACCTACTTAATAAGACAAATTAATTGCTACTTAACTTAAAAGTAACGTAACAAACCGTTGAGCATTTTTTTTAACAGACTAAATTTATTTCACATGGTGATTGTTTTCAAATTTGATATTACTTTTTCCTTGTATAAATTAATAATATTTTAAAACATTTTCTCTAAACTAATATTGTGGTCTCGCTTGTCAAACTATTAAGTAAAATTCGTATCTTTTAATTACTTTGATCTTACCAAGGTGCTAAATATATAGTTTTTTAAGAACATCAAGTGTACATATCTTAATAAACAAAAAAAAAATATATATATACATACATATATATATTATCATATTATACATACATATTTATTTACTTCAACTGCAAGTCTTGAAAATTATTGTTTTTTTTTCTTCTAATTTTGATTTAATCTCGTTAATAAAAACGAAAATCATATACAAGTCTGTAGATATATTTATGTAGTTATTGAAAAAAAAAATAAAATAAAAGTGAATTTCTTATCAGTTATGAATAAAACAAAATTTCTTTATTTATTATTTTATCTTCTTTGCATTTTGTAGATCTCATTTGTTTTTATATTTGGCATTATATCCCAAATAAACTCTTTCTGTCTCTACCTCCATCCCCCTTATGTGATTAAAATTAAATACATTATTTACGTATATAATAAAAAAAAAGAATTTTTTTAATAGCAAATAACCAAATTCATGTTGACCAATTCTTGTCTTTTTTTTTCTTCAATTTTTCTCTTTTCATCACCACAAAAAAAATAATAAAATAAAAAAAATCGTTAAAAATTCCTTGTTGTAGCAGAAAAATCATAACATTTTGGTTAAAAAGGTTTTTATTTTAAAAGGCAACAATAATACGTAATGATGATCAAAACCAAATTCGCCCGATGACAACAGGTTATATTTCATAAACCTGGTGCCTACGGCGGAGACAAATACCACCTCGACTATCACAACAACTGCAGAGCATCGACAACGGCAACAGGGTCATAGTCAGGTAATTCAACAAGAGTTTTACCATGAGGAAGTTGAGGAACAACACCATAGCCAACAAGTTGAACCGAATGAAGTCATGATAGAGTCCGACGAACACCAGCAGCAATACCATCAGCTCGATCAATTTAAACCGGAAGAGCCCGATGGGGAAGAACATCTCATGGAAGAAGAACCTCCCCCCGATGGAAATCATCCCCAAGATAGACCTCCTGATGGTGACCCTCTTGATGATGATGATGACGAGGAGCAATTCTTTCTTAAATGAAACAAACAAAAATGCATATAAACAAACAACAAATATCAAAATTTGATCATAATGAATTTTTTTTTACATTAAGTTCAGGTGCTGTAAATACTTAATTAATTAGCAAGTAAACATAAATTATTATGTAGAGCAAATACAAAAAAAGAAATTTATTGTGTATAAATGTGTGTCAACTTGTAAGCAAACCTAAATTTAAAAGAAAAATCTACATACATATATATTTGTATTTTTTAAATGTAAACAATTTTAATATTTCTATCCCGAGACATATGTATAAGGCAAAATTTTGTTGTAAAATATAATAAACTTAAAAAATAATATTTATTAAAATTTCTATATGAATATATATAAAAAAAATTACCAACGTAGTTTGATAAACAAAAACAAAAAGAAAATTATAGATATTATGTATGTAAACGGTGTAATAAGTATTTAAAAACAAAAAAATAATTTTAAACTATATAAGTAGCACAACAAACTTAAAATTTAACAAAAGTAAAAATTGAATTTGATTCAACTAATAAATAATTAAGATAAAATAATGTTTTAAAATGTGTTTAAATTGAAGATAAGAGTAAAACAATGAATTCAAAAAAAATGTTTAAAATTTAAATAAAATGATTTTATGTACTATATCTTAAATTAAATTGCAATCTAAGAGAGACGGAGGTGAATAGAGTAAACTTAAGAAATATGTGGAATATAAATCATTGAAAAAGAAGACGCAATAAAAAATGAGTTTGTTCGTAAATTATATATAAAGTTGTCTTTTTTTATTTACTTTTATTAATATAGAAAAACAATGATGGCAAGTGTTTTTCTTGTATGCAGGTATTTTTCTAAAAATATAATGATAATTATCCTGTGGCCCCATTATGGAAAACGAAGCGAACTGGTTTAAATCGTTATCTCATTTTCATCTCGTTTCGAATTGTTCAATTACCAAATATTTCATCATTGAGAATGGTGCAGGCCATCGTGAATTGCAAGAAAATTAATAATTATCACCGAATTGTTGTTCAGTTTTTTAATAAATTAAGTTTTAATGTACGAAATTTCAATATTTATCAACTATCAATTGTTAATTGACAATCGTAATAGGGCTGATAGTCATGTACTAGTACGAAATGTCAGATGAAAACGCTTTTAACTAGAAACGAAATTTATAAAACTAACAATTAAATTCGCTTTGATATCCAAAATCTGGGCGTAGTTGGTTAGCATGAAAATAAGTCTATTATGAAATATTTTTAAAGAAATCCATCTACTAAAATCTTTTTTTTTAACTGAGAAATGAATGTAGTGTTAGCATTTGGGAACTGCATAAGTGATGATAAGAAAGAAAGTACAAGATCATTTTATAGCCTTATTGTGAGTTTCACCCGAAAAATATTTCACCCTTAAAGCTTTTGTTCGCCCGGAATTTTAAAAGCGATTGTGAGTTTCTCCCGAACGAAATTTCACTTCGAACTTGAAATGACATTTCGAACAAATAGATGGGATATGAGCTGTGAAAATAAAAAAAAACTACCTTCCACTACCAAAGAAAAATCCCAAATTTTTCCCTACACCAATAGAATTGGGGTAATTATTTTATTTATTTACTCCATCTCACACAATTTGTCATGTGTTGATACATGAACATTTTTAGAATTTGTTTTAAGACCATCACACATATTCCTTTTGATGGTTTGAGGTTATGTTGAAACTGATTTGCTTGGATGCAAGTGTGGAAGCAAAATATTATTATCAGAAACAGTTTTATGCTCGATTTACACGACTGACAAATTGGCAGTTTTCTGTCAGTATACTGCCAAAAGAAACAATTTTTCCATTGTTCTGCCAGTTTTTTTTACAGTTAACTGCCAGAATACTGCCAATTTGTCAGTCGTGTAAATCCAGGGGTGGAATCGGCTAAGGTGATAGTTGATTATCAATTTTTTGATTGTCGTTTTGACGATAGCTGTCTCTATCCTATCTATAGGGAAATATAGAGGGAGCAATAGGAATTTTACCCTACATGTATTATCACTAGATGTAGGTGATTTGACATTCCAAAGCTCTGAAAAAAACAAAGTACTAACTAATGATTTTTTTGTTCCTTATATAAAAAATTCAATATAATGCCTTTTTCCTAGAATAAAGAATTTCCCAGCATGATATCGCTTGTTAAACTTTTGTTCGCCTCCAAAAAATAGGACCCTATTATGACTCGCGAGTCACATTAAAAAATCGGCGAATGTGACTGTTTGGCATCGCCAAGTTGAAGTTCGCCTTTAATGTCAAAATGTTTACAGTTTTGTCTTCAAATGCGAACTTCGAAGTTCGCTATTCGTAATACCACGGAACTGATAATTCGCCAAATCGTTCGACATGAGTCGAACGTTCGACTCGCGAGTCATAATAGGGCCCATAAGTGAACATTTTGCCGCCAATTAATTGTGTTAAATTTCGCCCGAAATGACTACTCACAATAAGGAGAATTTTTCGAAAATTTTACCAGCCTTATTGTGAGTTTCACCCGAAAAATATTTCACCTTAAAATTATTTGTTGGCCCGCAATTTTAAAAGCTATTGTGATGTTCGGCCGAATGAGATTTTACTAGCCTTCAAAAAAGAAGTGAAATGGCATTTCATTCCGCCCGAAATGAATTTTTACAATAAGGGGAATTTTTCGATCATGAAATTTCGGGGGAAACTCACAATAGGCGAAAAGTGAAATGTCAAATTTTCCGGGTGGAATGTTGTTCGGGTGAAACTCACAATAGCCGTGATTGCTTGCAGTTGTCACGTGCAGTTTTTAAACATCCCTTTGATAAATTCTGGTGAGAACATGAGACAACAATAATTTTATAAAGGTCTGTTTTGTTTGAAATTTTTTACTTTTTTACTTAAGCTATATCGCGAACTTCCCTGTGAACGTTACCTTCCTTCGAAAATTGGGAATGTGAATGATGCTCGAAAGTATCCCTCGGAATTGATTGTTATTATTGTGACTTTTGTCACTATCCCCTAAGGCAATAAAAACGGATTCCGATTTAAGACAACAAAACTGCAAATTATTATTTAACTTGAACTCCAACTACGTAAGATATATGGATTGTGTGCAGCCTTAACTGCAGGCCCTATTTTGCTAAACGTTCGAGTGAACATCTGCCGCTGGAAGGAAATGATTGTTCCATAAAATACAATGTACAAATTGCGATAAAAATAAAATTTAGACGATAAGATTCTCTTTAGAATTTCAAAAAGAAGTACGGGTTATGATTTGCATTCAAAAGACATACAAGTTTTAAATAAATAATTTGAGGGAAATTGAATGAAACATTCACATGAATCGAAAGTTTCGATCGAATCGTATAGCAGAAAAGGGCTGTGCGAGTGTGCTTTCACACAAAAACAACTTTCAAAAAAAATTGTGTGAGTGCCGGGACTCAAGGTTAATATGTGTAAACATAACGTGCGCGGATCCAAAACGGACTTGTTTTTGCTTGAAGGGGATCTTAAGACTTTTTTCACTGAACGCACCCATCCTAGTATGCAGATCGCAACGTTGCACACCGTAACGTTGCACGACGTAACGTTGCACACGAACGTTCACGTTATTTTTTCACTCTACCGCCAGCATAGATGTTTACACATCAAAAACAATGATTTTCGAAAAATTTAGTTCTTGTTATTTTGGATATTCTCAAAAAATAGAAGATATTTAAGAATGAATAATATGTATAAAAGATGGAATGATTCGGGTACTTAGCAGAATATGGCTGCAATACTCACACTTTGATCTAAAAATCTTAGGTATATAGCAAATAAACTTCTTAAAAATAAAACCATCAATAATTTTGTAATATAATTTATTTCTTTCCTACACTTTTTACATCGACAGCTTAATCCGAAAAAAAATTATTAATATGTATTTATTTACATTTACAATATAACAAATTGAAAAATAAAATTTCTCAAAAAAAAAAACATAGTTAGGGAAAAATCCTAACGTTTAAATGAAAATACATATAATATTAAAAACTGTAGAAAATGCGTGGGGTTGAAGAATAATTCAAATTGAATGTGTGTTTCATTTAAAATGGACGCTCGGGGTAGGTCATAATAACGGAGGTAAAAATCCTGGCACTAATTTAATTTTTTATTTTTTGTTAATTTTTCTTTTTGATAAAACAAATTTAAATTTTTTTATTAGATATTCCTTAAATTTACATACTTATTTTGAATAATTTTTTTAAATTTAATTTCCTAGAGGCACAACTACAAAATTTCACTGCGAAATGTGTGAAGGTTACGTTTGTTTTTTGTTTCTTTTGGGATGATTTAAAGGACAACTTTGGGGTATCCCTTTAAGTACAGGTCTCGATTAGTTTTAAAATCGATCCTTTAAGCTTTCGTATAACCTCGACACATTATTTTGTTTTTTTTTTTTTTATTATTTTTGTTTTACACTACAGAACTAAGTTTTGGTTTTATTTTCGTCCCCATTTGCTCAGCCTTTTAAGGTTAAAACACTCTCCAAAGAATTTGTCTAGAGAATGATAAAGATGTGGCCTAACACCGGCCAAACCGTGGTCTTCATCTGGATAGCTCTATTAAAATGAAAATAGTTTTAAAATCAATTTTGAGAAAGCAACAAACAAAAAGTGACTTACAATCTGCTTAAAGAGAATATCTTTTCGTTCCAAGTTTTTGGCTAAGATCATTGCTTGTTGGTAATGGACATTATCATCAAGAGTTCCATGGACCAGAAGAAATTTCTTTCCTTTGAATTTCATGGCCAAAGTACTCAACCGGGAGTTGGCATAACCTTGAGGGTTTTCGTCTGGAACTCCCATATATCGTTCCGTGTAAATGGAATCTGTGTGTTAAAGCAGAAAGATTTTCAGCATCACAAATTTTCAACATCAACAAGTGATGTGATCTTACCATAATAAGCCCAGTCAGTGACAGGAGCTATTGAAGCTGCGCATTTAAATGTTCCTGACTGATCGTTAGCCAAAGCCATTGCAGCCGCATAACCACCATAACTCCATCCCCAGATTCCTGTTCGATTGGCATCAATATAAGGCAACTTTTGATGCAGTGATCTAAAGTGATGAAAATGATACTCTCTTTCAATTCTAATCCAAATATAAATATGTTGATAAAAATTACCTTGTAACTTCGATTTGATCGGTAATTTCGACGGTTCCGAGCTTCAAATAAATTGAATGCAGCAAATTATCACCTCTCAAGCCCGATCCCCGGCCATCAATCTTCGCATAGATCACCGATTGATTTGATGACAGATAAGTTCCCCAATCCATGCCCCATTTGTCGATTACAGAGTATGAATCTGGCCCACCATAGACATCAACAAGCATTGGATACTTTGTATTGCCACTGCGATCAACGTTGGGGGGCAATTGCAGGAGAACCTTTGCTGTGAATCCATTAGCTATATTAATTGTATGGATTTCCTGCTCCGGCATGGCAACAGTTGCCAATTCGTTCTTCAAATTCATATTTAACTCCCAATCATACATTTTATTGAGAATAACTTCACCTGTGGCCAGAAAAATCATAGAACGTGGAAATAATTGTGACAGATATTTGTCTTACCATTGGTATATGACCATTCGAAAACAGCATGCGATGGGACACCTGGACCCAGAGAACTTATAATAACAAAGTTTGCTTCACTGAATTCAGCTCCAAAATAACTTTGTTGGGCACCTGGTTGAACAAAAGAAAAAAATAATTAAACATTAAGTTCCACAAAATTCATGAAATATCTTCTATGGAGGTAGGTAGTTGGTACTTACCATCAATAACAAGTTTACAGGTAAGGCATTGTGGCTTTTGGTCTTTTGCTGCTTTAATCGCATAAACATGCAAACAATTTGAGGTATTTTCGGTGTTGGCCGTATAGAATATGATATTTCTTTCTGCATCCCAATGAAGCACCGCTGTTACGACATACTTTCCGCTAGTAATAGGCAGCACACCAGTATTGGAACTCTTTGTCGATAAAAGACTAATGTGTCTGAAATTACCATCCGATTCCTGTCGATGAGGCAGTAGTAATGCAACTTCACTACCATCTCTGTTTTTGAGAGGCTCCGTGAATAGATCGACCCAACCTGTCTTCGATTCTATATTTAAGGTCTCGGACCTGCGAAGACCATCGAAGACCTGAACATAAGCAGCATTCTGAATTCTATTCATCCATATTGAGAGTACTTCTTGGTCGTTTAGCCATGTTACCACAGTTATAATGTGACTTTGAGTGTTTAGGGCACTTGGAACGGGTACACCCGTAAGGAATTCGTTCGATTTGAGAGCCTGTTGTAAGTCGGCCGTGAATAGTTTAACAAAGGGATTAGGTGAGCCAGCTTTAGGATAAGCGACCGGCTGGTTCAAGGGGTATTGGTATCGCAAATCTCCCGCCTCACCATAATAAGGGAAGTTGATGATTTTTGTCGGTGAATCATCGAATTGAATAAATGCAATTTTTGTGCCATTTGGATTGAACCAAACGGCGGAATTTGTTCCGAAGACTTCTTCTTCATAGACCCAGTCCGGAATGCCATTTAGAATGTTTGGACTTGTTATTGTTGTTATTTGTATTTCTTCACTGTCCGAGGCTGTTGGTTTGTAGTAAAGATTTCTTTCGAAGTTTATTATAAGGGCATTTCCAACGGGCGACCATTGGACCAGATAGAGATGTTCCTGATTGCCTTTGATCTTGAGTGGATGGGCAACTCCAGTTTCAAGGTCAACTATATCATACTGGGCTTGAAAACTATGTCGGAAGATCTATAAATTATTTAAATAAAAAATGTATTGTGCTCGATCCATATATTATAATGTTGCTTCCGCATGGTCTAGCAATAACTCACCTTGAGATGATTTTTACCCAAAAGCAGATATTTTCCATCGGCGGATTTTTCATAAACTAAATATTGTTGCTGTAAATAAATTTTATTTTATGATTGGATTTCAAAATATGTTGGTACAGACACGTACCTTATCATCGTGCCATAATTGTGTTTGTTTTCCGTTGTCTACATTATATTCGTAAATGTGCTAAGAAGAATTGTTTTTTGTTTAGATATATGTAAATTCAAAATTTATATTATTTGTTCTTACATTTGTTTCCCTATAAATAATATTTGTTCCCGATGACCATGATCCATTGAATCTTCTCGCTTGCAACTTCCCCGTAAGAATATCTTCTAGTTTAATACCATTGCCGGTTTGTGCTGATGGCAAATCATTTTCCTCGCTGCTATGTACTAATAAGACTATAGCTACAGTTATGAGGCCGATTAAGACGATAGCGCCTATCACTCCCAAAACTATACGAATATTTCGAATTCGTTTTTTTGAGTAAATGAGGTCCTGGAATTGAAAATACATATTATTTCGTAGTTATAAGATTTAATTGTAGGAAGAGATGTTTAATAATACAAAAAATTGTATCTAACGTATAAATTATTGTTTTTGGAATAGTGACAAAATTTAAATTTAAATTAAACTCCAGCCATTATTAACGACTTGGTGGTAGGCTCACTCAGGTGGTTGTTGTTTCATTCAAACCTTCAAGAAAAATTTTATTATTTTACCGACCAGTGGTAAACAACCGGACTTGAATTCTTAAACTAACGGGTGATTTTTTAGCTGGTTTGGTTTTGGCAACACTGGTTTTGACAGCTGACGTGTGTTTAGTACCTTGTGTCACTGTCAAACAGCTTCAATTTGGTTTGCAATTTAACCATGGATCGTCTTACAAATGAACAATGCTTGCAAATTATTGAATTTTATTATCAAAATTCGTGCTCGGTTCGAAATGTTCATCGCGCGCTGCTTGTGTTCAGCTATGAGGCTCATTTTTGGTTGAATGGGTACGTAAATAAGCAAAATTGCCGCATTTGGAGTGAAGATCAGCCAGAAGCATTGCAACAGCTACCAATGCATCCCGAAAAAGCCACTGTTTGGTGCGGTTTATGGGCCGGCGGCATTATTGGGCCATGTTGGGCGAATCGCAGCGTTACTGTCAATGGTGAACGCTACCGAGCGATGATAACAAACTTTTTTTTGCCCGAAATGGAAGTTCTTGACTTGCATGATATGTGGTTTCAACAAGACAGTGCCACATGCCACACAGCACGCGAAACAATGGCGCAATTGCGAGGCGAGTTTGGTGAACAGTTAATTTCACGTTTCGGGCCGGTCAATTGGCCGCCTAGATCGTGCGATTTGACACCATTAGATTATTTTTTGTGGGGGTATGTCAAGGCTTATGTCTACAGGGACAAGCCCGCTTCGATTGACGCACTGGAAGCCAACATCCATGCATTCATTCGTGAGATACCGGCCGATATGTGTGAAAGAGTATGCCAAAATTGGACTCAGCGGATGGGCTACCTGAGACGCAGCCGCGGTCAACATTTGCATGAAATTATCTTTAAACATTAAATTGCAAGGTTCAAACTATCGATTCAAATAAATATTTCATTCATTTTTTCGAATTTTGTTGTGTTTTTTTTTAAAAAAAGTTCTAAACCTCTTAAAAAATCACCCATTATAAGAGCGAACGTTGCATGAGAGGAAAATAGCAAAAAACTATAATGCTCTGCCAGAAAGACGTCAGAAGTCCTAGGCGAGCTTATCATCTTATTTCGAGCGAGCTTATCTACATATTTCGCCTTTTTTTGACACAATTTATATATTGTGTTAAACGATTGTTTTTATTATTTATTTTTGATAGAATACAGAAATACAATTTTCTTAAAAAACCTTTTTTACTTATTTGAAATAAATTTTATATGAATCTTGGACAAAGCTTCAATATAATTGGTCACTGTTTATTGATAACTCTCAATTCTTGTTTCTAAATTCAAATGTGAAATAATTCATTAATCATTTCATTAATCTTAATTAACACACCCACTGTAAGAGTTTCACACTTCAAGGATGTCGATGTCGCACTCCTTCAGCAATTATTTAAAAAGGAGTATGCTGTCATCTCTTTGAAAGACACTCATAATCTCTTAGTTTGAGATATTTGAAATCATTTAAAAGCATCAATCACTATATACTCAGACTCAGCATCATAAAATGATATATAGGCGTATTTAGTTTCAAATAAGAATTCCTCTCGCCTTGTCAACTCTCCATCACACCTTTATCACGAATAAAAAATCTTCACTTCCGACGAGGCCGAACATCATAACATCAACAAAAAATGTCATCGCTTCCGTCTATCCGCAAAGCTAATTACTTTATTACTTTGTTTTTGCGGTTCATAAATCAAAAGCTTCACAAAGCCCCCTTGTAGACAACAGATCCATTTCGAACCCGGCAAGCCACGGCATCGGGATAAAAAAGAGATAGATATTAGATACATATGTCTTCAGACTGTCAAACCCTCTTATTGAAATGCAAAACACAATGTTCTTCTCATTGAATTCTTTTGAAAAGCAAAACAAAAATATTCCTATTTAAACAAACAAAAAAAATCTCCCTATATTTTGTATTTCGAAGTTTAAAATGAAAATAAAATGCACGACTGGGTTGCACTTACTTGCTCTTATAAAGGAAGTGACTCTAGACATACCAATTAATTATAACAATTTTAGTTTATAGAAGTATTGATTATGCGGGCCCGCAGGGCCAGGGCCCTCTGCCCGCCAGTGGGCATATTTCAGGCACCCAGGGTTTTTTCAACTCGTGCGAAAGTGCGTTAACGCACACCCACTTGGCATGTCTCTAGTCTCGTCCAATAAGTAAAAGTGTACACATTTTTGTGAACTTAAAAACCTTATTAAAAAAAAACCTTGAATGAATTTTCAAAAACAAAATTTTTAATCCAGAAAATATTACTTTGAAAATCGAGAAAACTGTTATACCAGAAAACTGTTATACCAATTTATAACAGTTATGCCAGTTTAACATTTAACAGCGGACGTGTGTTAGGGCGCCACACGTGACTTGAACAAAAAACTCTGGTGTGCTAAGAGCCCTAGCCCAGCGTGCAGCATGAACAGTACTTTTATAAACCAAAACTGTTATATTTTCAATAACAGTTTTTGTTATTTCTCCTTACGAAATTGTAGAATATACATTATGTAGGTATCTACCATAGTATTACACAGATATTTTTTTGGACGAGACTAGCGTCATGCCAATTTATAACAGTTTTTCGCCATTAAGAGTGGGCGTGCCTGGGCGTAGTCTCAAGTTTGAAGAAAATTGCTTCAATCCGGTTTAGACTGCTATAGTACTTATGTATGTATGTATGTTATGTACATAACATATTCATATACCTCTATATGCATGATAATGTTTTTTCATTTTTCAAAGGAAAAATGACTCAATCGGCGGGCGACTTTGGAATTTTGTCTTCCACAAAGGAACTAAGTATAGGTACGTATATGTTCTTTCCTGGTGGTTTTATCTTATGGGAGGCTCATCGGACGTGATGTCGCATAAATTTTCATTAACTGACAAAAAGCAGAAAACCTCCACAAAACCAACCTCGCAGTATCTATAAGTGTCGCCCTTTCATAAGATATACCAACGTCATAATTAGCATGCAAAGTAAAATAAGTCTCGTTCGCTATAGCTCGTAACAAAATAAAGGATAATTAACACTTCCTTTTGCCTATTTCACAGCGTACCTACATATAGTATATAAATGTACATTGCACGCATCAAAAAATATTTCGTGTCTTCAGGGCCGCACTGGAAATATTTATCCAGGCAATTTTTTAATTCTCATGCAGTTGATTTCGTAACTCACCTATCTAGCATCTGTTTGAGCTTTACTGATGTTTTAAGAAGGTATGTATGTAAATTTGAAGGAAGTGACTCTAGACATGCCAATTATAACAGTTTTGGTTTATAAAAGTACTGTTTATGCAGCCCTGCAGGTCCAGGGCCCTCGGCCAGTGGGCATAATTCAGGCACCCAGAGTTTTTTTTTTCAAGTCGCGCGAAGCGCGTTGACTCACGCCCACTTTTAATGGCGAAAAACTGTTATAACTGTTATAAATTGGCATGTCTCTAGTCTCTTCCAAATTCAAAATGAAATAAAATACATACAAATAATTTCAGGAATATGGGCACTAGGCTGCCGCCACTTTATTGAGCCGTATATCGGCAAATACAATAATCGAAAAGTTGTTCTGGCGTAAGTCTATATCTGGTGAAATACAAAAATGTATAGGTACTGTTCCCATAAATCACCCGTCCGGTTGATAAAGAGTTTCGAATTTAAAAACCAAACCTCCATAAAAAAACACCTTTCAACCTTACTTTTCTTCACATTTCTGGAAGCTTGTCCAAGATTATCAATCTGTCTTAACTGGTCTTATACCTATTTTATAACTATGAATGTATTTTGAATTTAGGGGGTTCACATTCAACGAAATTTTCATCAACGACACGTCTCGTCGACCGACCACCGACTGCTTGTTTTGGAATTTTACCATCGGTGCTTAAAAATTCAAATTAATATTCATAAATATATTCGCTGAATCATTTCATTATCGATTACTTCCAGCTAACTTCAGTTTAATTGTTTGATTCTTGGAAATTTATTGGACGCTGTGATATTTTTACTTTAAGAGATTTATTGTTTGTCGAACGCGGCCGTCTAATAAATAATGCGGCCCTGGATGTCTTCTATATGCAAGTGCAAAAGGTGGTTTTAAACCATCAAATGCGTGCAACGAATTCTCAATTGCATTCGTCTTCAATTTTCTGTCTGTTTTCTATCTTTCATGTGTCATCTTTTTCAGTAGTTTAAGCTGTAATATTCAAAACTTTTGTCTCCTCAAAGTGCCACCCGCATTTGGTGAAAACGTGATCCGAATGGAATTTTATGTTTGGGTAGGTATATGAAAGAGATGATGCAAGTGTCCATTGTATAGGTGCAGCGTGTTTGGGTTGAACATAATTATTCCCAAATCGTCACACGTCATTATACTTGATTGTGGTTTCACTTATAGAAACAGAATCGACTGACGGCAGCAGAATGGCTAGCGGTGCGCGGTAGCAGCGGTCGGTGGATGGCGTGGCAAAGCGGTTATGTGAGAAGGCATTTGCATTCACAGACTTCGAACTATGTTATGTATCGAGTGACGTTCACATACCGACATAAGCGGAAAATCGAAAACCCAAAGATCTTTATAAAAGACAGATATAAAACGGAACTGACTAACTACATGCCAGTTTAAATATAACAGTTCTACTTATACATAAGGTAGTTTTTATCCGGCCGCACCCACAGGGACCGCCACCGCGTGCCGACCACCGAGCCGCCGGCGTGGAATTTGTTTGAAAAACAGATTGACAAATTGCAGAAAAAGAAACTGAACGATAAGAACCAGCCGGATAAACGAAAAGGCTCTACGTTTACTGCCTTAACATATTATTTATATAGATTGTTGTTAATAAATCAATTTTCAATATGTAAACGCACATAAAGATGTTGCGTCTGGGAAGCCAACCTAGAACCTAGCGTTATCAACTGAACCAAAGGCACTCTATCTACTGAATCGAATTTGACCACGTGTGAAGTGCGGCCAGGTTCATATAATTAAATATACAAACATATTTGTGTCTATGTTCATAATTTAAGATTCGCAACGTCACTTCAACTGACATTTTCAATTTTATAGAGACTTTGCTATTATTACGAACACCTGAAATTGAAAATTCCGTAATATATTCAATCTAATGCAACCAGTGCCTTAGTTGGTATTTGTGGTAGGTATGGTTTGAAAATATGATCCGATCACCCTGCAAACAACAACCATACCGCGCGTCGTTCAAAGGCATATTATAATGACATAATCGAATATTTTATTATTCTGACAGCAAACTATCCGCATAGCTGGTGATACATACATTTCAAATTTGCAAAAGTATCTATTTTCAATTTATGGTTGATATTCGTGTATATGCCTTCGATGGAGGCATGAAGATATTAAACCTATCTTTTTATCTATATACCTTCTTCAACTCTTGATCATAAGACGAAAAGTGACAGTCTGAAAAGAAAGTGACGGAAATGGAAGGCATTGAATTGTTGTGTATGTCCATGAATGAATTGAATGGCACGTTTTACTTCAATGCGTCCGTTCGTTAGCGTCTCGTCTGTTGGTCGGTCGGTGAGCGTCGCGGTCGTCATCCAGCCGAGACGTGCAATCGAGAAAGATGTAATTTTCGTACTCCAAAGTCTGACTTGAAGACTTTTTCGTTGCAATTTGGAATTTTGTATTCCGTATACGAGTTTCTCTTTTTTATTTCATTTTTGTTTAAACAAAAATATAAAACAATTACAAGACGTAACTTACCTACGACTCGACTGGGCTCGTGGAATTTAGATTCACTGATATCGGATAAGCTTATGCCTATAGACTTCGAGATTGGATTTAACACGATTGGCAATAGCTTTTTGGGTAACTGGGACACTTGCAAATGTTTACAATTTACCACAAAAGTGTTGCACTACAACAACATTTCCTAATGATTAATCGCAAAATTCGTGGTTTGAATAGAAAAGACATTTTCGTTATTTGCTTAATAAATCAATTTGAAAGCAGCGAAGATACGGATTTTGTTAAATAAGCTTAATCTACTGCGCATGCGATAAAAGTAAAGATTATAAAACGTTTTCACAAACTGCACTTGTTAAATGTTAAGTATATCTATAAGCTTCAAGTGGTGAGAAATTTTTAATTTGTCCTGCAGACAGAGAACTAAAAATTAATCTTATCGATTGAGTTTTATTGGGGGAAAAAACTACTAAGTACCTACTTGTAAATTGTTTAACAAAAATCGCTTAAAATTTTATTAATTTACAGCTTAGATGAACTTCGAACTTGTTTTGATTATATTTGGTATATAATATGTTTGCACTAATCAGAGGGACTACAACTATAATTTCACGTATATAAAGTATTAGAAATTTTTACAATACATGCCAATTTCACCTTTACGATAAACATACATACATATGAATACGTTCTGTATATTTTGATAATCTATACAGTTTTGACATAAATGTTAATGATTAAAATCAATTTTGACCGTTCTTAAATATTAGGTACCGCAATAGACTTTCCGTTTCGTCTTATTGTAATAATAAAAACAAAACCACAACTTATCAACTTAAAGGTAATTGGTCAGCAGCTGGTTCTCTTCTAATAAAATAATGGTTGTGCCTAAGCGATTAATAATTAATATTTAAAATGTAGATATATAAGTATATACATACAAACCTCTACCTCTACATAATAATTTTAAGATATAAACATAAACGTTTATTTTTTTGTTTTAAAACTAAACATTTTTCAAGATTGATCAAATTGATTTTGATTAGTTCTACTGTTATCTTAATATTATATTTTATCATTTTTTAAGTGTCAAATAATGTCAACAGAATAGATCTGCATCTGACTCTTTGTTTTTTGAAGGAGGGTGGGTATAGTTTGTTTACATCAGGCTGGCCTAGTATCTCGAAGAAGCCCATCAAACGTCACATGGAGAGGGTTCTGTTATACTGTCTTGTAGGCTTACCACTATATTATTGTATTTGGAAGTGACTCTAGACATGCCAATTAAAACAGTTTTGGTTTATAAAAGTACTCTTTATGCAGCCCCGCGATCCAGGGCCCTCGGCCAGTGGGCAAACTTCAGATACCCAGAGTTTTGTTTTCAAGTCGCTCGAAGCGCGTTAACGCACACCCACTTTTAATGGCGAAAAACTGTTATAACTGTTATAAATTGGCATGTCTGTAGCCTCGTCCATTGTATTTATTTACAGGCAGCTTATCACGGGTTTTCGGTGTACATAGCTAAGTACAATTTCACGAAAAATATACTAGTTGAGTGCTGAACAGGTGTACCTACTATAAAAGAGAGCGGGCCCTCTAAGTTCGGTTGTTCCCTTCCAATCGATATTGGCAATTTTGGTGAAATATTTTGAAGCTTTTGGTACAGCAATACTTATAAAGGGTGTTTTTTTTTTAGAGGTATACAACTTTTAAATGAAATAAAACAATTTTTAATTGACATGAAATTTACTTTATTCGAAAGATAATCAGCCTTATTGTGAGTTTCACCCGAAAAATATTTCACCTTAAATTTTTTTGTTCGCCCGGAATTTTTAAAGCTACTGCGAGTTTCGCCCGAACGAAATTTTGTTCGCCTACAAAAAAGAAGTGAAAATGACATTACATTCCGCCCGAAATGAATGTTCATAATAAGGGGAATTTTTTGGTCATGAAATTTCGAGGGAAACTCACAATAGGCGAAAAGTGAAATGTCAATTTTTCCGGGAGGAATGCTGTTCGGGTGAAACTCACAATACGGCTGAATGGCATTATAATTTAAATATTATTTCTGGCATATGACCGCCACGACTGGCTCGGACGTAGTCTAATCATCTGGAGGTCGAATTTTCGATGACTTTTTCCAAAATTTGTGGCCGTATATCGGCAATAACGCGGTGAATATTGTCCTCCAAGTGGACCAGTGACTTCACATATCCCCACAGAAAATAGTCAAGCGGCGGGCGTTAAATCGGAAGATCTTGGAGGCCAATTCACGGGTCCGTAACGTGAAACTATCCGGTTACCATACGTTTCCTTCAATAAATCAATTCTGGCACGAGTTGTGTGAGATGTTGCGCCGTCTTGTTGATTGATGATCGAAAAAGTCAGTAATCATGGCTCTATAGCAGTCACCCACCATTGACTGTAACGTTCTGGCCACCATCGTTTTTAAAGAAGTACGGATCAATTATTCCACCAAACCATGAAGCACACCAAACAGTCGGTTTTTGTGGATGTAACGGTGTCCAACATACACTTGATGATTATCATCACTCCAAATACAATTTTGTTTTGTTCATTGACGTATAAAGTATGTGAAGTGAACTTCATCGCTAAACAAAATTCGCTTATGAAAATTGGGATCAATGGCAATCTTGTTTTGGGCCCATTTGGGCACAATTTGGAAGCGTTGTTCAGGCGTCAGTCTATATTCATGTTAAAATGCCAAACCAAACTAAAAATAAATCACTTCACAGCTGGCAAAATGGCTGCCAGTTAAAATAGTGTTGCCAATACCTTTAAAAAACACCCTTTAGTTACCACGTTTAAGACGTCAAGAAGGACCAGCCATCTTTTTTTCGAAGAGTGAGAGGCTTTAGTTACTAAGTTTAAGACGTCAAGAAGAACCAGCCATCTTTTTTTCCGAAGAGTGAGAGGCTTTAGGCTAATATTTATAAAAAAAACTAATTGGTAATAAGACAGTTCCATTGCATTAAAAAAAAAAAAGATTTTGTACTTAAGTAAGGGTAATTGAAACTCAGCTTTTCTCATCGTTTTCAGAAATAAATTTAAAGAAGCAACTTTAAATTTAGTCGAAAACAGGGAAGTCAATGGAATGAGTCCTTCTAGCACTAAATTAAAATTTTTTAATAGAAAACTGAACTGGTTATCATTCAACATTTTAACAGGGTTTTTCCACTTTTGTTTTATGTTTATTGAATGAGGGAGGATATCAAGTTTTTGGCTAAATATTCCAAAATCTTCGCATTTAAAATGCAACGTTTCTTACCATTCCTTTAAATTTCTTCATAAAGCCCCTTAAAAAAGCTGTATAAAATAAACTAACATTTCATTGCCATTTTCATACAAGAATATGGCTGGAATTATTTTTCTCTCAGAAATTTAGGCATTTATTGTAATTGAAAAGCAATAATAATATACATAATTAGATTGGGGAATAGGGAAAGGAAAAGATTTATTTTATTGTTTTTTTTTTTTTTTGTAAGCAATTTGTATTCCATAATATTACGTTGATTTCGGAGATTATCTGAAAGATTTTTTTGTTTTTAAAAGTGTATTAGTGAAGCTTAGATTGTTTTCTCTTTCCATAAACAATATCATTAATTTAGAAAGCCATTCCCATAAAATTATATGCACGAATATGTCGTGTAAGCTTGTGCAAATTTGTTTCAATGTTATAAAGTGAAGATGTATTAAGCTAATGATAATTATTTAGGAGAAAATGTGAAAAATAACTTCTTACGTTCAAAATGATTTCTTTATGTAGATTTACTCACTTTGGCTGAAAACACAAAAACAGTGATTTTGGCTGAAACACACAAACACATTGATTTTGTTTCATAAAGAAAGAAAACGCAATGAAGCAAACAAAATCAATTCACTTTTCTGTTTCGTTTGCTATGTGTGTTGAGATAAAACAAAACAAAATTAACAACGAAAACATCCAGTTAATTAAAACGGAAAACAAGCACCAACAACGAAATTTCGTTCCTGAAAAACAAAAACATGTTTTTATGATATTATGCCTTTTCTTTTTGTTTCGCTTTATGTCGTGTGGGCTGCGCCATAAGGACGTGTGTATAGTAATCGACAACGATACTGGTTTAAGACAAAATGTTTTCGTTCGGTGTGCGTTGGACGTATACAAAGGCATGTTTTTTCGACAACCAGTCATACAAACAAAAATGTGTTTTTTTGATACGCCTGGTTATGGTGTGTTTTGGTTCATACGAATCAATGGGGTTTTGTTTCATAAGACAGAAATATACGTTGTTCTTCATCCTGTGTGTTTTCAGCCTTAAGGGGGCACTACAGTCCCGGATAGGCCTGTGTCTCAACCAACAAAAAGTTTTTCCAGCCATAGCTCAGACCCTACCGACCTCTGTTTCCACAAAAAAGAGCCCTTGGCACTATAATTCTGCTATTTAAATCTTAAACTTGAATTGTGTTTAATATTATTAGGGATAAGAAGGTTAATCAAAACCATCAAAATGTGAAATTAAAAAGAAAAAGTGTTAAGATACTTTTTTTAGCCGAGCTTAAACATAACTTATCGATTTTATTCTGCAGGAAATTCGATAAAAGCTCCCTATGCCGAATTTAAAATCTGTCAAGCCATTTATGATGGATAGATACACACACTAAAGAAAGATATGACGAAAACCAACTTCTTGAGTGGTGTTAGGTTCGACTGAAAACTCCTTTATTTTTTTTATATAAAACCAATACCTGTCCATTGTCCTATAGAGCAAGTAAAATCAATAAAAGCTACAAAACTCCCTGACGCACTTATCGTTATTACTTAAGGGAGTTTAATTCCTTTAACAAAAATATAAAAAAAATTTAATATAGCGTGGATCCGGAAGAAAACCGTCGAAACTGAACAAATGAAATTCTTGAATTTACAACACAATTTTGTGCAGAAAAAAACTCTTCGCTGGAAAATCACAAGGTTCTAATTCAATAATAGAGCTGTTTGTGTGGTTTAGACATATTTTTAATAGATCAATGGATAATGGAAATTGAAAGTTTTCTTAAACTTTCTTTATCCTGTAGTGAAAAATGAGAATGGTTGAGATGTGTTGGTTTTATTTGGGACCGACACGATGTGAATAAACGTAATTTTTATTAAGTGGATATGGTGGTAGGTTCATTATGTTTCTACATAATATGCAAGTTTCAAGTCTGGATTTACATTGACCAATTTTTCGAGTGCTGAATGGCAAAATCGCGTGAAGTTGGAAGGAAAATGTAGGCTGTACCTAAAAATCTCACTCGATTTGGATAATCCGGATGAATATAACCATTATTTCACCATAGTCCGGAAGCAGGTGTTTAATGGTGTTTGGTGCAGAACTGTTAATTCATTTAAAAAGATATTCGAATGAGCTAAAATTTGGATTGCCAAATATGAAAATGAAAAAGAACGTGTGGGATGTATGGTTCGTTAGGTATAGAATTTAGGACAGAACTATGACAACAGAGAAATCGCTTAATACTGCCTTCAAAAAGAAATGGATTGATATTTCACTTAATTATTTAAAACAACTTAACAATTCACTTGGTAGGTATACAACCTAACAGTAAATGTTTACAGCCATATTATTGACTTGTTCCAAAACTAGTTTAATAGCAAAACTAGTTTTATAGAAGTTTGGAGTCCCAAGTTTTGCACGGTTTTATGAATTTAGAGTTTAATCCAAAGGTAGTTTTAAGTTTTCGAGTTTAAGGTGCCAAAATATTTTTGAATAATACCGATTTGTCGACTTCCAAACATCTATAAGACTAGTTCTGCCCTGAAACTAGTTTTGAAACAAGTTAATAATATAGCTGTTAGAGATTTTTTATTAAGTAAACAAAAAAAAAAAAAAAAACAAATACAAAATCTGCAAAAAATACCCGGTTTGGTTCTTTTTAAAAGCTGATACAAGCTTTATTAAAGAAGAAGATCAAAAAACCTCGATGGTTTTATATTCTTTCACCATTGAATCTATTTTCATTTTTTGTCAAGCTGTCGCCGTCTTCAATTTTCCATAATAAATTGTTGTATAATAGTTCTACACACCTATCAACTGGCTATCTGACAGAATATGCCAAGCAACCCAAAATAACACCATCTTCTCTCCGCCCCCCCAAAAAAAACACCCTGTGTTCATTTTGCAAAGAAAAACTCAATTTAATCCGCAACGGAAACTGACAAACACTGTAAATGACCACATCTGTTCTCAAACAATGCAAAAACATCCCATCCCTTCATCGCAAAAAAAAACAAAAATCATCATTGAATTTTCCTTATATTCTTCGTTCTTTTTTAATAAAGTTCTTTTTTTTAGATATCTATCCATCCATTATCCATATATATATATATATATTTGTTATTGGCCAAGAAAACTTCAATATTAACATCAAAATCCTCAATCAAATAGCTTTTCATTTTCAATTTTCGAAAGTAGAGTCCTTCAAAGAGCAAAAGTAGACAGCCAAACACTGCCGTCATATCGCCCCAAAGGCAAGAGCGAACAAACAAATAAAATGCCATGAATTGACTCCATCGCAGTATGGTCCTCGCTTCTATACCTTTTCCAATATTCCTACCTTCAGAAAGCTGCAACAGAGAAAAAAAAAACACAAAACCCATGCAACTGCCGGAAGCAGCATGCCAGTGTCAGTATCCGTTTTCTTCTTTTTTTTTCACTTACAACATCCTAGACAATTCCATATAAATATTTCCAGTGGTCCCTCTGTCTGCATTCAATTTATCAAATCCTTAAATTAACATTTGTGTTTGCGCCGCACGTCTGCCGTCTCGCATCACCTTAATGTTTCTATCTATCTATTCTATGCATATAATGCATACAAAAAAAAATAAAACCGTTATGACTTTAACAAACCTAACCTCAATTCTCAATGGCGCCCAACGATGGAGAAACAAATACACAGTACCTAGTTGTAGTAATACATATGTATATAACGGTAGTAGTTCGCTCATGAACTTTACTGCAGTGGAGAGTTATGAAAATGAAATTTCCACTTTCGTTCGTTGCTTGGTTGTATTTTGTATTCTTTTACTTTGATTGAAGGCCACCTGGGAAAATGTGGTGAAGTTCAGTTATTTTTCTTTTTATTTAATGTTTTTCTTTTTTCTGTCGATACCCCAAACAGTGTTGTGGCTTTTCATACCTACCAAGTTTGCAACATAAGGTATGTTTTGTTTTTCTACACATTTTGCCACAAATAGATGTTACTTGTTTATGTTTATGAAATATGTTTAAATCAAAAACGATGTAATTGTAACGAAAAGAAACAAAAATCGTAAGGGGAATTCGGACTTTTTGATAGAAAAACTGCGATACGACATTGAAAGTTAAATAGAAATATAGTAAATGTTTAAAGAAAAGGAACATTTGTTTAGAACTTCGACTTTATGAGATCTTTTGGTTAGGTTCACAAGACGCAGGATTTTGTTCCGTATACCAAAGGGGTATTCTGCGAAAATGTGAAACCAAACGTCAAAAACTTTCATATGAATAATTTTCTTTAACGCCCCGGCCGCGCCAGCCACCGGTGATGTGAAACGAAAAATCCTATAAAAAAAATGACACAACGAAATCATAAACGAAAAAATTCGTTCTGCTTTTCGTTTTGCAGTACGCTGTTTGTCGAGCGAAATTGATAATTGTAGCAGATTTTTTCTTAATCCTCAGCTCATTTTTCGCACAGAATTAATTGACCGGATCATTCAGCCATATTGTGAGTTTCACCCGAAAAAATATTTCACCTTAAAATTTTTTGTTACCCCGGAATTTTAAAAGCTATTGTGAGTTTCGCTCGAACGAAATTTTGTTCGCCTACGAAAAAGAAGTGAAAATGATTTTACATTCCGGAAATTTTCGATCATGAAATTTCGGGGGAAACTCACAATAGGCGAAAAGTGAAATGTACAATTTTTCGGGTGGAATGTGAAACTCATAATAATGCTGATTAATTGAGTGCAGAAAAGTGAAGTTTGAGTTTTATTTGTGTTTGTATTTGTTGTATCTTTCAAGGCAAGGCGGCTTTCTATAATTTATTTGTGTTTGATTTTTTTTTTTTTTTGAAATTCGTGACACTTTGAATGGGTATTTTTTCGCTGTGGTGTTTGATACCACATTCGTATCAGCAGCGCAGCGTACTAGGCTTTAAATTTAATTTTTTGCCAGATATACGCATTGACATGGACTTTTCTATTATAGGACAAACTGCCCAACAGTATGTATAATAATAACTGTTAATCTATTACTATACCAAATAATGAAATAACAAAAAATATTTTGGGTTATTTTTTTGGGGGAATTTCCGAGATGTCAAGATACTGTCATCAGACAAGTATTTATTGGAGATTTCGACTTTTCGCTGGTATTCTCCATAGGGATTACATTTTTTTGTTTGGGATTATATCTGATTGAGATATAGTTTTTTTTGGGGATAACGTATTATGTACATATGTATGCATATATGTTATACTGAAATTAATTTTCACTTGAAGTATGTTCGAGAAGTTTTAATGATAAGTATTCTTAATCTCACACATTGCTTTTTTTATAAAAAAAAAATACGTCAGGTCAACATGTTACTATAAAGAAATGACGTATTTTGTTGAGGACAGTTAGAACAGTTGGCATTGACACACTCCGTGTGTAACGTCATTTTATTTATTCGACTTTGCCTAATGCGCTCAATATTATGACATCCTGATCGATAAGCGCCTAAAAACAATTTTTATGGAAATTGAAAAATCCATCATGTGTGGCTTCCTAAGGTATAATTAATTTGAAGGTGAAAACATGTATATTGTTAAATAAAAATAACATTGGCTGATAAAATTAAGACTTTATTTGCTGTTGCACACACATTTTACTTTTTCCGGAAGTTTTTCATGTTTTGAGATTAAATTTCAAATCCCATATCATACCTAATAGGAAAAAGATCAAAAATAATTTTACACCATGAATGAATTTGTTTCCACAAAGCTCTTCATTGAATGTGTTTTATGGATGTACATGAGCTTGGGAGTTAGTTAAATAGAGCAAGCGAACACTTACAATCAACTTTAGAATCACAGATTAGCCATATGAAGATGAGAATGTTTCGTACGTTTCACCCTCCAAAACCCATTTGTTTACATTGTTGTATTTGTAATGTTTTACCGCGTCGATGAATAGATGTGAATTCCAACAACAATTTAACCAGGTCTGTGAAGATCCCTACTGTCTATGTGTGAGATTTTTATACACACATTCTCATTTTTTATCTGATAACTGCCACTTTAAGCTTGTAGGCAAATTAAAATGGCTGTCGGGATTCTCATCTTCATGTGGCTAATCTGTGTTTAGAATTCTTTAAGAAGAAATAAAGAATTTTCAAATGTGTTCGTTTAGATAGTATAAGTTCAGATAAAGCTACAAAAACCTTTGCTTGTAAACTTTTAAATTCAAATAACCTTTAAAACTGAGTCACATGAGTGATTCCGGGGTCGGATTCCAGTTGCGAGGACAACAAAAAAAGTATAATCTGATTTGTTTGGTTCTTCCATGATGCTTTGATTCATATCCTTAACGCAATTTTTAACAAAATTCCTGGTTCGTTAAGACATTAAACAACAACCTTAAGCCTAATATCCCCCTAAACAACGGTAAATGACACTAACTTTCCGCATTCTAGTCCTTTAAATACACATTTACTTTGATCCAGATTTCAATCCATACGAAATTCTCTATAAAAACAATTCAGATACAAAAATAGGGCATCATGCCCTATTTGTATTTGCTAAGCAACCTGCAGTATTTCCTTTGTGTTTTTACTGTTTTTATTTTTTCTCCTATTCAGCTCACCTGTTATCCATGGTGTCAGTGTCGATCCTTTAGTGTGTCAACAAACCTCCACTATTTCAGGTGTAATTAAACAAATTGGAATAAGGACAGTCAATGATTTTCTATTTACCATTTTCCATCAGAGTATAGAGGTACAAGGATACTCTCTCAATGTATATACGAGTACTCGTGTATAGTCGCCTTAATTAACCCGTTTCCTTTGGGGCTTGTGTGATTTTAAGTTATCTGCTTATACACAATATAGGTAGGTGTATTCTGTATTGGAATGCCTTAGGACTGCGGATGTAATTTTTCTTTTCCATTTGGGAATAATTTTTATTTCATCCGTTCCATAGGAAGAAAGAATATAAAAATACAGACGAAAAAAATGAAAAGGATTTCCGTGCATTTGAAAATGCAAAGAACCAGAGAATACCAATGATATGTGGGGAATTGTGGCAGGGTGGGTATATAGTGGGTGTAGTGTAGAACTCACATTCACTTCTCATATGAAAGGTTAAATGAGGGACCATAATAATATGTTTGCTGACTGGAGAGCCCACCGGATGTGAGGCAAAGCATGTGAGGTGAGGCCATTGAAATATTCACACCGGAATTTCACAAGATGGAGGAGGAAGGGAAGAAGCAAGCCCATCAGTGTTCATTTTTCTTTCTTTTTTCTGTCCATTTCCTTTGGAAATCCTTGATGCCATCATCAAGGATCGTGTGTGGGTTAAAATAAACGAAATTGAATGAGAAAAAAAAGAACCCAAAACAAATGGATACAATTAACTGCAAACTTTAAAAATACATAATAATGTTCTTGTAGCTTCATTTTCAAACATCCTTGCCTTACCTACAGGGTGACCTGATTAAGATGTTTTTGGGTGAACTTAACTCCAACTCTTAATAACACTCGCACAGCACACACACACCTACCTTTTCGTAGGACTGTTCGTATGCTAGTTCACAAGGACAATTTGGTAGGTGATGACGAGTTGTTGTGGTGGCGGGTGGATTCCAATAGATATCATGAATGTCGCCCCTTCCGTATGGGTTCCAACATATGTTACGCTTGTGCATTGGTGGCCCATAAACCTGGGGGAAAGAATTATAATAGGAATTCTGTGTTTTTGGGTATTCTTCTTCTTTTTTTTTTTGCTAAGTTGGTAGAGAAAAATACTTGTATTTTACTTTTGCTTTGTATTTTGCTACTTAAAGAATAAGTATAACTGGAACTGAACGCAACGAGCTATAAGCAAGTGAGAATGAGGAACGAGCATTTTTGTTTTAATTTAAGAAAAAACATTAAATTAATGCAAATTTAAAAAAAGGGGGAATTAATATTGTTGTAAAGAAATTAAAATCATGCCTAAGAATGCAAATAATTAAAACAAAATTAAAAAGCTTCAAAAAGAAGGCAAGCTTAAAATTATTCAAAATTATTATTCTTACTATACCTACTTGGAATATAATTATAGAGAAGTGGAAAAACTAAGCAAATTGCTTCTTACCTACTTTACGACTGAAGGAGTTTTTGAAAATTTCCTGCAGCCTATGTGTTTTTACCTTATATGTATATGGAATTACCATCACAACCGTATATTGTTGTTGTTGTTGAAGTTTTTATTGTGTGTTTGGTTTTGTTTTTATGCATTTTGAGGTGCGCTTACGGCCGGTTTATGTACCATAAGCAGAGAGGTTCCTCAAATTCAAATCTGGGGATGCATAGAGTATTCAAGCCTAATTGAGGACTTTCAGTGCGGTTTTTAATAAGAACTACATATATCTACGGAGTTGCAATGTATATTTAGGTTTTTTACTAATGCTATGAACGGGTTGAATTTTTTTTGAACAATGATGAATGTTAAATTATTTTTAGAAGAAGTAGAAGTGCAGAATTGTTACTAATTCTCCGAGAAATAGAAATAGAATAGAAATTCTCTATAGAAATAGAAGTAAATAATTAGACAGTTAAGGTTAACAACTGACGCCGACGCGACGTCTCAAATATGGACAATGTACAATGTTTTTTTTAGACGTGTGGTTTTCAATCTGGCAATACTTTTTTCGGAGTTGGTCTTTTTGACAGCTGTCACTTGATTTATGCTCAGTTTGGTTTTTCATTTCATAATTAATAGACTTACTCCTGCACAATGATTTAAAATCGTGCAAATTTATTACCATAATAATAGTTCGGTTCGCATGACGCATCGCGTGCTGCGTCCAATATTCAGTCGACATAATCGCATAAATTCGAGCAACCATAGATCGGTTTCGCACCACGTTTACTCCAGTGGATAATGCGCATCTTCAAAGATGCCGTACAGTGTGCACCGAAGACGCTATTGCTGCTGTGGAGCAGAGTATCGAAGAAGACCCGAATGAGTCCATCCGCCATCGCGAGCAACAATTGGAGCTGTCGAAAATTGGGCCTCGGCTGGAATTTATTCGAGCCAGCTGCGGCTTCCACTTGCCCGAAATCATTTTTAAAACATAATGGCAAACCCTTATCTTTATAATAAAGCTAAATTCTTGGTCATTATATTAAATTATATGCGTTTTATTTCTTCTTGAAAACTACACGTCTAAAAAAACACCCTTTACAAAAGAAATCCAAATTTCTGCTGCAAAAAAAAAGGACTTAGTGAAGTTTTATACAACTGGAGCAATTCCTCAAGTTTACCATTCTTGGTACAACAGTTTACCTTACTCTGCAAATACAGATCACCACCAAGAAGCAGCAGAAGGTGCTAAGACAGAATCCGACATCAATGAGTAACAATTTTTCTTTGAAGATCTTTTTTTTTATTCTGAATATTTTCTGTTTAATTGCTTGATAAAAATTACAAATTTTGTCGTTTTTAACGTTTTAATTATAGAGCTGACATAGACAAAAACTGTCTATGTTGTTTCTACCGCAAATTTTATTTCTGGAAAAATTGACTATCTGTTGTTTTAAGCAAAACAATACCTCTTAATAAATTTTTTTGATATTTTACCTAAGCCATCATATTGTGTATATTTTCGATAATAGTATACAAAATCTAATAGATTTGCAGTTGTAATCATAAGGTTACAAGGATTTAAAGAAAACAACAAACTTGTTTTACGTTTTTTCCACAAACTATATACGTTTTTGTAGTTAGTCAGTTTTGCTTGTAAGTCGACGATACCTTTGCTAAAATATATTTGGCTATTTTTTTTCTTCTGTTTTTGGTCTTTTTAAATTATGTATGAGTATTAAAGCAAAAGTCTTCCCTATCCATATAACTTCTCTTAAACTATCAAATTCTCACAAGCAATAAAACATCTGCTCCAGATTCATACATGTCTTTTTTTTTGTCTGTCAAAACCAAACTGATAAAACTCCAATTAAACCACTTTTCTACAACTGACTCCTGTTAGTCTGACCACATTTTAAACCGTTGTCATATCAATTCTACCTTAAATCAACTCTCACATTCCGAAACCCAGACGTCTCCTTTTTTTAATCAACCTAATTCTCCGATCAAACCACTGACTATAATGTAACTCTGAAAATCATATCTTTTCCAATCAGCTTCTGGAGTATTTTTTTTTTTTTGTTTGTTTAAGCCGTTTACGTTCCATACGAAGAACAATTGCAATCACAACTAAAAAGTGACATTATTCCCCACCACTCTATGGAATTTGGTGCTAAGCCAAGTAAACCGAACGACTTCACTCCTCTTCCTATTCCCACACACAAAAATAACATCAAAAGCTGAGTGTTGAAAAATACAACAAAAAAAAACGACGACAAAAATCACACAGACAGATTGCCACATTGTCGACACCCCTTTCCTGCCCAGACTATATACGAAGACGTCGACAATGCTTTTATTGTGATCCTGTCTGCCCTTGCACCATTATACTCCCTTTGGAGGGAGTTGGTAAGAGAATACGTAACCCTCTTTTCCGAGGTAAAAAAGACACTTCTCGCCGTCCAGCCCCAACGACTGCCAAACGAGAACAAAAAAAAAAACATCCTGTGAGAGAAAAATAGAGAGATTAATTGTCATTGCGATTTTAGTCCTTCTTGTCGTCCTCGTCATTTATGACCGGAATTCCGGATGCAAACTGATTGCAAGACATCACAAAACGAGCACTCACCGTAATAGAGCCTTCACTAGGTACATATATACAAATTGGAGGTATCAACATTTTTGTTGTTGGCATCCTCTAATCCTTATTCTCTGTAAATTTTCAATTTTTGATCGGAAGCTCCTAATAGAACTACTAGCTAGGTAGTTGATAGAAGAGCAGCTTTACCAGATTGAATCCAATCAGTCCTCTTACAATACAAATAGACAAACAGCCACATCTATCTCTATCGCAGGGCTATAGTGAAACTAATTGACTATAAGAGGATATAGATAGGTCCTCGCTCAGTCATTATACACTTTGAAAAGAAGTTTTGGAAATCTACACATTCCAAAGGCAAAGAATTCAATTAATTTGAACTACAAAATAAAATGTTTGAAAAAAAGCTAAAACTTGCAAAACAATTATCCTACAAGATGCAAGAACAATTAAAAATGTACAAGGCTAAAGGTGAAGGGGGAGGGGGGGAAGTATTGTAGTGTTGGGGATTTACTTTGTGGGGAGGGAGGGTAAAATAACTCACCTGGTCACTTCGGCCTATTTCGGCCGTTGCTGTTTCGTTCCTCGACATTCTTCCACTCTCTCGTTGAGTCTCTGTTAGTTAGTGAGGTTGTAATGTTGATTGCTCATACGCAATGCTGATGTCTGGGCGTTTTGTTCTATTTCATTGAACGTATACGATACGTTAGTTGCTGGTTGATTAATTTGTGGTTTGCGGTGGAAGGTATCTAACATTTGTTGATGGTCTAAACTGTTGTTTAAATTTGCAAAAGCATAATTAGAATTATGTTTGTGTGGTATTTGAATTAGGTTAAAATAAATTGTCCAAAATTTGAGTGTTTTTTTTTTTTTTTAAGGAAAGTGTGTTTTTTTGTTTTTAATACTAAAAGAAACTAACACAGAAAAATAATTTTAAAGTTAACACTGGCCTATGTAAATGTTACACTATCGAAATGTTTAGATAAATTGGAAAGAAATGTCCATACCTGCACGAGATCATCGTCATAATAAAGTTGTGGCTTTGGTGTCTGGGGAAATAAACAAATTCTGCGATTTTTGAAAATCTAGCGAGAATTCTGAATCTTGAATTTAGCGCATAAAAGTGAAAATCTCCTTCATTGAAACAACACCGAAATTATTTTCAATAAGAGAAATATCGAAAAAAAATAAATAAACCAGGGCAACCAACCACCCTCAATCATTTCTTTTTGTTCGTGTGGAACTAATTATGCTTGTCATTTATTCAACTGTTATTTATTTCACAGTTTTAAGGCAACATTTTCAATTTTGAAAAAACGACACCAATGTGGGACTTACACCAGCCAATATTATTGCTCAATATCAAGTATTGCGTAGAAATATTGGTACAATCCATTTTAATGATATATATTGTACCTTTTTCTTTAGCAATATCATTATCTGGTGTAAGACCCGGCATAACGTGGACATGTGTGACATGCCAATAATAAATTTTGAGTTAAAAAAAAAAAACTGTGAATGTTAACTTTGAAATTTAATAGCAATTCTTTTCTCTTTCATTTTGTTTTGAACTTTAAACTATGATTAAACAAAGACTCCTTAACTTTCACTCATGAATGTTAGATTTAAAAAAAAAAATGTTGCTATGGTCTCACCCCAAACCTTAATAGGTATATCGTTTGAGGGAAATTGAATATCACTAAAATACACATATGAGCACGAAACTTAAAACTTTTCATTCCTCAGCTTCTGGTTTGGAAAACAAAACTGATTGATTGACAGATTTCAAATTTGTCAATGCTCTTTCGTATTTAGCTTGCTTACAGGGCAAGTATTGGTTTGAAAAAAAAAAAAATTAAATTACCTTGAGAGAACCAAGTGAACCAAATGGATTTTGTCATACCGTCCGTCACCGTCGGTTTGTGCGTATGTACCTTTGTACGTCACTTAATATTGAGTAAGAGCTCTATCGGGTAGACCGATTTGCTTCAAATTTAATTTAGACCATTCTTAAGTAATTTGAAATTTGAATTTTTCTTTTAGTACGGTGGCTCCAAATGCTACCACACGACAATATGGGTTTTTTCAATTTGTTTTTCAAAACGCCCCTACCGATTTTGATTTAACTCCGTACCTATAACGTCCAAAGTATGCATAAGCAAAAACTTCGTTTCAAGTATTCTCCAAAAATTTCGCATTAATGGAAAAATTTTCATATAAATTTTTCGTTTGTTACTTAACCAATTTTGTTCAAATTTTGCAGTCAGAAATTTCTAAGTAGTAGTAAAAAATACAACTGCATTTAAGAAAATTACAAAGTCTTATTTCATATTAATTTGATTGTAATTTTCGACAACACAATGAAATGCATATTCATTCATTGAAAACATATTCATTGAGAGTTTTATCAATTACAAAAAAGTCGCAGGAAACCAATTTATTCTGTGCAAAAAAAGAATTTAGACTTTTCAAAAAAAATCTGCTACAATTATTAATTTCATTTACCGAATACACCGTCTCATGTTTGTGCGGGACTTTTCGCTTGGCATAGGCAGCGTACATAGAATATGTGTAGATACTTAAATAAAAAAAAATTAAGAAGAAATAATTATACCTACTAGTACTTTTGACTTTTTGCACACTTATTCATTAAACTAATATTTTATGTCCTCAATGTTTATCCATACGATATAACCTTGAACTACAAGAACAAGTTCGTGCGATCCATAGTTTTAAAACGCACGGTGATTTCACGAGAGGTGAGTCAATTGCTTTAAGATGACAAAAACAGATCAATTTTCAACCCACAAACACCAAAATAAAAAAAATAAAATGTAAACACTGAAAACTAAACGAAAAATTACTAACTAGTAGGCCTGTGCTTGCTTTGCTTCGCTTAGTTTTGAAACTTAAAAGTTTGAACGTTGTAATTCTTGACTTACTTTATAATGGGGCTGACAATAAATATTATAAAATATTTGGTATAACAGTAGTGGTATCTAACCTATTTAAAACAAATTACAAAAAACCGCATCTTAAATACCTACATATACCCACATTTATATATCAGTGGGTTAAAATTAAAATCTTCAACCGTGGCTGAATGACGTTTGTCAATCCTAAATTTATCTAATTTATCACCATTTTAGACCTTAGTTTAATAAAAGAGCCTACTGCAAAATTAAAATAGAAATGGATTTTTTCCTATTTTCCAAAAATTACATTGCACCCACATTCAATATTGAAAAAGTACATCCTAACGACACTTAAAAAAAAATTGGATAGGAATATTCAGTATTGCTCCAATTATTTCTTTTAAGTCGCATTTAGAGTGAAATTAATAATAAAGTGTATAAGGATTGTCCTATCAATTTTTTATTTCATGGTGGTGAGAATTTGATTATGAAGAATTCAAAAAGAATTGTCGAAGGTACATACCCTTAATTTTTTTTTGTCGATGGGAGGAGGGAATCAGGCTTTGAGATTTTAAAAATTAGACCGAAAGTAAATGACAAGTGAGATAAAGTACAATAAAAAGGATAATGAGGGGTATGTTTTTTGTTTGAATTTTGATAGTAAATAAGTTTCACAAAAACTAAATTCGTTTAAAATGAACAATTTAAAATCTTAAATTCGATGAAAAAATAAAAAAAATATAAAATGTGTTATGGGATCTAATTATGTACATTGTTTAGCTTAGTACGCCCATACAAAACGCACTACGCCCGCCGCCAGCGCCGTTCGACGAGTGAAATTGATAATTGTAGCAGATTAATTGTGGAAACTCCATTCTTTTTTCGCACAGAATTAAATATTTTTTTTACAGCAAAACCGACAAATTTTACTGAGGAATCCTGTTCACGCGTAACTGATTTTGCTGAGATCTCAGAGATCTCATTTTCAATTGCATGGACAATTATTAATTGTGTACCGAAAAGTGACATCTGAGTTCTATTCGTGTTTGTTTTTATTGTTTCATTCATTGCAGCATGGTTTTCGGTGATTTTTTGAGTTTATTTTTGTTTATTGTTTGCCATTGTTGACACTTTCAATGGGGATTTTTCGCTGTGGTTTCCGCTTTCGTGTAAGAAGCCACAGAAAAATTTCGTTTCGCTTCAGGAGCGTACTAGACTTAAGAACTGAATGTATGGCTTAAATTGTTGTACGACTTAAAATCTCAAAAGAAACCATTTTTTTTCCATCACATAACTACTTTCTACAAAGTATATTTGAATTGCAATGATCTTTCATAGAGAAAAGACAAAAATAGCCCTTTAATCGATAGAATTTTTATTTTTAATTTCCAAATAACTTAATTTATCTACCATGAATTTTATATCGTCTATACGGTTACAAAATATTCCATGTGGCTATATAAGTAGTTTTAATTTTTAACACTGTACTTTTTTGTGATGGAAGCTTTATGAGTTTGGGTGTTTTCAGTTTAGGGAATAAATAAATTCTGGACTAATTTTATTTATTCCCCAAACTAAACTCACAATCAAAATTTAAATTATACTCATTTTCCAACGTCAGCCTTACTCCATCACCCTATAATTTGATTGATATCAATTTTTGTATCTTTTTGCATAAATTTTTTTCTTTTAAACATTTTCTTTTCTATACCAATAAAGTACAATACTCATACACTTTAAATAAATTAATCAGTCGTTGGGGATTTTGATTGTATAAATATGAAAATATTTATAAATACCTCAACAATTTATACAAATTCATAGCAAAGTAAATAAAATACGTTCTGGATCTTGTTGTATGGCATCAAAAAATTATCGCAATGTGTGATGTAGATATAGATATGGGAGAGTTAGGGTTCAACGACATACCATTGCCGAAGTTGCTACCGGCGCGGCGGCGCTGCAACCAGATCAAGAATGTCCGTCAAGGAATGTCTGGAAAACCCAATGTGGTGGACGTTATTCTTGATATTTTTTCCCAGCGTCAACAATAACCATAAGGAAAAATAAAACACATTTCTAATGAGTATTTGGGTGTGTATGACACGAATTAATTAATTTTATTTAAAATATAAAATGACAAGTCGAAAACAATTGCATTTTTATTTGTCGTTAGTATTAGCGTTCACCGCATGAACAAAATGGACACTTTTGCTCCTCACCATCCAAAAGTTCGATTCTTGGACTCCTGGTTCTTGCGGTAGTGGTTGATACTCATACTCAAGTGGCGGAGTGGAACTAGCTGATAAGCTACGCGAGATAAGTTCGAAATGTCACCGATACTCTAAAAGAACTATTGAATGAACGCACGAACGGAAAACCAATAAAATAGTAAAATACAATATTTTGATCCAATTTTGATGTTGCTTTGGCCCAGAATTCTGCCTTTCGGCGATTCAACTTCAATTTTTCTTGCTTCACCTGCAATTCCTCTTGCTCTAATTGATTTCTCTTTTGGTAGCACTTTCTGCCCTTGCAAAATTTTAGATTTTTTGTTAATATTTATTCAACACTAAAACACAACAAAGACTTCAATAAACTTGAAAAGATTAATAAATAAATCAGCAAACATGTGCTCGAAAGCCATTCTCATACTTGCGATGATATCCGACGTTCGGTTTAAATCATAAATTTAAACCGACGTAAACCGAATGTCATTTTTTGCTTAAACGGGGTGAATATTACGAATTTAAACGAGATTTTGTCGTGTAAATTCTATCGGTTTACTTTGGTCAAATGTAGTCGGTTTAAAGACTTTTAAACCGAGTTTTAAACGGCGTAAATATTACGGCGGTAAATATTATAAGTTCTACTTAAACGCTTATGAGATAATTTTTCCCCTCTGTTAACTGTAACATAAGCGCTTATATTGAACTAGAAAATGAGTCTAACTTATTTCTTTTGTGGTATATATTTCGATCTATCCTTACCTTACTTATTTCAATGATTTATTCAAAGCTGCTTATTTGTGAAAACAACAGACATTTTGTTTCATTTAAAAATCCTTTGTTAATAGAAATGCATCTTAGAGTTTTAAAAACAGAGACACCATTTCATAATTCAATTTCCTTGTATACTTCTTCCCATTAGTCTTTAAAGTGAAGATGGTTCGTTTTTAAAAATTCATTTTGCAAACTTGACAGCATATCTTAAAAACATTAACCTATATAAACATTTAAGATCTTTCTACTACATAAACACGTTTAAATAAATATCTATCTTCTCATCCGCGTACGTCAGTCGGTTGTAGCTTTGACATATTATATTGGCAAACTGTCAAACCAAAAAACAAAAAAAACACTCTTTTATAGTTAGGTATATACATATATAAAACTGTGTATATAGGAACGCATTACATCCACATGAGATGTCAAAGTAAACCCATCTCTTTGGCGTCATCGTTCGTTGTCGTCGTAAATCTCGCACTAATCTGCATCGTTAAATCCATTTTATTATCTTCTGGTGAAGTCTACTGGAAATGCAAATTTTTAAATCTGGCTTTAAAACTTTGCCCTATAATATACCTGAAGGTGTAAGTTCACAAAAAGAGTACATACCAATCTACTATAATTCTGCACACACCAAGGCAAGTGAAAAGAAAAAAACATAACACGAACAGGAACAGGAGTAGGAGCAAGAACACCTTCACCTCTTCTGCATTCGGCGGCAATCAATAAACATCACCCTTGAGGTGGAATAGCATCTCATAAACAGATACATATATATTCACCCCACAAATAGGACAAGTTCATCGTTCATCTACCCAATATTAAACCTCAATCGTGTCCAAGGAAAGTCTTTCAAATTCACATGAAAATATCATTTTTTTTTTTTAAAGCTCCTTCCTAGCTAGGGGTATATCCCGACATTGGTTATGGATGAGGAATATAGGTGAAAAAAAAACAAGGTAAGAAGTCTTCTTCACTTCAGTTGTGCCATTGCCTGCCTTATAGACATTGCTTGCCTCTTCCACACTTGGTACAACCGAACGCAAACCCAATCCAACCCCACCCGACCAAGGACCCATCAGGGGAAGCATACAGAAAGGCTCGGTTCGGTTCGGTTCGGTTCGGCTAAACGAGATAGCTTAAATGGAAAAAGAGATGGTATCGGATGTGTTCAGCTATGTGTGTTTGAGAGTCTCTACTCCACCCCCACCCCACAAAGTATAAAGTCGCAGCAATTATTTTGAGGTCTGTGTACATTTTTATCTAATGTCATGATGCGATGGTAAAATGAAAAACCCGAAGAGCAAAATAAATTGGAAAAAAAACTTGAATGAAATAAAAAAAATTAAATTGAAAACGTTCAAGGTAATTGCCTCATTTCTTTGGATTTTCTATATCATCTCTACTTCGACCTCACGACTTTTCTATGTCATCATGGCTTTGAAAGCAACTGGGCCCCTAGGCTATGACCAACCAAACCAAACACGACCAATGATAGTTATTGATGTTTTTCTCTGTGGCATTAGGAGACAGTAGTGGGTTTTGGTCCTCTCCTCTCCACAGCATACATAAGTGTTAAGTCCTGTTTAGCCCCCACAAGGCCAATTAGATAATCCTTTTGGTGAGATGGCTATAAGTTTGTTGCTTTACCCAGTGACAGGGCAAGGAGGTGGAGGATAAGAAGGATATTTGATATTAATAAGTGGATTTAAAAAAGAAATTTAAGAATTTCAAGAAATTCAAGAAATTCACCCTTTATAGGCACTCAAAAATGTGGAACCATCACCACCAACAGGGCTAGCAGAATAAGTAACTCCTTGTTGATGATGATATAGTGATGATGATGAGGGAGGAAGATATATCTTATTTTTGGATTTTTTGCTGCTTGCTGTTTTTTTTTTCTCATGTTGCTTTGCTTTTCAGCCCTACTAATATAATGGTTTTATGATAATGACCTGACCATGGCTTCCGAAACGAGTTCGAGGTTAGAGGAAAATGCCTTCGTATATTTTTGATTCAATTAGAAAATTTGTGTTGAGAGGGCGAGTATTTTTGATTCGCAAATTGGGTTGTATCAAAATTCATTAAGGAAATTTATGATTTGAAGAATGAAAATTAAGATAATTAGATCTTTATAAGAACGAAGGATTACGTAATTAATGTATTCTGCTCGATAGAGCATTCCAAAATTCACTACTATGGCACTTTTGGTGGTTTCTTCAAAACTAAGACCGGACCATCAGGCGTAGTGCGGAATAAATTCGTAATTAATTTTCATTAAAATATCAAGATAAAATACAAAGTCGACAATTTCCTGACAATATTTTTTTTTAGTATCTTGTCAAGCTTATAATTGCTTACGAAGCCTTAAAATGAAGGATTATTTTTCGAATCTAGGGTGGCCAGAGAAAACACTTCATTTGAAGGTGCTTAGAGTGTTAATTCAGAACATTTAATCATTAAGGATTAAAAATCCTCTAGGAAAAGAAGGTTTAGAATATACGGGTTGCTAGCCCTTTTCTTGATTGAAATGGCAGGAAGAAAAAACAAAATAGAGAAGGGAGCAACCCTTATCAGGCACAAATGACTAAAGGTGAAATGGTCGAGTGTAATTTGTTTCAATCCCGCAGATGATTGTGAATATCAGAATGGATTTAGTAGAAGTAGGCCTCTTGTGGGTGAAACGATGACTAATGAGCAAATTTGTTCAGATGATTTTCAAAATTATTCGAGCGTGATATGTTACTAAATAATAAATCAGAACTTGGATTATCGTTCATAGAAAAACATATTATAGAGAATATCAAAACGACAAAATAACGACATAAGACCAAACGGCAAAATAACGAAACGGGAAGAACCAGTTAGTAAAATAAAATCTTTCAAAATAACAAATTTTCACTTAATAATAAGCGACAGAACGCGAGAGAATGGATAATTCAAAGAACAAAAGAAAATTCGCGAAACAACTATTGCAGTCCAATAAAAGTTATACAACTCTGTTAATAAAAAAACGCTTATTCCACGTGTTTACTAAATCATCTAATAACGGTTAAAATTTTCCATTAATAAAACCAAAATATAGTTATGGGCAAGGAGTTCTAAAGGCATATAACATGGACGAAAAATTGACGCTCAGTAATAAGAAAACTGTATCAAGGTAGTATCGGGTTTTTCAATAAGAGCGCTACAAAAGTTTTCTTAAATAAAACAAAAACGTTTTTGGATATCAATAAAATTCTTTATTCCTGTGAAAGTGCGTTTGATGCCATTATGTATTCTTTTGCATGGCCACCACGTGCACGCTTGCAGAAGTCCAGACGCTGAACTCAATTTTCGACGGTTTTCAAGCATAAATCGGCCGATACTGCTGCAATTTCACGTTCAATATTCGTACGAAGTTCATCAATTGTCGCTGGCTTGTTGGCATAGACCATAGACTTGACGTGGCGCCACAGGAAATAGTCTAACGGCGTCAAATCGCGCGACCAAGGCGGCCAAGCGACTGGACCATTTCGTTCTCCAAACTTGGTTTCCAATAAATTGATTGTGACATTCGCTGTGTGGCTTGTGGCGCCGTCCTGTTGGAACCACATGTCCTCCAAGTCTATATCATCCATTTGGGGACAAAAATATTCGGTTGTCATTGAACGGTAGCGATCCCCATTCACAGTAACGTGTCGGTCTTGATCATCACGGAAGAAGTACGGCCCAATGACGCCGCCGTCCCATAAACCACACCAAACCGTAATTTTTTCGGGATGCAATGATGACTCATGGAGTACGTGTGGATTGCTGCCTGACCAATACCGCATATTTTGTTTTTTGACGAAGCCATTCAGCCAGAAATGAGCCTCATCGCTGAAGATAATTTTTCGATTTTTAGCGCTCTTAACGTTGAGGCCACTGACTCCGAATTTCGGTAGTAAATTTTAATAATTTCGTTTTTTTAATAATTAACTCGTTTTTGGCTAGTATATCTTTCCATCATGAAATGCCAAACCTTACTAAAGAGAAATGTCAAAAGAGCGGCAAGAAATATGACGTCGTTTGCTGTCCCTGTTGCTCTACTTTTGTAGCGTCCTTGTTGAAAAACCCTTTATAAGGGCAAAGGACCTTGTTGAATAAGGGTATATTCAGCTTACTGTGTAGATAATCTGGCTGTTTAGTTTGAATGGTTTCACGTAGATAGCTAAGTTAACGAAAATTTTATAAATTATCTAGGCTACAGCCGGAAATACGAACCGCAAAAGATGATACGTGGTCATATCATCGCAGATTATAGACATAGCGAGCAATGTTGTTGTATGCGTATGCGACATTTAACTTGCGGTTAGTGGTTGATTCTAAGTTGCAAAAAATTTCGCATCCATATAACACAATAGTAAATAACAGTGTTTTGGCAAGAAGTAATTTAGTGTTTGTAGGCGCGAAACTTCGAGTAACCTGAAGAACACGGAAACTACCATAGACTTTTCCGATTATTTTAATTAGGTGGTCGTTCCATGTGAGGGTACGATTGAAAACTATTCCAAGTTTTCAATGGTTTCATTTTCAAGCTTCAATGGGCTTAAGACCCATAAATCAAAGATTTTGACAGGGTTTAAGCAAAGATGCATTTTCTTAGACCAACGTGTCCATTAATGCGACGGCATCATTCTTCACCCCAAAAGGTCGACTTATAAGGAGCTGCACATCATCAGCGTATAGATGAATCACGCAATGTTTAACAACTTGTGGAAGCTCGTTTATATAAAGAGAGAAAAGAATTGGACCAAGGATAAATCTTGGTCTTGGATCTTAAGAAAATCTACTACAATAAGTAAGATGCCTGTTTGATAACTTGAAATTTTAACCAATTTTCTCAAACTTATTTTTTGTTCGTATTGGTTTTGATACAAATTGTGATAATTTGTAAAAAAAAAAATAAATCTCAAGTTACCAAACACACCTAACAATTTTCTTCTTAATATCTATTTCTGTCAAAAAGTTATTATCGTTTTTCAATTGTTTGTGTTGTGTCTGTTGTGTTTTATGTCCACCTATTGTATCCCCATTTAGGTTATCTTCAACAATTGCTATGAGTTTCCTCATATTTTCCTTAGAAAATCTATATTTCTTCCTGAAACGCTCCTCACTAAGCACTTGTTGGATCATATATGGTTTTGAATATTTTTCTTTCTCTTATCGTTTATGGCTGATTCTCCAATAATTGCAAATGGTTTAAGAACTCGATGAACTTAGTAAGTAGACATTATTATTTTTATTCGAAATTAAATTTGCAATCTTCATATTTATTTTTTTTAATTTCAGAATAAATTTGATACATCTGGTCCTTACTCGTTCGCTAAACCACCTAATTCGGTAGTGTAGCTTAGTAAACGTCACTTGGTAGAAATTTTGTTTTATTAATAATATTTTGCACTTAATACACGGAATTATGTTTAACCTTTCGCTATTGCAAGTTTATTGATTTGGCGGATAAGATTTAGCAAACGATTTTAGTCGAAGCGCCCGGAAAGCGTGTTTCGTAATATGTGTTTCTAAAACCTATTTCGATAAATCAGTATTTTTAAACTTTACCTCTCCTCTAGATTAATTAATAAGAATTACATATAAATTGAAGTTCTTGAATTATTTATCTAAATGTTCAAGAAGCATCAATTGATCAAAAAAATACATCAATTGCTTTCAATTAAAGTCCAATTCAAAGCTCTCTTACAACGAAGCATCGACCTTTACCAACAACAGGAACATGAGAAGCCATGAACTACATTGTTTTTGTGTTTTTTTTTTCTTTGGTTACCTATTGCAAAAATTAATTTCTTCAAATTGACAAATCAGAAAACAATAAAAAGAACAATCTCGTCCCATCAACATCATCATCATTATCATCACTCCATCGAATCGCAGACCGAAACATCAGCCAAGCGATTTCTCTTCTAAAAGTGTAAACTTTATAATAATTTTCAATTTTATTACACTTCACAGTCTAGCAATAAATCGCCATAGCTAACGAATTAAATTGTTGCTGCAAATAGGAACAAAAAGAACAACAGCAACAACAAAAACAAAAACAAAAAGATGAAATATTAAAAGACTTAAGATCTCTTTCAATGGCTGACAACAAAAACAACAACAAAAAAAATGGCAACGGCAGTGTATTTTCCAGTTATGACAACTTGCCGATGATGTATTATCAAACAATTACTAAAATTTTTATTCAAAATCCTGTTTGAGTGCCAGGAAATAAGGACACACAAAACAAATTACAAAAAAAAAAATCAAAATAAAGAAAGACGAACCAAAACCAACTAACAGCCACCAGCCAAGCCGTGTAGAACCATTGCAACTGTTTTACTTTTTCATCTATCTGGCTAACAAATTGGCACGGAACCAAATTTTCGTTCGTTCATTTGCCTGCCCCTTGATACATACATACATATATCTGCATGGATGGTCTTTTTCTGTACAAAATCCTCTTTGCCCTGCACTCCTCCCCCTTGCTCAGCTCACCCATCGCCGTCCTTAATATGAATATGGGAACGACACGCTGGAGGTTGTTGTCGAACACTTTCGAAATTTTTGAAGAATATTAATGAAAATCGGATTTGGTCGTTGAATATTTTGCTGCCATTTTGAGAGCTTCTTTTGACCGGTGCGGCGACTGACGACGAAACGGTCGGTTGGTCGGTAAATCGTCTAGGAGTCAGTATGTGAGGCAGAAAGCAACGAAACGAACAGCAAAATCTCGCAATGACCCCTTTTTTGTGCATTCCAGTGTTGCGTCTTGCACCGCGCCTCTGTCGTAAATTATCATATTTTTGCTGTTTTCGGGGTCGAAAACATTTTGCCGATACTTTGTCTTGTATCTTGATAAAGTGAAGGGGACAATAATAAAGCATGTAAACTTCGACGTTGAAGGAGAGAAAGATCGAGTCCTATATCGTAATATATAGATGGGATGATGCTAGCCTGCTGATACACTAAGAGCTGCATGGGAGGCTTGAGAAAGGGCAATGATGATTAATTGGAAAATGTTTAATGAAAAGTGGGAGAGGAAAAAAAAAATAACGAAAGGCTAAAATGCACACAAGAAGAATTTGTAAGGAATAAATATTGCGTATACGCCATAGAGACCAATATGTTTTGTGTTGATTTTATTTTGTGTTTTCTGTTTATTTTTCCAAACTTGGATTATCATGGCGCCTAGGAGCTTATTTTACGGTAAAGGATATTTTTTTTATTAGTTGAACAATAATGATGTAGCCAATTTATTTGAAATTGCAAAACCATTCTGTTATTGTTCTCACGTAAAGTGTATTTACTGAAGTAAAACTATTGTGATCCAAGGCTACTGACTGAAAGAAATATGAAACATGAAAAAAAAAGAAATGAAATGAAAACAATGAGAAGCTAGAGACGAAAATATGAGTGTTTTTGTTTTCGAAGTAAATTTTAAGCCAAATCATATTTTTGGTCAGAAAAAAACATAATAAATGGGATTCAAAGGAAAACTTTATGAAATAAAATATGCTTTTAATGACTTAATAATAGAACTGAATAAGATATTGGCAATTTCATTTTGATGAAATTAAAAAAGGAGTGTTTATAGAATAGCTGAATTCTGAAAGCGAAATATGATCAAAACGATGTGGTAAATGTAAACGTTATCCAAGTACTTTTTTGGTAGAAACGAAAATTGCACTAATTTTTCTTAGAGTTTTTAAAACCAGAATGCATCACCGTGTTTGGTCCATAATCATCCTTTTTGTTTTACAAAAAAGTATACAAATAAAAATTCCAAGTTTGAAGTTTTAAGGGAGACGAAATTTTCCCACATAGAACTTTTTGAAATTAGTGGACACAAAAATAAGCAGTAAATTTAGCTGACACCAAAACTTGAAAAAGGATTTTTTCAAAACTTGCTGTCCTGGGAACTTGCGGAGACCTACAATTTAATTAAGATTCCTCGAAAAGAAAGAAAAGATTAGCAAGGATTCAAAATTATTGTAAACCGAAATGTTAATCCTTTTAGACGGAACGCACAGGCCGCACACAGTGGTTGCAAAAATCGAGTGGGTACGTAATATATTGAAAAAAATAAATCCACGAAAATGAAAAATGTTTGAAGCTATAATAGTCGAACAAAATAAATAAGTTTGAATTGTTGGTTTTGCCTGTAGAGCTAGGCAAAGAAGATTCATTTTTAAGGTAACGAAAAAGTGAGTTTTCTTAATTTTTTGTTAAGTTTTGGGTGTAAAAACTAAGAAAGTATTTTAAAATATATTTTTTTTTTTGATTTATTTGTTTATTATTCAAATAATAATAAACACATTTTTTAAATAATTTAATTTAATGTTTCTTGAAACACTATTTGGAAGACACTTTTTTTACTTTTAATTGCATTTTAAAAGAAACACCGCTAATCGCTGACTTAAATTCAATGGAAAATAAATTAATATATAATATGTATAGGTATGTACCTAAATGTGAAATCAAAAACTCAGTTGCATAAACTTATGCGTAGAGCTGCGCTACAGAGATTTTATTTCCGTACCTTTTTTTTCATTTGAGCTTTAAAAATGTTTAAAAAATATGCAATAAATGGACCGTTTAATTTTATTGATTGCTGTTTTGCTCGTATTATAGCTTTAGGTCAGGATATTCTACAAAGACTTTTGGGTTTTGAAAATTCTTTAAGTAAAATATCTACATATGTATATGCATAATGTTCATTTGTCGTGGTTACAAAAAATTGAGCTCAGATGAAGATTTTGAATCACCCTTCAAAGCATTTTTATTAAAATTCACCAAAATCTTAGTACTTCCTTGAACGGGCGACAGTTGTGGAGGAACTTACGCAACATTAGTATTGGAAAGTCAAGAAACTTGTCAGCTGAAGATGTAGATGTTAATGCTCTCAATAAAACCTTTGTTTCTTTACCATCGACACTAGTTCCTTCATCGAGTACCTCAGTGACATCATCTTTTATCGATCAGTCAAATCATCCTGGATTTGGCTTTCGCGCCGTGGATAGTACTGATGTTGTCGAAAGTTTGCCGTTGGACTGGATGCTATTTACCCCAAATTTTTGTATATGATTCTGCCAATCGTGTTACCTTATCTTAAGTTTGTGTTTAATACAATTCTGATGTCAGGAGTGTATCCTGATCTGTGGAAGGTAGCTAAAATCATACCACATCCAAAAAATGCTAAGGGGGTTGAATTAAGGCCTATCTCAGTCCTATCCTATTTGTCTAAAGTCTTTGAGAAAGTTTTACAGAAACAAATCAATGATTATCTTATGGCGAACTCTATGCTTACCCCAAATCAATCTGGTTTTCGTAAGAAGCACAGTTGTATCACAGCACTTTTGAACGTTACTGAAGATATAAGGCAAGCGTTGGATAAATATGAGGTAACTTTTTTGGTTTTGCTTGATTTCTCAAAGGCTTTCGACACAGTCAATCACGTGAATTTATGTAATAAGCTTCTACAACAGTTTAATTTCTCATCACGTGCTACAAAGCTTATATATTCTTATTTGACTCATAGAAGGCAAGCAGTTCAAGTTGGGGATAGGTTGTCTGATTTTCTGCCAATAGCTACCGGTGTTCCTCAGGGGTCCATACTCGGTCCCCTATTGTTCTCTATTTATGTCAACGAACTTCCATCTTTAATTAAAAACTGCCCTTGTCATATGTATGCAGATGATGTTCAGCTTTACTTTAGGTGCCCCCTTGGACTCATTGAGCATGGAGCTTTCAGTATCAACGAAGACCTTGAAAAATTTTTAAATTGGTCCCATTTAAATGGTCTTATTTTAAACCCGAAAAAATCAAAATGTGTAGTTATTTCCAGAAAGAGTCTAAATCTTGATTATTTTCCGCCGATTATGTTGAACAATGATCCAGTCAAATATGTTGAAACTGTCAAAAATCTCGGAGTGACTTTTAACCGCTTCTTGACTTGGGACAACTATATAAACGGACTTGTAGGCAAAGTATATGGTGCACTACGTGCATTATGGGCAACCCAGTGTTTTACACCAGTAAAGACACATTTACTTCTTGCCAAGACTTTAATAATACCCATTTAGATATATGGGTGCGAAATTTACTGCAACTGTAACTTTGTTAGCAAGCGTAAACTTAATGTGGCCTTCTATAGTACTGTTCGTTATGTCTTTGGCTTACAAAGGTACGAGAGATTATCTCGGTTTGCTACTCTATTGCTGGAAATGCCATTGGAAAGTTACCTTAAACTTCGAAGCTTGATCTTGCTCTCTGATATACTGCTAACACGCAAACCACAATACTCTTTTGACAAAATTAGTTTTGCTACCTCGCATAGATCTCATCAACTGAATCATCCTCGCTATTCGTTTTTAACATCCGAGCGTCAATTTTTCGGAAATTCAGTCCGTCTTTGGAACTCCTAACCACGTAATATAACAGAAATTCAAATCGCAACAAGCATTAAAAAGGCTTTAAAAAATCATTTTTCAGGATATATGTAAATGAAATTGTAGATACTTCATTAATGAATAATGACAAATTGTTTGATTATTAAATTCAATTTTTATTTAATTTAACTCTTTGCTTGCTCTACTTTGTAAAATTAGCTTATTACTATCTTATAAGATATTGTATCTTACAGTTATTTAGCACTCACGAAATAAATACATAAATAAATAAATAAATCCACAGCCTTAAAAATTATCTTCAAGCAAAAAAATTATTACACCTTAATCCGTTTCGGAGTCATTAATATGGGCCACTGTTCCTCGTAACTTATTTTTGAAAAATTATAAGCGATATAAAATAAGCTAGAACATACCAAAAAAAGGTTAGAATTCGAATAAATCGGAAAGCTGAACCCATTAAGCTTTGAGATCAATTTGATGTTAAGGACGTATATGTATATTTCTTGGAAATAACAATTTTGTATGATCAAAAGTACAAACGCAAAGAATACAAAGTCGAAGAGAAGACCAAAAACTAACAAAAAATAATTCATGTACCACCAAGATGCACGTATAGAAATTACTTTATGGGTCAGAAATGGTCAATGATGACATATGTATGCACATAATAAATTAAAAAAAATTATAAAATGTCAGACTTGTACATTTTTTATAAAAGACCTTAGTTAAAAAGAAGTATTTCGATCCCATTCTGTAGACTATCAAAAAAATCTACTTTATCAATGTGCAAAAAATACTAATTGCCATAATTTTGATATCCACACGAATCCCATTCAGCAACCTAGCGATGCATAACATAAAGCAAATAATCTTCCACATCTTTTGGCAAAGTCAAACTACTTATCATGCAGGTATTTGCATCATATTTTCTATATTTAAATTAAATTACACAACAGTATTCATTCATTTAATACTTTACCTTGCTTGTTGGACCAAAAAAAAAAAAAAAAGGATATAAAAAAGACTCTGTCCATGGGATAGTGCAGTGAATGTATTCCATCATTTCATCATGCATGAGCAACAATAAAGACATCACACACAGTGTTTGCTCCGAACAAAAGGACTCGACAAAAATATTAAAAAAATAAAAAAAGGAAAACAATTGAAAAAATCCGTTACATATTCAAAGCCCTTCAGGCATATTGCTTTCTCGTAAGAGGATTCTCTATGGCAACAGTAACAGAGTATATATGATACTAGCTCTAGGCAGCCTCACATCTTTATCTATATATCCTCGCATGGTAATCACCCCTCTGGCTTACACACTCCTGAAACTGTCTTCGAGTGATTATAAAAACACCCCAAAGACTAGTGAAATATTTATCAATTAACCAAATGTACCTATCTATGAATGAACTAACCACAATTTAATGGATTACGATTTGCAGTTTTGATCGTCATCCTCGCTGTTGAAAATTGAAAATCATACAAGAGGTCCTTGTTTTTACGAAGGCATACCAGCACCAGTATAAATCTACCTTTGAGTAGATTTATTTATATCTTTTGTAAAAGAAACGACCCATTGAAGTGCGTTCATCGACATAATCGAAATCGTTTTATAAATCAAAACTGCTGCTGTTGATGCTGAGGCTGATGCTTGTCCTGGATTTTTGTTTGTTGTTGCTATAGGAAAACCTTCTCATCGATTTCCAGAGAGCTCTTGTGGTGAAGAACTCATTACATTTATGTAAATTGCCAGAGTGATTTATGGATGAGATGCAAGATTATACATATATGTGGGATTTGAATACGGATTCCACTAGAACATTCACCCAAACGAAACTGATTGTGTAAGCCACATGCTTGTTCAGAAAGGGCGGTTGAAAATCCTGTGCCTAAAAATATAAGATGAACATGAAAACAAAAAAAAATCAACAACAAAAAATGTAAAACACAAAAAATTGGAGGCGAAAAAATACCACGTTTCACGCAGCAACAAATAACAATGAAGCGAGCACTACCAACAGGATACACTATACTATACTGCCTGCTTACATATGAAATAAGCAATACCACCGCATCGCATATCCACTACAATTTCAACTCTATGTGGAGTCCTGAAGTTTTCCCATTAAACGATTGTGCTCCAGCTTGCTCATTGTTTGCGTTCTGTACTCAGCAGCAGCTTTAACATTAGCCGAGGTTGCTATGCTAGAGAGGGGGGGGGGGGGGGGAGTGGGGTTTAGGTTTGTGGTTGGGTCCTTCGGTGGTGAGTCACTGCACCTATTTTTCTCATCTCGTATATTTATTTTTTTACCTTAAACAGTCGTCCCAAATAGTTTTGAATACTAAAGCAAATATACATAAAATATGTGTGTTAAAGTTACAACAACAACATAAAAACCCTAGAAAACCTCTGAGCTACACATTAGACACACATATTTTATGTGGTGTATTTGCAATTATTTTTATTTTCCTATCCATGGTATTGTAGTTTCGTTTTTTTTTTTTTTTTAGTTTTTTTATGTTGGTACGAGGATGTGTTTTGAAGGGGGTGTTAGAATTTCCCATTTCGACTACGGAAATAATAATGGCAGAGATGTTGAAGAGATTTCGATTTGGATTTGTGGCTATGGGCATTTCATCAGGTGGTTTGCCTAAAATTTATATTTTATGCCAATTTAAAATTGAGCTACAGATGTTCCGTCGTCTTAGGTATATATGAATGGTTATCGTGTCGTTTTGGTTGTGGTGGTCTTGAGATGGATTAAGTTTGGTGAAGCTTAAATAATATTTGAGTGTAAGAAATATATGAAAACTTATAACAAATATTTGGGTCAGCAGAAATGAGGAAAATGTTTTTTTTTCTTGTTGTTGTTGATAAATTGGCAAAAGTTTTGCTTTTATTGGTGAATATTTATGAAGTTGACCTTCAAGATGATAAATTGAATATGGTTGTTTTGTATGGTAAAATCATATCAATATAGCGTACTCATGTCCCTAAACCAACTAACATACTTCATCGATTTGATGTATTCACTTTTGAAACTATTCAAGGAGTAGTAAAATCATGACAAGCTAATGAAAGGACATTGAAGGCATCACTTTGAATAAAAATACGAGTCATGTCTATCAAAGATTTTTGTTAAATATTAAGAGTATGTAGATATTGGAAAATCAGGGTGAAATATCACAGTTTTAACCCAAATAACCTTCTTTCTCTCATAAGATGCTCCGAAAGTATATTCGAATATTATTTTGAAACAATGAAAAAATATTCAAATTATAAAATGTTATCCTAAATTTAAAATTAAATTTGGTCTTAAAAGTTCTCTCAAAAATTCCCAAATCACAAAGACTAAAATGATCGGTTGATTGAACGAAGACCGTTTTGACGATAGCTTTTTCTATCACATCCGTATAGGGAAAGGTAGAAGAGTAATTTTCAAAACGATCAAAGGATAATAATTTTATCAATAACCAAATTAGTTACTTCCATGACAGCTCTTCTAAGAAAATATGACAAAGTGGTACTTCTAACTACAAATTCCTAATCCGTCGTGACGCAGTCATTATGTAAGTTCTATAGCCTGACAAATCTCCATCTCCCCACATAGCTAAGCTAACATGAATTGAAATTTTCGTTGAACTTATTTTCACATTTCTGAATATGCCTTAATTTTCTGTGGAAATTTCACTGCGTCTAAGTACATATGTATACTATTTAATCATGATTATTTTACTATGCCCATCCAATATTATACCCACTAATATTATTAAAGACCTTGAATGCGCCTTGAAAGCACTTGACTTATTAAAAACTGTGGAACATTAATATTTTCGCAATCCTTATTTTGGAGTACAAATTTGATGACTTTAAAAATAAACCACAGAGTCAAAAAATTCCGCATCTAAGTGTAAAATGAAATCAAAGGTCAACGATAAATATAAAATAAAAACCTCAAGTCTTTCTTCAATTTTACAAACTCAATTATCATGCCAAGTCTGTTTCAATTTAAATTTTATCTCACTATGAATATTTCACTTCAATTTGAATGTGACAACGACACACAGTGGGGCAGTTTATATGTGACTTATTGTATCAAAAAAATTAATGACAGAGATTAATTTTCCGTTAATTTATATTCAAATGCATCATTTGGGAAAAAAAGTTATTTACTCTTCTAATTATTTACTATTTATTTATTTTCTTCTTCTAATTAAAAGTATAAGTTTAGTTCTTCTTTAAATGGTTGAATTGTCATTATTTGTCTAGAAAGTGTGTAAAGAAAGATTAAATTGAGTAATCCCTTAATTTTATAATGGAATCGACAACTTCTGGTACATAAAGTTACCTTAGGTCTTACCAATAACCAATCGCTTAACACGCATTTAGATAAACGGCACGTTAAACTTTAAAGACGGGATAATTTGTATGTTGGAGCTCCACTAAACGCTTGTTTTTTTTTTTTTTGATTACTTTCCCAACCACACCAATTGAAAATATACTTGCTGAGGCCGGACTACCGACACTAGAAGAGCGATACTTTGAAATCACTGCGAAACTAAATGTCAAGCTCTATTTTCAAACAGGATCGATAATAGAAAAGGATACAAGTAAAGCCATTACCCACAAACTCAACAGGAGGATTCCTTCCGCAAAACACAATATCCTAGATTCCTGTTACAAGCTCAATCTACCCTGCCATAGAACAGCCAAATTTACACCAACAAAACCACCGTGGTCTCTCAATAAGGACTCAATGCTTCTCAGTCTACAAGATTTGCGAAAGGATGTGACAAGTAGTACAGTCTACAAAGCACGATTTCTGGAAATCTTAACTGACCTTCAATGTAAAGGTTTGAATTTCCTGTATACTGATGGCTCAAAAACAGATACAAACACAGCTTCTGCAGTTGTCACCCAAACTGCGGTCTAATAGTTATAAAAGGAATCCTACCAAATATTGCCTCCATTTATACTACAGAGGCCTTAGCCATTTTAGAAGCCACAAAGAGAAGTTCAAAAACAGTGGCTTAATGGGCCATATGTAGTGACACTCTATCAGTACTGCAAGGGATAGTTAATCCTAATAACACTACAATAATTATAGCTAAGATGCGAGATTTAATTATAAAAGCAAGTTCTAAGATAAAACTCATTTGGACACCTGGTCATGTTGGGATAAATGGAAATGAGCTAGCAGACGTTGCTGCCAATTCTGCGCTTAAGGCTCCAACCTTTACACACAACACTTTCTCTCGTCTCGACTTAAAAAGATATATAAACAAAGAATGCCACCACCAACGGCTACTTGAGTGAGAACATAACATTCACCATTATATTTACAATACTGAACCCGAGTAAGGCCTAGCCAAATTTTTCAGCAGACATTGCCAAAACCGACATAAGAATGTTTATCCGACTCCGCCATGGACATACGGCATACACCCACCAGCAACTGCTTAAAAAGGAATCTCCACATACCTGCCCCAACTGCTTCAACAACGTAAATGTAGCTAAGTCATTGCTTCTTGTCATCAATCTCAACTTTAACTTCCACCCAAACCAAAACCTACTGGAACTCCTCACAAAACCAAGCCAAGCTAATATCAACAAATTAAAAGAAATTTTTAACAAGCTAAAAATTATTATCTAAATATACAACATTTTAAAAGAGCCAAAAGCCTTTGCTGCTCTTGCTCTTATAATTAATATTAGTAACAATTTAACTAATTTTATTGATATTCTAATTTATTGATATTTTATTAAATAAATAAATAAATAAATAAATAGAACGGTTTACTTCTTCATATTATGTTTGATTAAATTCGTAAACTTCGTAGATAATTTAGTTCTAAAATATGAACAATGTGTTAGTTTGAAAACTAAAAGCAAACAAAGTTGTGACAATATCGATCGAGAAGAGAAGATAGAATTGGAATGTTTAAATCAAAATATCGAATAATTGTCCTTATTTCGTTTGAAATCTACCCACAAAATTTATTTCGAAAAAGAGTTCTTAACAATTTTTTTGCCGAAATTATTCCTCAAAGGCTAAGAAAAAAAGCAATGAAATCATTTAATGTCATTAGTTTATATAGGTATCTACTAAATAACCCCAATAGAAATGTTTGTTAAATAAAAGTTGCACAAGCCCCCTTTCTATCTTTTATTCTAGTCCTTCGATTAGCTCATTGAAAAGTATTTACGTACCACTAAAATGCCTTACGGATGCCAAATTCTATATAGTCATAATTTTGGTGTTGTGCGTACTTTTAAATATCGAAAGTTTTGTTGAAAATAAATTCCGCTTAATGGAAAACTTTCCGCCAAAACAAAACTTAAGTGGTTCAGTATAACAAACCACAACCACACACCATCAGCAGTATATAGTAGAGCAGCATTCACATCAGTATCACACAAAAAGTTTAATATCCCCCCGACAAATTATAGACAAACAACTTAGAACTTAGGGAATGTGTGTTCGCCTTAGAGCAAACCATTTTCTTTCAACTGAACAAACCCATATATTTGATTACCCAAGAAGACAACTTGCAACTTCCTTCGTTCGACAAGAACATAAGAACATATGTGTAACTTAGTTAGACATTAAAATCCAGCATTTATTTATATGAGACAAATACCAAAACCAAATTCCTCTGCAAATTCCTTCACTCTCATTCCAATTAGTTCGTTTCCAATTTATTTCGAGAGCTGCATTCCATTCCCCATACATATAAGCACAATACAACAAAAACCATCATGGACTATTAAAAGTAGTAGTTAGGACTCTTCGAATTAGCAGCTGAACAAAGCACAACTTTCAACGATAGCCCAAGCCCCATAACAACTGATTTTTGATGATGATGATGATTGTGAAAATCTAGCTCCATTCCTCCTTATCAAAAAATTCCGAACAAACGAAAGTTTTTTCATTCAAAAAATAATACCAAAAATTAAAAAAAAAAATGAAAAAAAAACTAACGAATGAAATGTGCCAAAGTTCCACCTTTTGTTGCTCTAGCTTTATTTATTCTTTATACTGAACGAGAATATCCTCTTTGTATAATTTTTTAATTTTATTCTTTATTTTTTTGTTGTTTCTCATCCTGACAAAAAACGTTAAATGCCCCTCCTCACCGACAGAAAAATATTAATTGAAGTATCCTTCGGCTTTTCCCGTCTAGAGTTTTCTCCATTTTCCGGGTGAATTCCGTTGAATGTGAGTGGCGAAAAAACGAGAAAATGCTTAAATAATACTGTCTGATAAATAGAGTCGGTATAGTAGTGAAAGGACGACAGTCAACTTTCATGTTCCAAAATAAGTTGAATTCGAGTATGTGCTTGACTGGGGCCGCTGAGGCTCCTTTCGAAATAAACAAGGTTTTATTCAAGGTGATGATAGCATTGGTGGTGGTGATGCTGATGGTGATGGTGATGCTGATGATATAACCTACTCATCACATTTTATTTAAATTAATTCGTGCACAATCTGTGAAATTATATTGCTTCTTCTCCCGCTTTCCTTTTTCTCAGGAATGTTTTTTGTTTATTTTTTTTAATTTAATTCTATTTGAATTTGTTTTTTCGAGAAGGTCAATTTTTATTAAACGTTTTCTTTTGAAAATGCAATATAGGGATACTTCTACTCTCAATTCAAAACTATCTACATAATTCTTGTGGGAATGTGCATTTTGTGCATAAGAATCACACATATAAAGCTATACCCTGCTATACACTGAAGGGAAAATTGTATTGAATCAATACTAAAAACTGGAAAATGGTTCAACCAATACGAAGTTCAACCCTCAAAATTTGACAGGTCAATCTCAAACCCCAAACGCCATATAATCGTGGGCAACACAAAATGATTTTAGAGCAAATATGATAATGGCGCTAAAGTCAGTCCACTTGCACACACAATTGAAAAAAAAAATTAATCCTTTGCCTTATCCTTGGTTTAAATGCATTTCTTCTTCAATTTTCTTTGCTATTCCAAAAAACGTAATTTTGTGGGGCGAGAAGGCTTCCAGACACCATTTGCGTTTATCAAATTCCATGTTAAGTAGAACGCTGTGAAAGGCTATGTTTTTTTTTTTATTTAAACTTTATTCTTCTATACATCTTTAAGGAAAATTGCAACCATGGTATTTTAACCATATCTTTACGAATTTGTGTGAATTTTTAAACTGTCACAATTTTTAAAATGTTTTACGTTGTAAATTCTCTTGTCTTTAACCTTAGCCATTTAGATTCGGGGGAAAATTGTAGGTTCCCTGCATTCCTACCGACAAGACTCATACAGGAATAGTTGATAGTGTTGTCCACTAGGCCCTGGTTCTCGACAAGCTGTCGTCCAACGAAATTTAATTTTATTTATTTATGTTTCTTTGGGTGTATCATCGGAAAGACATTCACCGATACTATGATTTAGGTATATCCTTTAGAAAATTCCTCGACAGCAAAATATGCGGAAAACTTTTTGGTCTGAGGATTTTCAATGAAACCACCGAAGAAGAAGTTTGAATAAAAGTGGACATTAATGACACTCAAATTGTAGTTTAATGACAGAAATAGAGGAAGCGCACCCACCACATACATGTATGTACTATCTACATGTAGATACATTGCTAAGAATTCTGTTTAGCCATCAAAGTCATCTCTCGCTTACCAACTCTTTAATGTTCGAAGGAACTTAAATTTGCAAGCTATGGGCAAAAGTTAGTCTTGAAATTAAATTTGCTAATTGATGAAGTTTTGATGATGTAATGGTTGGTTTAAAAGGATGTCTCTTAGCAGTTTGTAACTTCCTTTTCCGGATAGTTGATTGTTGTGGCGCAAGAATAAAGTTTTTTGGGTGGGCAAGTTCTTAGATCCGGAACGATTTAATTGTAATTAAAATCGAAAGTAAGACTTTTTGGTGAGTTTATTGAGGTCAAACTTTGTTTTTAGTTGTTAAATAGTGTGTCATTTTTTTTGTATGTATACATTTGCAAGGCTAATTAAAGAAATAGAAAAAGAAGGAATAAATGGTCTGAAATCAACCAATATTTCCAAAAATCTAGATTGAAATTTATCTACATATTTATTACTATAATCACGGACAAAAAGTGTGCTTTTAATCCGGACATCGTTCGTATTTACACTTAGAGGTTGAATGTAAAGTTTACATACGATCAATATTGATTCAATATTCATTGAATAAGTTATTTTTCGATGAATATTGACCGTTTGTATGCTCCTTCCATGTCATTGTCAATGTCTTTTGAACACATTGATGAGTAATAGTACCTATTTTGATCGTTTGTTCGCAGCATCAAAGTTGTTTGTCATTGTTGATGTTCTCGTTATGTAGTTGATGACAAACAAATAAAAATTAAATGTGATTAGTTCACCTCTCAAAGCAGCAGCTGAACGAACGAAATTCACGCTAAATATTCATTGATATGGTGGTGGCAATTTGTCATCATTATTAATTTTTTTTCAAGCTCTAAGGCCCTAGCTCAGGAACACAAAAAAATCTATTGCTCCAAGAAGAAACTTTTATAGCCATGTATATACCTACTTCAAGTCAATTAGTATTTACTGCCAGTGTTCTAAATAGAAACCAAAAATATAGCAGGTGTTAGAAAAGTGTGTAAAACTCAAACTTCGAAAGGATTTTTCTACTCACCACTAAATTATATTGGGAAAAACATTACACAGATAGATACCCTTACCTAATATTTTTGTAACATACATACATACTTTTGAGTAAAGTAATGTGTGTCCAGTGCAGTGTCAACAGTGTCATGCTAACCAACAAACAAAAAGCAAACAAAATACCCATTTTATACCATCACACAGTAAATCTAACTGTGAATATGCAATGTGAAATTTACCACTAACACAAAACATACCAGATATCCACCGAACTCGGTTAGCACCACGTTTTAGTTAAATATAAATTAAAAGTCGCTTAAACCACAGCAAGTTTACTTAACGATGACTGCAGAATTTTGTGTGCAGTGTGCATGCATTCACCAATTAAAATTTCAATCTCTAAAAAAAAAAAGCAAATAACGTTTGTGAACGCATCCGCTTTCTCATACCACTTCACTAATCCTTCGCGCTATCTCATTCTAGTATATTCCCCAAAACCACATTAGTATACTTTGTGGCATCCAAAAGCTACAGCCGACAATGCATCCGATTAAGATTTGACCTAAAAGTCCCGGCTATAATACACCGAACATATCCAGTCTGCACATTTGCATCATCGCCAGCAAAACAGCAACAATAAAACTCAAGACGAACCACCACCCATACTACTATGCTGCCATCTACATACTAAAGCCGTTGTGCCGTCATAGTGCAATCGTAATTTGCAATAAACCACTGTATGCGCGCCAATTTAGCGTAAAAAGTGAAAGTCTACAGATTCACCGAACGATGTCGAGCGACGACTATATATTGATACTTGATGCTGCTGATGACGATGACGACTCACTGTGTAAACGACTTTTTCGACGACTACGACAACGACAACAATCTCATGCCAGCATTGTACTACGACAGCTACAGTACTTTGACTTTACATTTTTTACTTTTGGCAGAAACGGAGAGTATGGAATGAAGAAATGTGTGAACGTGGCAAAAACTGGAAAAATAAAAAAGTTTACTGAACTTTATAATGCCACTCTCGCGGGTAGGGAAACGCGCGGCCGGCGCGCGGCGTGCAGCCATCGACGCTATAATTATAAATTGTCGTCATAGTCGTTGTCAGCGGAGGGAGTTTCATTTGCTGGAGCAATTTCTCGCAACGTTGTTGTGGAAGTTCATTTCATCGTTTGTTCATCTCCTATCATGGAAAAACAACAACTATGTCAGTAGGCAGCAAGCAGTATGCATAAAACAGCCAAACCTTCGCTGCTGTACACACTATATACCTACATACGACATACCTCTACCCTATAGCATAGGATGCAGGTTTGAGTAAATTTATGAGAAAAACAACGTTCGGAAAAATTCGTCGCGCCTTTGCGCCCCAATTAACATTTTGAGAGATAGAAAGAAGGGAGAAATAATAATGTTTTTTTTTAGTAATTTTTTTTTTTCGCCAATAATTTTCCAGTTCATTACTGTAGAGAGTTGGCAACCTGCTAGATTTCATCATTTGACATAACAACCCTGACCTGTCTTCCACGGATGACAGCGACAGCGGCAATCGATGAGTTTATCTCTATCTGGAAAAAAAATGATTTTTGAATTCGAACATGAAAATGGCCGAGTTCAGGGATTTTATTGCTACTTGAAATTTTATTAGTAGCATCATCATAAGAGTGACTTTAATCCGGCAATTTTTGGGGAGACAGGCAATATATCATAGGATGATAGAGAAATGAGAATATTTGCGAGTGGGAATGTTGAAAGGCGGGGCAGAGGGTGTTTGTTAGAAAGTGTGTAGGTATATGTCAGAAATGCTAGTAGTGATGGCGGATTGGTTAACCAGAGCTCATTTGAAAATTATTTAGATATTCGATTGCGGTTTGATGTGTTATAGAATTGGAACCACAATTCGCACCAAAATGAATTGGGTATTATTTTTATTTGTTTATTTAAAAATGAGGCTAGATATTAGATTGGATATTTTATTGAATGCACAAAAAGCTCTTTTCTTGTTGTAGAAATGGGCATGTGGATATGATATACATAGTGGTTCTGTCAGTGATCAACATTAAATTTTTGTTGGTGCAAATCGTTATCTAAATTAATGATATTTATGCTTTACTTTCACCGATGGTTTATCTCTGTTTAGATAAAAAAAATCTATGCAGTGTATCAAGCGCACAAAAAGATTTAAAATTAGATTAAGTTCGTTTTAGTTCGATGTCACTCGTGTTAAAGCGGCAATGGTTTGATTGCCCTTATGAGGACCCAACTTAATAATTAGCACAAAGCAACGTAGCGTGGAGCTTCGTCAAAGTAAATATAATTTCCTTCATACAAGGTGGGGCAAAAGTAATGCCATAATGTGAATGTGCAATAATTTTTACAAATGGTCTCGAATGTCTACAGACAGAAGTTAAACGGTTATCACACTAAAAAAACCCCTTTTAAACAGTTATTTTTGCCGAAAGTTACTTAATTCGCTCTTGAGCATTGTTTGTTATAGCAGGATGGGATGGAGCCACCGTTCACCTAGCTCGGGAAACGATGGAGATTTTGAAACAATGATTCATCACATTATGACATTATTTCTCCCCATCTTGTATTTAACTGTAATTACGCTGGAATATTGATATTTCACAACTTCTTTTGCCTCCTAGCAATGAATTCCAGTGTCCTCTTTCCAAGAATGTGTATTGAATCTAGTCCACCGATTGAAAAAATTTTGTTCTCACAATTTTCTCTATCTTTAGATTACATTTCTTTTTCAAGTTCATACGTCCTATTTCTCGACTAAATTTCCTTTCAATACTTTGGCAGGTTTCAAATAAAATGAATAAAGTAATCATCATTATTTATGCTTCTAGGAAAAAAGTTTAAACCTCAGAGGGCAAAGGCACAAAACAGTTTCATAGGTGAAAAAATAAATAAAAGAAAGTCCTCTCTATTTTCATCCATCAACTACTGAACTTCAAAAAACTTTGAAGACTTTTTTCCTAACTGCAATTATGTGGGAATACAACAAACAGTACGGCCATAAAATTTATATAACGAATTCTATGACATAAAACCTGTCCTCATAATTCCCAAAAGATTTAATAATGCTGGTTTTCTGGTCGTGTATATCAATATTCACCACCATGGACTACTTGAAACACGTTTTCCTCTATATACAAAAAATATGCATCGTGGAATACGTGTCTTTGGAACATTGACAGGCTCGTGATCATGAATCCTTTCAATTCGCAAATACCATGGAGTCTCTCTGCCTGTCGCTCGTGTAAAACTTCCATATCAAAGTTTTAAATAAATTACTTTTTCCTACTTTTTTTCATATTACAATCCTCTTAACCTCAATATATTTACTATCAGCTTTAACATCAAAAGTGTAATCCAAAATTCCTTTCCTGTATTATAGATATGTATACACACATTTTCCAGCAACCAACGGACACTTTGAGTTATTGTTGACTCAAATGTACTTAACTTTAGGCAACTCTCAGCCTCATCAAAAAACAAATCTCGATTTCTCATGAGCTTCTTTTGCGAAATGGGAATTTCTCGAACTATTACACCCATCAAACGATAATAATCACACAACAGAAAACATTAATTAAATCCTTCTCTAGAACTTCCGGGTTTCACTTTGGCACCCATCGCCTTGATGTCATACTGCTGTCAGAGTCTCGGCTCGGGAATAAAGGGAGAATGCTGTGTGCTTTGCTTTGCTTTGCAGTGCTGCCTGCTGCTGCTGCGGAAGGAAGTTGAAACTTTGCTCTCTTACAAAGTGCTCGCCAAAGAAGATGACGACAAACAGACTTACAGACAGTCGGGTATAGAAATAGGAATAGGAATTCTTCATAATAACTAACGAAACCCCCCAAGAGATGCTCCATTGGCTCGAAATAAAAAGGTTCCCCAATTATATTCTATGCGGCGCTGTCAACAATGCTTTATGTTGGTTGATCCAGCTATGGGTTAGGGGGGTTCTGAAGGGACTTAGGTCACGTCGCATGTATTAATTGTTGTTGTGAAACAGCTTGCACTAAAATGTTTCACAAGCGAGGGCTTATTGCAATTCTCGGCAAATTGTCATCCTTCTGTCATCTCATCATTACAATCAGAGTCTTTAATTTTATTTGACATTCATTGGGCATCCTTCAAGCCAAGCCAAGCCGATGCGATGCCATGCGATTTCATAAGCGAGAGAGGCGAAGAACCAGGACGTAAGAAACATGGCTGGTATTTCATTCCCATCAGCACGGCGCACAGTGGTGCGAGAGCGGAAAAAAGTCTTTTGAAAAAGTCATGTATATCGTTTTAAACTTTATGTTTAAGTACTCTTAGATAACCCGAGCGTATGATTTAAAAGTATTTTTTAACATATATATTGTATGTTCTGATTTACAAGCCGTCAAAGTTGAAAAATAATTTTACTCAAATCGCGAACTGTATTTTCAACAACTTTTGAGATGTTTTTTTCCGAAGTTCCTGTAGATAAATTCTCTAGCTTCTTAAATAATTTAATTGGTCTGTTTTCGATTATCTAAAAATAAAAAAAAAATATTGATTATTTATAAAAGATACCTTCTATAAGTAGCCTGAAGCTTAAGTACTAAGAAAAAATGCTTTTTTTTTAACTTTTTGATTTAAAAAAACAGCTCCAAAAGATACCAAGAAAGTAAGTATGCCACCATATGCTCCATACATTCATGTTAAAGCACAGAAAAAATCAGCTGCAGATACGTGCAGATGTGGAAGTTATGCTCAAAAATGTTTCGCTTAATTGGATTTCAAAAAACTCCGTCTTGACGGTGGTGTTTACCAAAAAATTTGATTACTTCGGTATTAATTGTCAGAATGAACTGGTTAAGCCCATTATTTTAAGGAAAAATGTCAAACTTTATTTTAAAAATAAAACAAAATTAATACATTGACCCAGGGCTGAGAATTTCGATTTTTGCGAAACCATTTATTTCTGCCTGGAAAATTTTTCAACTTTCAACTCAATTTTCTTGAAAGCAACACACGAAAAATAATATAGTTTTATGATATTTTGAATTATATGATAGAGCTTAATACAAAATAAAGAAAAGGATTAGGGATAATCTTTTATTTTTTTTTTATTTTTCCCTAAAAGTAGGGCAGGTAAAAATAAAAAAGGTGTTCTTTTTAAAGTTTTATTGCTTTGTTTTTGTTCTGTATTGCGTAATTTTTTATTACCTGTAAGGATTAGTAATGGCTTATTAGAATAAAATCTCTTACTTAAATCTATATATATAAAGGATTAATGAAAAAAAAGTCAGCATTGATTTATTGAGCATTTGTGCAAGGTGTGTAAGAAAAATGTTTACTCTTTGGTCAACCAAAAAGTGAAAGTGAAGTGAAATATAATAACAAACATATATAGTGAATTCAATACATTAAAATGGATTCAATCGAAATTCCTTATTCGGTGTTGTGTAGTGAACTTATTACTAATGGTCATGATAAATGAAATACCCCAACTTAATTTCTGAGCAAATAGAAACTGTGCTGTCAGAATTAAAGAAACGTTTTATTTCTCATTTCATGGAGAAGAAATAATTAAAAGCTGTGCATTTCCTGTTGGATCGCTCTCCGAGGAAGCCCAAGAATGCCGAAATAAGGATTATAAAGCCTACCGCAGGTTTCATTCGGAGAAAATGCAGCCGAATTGCGACGAATGAAGATGTGATGCATCATATACTCATATCCTCAGATCCAATAATAACAGGTTTAAGGCCACAGGCAAAAAAGAAAATACTTCCAATCAGCGCAGACGCTAAAAACCTCATTCTAGCGTTATAAAATTACTACTTCATAATTGTTTTTTATTTATTTTTGTTTATGTATTTATCTATTTATTTATTTAATTTTATAATATATATATTAATTAATAATAATATTTTATTCAAAATAAAAAGTTAAGATTTTACTAAAAAAAACTTTTATTTAAATATAACATCAAAACCGTCAAATTTTATAAAAATGTCAATAACTTTTTTTCTCACAATTTTTTCTTGACCAAATTTTGACCAAGCATGTATAAGACTAATCCTAACATGTTTGTCAAATTTCATTTAAATTCGTTAAATAGTTCAAATTTTACAGACTTTTTTCCGCTCTCCCATACAAACATCAAAACACTCAAATTTTAGAAAAAAAAATTAATAACTTTTTTACTAATGATTTCTTCTTAGCCAAATTTTGACAAAATGTGTATAAAACTAATTTAAAAATGCGAATCAAATTTCATCTTAATCCGTTAAACAGTTCAGATGTTACAGACTTTTTTTCCGCTCTCCCATACAAACATCAAATCCCTCAAATTTTAGAAAAATGTCAATAACTTTGTTTCTAATTATTTTTTTTCAACCAAATTTTGATCAAATATGTATAAGACTAATATAAACATGTTTGCCAAATTTCATTTAAATCCGTTGAACCGTTCAGATAAAACAGACTTTTTTCCGCTCTCCCATACAAACCGAACCACTGTGCGGCCGGCGGCGCGGCGTCACAATACAATTAGGAAATTCGAATATTTGGCACCCATACAGATTATGCCCAGTCCTCCCTACCATACGACTTTCAATGACCAAGGGAGGGGGTAATATCATATCCTTGTACTGCCCTCAAACAAAATTGTATTGTTCAAGAGTGGATTGAGTGCCCAGTTGGTCCAGTAAATACATATTTTTGTGTGTTTGTATTGTAGGTATATGTTGTTTTGTCCAAGAGCTGAACAGAACATGCCTTTAGCTTGTGATGGAAAAAGTCAATGAATGCAGTTGGCATCAGCTAGAGGAGTATAGTTGGGGCATGTTAAGGCACTACATATACCATCCATGTGCTCAAGTGCATGGAATAATGGTCAGAGAAAAAGTTGTATTTTCGTGAATAAGGACTTAAACAAAAACAAAACATTATATAGTTTACTCTGTGGCTATGTGATGAATGCATATGAGAATATGAACCTGAGCCTATATTATATTGCCATTGCCTCCCCAAAGGCAAAACTCAGTATGTCAAGGTTGTTTGCATTCGAGAATCGAGAAGCAACTTTAGTAGTAAAATAGTATATGGGAAATTTTAGAAAGGTGTCGTGTAAGATCGAGATGGAGGATTGGGAAAGTGGGCACAAAATGAAATGAATTCTGTATTTACTTCGAATTTCTATATATATAGGATGTCGCAGCAGCCCCTTCTTTATTGCAAGTATATATATGACAAAATGTCAAAGAGATGCAGTGTCGCAGTTTTGATTTGGAATTTGGCTGTCAATGGCTTCACATAATTACGGCTGGATATTCATGGAATTCTACAGGGTGTAGAAACGTGTAAGTTGGGTTGAGACAAGAAAAAAAACCTATGTAAGAGGGGGTCTATTCCCCCCCGTTTAGCCAGAAGGGGCAATTTTCTAAAAAAAAAATTGACTTAAAACGGAAAAAAAAAAAGAATTAAAACACAACGGTTGCACTCACAATGCTATGCTGTACCTTTTTGTAAAACCAGAAATCTCTTGTTTTATTTTTTTAAATATTATTTTCTTTAAATATTATTTTTGTGAATAGTTTTTGAAAAATTAATTTTTAAACTCAAAATTTTGTTCAAAATAATTTTGTTCGATATTTTACGTCATTAAGTAGAATTTTTGTTTTGAAATGTTCAACGCTCTGATTAATTTTTAGTCAAACACCAAAAACCAAATGTTAAAATCTCTTCTAGTTCTTAAAAAAATTGAAAACAATAGAAATGAAATTCCCTTAATTTGACTCCAATTCGTTGCTTAAGTTGCTCTAAAGATCCTATTTCCACTACGAAGGTAGTAAAATAGATTTAGTTATTTTCAATTTTATGAAAAAGTAAAAGACATTTAAGCATCCGGTTTGCTGCTTTTGACTAAAAACTAATAAAAGCTTCGAATTTTGAAAAGAAAATTAGTACTTAATTACGTAAAATTAAAAAGAAAATTGCTTTGAAATTTTTTTTTTTCAAAATTTTTTTGTTTGAAAATTAATTTTTCAAAAACTATCCTCAAAACAACTTTGTGAAATTTGACGAACCCAGTACAGCAAGATTTTGAGTTATAAAAGCTTTTGTATGTTCGTTTTTTTTTGGAAGCAAACATTTTAGCATGAAAAAAGTGCAGAGGGGATGTCACATACAAAATTATTATTTTAAAGATTTTTCAGTATTGAAAATACTTCTTCTATAATATATGAAATGAAAATAGAAATCCCAAGTATTACTTTCTAAGATTTAAGATGTGTTAATGTTGGACTTTTGATAACCAATTCAAGCATCGATTCGAGAATTAAACAACAATAATCAACGTAAAAATATGCTCGAATATAGGCTAGAATCGTTTATCAGAGCTCCTTAGTCTTAAGAGACTAAGACTTCGGATTTTTAATTTCAATTCATAATAACTTGTCACTTGTTACTCCTTCTTAAAGTTATATATGCATTCAACTCCACTTAACAGCAGTCCACCTAAGTGAAAATAAAACTACTAAGCAGAGCTTGGCTCCTCTCAAATATCTCTTGAATAGAACTTCCGAAGCATATGGGGCTCCATTTTTATTTTTGAGTTTTTACATGTAAACATTGATTTTTTGTGAATTAAAGAAGTTTTGATATTGTATGCCTTTTCTCATAAAATTTTTAGATAAAAGTCATAGTTTGATTAAAATTAATTTCTTAATTCAATGTTTGAAAGAGCTTTCTGAAAAAAACTTCTTATGAATTAATATTGGTTCTTAATTTTAAAAATTTCCTTGTTCTAGCACTTTCCAAAAAAGTATAAATATTACCAAAGCTGGACCTAAATCAATAGTTATAATATAACTATTTGAACTCAATCAGACATGGTTCTAAAAAAATACAAATAAATTAATTTTTTTTTTGTTGTTTTTTTATTTATTGCTTTAACTCAGTATTTCTTGCTTCATTTATAAAAATTGTTCAAAATGTCTTCCTTCTGCACATAGGCAAACGCGACAGCGTTTAACAAACTGTATTTTTAAGTTTCTTGTGCTTCCCGAGTTGCATATTTCTGGAGCAGAATATTGTATACGTTGCTGCAATGTACGTATGTTACTAATGGGATATCATATTTAAATTTTCCTTGAGACAACCTCAATGAAGAAAAAGTCTAACGGATTTAAGTCTGGTGACGGAGGTGGCTATAAAATTGCTTGACCACGCCCCATCCATTGTTCATAGTAAGTACTGTCCAAAAACCGTCTAACATTAATACCATAATGACCATTCAAAATCCCAGTCCACAAATTGATTTTAAAATGGTATTGGGATGTTCCTTCCCGTACTAAATGCGGATTTCTGAACTGTGGACGTTATGAATGTTGACATGACGACTCCTCAGTCCATAATATTCTATACTCAAAGGAAGAAACGGAAAAAAGAACTATAGCACAGGGTGTCCACCGGGAAGGTATGCTACTTTGTTTGTTTATAATTTTTGATTAAATGAAAGAGAATGAATTTTATATTTATAAATGTTTTATTTAATGTCGGCAATTATGTATTAGTCTCACAAATGCGAGCCCTTTTGAGCACATTTTTCATTACATTCTCACACATTTCACGCAGTATTTCATTAATTACTTGTTGTGGAAAAAGGTCTCGCAGTATTCATTCCAATGAAAATGTGCCTCGTCACTCATTATGATTTTTTCATGAAATTTGATTTTAATAAAATGTTTTAACAATTAAAACATGTTGGTTTATCAAATATTTTTCCATAATAAATTTGCCACGTGTCTACTTTACGACTGCCAAATATGAACTGTCAAGACTAATGTTTAACAAAATGGCGGCAAAACAAAGTAGTATACCTTCCCGGCGGACACCCTGTACTTTAAATTGGTAACAATTCTTTCGGCGTACCCTGTACAGATTCTATAGATATTATATTTCAAATATTTCAAAGTTTGATTGGACTTCCTACCTTCAGATTTGAATAAAAATAATGCAAAATATTCGAACAAAAGCTTTTCTTACGAAATCAGAGTCAAAAAGTTTTGCCTTCAATTAATGTTACCTTCCGAAAAAAACTGATACAACGGTATTCTTATTTTTATTTTAATGACATTGTGGTTTCACCATACCTTAGGGGTAAAAATCAGCTCGTTTATTTGGTCCTTTTTCAATAAAAAAAAATTACTCTTATCCAAGGTGTTCAAGATTTCAGAGTGTTGTGTGCCTGTAAAAATAATGGAAGTTCTTTTTTGACGCAATTGAAACCACAAGTTTTATTTTTGGGAGGATAAAGTTTAAATAAACCCTCTTATTCCACCGCTCTCCTCACCTCGCACACACAGATTTATTAAATCCAAAAATATATACAAAAACTAAAAGTGCAAAAATATGCCATATAAAGTACTGTATATAGTGTAGGACAATGACTTTATGTCCAATGAGAGAATCAGGAAAAAACCGGAAGCAGTGTGCCATCGTTTTTTCCGAACTTAATCTGTTGAAAGCAGGAAAAGTTATCTCTCTATTGTAGTCTTAATATTTTTTGTCCTGTTTTTCTTTTTTTTTTTATCATTATTATTATTTTTTTATTCGTCTTTTCTTCTAAAACTAAAACTTCAGTTTAAAGGCCTGCTGCTCTTTTTCCTACATCTATATTATATATCCTACTCGTGTATCGGCAGCTTAGAAGAGGTGTGCAAACTTGAGGCGGGCAAGAAATGGAACATTGACATGTTTTTCATTTGAAAATTTTCATAATATTCACAAAAGTTTTTCGACATTTTGGGGTGTGGATACATAAGAAGATATGAAGACAAAGTGCTGGGAAATTTGGTGTTTTCTTTTATCTGTGAGTGTGTGTTTTTTTTGCTTCTCTATTTTGCTGACTAAAAAGTTTAAGTTTGATTTACTCTACATAAATGTGATTTTATGTGTTATTTTTTTTTTTTTTGAGGAAGTTATAAGCACTTTTAAAAGAAAATAAATGCCTTGTGAAATGATTGTTTGACAAGTATTTTAGAAACAATGTCAATTCTAAAAATGTGAAGAAGATTATCAAAACAAAAAATTGAAAAAGGATGATAAGCTTATTTTTGATTGACTATAGTTTCCGGTGAACGAAACTTGTCATGAATTTAAGGGTTAAGCTTATATCTGAGAACGATTTGATCTATGTACATAACGGGTGTTTTTTTAAACTTGTGGTTTTCAATCTGGCAATCCTTTTTTCGGAGTTGGACTTTTTGACAGCTGTCACTTGATTTATGCTCAGATTGGTTTGCCATTTCATAACAAATAGACTTACCCCTTTTTTTTCAGCGATAAAGCTAATTTTTGGATGAATGGGCTATACGTGAATTAACAAAACTACTCCATTTGGAGTGTAGATAATCCTCAAGCCATTGTTGAGACGCCATTACATCCTCAAAAAGTCACTGTTTGGAGTGCTCTATGGGCAGAGGGAATCATTGGTCCATATTTCTTCAAAAATGAAGCCGGCCATAATGTTACAGTCAATGGGGAATGCTATAGAACCATGATTAATGACTTTTTCGTGCCTAAATGTGGACGACTTTTGGTTCCAACAAGACGGCGCTACATGCGATACAGCCAACGAAACAATCAATTTATTGAAGGAAACTTTTGGTGAGCGCATTATCTCGCGTCGTGGGCCTGGGGCGTGGCCTCCAAGATCGTGCAATTAAACACCGCTGGACTATTTTTGTGGGGTAATGTGAAGTCGCTTGTCTACGCAGACAAGCCCGAGATGATTGACGCCTTGGAAGAGAATATTCGGAGAGTTATTGCTGACATACGGCCCCAATTGCTGCAAAAAGTGGTCGAAAATTGGGCCTCTCGGCTGGAATTTATTCGAGCCGGCCGAGGCGGCCACTTCTCCGAAATCATTTTTAAAACATAATGCCAAACCCTTACAAAAAACTGTTTGGAAAAGAGGTCTAAAAGTTGAACTACCTTCCTACATGCTGACATGTTGTGTCAATACCTCCTGGTGGTACAGATCTGGAAGTTAAATGTAGAAAACCTTGCGCTACCTTTTCGAAATTGGTCATGGAGTGGTCAGATACTAAATGATAACATCGAATAGCGGTCGTTCCAGTCGAATTATCAGGGTGCAGGGCTGGTGGTTATAGAAGACCAAGATATCAACAGACGTAGCAGTAGCAGCAGCTAATTCAAAGGGAAAAACAACGTGGCCACAGTTGCTGAAATATCTCGTTACAGACCATGCAGGATGGAGAAGATTTGTTGGTGCCCTATAACCACACTCTTCTAAAAGAAGATATTATTAAAATGGGACTGGCTGACCTTGTTAATTTACCCAAAGTACATGTTCTATATTCTGAAGAGCTTATTTCTCTTCAAGCCTTACACAACACATACCTCTACCAAGGTTAACTCGAGTTTTCAAGTTAACCTTAACAGACAACAAACACAAACTTAAAAACCCTTCTAGACTTTATTACATAATACAGTTTTATAATTTGACTTCCATTCATCATTAGACAATCTTTTTACCTTCAGCCATCCATAAGAATCCAACAAAAAAAAAAGAAAATACCTAAGGTATATGTAGGTACATGAAACAAAAGGAATGTCGTGAATAAAAATACAAAACAAAAAAACAATTTTACAATTTATATTTTCACTTTCCACACTCGGAGGCTTTTAAATAACGAAAATTATGTAACATTAGACAATAGCTTTGAGGAATTTTCAAAAAAAAAATATACAACTAAAACAAAAAAATAACAACAAAATAAGAATAAGAACAAAGCCCGAAGATAACAATGCTTAAGTTTAGTCACGTTTTTGTATCTTTGTATCTCTAGATACATTCTCCCAGTTAATGTTGACGAAAACCCAATGATGTGCGATAAAGAAAAAAAAAGGTTTTTCTATTTTTTGTTTGCTCGTCGGGGCTGCCATCACTAGTTAAATAGCTTTCGAGGCAAAGTTTGATAGGTTTTTTTTTTGGATGAAATAGCAAATTTTATAGAAATGGACATTCACAAATCCGATTAAAAGGATTTCAAATGTATGTGAATCCAAGTGTTGAATGATCAATTAAAAAAAACGAGTACCATAATGTCTAGTCTTGGCAACCCTGCTTCCTGGAACTCTATACAAAACATATACGCATATAAGATAAGCTGAAGTGAACTTGATGACATAGCAGTTGGTACCAATTCCTCCGTGCCAGCAATTGACATTGAATCTAATTTCCCCAGTGTTCGCGAGGCATTAGAATTGTTAATTTTCTTTTGCGCGCACTGTGTTATACTATACCTTCTTAATGTCATGTGGTTTGTGAAATAAGAAAAGCTGGGAAAGAGAAAAAGTCCTTCGTTCTTAGTGAACATTTTTAGGGATGCAAATGAAAAACAATTGAATGCAGCATGACAGAACTATAACTTCCCCAAAGCTGTTCATAAATTCACGTTGGAATTGCACAATAAAACTGGTGGATGTTCGCTGTCGAGAGCAGCTAAAGCAATGAAGGGGGTCAGGACAGGACGACACGAACAAATGACACTATAGACTAGGTATACCCCGGAAGGCCCTGGGAGAAGGTTTCTTCTATATATAGATATATATAGACACCCACTCTGTCTTCTATAAAGGGTTGAAAAGGTAAACTTGTTACGTGGGACCCAAATAAATGGAAGAAAGGATTGTCGTTGTCGTTAAGTTAAAAAACAAATTGCAAAGTCGGATGAGGTGTGAATGTTGGAGTTTTAATGATTCCGCGAAACAAATTACGGTTATAGTTGCTACTATGTATAAATATTGGGAGTTTGGGGGAATATTTCTGTTTTTGCTCTCAGGAATTAATAGTTAACCACAAGTACACTGAAATAGCTATGGATGAAATTCGAATGAAAGGAGGAAAATATGGTTTTCTAGAAATGAGGAGGTTTGAAGTACCTTCCTTATATCTAGCAGGTTGCAATTTTCTAAGTCATTGCTCTTTTGCGGAAGTGTTGTTAGGGTTTTGGACATGAAAGAGTTTAAGGAGTTATCTAGGTTGTTGATGGCATTACGGCTTACTGAGGTTTTTGTGTGGATTTATTTAACGAAGCAGGAAGGGAAATTTTCTAGATACACAGAGGCTTGCAAATATCATTCGCAATATTACACTGAGTATAACCTCTATTTTATGTTTACACAGGTATGAATGTTTCATTTAAGCCTTCTGGGGAAAAAGCATTAACCTTTAATTACAATAGCTACTAACTTCGGGAATGTAAGGTGTAGGTGTCAGGTAATTCCCAAGAAGTATTCAATGCAAAGACAATGTTATAATTGCAAATACATATTGCTTGACAATATTTTATAGACAATATGGGTTGGAGCGAGAAAATGAAACCAGAGAGTAAAATTTTAGATGGCTTAATCAAAAAGTAATGACATTTCCTTATTTACAAAAAATTAGGTAGGTATGTATATATGTACAAACAAAGACAAATGTTTCCTTGTAATTCTCAGCACGCAAAACAATTGCTTTTTCTCTATAGGGCAAGTATTGGATTCGTGTGAAAAAAAATTTCGAGGTTATAATCAAAACTAACACTACGATAATAGACAAGTCCGAAAAAGTGGGTTTCGTCATACCGTCCGTCGGTCTGTGCGTATGTGCATCGGTGTGTCCACTGTAATTTGAGCTAGAGCCTAAACGGGTGGACCGATTTGCATGAAATTTGGTACAGAGCATTTTAATGTGATTCCCTAGAGGGAAAATTCGAATTTTTGTCTAAGCTTATCTGGAACGGGTAGCTGCCATACAAATATTTTGGTTTCTTCAAATTTTCTCGAAAACGGCTCTAACGATTTTGATTAAACTTCGTACCTGTAATAACCAAATCAATTGTAAGAAAACTGCATTTCAGATTTTTCTCAAAAAATTCACAATACGGAATCAGGGATTCCAGGTTTTTTGAGAATATGGTCTTATTTTTTATATCTTTGCCATGTTTAAATCGATTTTTTATGATATTTCTCAATAATTTAAACAATAATGCATTTACAATTTTTTAAAAAAATCAAACGAAAAATCAATTTTTTAAGTGCTTTTGACTCTTTTAATATTTACTCGTTAAATATATACATTATGCATCTTCAATGTTGGGTTACATACAGTATTCAACCACAAGAGCAAGTTCATGTGATCAAGTTGTACATATTTTTTGTATTTCTGTTATTGAGGAAATTAAAAAAATAGGAAAATGATATTTCTAAAGGCCAGTTGTGCTAACTTGGTTCAAAATATTGATCCCTGGGCCAGCATTTTTAATTCGCCAATTTTCGGCATTTTAAATTGAAACCGCTATCATTAGTAAAATCACAAATCGACTATGCTATTAAAGTGATTTAATTCATTACAGTCCACTAAAACAAAAACAATGCATTTCTATTGTTTTCGTTTTTCTCTTCTCCGTATAAAAGTGATCCTCATACAGGCAAATTCATCATCACTTCGGCGCTCTAGAAAAGCTTCTAAAAAAATTGATAACAAGTTAAAAATGTATGAATAAACGTGTATTAACCTCTTGCTCGCCAATGTTCTGCATTACGAACAAAATCGAATTTAAATCGCTTTTCAATTTAACTGGAAATGAAATTCAATGTTTTACAATTTGTTCGATTTTGATATTTTCGCAATTACCTACTTCGAACTGTCAAAATTGAAAGTCCACCCAGTTTGAATTGTTTTGCTAAGTGAAATTATACTGCGGATGAAAATGGAAAATACTCATCATGGAAGCGAAACTCTATAGAGACAGTTAGACGAACAATTTTCGGAGAAAAAATTATAACATTAGATTTGCTTGATATAACGTGAGTGTCTACCTACGTTTTACTAATTTAAATTGTTCTGAATTGTTTATTCATATATTTGTTCATATTATGTTCTTCCGTTTGTCCCTAAACTGATAATAAACAAAATTATAAATGTAGCTTATGTACGTCGTTTTCATTGGAACTGTTCTATTCCTATCGAAAATGGAAAATTTGGACTAAAAAGGAGTGAAAAGTAGTAACTCCGAAAGTCGAAATGAAAACGACACATGCAACAACTAAACGCAGCTGCACCAATTTCAAAAATAATTCATAAAACGATTTTGTCATTCGAAATATGAAGATAGGTATTCAGAACATTCGGAATAAACATTTTACGTTTTTTTATTCAACGGAATAATTATAATTATGTTATTTTTTGTTCATTCTAGAATAATTGGAATGCGTTTCTTTTCATTTAGAAGTGGAATAAATGGAATATTTGGTTCGTTCAGTGCAACTGGCCATTTTCATTCCCATTTATAATTTTAACTTGTGTTGGGTATAAGAAAAACGCAAAAAATGTCTCACACTAAAAGTGCTAAATATTTAATGTTAAATTTCATTAATTTTGCAGTTTATACATATATTAATATTGAAGCAAAACAAAAATACGTATTTGTTCAATAATTTTCACATATCGCAGGACAAGACAACTGATTGGAATTATATTTATTCTACTTTTGTTTCGTTATTCATTCCATTCTGGACCCATGTTCTGCAACACTCGCATCGATAAAATTAGTCGAAAAACGCTGAAAATTGAAACAAATCATATGAGTTTTGTTCCATTTTTCATCGTTCCTCAACTGATTTAATCGATGCGAGAGTTACAGAACATGGGTGCTGTATAAACATTTTGGAGCGTATTCATAGTCATTTTTAAACAGTTACTGAGTTAAACCTGAGTTTAATTGTATTTTCTATGAAAAATATTCATTGCTATGGGCTAACCTTTTAATATTTGAAGTTGAATAATTTAATAAACTTATATTTGAATGAACATAGAAGGTAATTTGGTTAAAAAATAGGAGCTGTATTCGTTTATCCATTTGATCTTAACCTGTAGTTAAGTAAAACATCAGTTTAGCAAACGACTATGAATCTTAGAGGATATATTATATGGAGTGCTCTATTTTATCCCTAATGCATTGTAGTGCCTGAAGCCATAATAGGGGGCACTGTTTCACTTTCGATAAGATAAAGTCTTAGAGGATATCCTACAGCTGTTATCAATTGTAAGTCATAATTTGCATATTTTCTCTCTAAATTATTAATTAGTGTTTGTATATTATTTTTAAGATATTAAAATGTTCTTTTTTAGTTTTTTTCTTCAATGTGCAGACAACTGAGTGCCTTTAACTTACCGAAACTTGAACAGCGACCCCTATAAAAGCTTCGCAATTCGAATGACAATAAGCACTTCATATAATATATATATATATAAGCTATGAATACGCCCTTTGTCTTTTCTATCTATTCTATTCTTTTTCCGCAATAAATAAAGAAACACACTCATCATAAAAAAAAAAAGTATATGGCAGACGTTCAAAAAATTAATGAACTGAAATTCAGAACATCAATTTTCATTTTCGATATTTCAGTTCACAATTAGCACTTCGATTTTCGAAGGAATTGTGCAACACCAAAATTCACTTTCGTCATATGAATTTCGTGAATAGGAATACGGTTTTTTACTAAAAAAACACGAAGTAGGTACACCATCTGATTTTTTTAATTTTTTCTTTATTTATGAGGAAAACAAATTAAAAATCGTTGGAGCGTTTAAAAACAGAATTATTTTTATGCAAACATTTTTTCTAAATTTTGTTTTTTTAATAAATCCAAAAAATATATAATATATCTACTATTAAAACATGCTTCACACAACAATTGATAAAAATATAGTTGAAGGGGCCATTAATAACCATTTTTCCGACTTTTTTAAAATGTAAATAATAAGTCGACTTTCTATTAAGTACAAGTGTAAAAAACTAAATTATTGTTCAAATTAACAAAAAAAGACTCAATTACTACCTTGGAGGGCGCATGTAGCTATTAAATGCGGGTCTTACTCTCGGTATTATCAATTTAATTTCCATACACGTGAATACAACTGTATGCCTCCTGGTGAGGTTGATGGCCAACGGATTTTTCTTCCTATCTAAGCACAATATGGAGAAGTCAAGGTTCCCCTAAAGCTATTTCCATGTAAGTAACGTATATTATGCAGGTTTAATGTTATAGATACTTACATATACATATGTTTGTATATATATTTTTTAACGACCTTGAGTTATTTATTTTCTCCCAGAGACACACAAATAATTATACGTCTTGTTTTGTCTGGGGAAATGTTATTTTCAACAGTCGACTGCTTTTATTATCTGAAAATACTAGCAACAACAATAACAAAAAAAAATATATCCCCATTTAGTCACTCTTTCGCATTAGGTAATTTTGCACTTCCTTAATATCAGTCTCAATGGATTTCCATCAGTGTTACAAAATGACAACAGCTTAAAAAAAATAATCTTCTAAATGGATCCCGCATCTAACATTACTAATTAAGGCCCCTAATACACTACTCAGTTACACTGTTTAGTAAAAAGAAAAAAAAAAAAACAACCACAAATTATGCGTTAGATCCAATTGAATACCATAAACACGCACAAAAAACACCGTTAGCTGAATTTCCTTATGATTTATTTAAGAAACAACAACAAAACAAAGGCACCCCCTTGAGATGTGTCGAGAGAATATCATCTAATATAGACTTGGTGACAATAGTGACTTCCACATAAGACAACCACAAGTGCTTGTCACCATTTTGTGCGCCTCACTGCATGAGTAGTGTAATTCTTTTAGCTGCTCACTAGGGGGCGGTACATGGTGCGGCGAGTCTTTGTATTTTGTTTTCTGTTGTCATATAAGACGGTATATGGCTAAAGCTTTTCACTCTCCCACTTCGCACAACCCTGCCGACAAAAACAGAGCAGAGGATCCGTAAGACGATGAAGATGATGATGATGAAAAACACTTAACTATTTAGATATCTTGAATGGGGATACTTATGGTGTATCTTTTGAGGAAAAAGAGAGTATAACAATGACATAAAAGAGCTAAGCCCACTAAACAACAATATACTCTCTAAAACTAAACAGAAAAATATATCAAGAAGCCTGACTTATAGAAGAAAAACCTTCAAAGATGATGCATATAGATAGATGCCAAGTAACAACAAAAACAACAGGAATGAGAATACGAAAATCCAACTTTAACTACTTCTCTGCACTTTGACTGCCACTTGAATATACTGACACTGCTTACCTAGAAGTAGATACGGATGCAACATAGACAAGTTCTCTTCATAGTAGAGCTCGGTAGGTATAAGTACATCCCCGAACCCAACACAACCCAACCCAGCCTCAGCCCTCTTTGGACCGTGATGTTGGTATCAGATGTATCTTTGTATCTGAAAATTCTTCTCAAGTAATAAAAATGTCTGTTCAATTGAATTAAGCTGACTTGGGGGTTTTGGAATGAAAATATAGGGAATAACAAAAAGATAGTCATAAATGGGGGCACGCAGAGGTGAATTCTGGGATTCTGTGTGCGATGGCGAATGCGGGCAAACACAGATTAGGGGTCGTGTTCGAACTTATATGTGTGGTGTTTTGAATGGATGACTGGGGATGACGGCAGCACCAGCCAGCGCAGCAGCGGCAGCGGCGGATTGGGGTTACGACTTATACGAAGGGAAAAGATTGTTGAAAGTTTAAGTACCGCATAAGCACATGAAAATCTTTTTTATAGATTTTTTCTATCTTCATCTTCCTATAACGTCGCTGTGCGTCGTCAGTTAATTGTTTTTGTTTGCATTTTTTGTACATATGTACATATTTATTTATTTTTTCTGTTATCCGAGAGTTTTTGAGTGTTATGTTATTATTATTTCCGAGTCATCGACTTGATTTTTATCGATTCACCTTAAACCTTGCGGTGACATTTTTCCAGCAAGAAGAGGAATTCAACACAAACAAGTTATGGATCTTTCTCTCTAAATGCTGAAAATAAAAATAATAACCGGGTGATTGTTGAGGAAATCTAATCGTTAGCGTTTTTATGTCAGAAAAATATAATAAATTTTATTGTTTGGTATAAATATGGCAATGCGGATAAGATTAACAAGATTTCCGCTGTCAGATACATAAATAAAGTATACCTAAATGTATTTGACACATAATTGTAACCCAAATAAGAAAGATATATAAGGGGCTTTATATGTTGAATAAGTATGTTTCTAAATAATATACAGCAAAACCAAACTAATTGAATGTATTCGGGATCCAAAGATGTGTATATCTATGGCTGTTTGTACAGTTGTAGGCATAAATTCGGTCATTTAGAGGCTCTTTTAGGTATATCTATTCAGGGGGTATAAGACTCTAAGGTCTACTAATTCAATGGGAAAATATTGAATGAGGATATTGAAATTGTACTTATGCCAATATAAAATACACACAAACATGATGAATACATATACGATATACGGGCATATACCTATTATGGCACTGGCAACAAAGAAAGGCGTTAAGGTGTGATAAATTACATTATAATTCGATTAGGTATTGATTAGGGTATAAGGGGTTGTTGTTCTGCAGGTAGGTGTAATGTTTATTTTTGGAATTAGTTACGTTATGAGGAAAAGATTAGAACAAAAGTTGCAAAGTTATGACATTTACAAATCGTGCTACACAAGATTGTCTTGAAGCGACACAATAATAAGCACAATATAAGAGAAGGTTGTTTTTTTTTTCTGCAAAGTGAAATAAATTGTGATGTTCATTTCATTTTCATACAAATTGAAATTTCATATGGTGCCCTAATAGTTAGGGACATAACTTCTTTCAGGGTTGAGGATAATGCATTTTTCCAGCAATCGAGAAAATATTTTGTTAAAATATTTGTTTATAGATATAGGGAAGGGAAGTGTTCACTCTCCCATGGGTGTTTGTCACCAATAACGCCCCAAAGTTGTCAACGATGCACCAAGTTAGGCACTTACCCGCCTTAAAGAGTTTCTATATTAATCTTAGCGATCACACCTTTCTTATATGGATTAAGCTGATGGTAAAAAGATAAAGTAGGTATTCGATGATTTGAACTTTTAAAAAAAATGATAGATATAGTTTGATTTAAATTTATTTTACTTTGACCAAGTTGGAATACTATTTTGGTGAAGAATCTGGTTCCTCTTCGGCTTTATTGGTCATTTGCTGTATGGAATGAAACAATTATTTCATTTACTTTCCCGACGTTTCGACAGGGGTTGCTGTTTTCTTCATGGGATCTTTATTGAAAGAAATAGTCACCAAACACAGTAGAACAATTTAGTTAAAACAATTGAAGAATGTTTTTGGAAAAAGAAAAAAAACTTGCTATTGCAATATAAAAACAAAGTGTTATTAAAGTCAATGTTATATGTAATTAATAAACAATGAATAAACTGATAATATTTAAAATCTAAAAAAAAAAATTGTGTGAGTGCCGGGACTCACGGTTAATATGTGTAAACATCAACGTGCGCGGAACCAAAACGGACTTGTTTTTGCTTGAATGGGATCTTGAGAATTTTTTCACTGAACGCACCCATCCTAGTATGCAGATCGTAACGTTGCACACCGTAACGTTGCACGACGTAACGTTGCACACGAACGTTCACGTTTTTTTTTCCACTCTACCGCCAGCATAGATGTTTACACATCAAAAACTATTATCTTTTATTCATTGTTTATTAATTATATGTATATAACATTAACTTTTATAACACTCTTTTTCATATTGCAATAGAAAGTTTTTTTTCTTTTTCCAAAGAAATCATTCCTCTTCAATTGTTTTTACTAACTTGTTCTTCTGTGTTTTTGAATATTTCTTTCAATAAAGATCTCCTGAAGAAGACAGCAACCCCTGTCGAAACGTTGGGAAAGTAAATGAAATAATTGTTTCATTGCACAACAAATGACTTATAAATTCTTCACCATAATGATATAGTTTAATGTTAAACTCAATTTAAACTTGCAAAATCATCTTTTATACTAAAATAGTTTTAATATCGTACTTAAATACCAATTTCTGAAATCACATTTTTGTTTTTAAATATAATATAATAACACCCAGAATGTTTCCGCTATATGCCCAGAACACTGCCAACGTTAAACAAAAATTCGCATACAAAACTGACACAACGAAATCATAAACGAAAAATTTAGTTTTGAAGTACCTACGCTGTTCTACGAGCGAAACTGATAATTGAATTGTAGCAGATTATTTGGAGATGTCTCCGTTCTTTTTTCGCACAGATTCAATTGCTAATTGCCCAGCCCAATAATGTATTATGTGTGGTAAAAGTATGACGTTTGAGTTGTATTTGTTGTTTCTTTCAATATTTTTTTCTTTTTTGCAATTGATGATACGTTCAATGGGTAATTTTTGCTATAGAGAAATTTCTTTTCGTATCAGCAGCGTATACTAGGCTATAGTCTTGAAGAACTTTGTGCCCCCTTGAGATAGTGAAACATTTCAAAAATATAAACAAAAGGCTTATCATCAGAATTTCGTTTTCTCTTGTTATTTTTTTTTTTTTTATTATGATTATTAAAGAACAAAACTTTTATAATCATTCGCCATTTAAGGCATTACTTATAAGTAGGGGAAGTACGTCCAAAATGACATACTGTTAGCTTTTTTTATTAACAAAAATTATTTAGAGTCTTTTTTACTTCATTGCACACATTTACCATTACTTTTTAAGTTTAAAATATAAATATATTATATTAAAAAAATAGTTATACAAAAATGTTAGAAAATAAACATATTTCATATGGACAAAATGACATACACCAAATCTGGTGGCACCATAGTGGTTCTTAAGTTCGTTTTGCCTAAAATGTATTAATAATTATTAGTAAAAATTTGTTTCAAGAAAACTTTGTGGAAAAACTATACCTTCAGGTTCATAGTAAATGCATAATTCGCAAATGAATTGTTTGGTGTTCTTTGGAAACTCAGCACAAGATGCATGAGCCCAATGATTGCATTTTTGCACTTTTTGCTTGAAGTTCGTTTAAAAAATGTGTTGATATGTTAATATTTATTCTGATAGGGTCGACTTTTTCACTTCCTTTTGCCTTGACTAGTAATATAAGTTCCTTTTGGAGCATGTTAAGGTATGTCGTTTTGTACGTGGTTATTGTATGTCACTTTGTCCATACTATAGTCTTGAAAAATGTTTGTTAATAAATTCCAGCTAATTCTGACGTTATGGTCAATTATTAGTTTATTATCTTAATTTTGTCATGAACTATAGATATAGTTAATTAAACTAAATGAAAACTGCCTAAACTCACCAAAATCCGAAAATCTCTCCAAACCAAAAAAAATATTATTTTCTTCGTATTTTGTGACGACATATAGCTGTGAAATAAGCCAGAATTTTCAAAGGATTTTAAAAATTATCCAAGCCAACTATAGTTACATATGAGCGGATTGTATAAGTAGAACAGATTTCAAGAAATGGTCGGTATGTCATTTTGTCCATATATGTCATTTTGGACGTACTTCCCCTACAAGTAGGTACAGAAAAAAGCAATACATAAATCGATTTTATGCTTAAAAATAACGAAGCAACCACTTGGGGGGTAGGTTAAGCTAAAAACATGGGCCTTACGAATAATACGTTCCGTGTTATACGTTCCGTGTACTACGTGACGCGCCACACGTACAAATTAGGATAGGCGTTGCATCAAATATATTGTGTACGATCAATAGCAAAATTGCGGACCTTGGACGAACGTTGAAGTTAACACATCTTAACCGTCAGTTCTATATGGTACTCGAAAATTTGTTCAGATTTTTGTAACTGTGCCGATTGCCTCGAATTTCGTTTCACATCTCAAAATAATATGGACAGACCTAAGATATAGCTTTATAAACACGGTTATAATAATTGTTGAGAGATTTTATTCATATCTAAACTTCCAATAAAAAGCTTGTAGATTGTTTTTTAATACAGCTACATAGCAATACTTTTTGTTTATTTTTCAATTCAATTATACGCACACACTTAATGAGTGCCTGGAATTCAAAATCGTTATATAAATCTTAAGTCAATATTTCGCTTATAATCAAGTTGAATTAAACATTTTTTGGCTTTAAATGATTGAGATACCCCACAATACATGATTTATATGCTTGTTCAAAAATAACATCCAATTTGTATATGGCAAGTGTTTTCAACGAAAAAAAAAAACTCCTGATATAGGTATACTTGTTTACGTAGTTTTTTTCTTGTTTATATTCAAAAGTTTTGAAAAATGCCAACTGTTTAAACAATAGTCTATTTACAGTAGGTATTTTTGTTATTTGGTTAATGCGGGGAACTGAAAAAAGGCAATAATAGAAGTTCTCAGCTGTAGCTAAGCTGATTTTAAATATTTCTAAGGAATTAAAAAATTATAAAAATTGAAAACCGAGAATATTTTATCTCAAAAAAATGATCAGCATATATTATTTATTATTTAATCAAATGCTTAAATTTTTAGTGGAAACACTCAAAAGAAAAAAAAAACTGTTGAATTGATATTTCACATTAAAATATAAATTATTTGTTGTTCATAAACGAATAACGTGATGTATTAATTTGTGACCAGATTTTCTGAAACACCGTGCCATATTAAATAAAGGGTCCGACAAATAACTTTGTTTTTGAAAATGGCGCAAAACATCGAGTGTAGCTTCGGCTGTGTGGCACGTAGCGCCGTCCTGTTGAAACCAAATGTTGCCAATATCCTTCTCTTCAATTTTTGTGAACAAAAATTCGTTCAACATGGCCCGATAATGATCGCCATTGACTGTAACGGCCACTCCTTGCTCATTTTCGAAAAATGGCCCAATTATGGCTTTGGACCAAAATCCGCACCAAACAGTGACTCGTTTTGGGTGTATCGGCTTTTCAATGTATGCGTGCGGGTTTTCTATGCCCCAAATGCGACAATTTTGCTTGTTTACTACCCGCCAAGATCAAAATGAGCTTCATCTGAAAAGATGATTTTTTTGGCAAAATCGGCATCTTCTCGAAGTCGATCGCAGGCCCGCTTAGCGAAGCGTATACACAACCATATTCGTTCAGCGGAAGGATAAGACTAATTATCTGTCACATCAAACATGAGCTAGGTGTTACCATTCACGAAAAAAGCGCTAGTTGAAAAAAAAAAAACGTTAGATGGCGGACCCAAACAAAGAAAAACCACTTTCTCTATTCGTGTTTTGCAAAAAAAAAAGTATCTGCTAACCTCTACGCCATTTCATTTGCAACAAATTTTCATAAAAAAAAGTGCCATATAAATTCTCCAGGTGTTGAACAACACAAATTGATTAAGGGTAATTAAAAACTGCAACTGGTGAAAATCCTGTTTTATTTAAAAAAAAAAGCTAGAGTCTTAATTATTTTGAGAACTACATCCATATGAACTTCCTGTGTAAAGTGAATTACAAAGACCGACTTTTTTTAAATATGAATCTAAATTTGTCGGCTGAACGTTTGTATGTAGGTATAAGGTACATATGTGAGTACTAATCCATACTAATGGGTTTTCCTGCCATTAATAAAAAAATATTCATCAATTTATTATGCAGTTGGCATGTTCGAGAGAGGATGTATAATCTGGGTTCCATCTCGGACATGATTTTTGACCTCATTAAAATGCTTGAAGTCATCTATGTTTGGCGCCTCGGTTATCGTCATCGGTTGTCGTCATCTATTACATTTCCAAGAAACCCTCTAAGCCAACCCATTCACTCTTTATGTCATTGGCCTGCGTTAAACATATCTATCAATCTATCTTTTTTTTTTAATTTTTTTCCTCTTCGAACAAATATAACAAAAAAAAACCTAGAAAACCCTTTCCAAACCACATGTGTGAATCGATTCACGTCAGCTTTACGTATCTAACGTTCCATAGCACTCATATTAGAACCTTTAGCTATTTATGCGAGTATATAGTATACTTTCGTATGGTTGACTATTGGCAAACCGCAAACGAATAAATTAAAATAAAGAGGAAAAAAATAAAGTTACACAAAAAAAAAATCACTTGCTATTGCTACCCGCGCAATATTATCTCAATTTATATGTAGATTTCACTTTTTTGTTCCCTTTTGGTACTGCAGTCTTCAATAATTGCGAAAAATGAAGGCAAGGAAGCAATACTGCTGCTGTGCTGCCTGCTGGAACTGTTGAAACTGAAACTGAAGCTCGGACGCAGAATGTGCATCCGTGAAAGAAATCCGCAAGATGCGACGAGAAAAGAAATATTATACTATCTGCAACTCCGGCATATTTCTTGCTCAATGGAAAACCACGAGCTCGTGGTGTTCCATAACCAACAATGTGGGTGGATTTGGTTTCTCATTATATACACTATACAGAGTGGAGGAGCTTTCTTTTATTGTTTACGTCGTCTTTGCGAAATGCAAATTAACTTTTCAGTACAAACATTCTATTACTCTATGCGACGAACGAAGAACGATTGGCGAAAGTAAGTTGATAGTTTGGCAGGTGGCGTTGCAAATGAGAAGGTTAATTTATATTTCCTTGATTTGTGCAACATAACATTACATCGTTCTAAAAAATTATAAATTAGTAAAGAATAAAAGAGAGAAGGGGAAGAGAGAGCAATTTGTAGACGATCTGTCAGGACTCAGGGGAGTCATGATACAATTACATTACGAGCTGACTACTCCAAAATGTTGATTGTATTCCACATAACGTGGTATATCACTACGCGCAGTGCAATGTAAGAGACCAAAAGTGCAATTATAAATAGGGTAGTTTGACTTTTTTGTAGTTCGGATATTTTCATAATCATAATTTAAAGAGCCAATTTTTCAATCATCAAATCAATCATCTGAATAATAAGTACTATCTAATGTTTAACTGAAAATTGGCGGTTGGACTACACAAAACGACCTCGGGATTTTTTATCAAACCTGACATTTCGATGATAGAGAACATAAAAAAGTGGGTCCCGCAATTTTGCATGTTTGTATGTACCTTGAAATAAGTAAGTAAGTATGTAACAAATTCATTTATTTACAATTGTAATGTTTTTTACAAGTTTAAACTTTCTATGGATTTTAAAGCTATATGGCTTAGCCGTCAGACTGGTTAGCAATCATATAATTAAATACTATCAAGTTTAGATATAAAAACTTGCTCAATTTTTTCCAGTCGCATTTAAAATTTGCAGTGTCTCTTGTATGGTTTGCGTGTTTTTAACAAAAAAAGATAGTCTTTGCGGTTTAAATATTGGGCATATACTTATAAAGTGAAAGCAATCCTCTTTTGGTAAAGTTGTTCCCTTAAATTGGTTAAATTATTGGAATCTATATAAAGCGTTTCCGAACAAGCGCTACTAATATTTTGCCATTTCCTTATCCACCAATCCTTATTCCCTTATTCCAGTTCATACATAATCATTTTTTTTTTTGACAGTCTAGCGTCCTGGTATGTACATGTTTTTATTATAAAGTCCGCCTGTGTCTTAAGTGCACTCGTAAGAAGTTTTGGTATTCCTGTTTCCAAGTAGATTGCATAGGTCGGAGTATTTTGTGGTAAGTTGAACAGTTTTTTTTTAAAAGTTACTTTGAAATTTCTCAATCACTTCATAAATCATCTGCACCCTTCTTGAAATATGTTTCTTAGCTCAAAATACATAAAAATGGCTCTAACGATTTAGATTAAAACTTGTATATGTTTTTAATTTCAGGTATGTGATGTATTTTGGCAAGCAAAAATTTCCAAAAACCAATATGTGTAAAAGTATCTTTTCTTTAATCTTGGTGAAACTATTTAAACATTTATTTTTTAAAGCTTTTAACAGCTTCAACTACTTCATAAATTGATTTTCTATAATTAATTTTGTTTAATAATTTAGACAGCGTTCTTCGTTTTTAGGAGTTGTTTTAGCAATTTTAAGAATGAGTTTCATGCTCATTTTGCACTTTTTCATATGAATAAATATATACTATTCAATTGAAAGTTTTTGTTGTGACCTCTAGTGCTAATGCGTTTCGCTCAGACCTGAGTGAATATTTTTAATCAATAAGAGACGAAGAAACCAATATATGCATAATAAAAGTTAATTAAACTGTTTTTTTTTTGTTCATAAACATTTTCCTTTTTTTTTGGTGAGTTCATCCTCAGTATTTTTCAAAAATACTTAAGTATTGAATTGAGTAAAAACTAGGAAATGCTTATGGATTACAAGAAGAGTATCTATTGTTGTGATAAATTGCCTCTTATTATATCCAAAAATTGTAGGTTTCTCTACTTCTGCAAACTAACAACACAAATACGGAAATAGTTGAGAGTTGTTAGTCTCTAGGCTCTGGTTCTCAACGAGCCTTAATTAATGTTTTCATTTAATTCCGAATTTTAAAGCTACAATGAAACTCTTTATCTGACTGACTATAAATGTTTTTGTTTAGTTATACTCTTCTTTATTTACAATTATTTTGAATTGATTTTAGGGTGAATTTAAGTGAGCTTAAGCGCGTAGCATTCAACGAATAAACAAATTTATTGCACAACATAAATATATATTTCAACGAAACAACTATGCCAACCTATGGGGAATTTTTTAATTAATTCATTAATAGTCTTTAGATAAATCCAGCTTAGTAGACAATTTTTTATTGATAACAAATTAGAAGTTATAAGAACGGGAAGACAATCTAAAAATAGACAATGATTATCTATTTAATGGGAGAGTTGTGTGTATTTGAATATAAGTTGCAAAACCATGTTTATTGTTGTAAATATAATCACTTATTGATTTGAAATAGGAATTCCCTCTTAAATGCTTATATGTACTTGTACATATATCCAAACTATGCAATTATTACTTCCATATTAAACACATTTAGTGGGAATCTGCACGGATATGTTATTTACCTTGGGATTTTGAAAACAATATTGAATAAATTTGTGAAGTGTATCCATCAGGCAAACATACATACGTGTACATATATATATATGTAAGTATTTGCAGAGAGTTATTTAATTTAATAGAATGTGTGAAAATCGAAATTTAATTTCAATCTGAATCAATATTTTTTGATAAATTCAATAGGCTACGAACAAATAATTTTAATTTCGTCGAAGTTCTAGATCATAAGATCTTGGCGATCTAATTATTTAGGTAAATCTCGAGATTAGAGGCAGATTAAGTGGCATTTTATCTGTGACTCTGGCACATCAAGAAGAGGTGCGGTGTTGGCAAAGTCGTTTGGTTTATAAATTGACAACACTCTGTCTTAAGACAGTAAATTTGACAGCTGATAGATGATTTTTACTCGAAATAATTTGCAATTTCATCAAGAATAGACTAACGCTAGAACAAAAGCTTCCACAATATAATTGAAGATAAACTGCCCCATAACTACTCGGTAAAGTGATGATCGAGAATTAGACTACTAGATTGCCTTACTTTTAAGTCAGCGGGGGCAATCATATTCCCCAAATTATTTTTAAACAGTTCAACCAGGGCCAGTTACATAAAAGTAGGGTTTTATTTAATTTTTTAGTTAACGAGGTATGACAAAAAAAAAACACCCTTTATTATGGCTGATTGAAATAAGACCAAGTGAAAAAATGCCCCGATACGATATGGGGAAATAAAATTAGTCGGTCTTATTTTGTTTCACAATCACGGCCATTTGAAATTTTTAAAATGAATTGTGAACGCCAATCAAAACCATCCATGGCATTATCCGAATTTGATTGCCACATTAACAATTTTTTTGGATTTTGAACTTGACGTGCCCCGAAAAAAATTATCAACCCACACACTTTTGACAAAGTCATTGTTAATGCAACAAAGTAACTAATTTTTCCAGAAAATTTGGACACTGTTAGAGAACTTGTTATAAACTCCACATTTTACTATCAATGTTTTCAGTAAAACATCTTAAAATTTCTTTTGGAAAAAGTTGCCGTAGCAACTTTCAACAAAGTTTATAAAAATGCTTGCCAACTTTTTTGTCAGATTTATATTGAATGGAACTACCTTCAAAATATTAAAAAGTCATCAAATTATGAATTGTCACATGTCACCTCTTTCACACTTGAATTATTGTCAATTTTATGGTCTGCACTCAATATAAGTTTGAACCACTTCAACTATTTTTTAGTTCTTGGCAAAAGAATAAAGTCTCAGTATCTTATCATTTATCAAAAACAAATATCATTAGCTTTTTATAAATCCTTAAGGAAATAATTTTTCTTAATCAGTTTTTTTTAAAGCCATAAGATGAAGATCGAAACGTGTCATAAGCCATAGTCCAACTCAAAAAAATAAAAGTATTAATAAACGTTATTTTAATTTAACTGGTGATTAAGCAATCATTTATATTCAAGATACCTTTTACAGAATTAATTAAAAAAAAGAAAAAAAAGTCAGAAAAAAAAACACCGATACTTGATATAAGATCAATGGCTGTACACACAGTTACTCACACATTATTTTGGACAATTTAAATCAACCTTTGTATTTGTATCAAAACCAATCATCCGTTATTCAACTTCTTAAGGGAAAATTAAAATTAAAATCAATTGTTTAGTTTATTTTCTTCTTGTGATCAATCAAATTACACTTTTCTCATTTTTTTTTCACAGAAGATACATTTAACAATTTAAAAATATTATTTGTTTTTATTTTACATTTAACACATTATTTCTTAACAAGGTCACATCTAAGTTGTTTCCATTAAAAACAAAAATCTGTTAAACTAATAAAAACAAACCCCAACTACAAAACAATTTGATTATGTGTGTAGAGAATTTTAATTTACAATATTATAATTTTTTTTATTATGTACTTTTTTTAAACTTTGCCCGTTTGTGAATCAGAATGTGTCTTCTTGACACTTACGTTCATTCGTTGTGAATAGAAATTGCGCGCGTATTATAGACAGCACGGCGACGAATAAATGGACAAAAAACTACGAAAGACTCCGACAGTCAATCACCAACGTACAGAAGGAACCTTTCCTCTCGGACACTCACTTGCAACTGATTGAAATTTGAAATGCCTGTGCCTCAGCTGTGTCTGTGACTCTGTGTCTGCTTGCCAGCCTTGCTGCCTGCCTGCACCAACTGACAATCGTTTTGTTGGCTTTTCGATGCCACAATCTCCATATTGACAGCTCCACACTGGAGAGGGAGCGAGCTCCACCATCAACATTAAAATCAGGCCTCCTTTCACTCCCAACTCTCCTACACACCATCAAAACAACAACGGCCACCAGCCCACCACCACACCATTCCAAATCAAACGGAACAATAACAGAGAGCACTCACGATAAGTGATAGCTTAAGCTGGTATACGCTAAGATGGGACATGGGGTTTGGCGTTTAGGGTAGGGTTGGAGAGCGAAAGATGACAATAATGATGATAATGTTGGCTAAAGAGGAGAATAACAAAACAAGAGAATTGAACTAGGGGGAGTAGGATGTAGGAGTAATCTGAACGAGAGGACACAAAAAGTGCACAAAGAATCACAACATGTGCTCCCTGCTCCATTTGGTCGTTTTTTTGAGGGGTCTTTGGAGGATACTTATCTCGAGTTTTTGTTTTGTTACTCATTCGCCACAGAGACCACACTACCACCACTCCACGGCGAATGAGAACCACAAGACAAAAACGTGTCGAGAACAGCTGATATTTGAACAAATTGTAAATAAAACTGAGGTGGATTTCGGGAGTGGGCCAAATGTGCCGCTTTTATTTCGACAGCTCCATTATCGAGGTGGGTACTGAACTGGTGAAAGCATTTTTATTTCTTCAATTTATGGGGGATGAAACTTTTTGAGAGATGCTGACATTTGTGAGAGAGAAGTCGTGTAAAAAAAGCTTTTTAGCGGGTTGTTTTGATTTGTAAAGTTAATTTGAGTTCATTGATGCGGTTTAGCCGTGGGGTGGCCTCACCATCGATGACGTCATAATTGGTGGCACCGACAACGATGACAGTCAAGGTAGTTGTGTGTCGTTCGAATGTTCGATTAACTGATATAGATCCAATTGCACAGAGGACAGAGCACACAGAGTAGACGAGAGTAGAGATAGAGAAGCAGCTCTGAACTTGACATAAGCAATGGTTGTTTTGTGTGTGACTATGTCATGTTTCTGCAATTTTTCTACTTCGATGAGTAATATTACTTTTTTTTTATCATTCGTTGATTAATCCGAAGCTGGAGTATCGTTAGGGTGGAATGGCATTGCATGAAGAGAAGAATTAGATTTATCAGTAGATTTACGGAATATTCGATTGAAATACACAAACTGTGTATTGGAATGTAATAGGAAGATCTACAGATTTGAAAAATATATACCATTATCGGATGCAACACACCGTTAAAGAGGTTTATACAAATGTTTAGTTTCGTTTCGGAGGTTTGCACAGGGTTCAGTACGTGACTTTTGTGTTCTTATAATATACGTCAGCGCCTCCTCGAAACACGAAAATATGAGGTGTCATTACAAGAATCATATAGTGACATGTTGTGTTGTAGGTATATACATATGTACATATTCGCATTGGTATCCATTGTTTTTTTTTTTTTTCTCAAGTCACGATTACACGATTTCTTTAAGAATTATTATGAATTTAATAACTGGTTCTGCTATTTGTATGTATGTTTATATGTACCTATAGAATGATTTAAGATCTGTTTCACAATTTGACGTCAAAGAGTTTATAATTTATAGACACTCTTAATTTAATAAACTGTCTGGGATTTTTCTAGGAATGAATTTATTATTTTATACATTTTTATATTTTATCTCATGATAGTTGTATATGTATATTGTGCACAATGTATATATTTTTGTACCTACACTTTTATATATGTACATACATATGTAAATTCTAACAATAGGCATGTTTTGCAAAGCTAGGTGAACTCAATGTTTTACATAAAACATTTTTTTTTTTTTTTGAAAAAGTTAATATTTTTAAAACATTTTGATGAACTTAGTTGCAATAAGCATTTAGTCAAATATTTTGTAATACAAATTATAAAAGTTGACTTAAAAAAAAACACCCTACAGAAGTTTTTTTCAATTTGTATATAAAAGAAATTGGATGAAACAAATCTTTTAAGGAATATCCTGTTTTCCACAATTCAAAAATTCAAAGCCAACAATTACATTTGGCTCTTTCAAGCTTAAGTTTCTTTCATTAAAATATGATTTTTTTTTGAAAAAAAGTTGAATATTATCACTATCAATGGTCCCGTAGTAATAAAGGGTGGTTAAATTTCAAGGGCCGATGTTGAATGTGAACCACACCTAAACGTCAAGTTTTTTTCTGCATTGCATTTGACATTTCTCAATTTGAAAGAACTAAAGCCTCTTGACCATTTCAAGCGTCGTCAATTGTCAGAATGGTGGCAAGAAATGGCTACAGTGGATGATCAATTTTCGAAAAAAATCATCTTCAGTGATGAGGCACATTTTCACCTCAGTGGATTCGTCAATAAGCAGAATTGCCGCATTTGGGCGAATGATAATCCAAGAGTGATTGTCGAAAAACCAATGCACCCACAAAGAGTGACTGTTTGGTGCGGTTAATAAGCTGGCGGCATCATCCGGCCGAATTTTTTTCCAAAATGAGGCCGGTCGGGCAGTTATTGTGAATGGTGTTCGCTGTCGTGGGATGATAACGAACTTTTTATGGCCCGAATTGGAAGATATTGATGTGGACGATATGTGGTTTCAACAGGATGGTGCCAATTGCCACACAGCTAACGAAACAATTGCTCTTTTTCGCGACAAAGTCAATTGGCCGCCACGATCATGTGATTTGACACCGTTGGACTTCTTTCTTTGGGGTTATTTGAAAGAAAAGGTGTACATCGATAAGCCAGCAACAATTCAAGAGCTAAAGGATCAGCATAGAACCTCAAAAATGCCTCAGCGTCATCGAAAATTTGGACCATCGGGTGGAGGTGTGCCGCCGAGGTCGCAGCGGCCATTTGGCCGATATTTTGTTCCAATATTATCATAATGAAAAGAAATGACAATAATTTCCTAAATAATTTGTGTTTCATTCAAAATCAACATCGGCCCTTAAAATGTAACCACCCTTTAGATTCATACTACGAATTTCAAAAATAAGTATTGAAGCTGCCGTCGCCACACATTTTCTGAGTTCATAGAAAGTTATATCGATAGCCTCCCAGTTTCGAGTCAATATTTTTCTTATGACGGAAACTGTTATACCTTTTGTTTGCAAGATTCGCAGCACCAATGTAATACGACGGGGCCTGTAATAAGGCCGTATAAATATTACAAGATTTTCCAAGATTAATACAATCACTTTTCCCCCTTCTGACGTTTTAATTAGTTTGTTTTGAAAAATATTTTGTTTGGAAATAATTGCACTTTGTTCGAATTTAGCAAATTATTGTGATACTTTAAGCCCATTTCATAAATTGATCAAACGTATATTTTCATTGTAGTCTTATGTGTCATCTCTAAACTGAACTCTATAGTCTATACTGATCTAACGAAGTAAGACCAAGCTTTAAATTGCAGCTTTAATTTTATTATTATTAAAAAATTCATACATAATGTTGTATATTTTAATTTTGTGGTTTTCCCAAATAAGGAAAAAAAGCACTAAATAATAAATTTTAATATATAACTCACTTCTTGGCTGCTTTCTGTTCTATTATTTATTGAATATGCCCTCTTGGTGACCATTTTTCTCCTCCCACTACTGAAATCAGCTCTGCTATTGCTCCTCGATTCAAAAAGATCCTCCTCACTTGAACTGGAACCACTTAAATCCAACGACAAATGCTGTTTATCTTCTGTAACGTCTTCCGCTAGCACCGAATAGCCAATTTGTTTATACCGATCACGATTGCTTTTTCCAAATGCACTCCCGCCAGCTGCAGTACTGACACTACTGGCTTTTCTACTCGTTTTTAGTGATAGTTGATGTGGCTTGGAATTTACTAGTGAATGTAGCCACTTGCTCATAGTAAAAACACACGAAAAATAATATTATTGAAAACGAGGTATAATGAAAGCTATTTTAGGTATTTTTTATTTATTTTTTTTTTTTTTTCGTTTTAACTTCACATGTGGTTATCGTGAGTCTTCGTGACACAAATGCATTTTCTAACACCTACAATTAAAATTTAAAAAAAAAGAAAAAAAATGAATTCATTATTTTGTGTTTTTGCTGTAAAAGTGAACTACTACCCTCCTTATTGCCAACATTGCAAGATTAAATAATTAAACAACAGGTTGTTTAAGTTGTATTATATGCAAATGTCGACGGAAGCTTATCTTTAATGAAGGGGACAATAGAGACTACGACGACAATACGCACGGCCAGCACGGGGTGTGCGGAGGTGGTGATGAGGGTGTTAAGCAGGGGTTCTTTTTTATTCATTATTGTCCTTTTTTTCTTCATCAAGAAGATAATTTTTTAATGAAAATTCTTCTTTTTTTTGTAGGAATCAGCATGAGGTAGACATAGCTTTTTTAAGTGCGGTTGGGTATAGGGTCTTATACGAACCGGTATAATACCGTATAGCATATAATAAGAACAAGTAAGGGAAAGTCATATAAATTAGAAAATAAATGTGCATTTTAATTAGTATTTCAAGTGGGTTTTCGGGTCAAAATCGTGTGGGTGTAATTCGTTTAAGTATTTAACCATAAGATCACACGAACTGATTTTTGTTGTGGGCAAACCATTATTAGTTTACCTAATTGGGGTTGGAGTTAGGTTAGGTTGAGGAAACGTGTAAAATGTCTTATAGTTACATTTTATTTTAAATAGTTTGCATGTTCTAAAGTCATTATAGATACAAAAATGATAAAAAAATATATTAGAATATATAAAGTGGTTTCCCAATAATTTTATTGTTCATAAAATGTATTTTACATTATACAGTAGATATTGCTTAACTGAAACTTAATTGTTTTGCTAATTTTTCAGTTAATCGATATGTGGAAAAAAGTCACTAAATCGGAATTTGGCCTAGTATCCATCTCTCACGTAAAATAAAAAATAAAAAAATTCTTCCACAATATTAAAATATGGTCATATTTTAAATTTTTAAATATTGGATGCTATCCCATCCTTTTTTGGCAAATATTTCACAAATGAAGTGCTAAAAATGTAGGTATAAGACTTGGAATTTTTTTTTTTTAATTCATTTAAAACATCTGTAGCTTATCAAATAGATTGGTATTTTATATTATTTATTTGACTTTTTATGAGGTCACTATAAGACTTTTCATATGGAATACTTTTTTTTAGCAAATTACCGTTGTGCTAACAATCAATATGACTTTGATAAAACTTTTAATTGACCAATTACTGAATTTTTAAATGGCATATTTTTTGAGAATATCCCACATTGTCTATGTGGCTAAGATGCCGGAGCCGAAAATTGTGACGTTCGAAGTCATTTATTCGTGTCTATCACTTGTGTTCAATTAATATTCAATGAGATTACATGCAGGGTGTCCCGTAAATAAAGGATAACATTGCAAAAAATATTGCACATCTGACCTCTCTGTTATGGCTTTCTTTCAATTTTTTGTTTAAGAATTACGACTTTACTCAAATATCTGAACACTGTGACCACGAGTAAATGATTCTTATTTTTTTTATAATATTCTGGAATATTTGTACTAATAGGCAGGCAGTCAAATTTAACACTATTTGTTGTATTTTTTGAAATTAAAATTTTTAAAATTATTTTTTTTAAATACAAAAATGATAAAATATTTATTTTCACCAAAGTTTGACCATCTAAAAATATAAAAATTGGTGTTTTTCTTTTTTAACTCAGAGCAGATCACGGAACTGTAAAAAAAACATTCTTTGTTTTTTTTTAGCTCAGATATACCTATCAGAGCATAAAAAGTGTGTTTCTTTTTTTCGAGCATATCGAGCGAAACGCTGAGCGAAGCCAACTTCACACATAATTAAGAATACAAAATGGATTCCCTATGAAATGACAGTTCAGTGCTCAAGTGTGTTTCATAAGGTATGTGTTCCTTTGGGCTCCAATATCTCTACTGCCAAATACTTCTGGCTGCAGTGAACTACTTCTATTCTCTGGTCGAAGTAGTTCAAAGTAGTTCATTAATCAAGTTACAGAATGTTTCCAAACAAGAAAAAGACATCACCAATCAAAAGAAATTACATAGTAGATTATTGTTGTTGACATTTTTCTAATTAAATTAAAATACAGAAACGAACAACCGAAATTAGATTGATATTGAGGTTAGATTTTACTTTTGGCAAAATGAAAGCATGCCATTCATCATCTACTGGGAAGTACTAAAAAGTACTTTGCAAGGCGCAATGGAACACGGCTATAATAAAATCTGACTACTCTGATCATAATCTGCTCAGAGCTTTGATCGGATCGCTCAGGCTCTGCTCAGAGCTTTGCTCAAAAAACCAAAAACGCCAAATGTATGAGAGCATAAGCCAATACAAAATAAAAATAGCCTTAAACCTACTGAAGGAGCTTTTTAACATTTACTCAAATGAAAATTAAGTTACAGGTTTGAGCAAAGAACTACCTAAAATAAATTTTTGCATTAAGAGGATAAATAAAAAGATATATGAAAATTCCAACCGGGGAGAAATTAAGTTTTCCGTTCAACTCAAATGTTTTCATATCGAAAAATAGCTGGGTGAATTTCAACACATACAAACATATATGTATATGTATATCCTACTTCAGATCTGAGTAACTATGTAACCACTAGGTGGATTTTTGATGGTCTTCCATATTTACTCTTTTTGAGTCGTTAAACAGAATAGCTTGTAAAACCAGCTCTAACATAAGTTAACTCCCATCAAAAAGTTCAATTTAAAAATACACATCGATGTTCGTTCATTGGAAATTGTCTCAAAAAGGACTACGTTCTAACTTAATTATCTTCCAAGTGTATAAGTTTTCTGCATACATTATATACATACATATGTATTGAAATTTTTAAGAAAATGAAAAGCCTTTTTCATTAGTTTTTATCTACCTGAATTAAAAATGAGCCTTCTATACTCACATTTTAGAATATCATACAAAACCTTAATTTGTTCTAAGAAAAAAAAAAAAAAAATAGGTAAACTTAAATAATTAAAAATCAAAATACCTACACATGTCTTACCAAGTAAACCGGACTGTATAACAATTTAAGCGAATCATCTGTGGTTAATTCATCTCATAATGAATCAAAAACTCCCTTCTCTTTATTACCATTATGTAAAAATTATGTAAAAACTAACTTTAAATCGAAAAATTATCTCAGCCATTAATGGATTCAGCTGACATAAAAAAAAATCAATTTATTACAACTCGTTCAATCTGTAAAAGCTCTGTTACTAAACAATGTTTCTGGTAAAGCCATAAAGCCAATCAATCAAACAAAAATTCATATTGAAACATTCCACTTCCGCTTACAATATTAGATGAAAATTGTTTTTTTTCTGCCCTTAATTGCAAAGATAAATCAAATAATAATTGATTAGCCAAAAGAACCAATAATTAAAATTAATGAAATCGACTACTAAAGCTACCACCCCTCTATCCTCTGTTTGTAATTGTTCACTCGGGAAATCGAGTGAAAAATTCGCACTAACGCCGCGATAAAAATAGCTGCCACGTTATGTTCGAAATTATATATTTCCTCCTTCCAGACTTAAATTTGTGTGCGATTGCAGCCACCTGCCACATGAAATGCCTTAAAGCATATTTTTTAGCGTAAAATAAAACATAAAAGAGAATTATTGAGATTAATCTAAAAATAGGATTTTTTTTACCGCCTGCCACATGGGGGCGCTTTTGTATCTCTATATTGATTCATATATTTTCATCTTATAGGTATTTTGTTTTTTTTTACAAAGAGGAAATCGACTAAAAATTGCGTTGGCTCTAAATCGAGAAAATATTGAAAGCAATTAAAATATTTAGTAGTTTTGTAGTTCATGCGAAAATGAAAAAAAAAAAAAATGATTTTCTTTGTGGAAATAAATTAATTCCAAAGTTGAAGAACTTGCATTGCGCGCTACAAATAACAGTCGAGTATGAGAGTTCCAGTCATTCATAAAGTTGCATTAATTAAAATATAAGGAAAAATTGCAATGCTGCAACTGGGTTAATGTCAAAAGGCCCACATTCTAGACATTTTGAAATATCTAAAGTTTTCTTTGCCATACGTCAACTGGCTGGCGTTATATGGGGTTAACTACTAAAAAAAACTTGTTTTTTGTGGAAAATGTACAGTTATGACTTGGAATTCTATATTGACATACGTGATGTTGAGGTTTTAACAGGTATAACGAAGCTTATTACATGTTGAGTCTCTTACTATGAAGCTTTATATGAACTCTTGTGGTATTTTATATTCTTGTGTACCCAGATGTCGTTTACGTTCTCAAAATGATTAAAGTTGGTCTTATTCAAGAGGAAAAAGATTATGATTTTCTTTAACTTTGGTACTTATTGAACTATGGAAAGCTTGTCAAGTGTGGTCTTGCATTAAACAAGATCTTAACCCTTTATATGATATTCATTTTTGAGCCCTTGATAAGTGAGAGATTTTTGGTGCAGAAGAAGATACTATACTTTTACAAATTATAACTTATTGCGATGTTATATTTTGTTACTTTAATTGTTGCTTTGACACACTGGGTCAATTTTGAATCGGGTGGCAAGGGTTCAGTGGATGTAGTGCTTGACTAACATAGAGCGCCCGCATGGGGCCAGTAAGTTAGTTGAATTTTTGTCTAGCTTTAAGTTAGTTATATGTTAAATTAAAAATAAAAATGAATTTAAAAAAAGTGCTTGACTGCTAACTTAGAGGTGTGGGTTCGAGCCCCACTCTAGGCAGTATTCCTTTCTATATTCTCCCAGTTACAACTGCACGCCACCCGTTTGATAAAATGAGATAATTAATAGATATGGATACCTTATTTCTCGGTCCACTATGCCAGAAAACATTTTTTCTTATCCTTCTGTTCCTTATGTGTAGCTAGTGCCGTGCAATTCAGGTTGCATTTAAAAGACCTTAGGTCTTACAGGCATTATGTAGTTATAGTTATTATTATTATAACCTATGGGGTTGTATCTTAATTAAACGGCTTTAATTGTAGAAGTTTTATTTTTTTCAATTTGGCATTGGCAATTCTAACACGAAAAAAATCGTTTGCTTTTAGAAAAATAACAATTAAAGTGCTCATGACAACAGATTGTTTTTTTTTTTTTTTTTTTTTTTTGCCTAGAAACAAATAACTTGTGTGTATATGTGTATGGCCCAATAGGAATAATTATTAAGATTTCTTTTGCTTTGAATATTTGTTTATCAAAATACGATTAGTATTTGTAAATAATAAAATAGTACAATAATAAGGTATAAAATGAAATTATCTTGGAAATCGCTATTCTTTTGGCTAACAAGTCGTTGAAGTACGAGTAGTACCGCCCTCTTTATGAACTGACAAAGTCACAATTAACCTTAATTGATAGAATTTGTTCTCTTTTGCAAACAATTCTTAATTCCTAACTAAACTTTTGATAAAGATTTGTTTACATTGAAATGATAACATTCCTTTTTCATTTAATAAAACTATTAACATGATGCTTGTGATATTATAAATATTCGTAGATTTAAAAATTGTTTTGCTAGCAAACACTGTTTTGATTTTTTATTGCAAACTTGACTTGACAATAAAGTATCGTTATACTATTGTCATGTTCACCTAATACTATGATTTTCTATAGAAATCCTGTAGGTAATAATACTCTGAGCAATTGCTTAATTTGTCTTAACTCAAACGGGTTTCAGTTAATTTTATTACACTGGTAACGCCTATGTATAATGTCTAATAAAACGACAAGTAATTAAGAGTGTTCATTTGATAGCTATTGTACATTTTAATTTGTCTAGTATGAATAATTGTTTATTTTACTCCATCAAATAAAATAAATTATTGCTGTGTTCATCTACATAATCTAGTTTTAGATTGTTCCAAATGTACTTTCGTTTCTAACTTAAAGTGGAAACTTTCACATTGAAAATGGAAGCAATGTGATTTGTTGTATTGATGTGTAAACATCTATGCTGGCGGTAGAGCGAAAAAAATAACGTGAACGTTCGTGTGCAACGTTACGTCGTGCAACGTTACGGTGTGCAACGTTACGATCTGCATACTAGGATGGGTGCGTTCGGTGAATAAGGACAAATACGAATGAACTACCAAATAACATGAATAAGTACTAAAATTCTTTCGCCATTTTGAATGTGGCTAGTTTTTCAAATTTAAATTTAATTAAAAATTCAACAAAGTATCCTACAATGTTTGAGCTACACTTTTGAAAAGAATAGATGAAAATGACGCTTTTTAATGATACATTTTTTCGTTTTGCAATCCTACCTACCTTGTGTTATTAAAATGAAGGAGCAGGTACAATTTTTAAATTTTCTTCTTAACATAAGCAAGACCATAAATAAATATAATACAAATCTGCTTCTGGATGGCGATCATATACCCTATCGGTAATGGGCTCCAATAGCCGTGTTTTTTACGGCTAATGATTCGAATAGATCATACCGTGAAAATAAAACGATACAGATCATAGTGAGAACTGTGTTTTATATCCATCTCTCTTTTCCTTGTGTTTGTTTATTTTTCATGTATTTGTTGTCTTTTACAGTTTACACTACCTTACCATGAAAATCCATCTTCCCGCCACAGTAAAAACTAAATTTTTGGTTCATGAAACGTGATCCTGATAGAGAGCAGGATTGATGTTGTAATACATGTTTTTGATAATCTATATGGATCATTTCTGATAGTAAAACATGGCTAATGTACGGTTAAATTCATTTTCACTTGCGATAAAGTTTCTATAGGGCACTATAATACAAAATCTACAAAATTCACAGCGTCCTGACGCTGGTACCAGTATCTACTTTTCGTAAAGTTACTATATATACTCAAGTCGGTATCAGCTCATTTCATCCCACAAGTTCTAGGCCCTTGTCCTGTCAATTTGGTACCGATATACCAAGTACATGCAATTTGAACCCCAAACGCAATTTTTTGCGATCCAGTCGTGCATTTTATTTCTTCTGAAGTCATCATTATTAACGCCCCAGTCTATTCGGTTGCCAGTTTTTTTCCCCTACTTAATTTTTTTCAAGTAACATTTTTATTAAAACACATTTATTTTTAATAACTTGCTAGTTGTTTGTATAAATTATAATATACATACACCTCTAACCCGTAGGAACATTATAATGTACATAGGTATTTACATACATAACTTTAGAATTCTAAGGCTTACAGATTTTCTGAAATAGATTGCACGTCACCATTTAGAAGGAATAAAAATATTTTTTCTCTTTCAAATGATTAAGAATTTTAGAAACGCCTTAAAAATTATTTTCTTCATAATCATATATTTACAAGTTAAATAAAGAAAACTTAAAAAAAAACACAGACGTCACGCATTCAAACCGACAAAGTTACACATTATAAGCTTATCGCTTTACTAAAAATGAAAAAAAAATCTAAAAAACACGAACTATTTGGTAGATACATTATGTAGGTACTGGTACATACTCGTAGTATAAAATATATAATTAAAATAATTAAATCATTTTTTCTTTTAAAAAGTCTCTCCCTGATAGATTTTAATCAAATTGGTACCTACTATGATTTATTGAGAAAAAAAAATACCATTTAATATATACAAACAAAATTATAGATACTCAATTGCCGAACCATAAGTATAGCTAGTAAGTAGTATTGCTACAATTCATTTTGTTTATTAATTTTGCATATTTACACATTAAAAATGGACAAACACTATGTAATTAACGAATTAAAAAAAAAAAAAAAAAAAACAAACAAATAAATACTGAGTTTACACCCTTGGCCTATTGGGTAATGGGTAATCAACAAAGCGATAGAATTTCCTCTGAGCTGTTACAACTCCGACACGACAGAGAGGAGAGTGACGCACAAAACAACAAAAATCAAAAAATAGGTAAACACACCCAGAACACTATCGAATGTTAATATCGGTTTGGAAGGGGCCGGCGCGGCGGTGACAAGAACGTATAGTCGTGTTTATTTTTCGAAAACGACGCGAATACGAAAAGAAATCGCAACTAACGACGCGGTGGACCACAAACTGCCGTCATCGGACTGATCTTAGTCGTTTTCGTCGAATCAAATTGAACTTCATCAGGTTCTTCCATGCGCCAATGGATCCGATGCGGAGGAGATTTTCACTCTCCACGAGATTTTTGGTTTTGATGCCGTCCGCGTCCGTCGTCGTTTGCTTTTGGTTTGGTTGCTGTTGCAGTGTGGTGTCTCGAATCACGATAGACGCGACAATGGAGCTTTTGGTGAAAATATCAAAGAGACACTTAGTGCTGAGGGAGAACAAAAAATAAACAACGATCAGATAATATTCCTGTTTTCAAAAGCAAATGTAATTGTACCGATCGGCGGATGGATAAAAAGTTCCATTCAAGAGAGGCACTACAGTTCGGCCGAACTTTAATAAATTTTGAAATCGATTTTCTGTAACAAAGTATTTATAGGAATAATCTATTTTTTATAGAAAGTATTCTTTAATACTTTAATGATTTTTTTAATAATTGTTATACGTGTTATAAATGTAGTGTGTATGTAGTACGTACTAATGAACAAGTTATGCATTATGTGTGGTCGATGAAAATCTTGTTTTTCTCGAAATCGAATCTTAAAGTTTTAGTATAGAAATGTTGCTTTGTATTATGGTCAAAAAAATAATGCTTATTTACAAAAACACATTACAACGCTAGCCGTACCATAGATCCGTTACTTTTTTTAACATTAAATTAAAAGAAGTAATTTCTTTAATTTTCTATGTGAATTACCATATTTATAAAGAATTAAAATTTCTAAACGCATTGAGTGATGGTAACACTCAATTTCAAATAATGAAATAAAAATTCATAATTACCACTATTACAGAATTCGGCGAATGAGCTAGAGTGGCATTTGAACTCATTTTCAAAAAATTTGCTATTAGTCAATCCACCGATGAAAAATCAACGAATGTCGGTAACTTTATACATGCACCACCGTCGTATTGTTCAATAAAATTGGTATTAATGAAATCGCAAATCATTCGCACTCCATACAAATTCTGACTTTTCTTATCCGCGACAATTTTGTCCCGAATCTGCTGTTGATACTCTTTATTCACACATAATTAAAATGGATAGTACAAAAAAGTTAATTAAGATTAATAATGTTGAAGGTTAAAGTACTTATTTAACATTTTCTGTAGAGGAAGAACAGCTCATCGCGCAATGTTCAAAGAAATGTAGGAGTTAGCGCATCAGAGATATAAAAAAATACGTTTCGCTTTGTCTTATCTTCTTCCGTTTTTTTTTTGTCGAATAATATTCACGAAGGATAAATCAAAATGCCATGCTATCCATTCTCGCTCATTTTTAAATTGTTTCTTAATGACGTTTAAAAGTCAACAAATGACAGCGCCGGCCAATAGAAAAGTTCGAAAAATGGTAAGGAAGTTCAAAAATTGATAACATAGTTCATTCGACGAAATCAATAATTGAAATTAACGCGAGCTCGAAATCACCGCGAATTCAGTCAACTCCCGGAAGTCCAATATTGCGAATTCCATAATTGACATTTCTGAATTTATGGTAAAAAAAGTACGTATACGCCCGAGTATTAAAAAACATTATTTAATTAATAAACAAAATCTTAGATATTTCATAATGAACACAATTTGTCCATCTACCCTCTCCTAGTATTCGCCCATCTCTCGAGTTTTCCATTTTAATTTTTTTTTAATCGATCTAGACCAATAGTGGCAAAACATAGAGGTGTGCTATAGAGCCGCATTGTCGACATTCAATAGACCTATTTTTAAAGAAATTTAAACAATATTATGTTTTGATCGTAGACAGTTTATTTTTGGTATTTTGAGGAAAATTTCGAAATTAGAAAATCGATGTAGTCGTGACACAATATGATGACTTTTCGCAACATCCCAAAAAATTATTTTTTTTTTTAAATGAACTGGCTTGTTTTCATTGCTTACAATTCGTATGAACCAACAAGTGAACATCTTCATATTAAACAAAAAAAAAAAAAATAAGAATTTTTCCAACCTTACACAAAATATAAGGAATCATAAAAATGATCTTCTCTTTTGCAATATAATTTTGTTTTACTTATCTTTTTTATTTGCTTAATCTCTCGAGAAAATAAATGAACTTTTTCACGCTGAGACCTTAGAAACAACTTCTTTCTTCGTTATTTTTTCAACTTCTTAATTTATCTGAGATTTAAATTTTTGTTTGTTTACTTTGCGCACCTCTTTTATCGCGCACCTATACTTTGTTTGCCTTTGGGGTCTCGAGACCAATAGTTACTTTTTTATGTGAATTTTTAAAAGCTGTTTTACAAACAGCATCACTTCCACCATCACAGCTAGAAGATCAATGTACAAAAAGGTTGACGAAGAGTCACCTAGGTGATGAAGAATTTTTACAAAAGAAGCAGAAAGTTAACTTTTGAGTTATATATTTTTTTTTAAATAAACTGACAACGGGTAGGAAAGTAGAACTACAAAACTTCGCTTCACCTGATGGTATAGAAAGTAAAAGTATATTCAATAAAACTCATTCTTTTGAAGTTTGTCTTCTTTTTGGAGAAAACTATAGAAAAAATCTATCTATGGAGTTATAATAAGTTATATCTTAACCTTATTTTACATTCTTTATTGTTGGCAAGGTAGATATAGGTTCCCTTCTTTTGAGTATACAAATCTGTAAATATTTCAGGGGATTGATAGTGGGGCAACCTTAATAGTAGATTTGATTAAAAAGATTTCAATGTTTGTGTGTACATACATACATTATGAAGTATAAGAAAAGATGAACAAAAATCTCTCACACTCTCTTAGCCGGTTAATTGAAATTGATAACTGAAGTAGTAGTAAAAAAGTAAGTGAAAAAATGTCAAATTTGAAATTGTGGTATTTCTGAATTGAAAATTAACTGTCCAAATAATAAATAACTTGTGAAATGTATAATTTCATTTTATTTATTCTTTAATTAAACGCAATTTGCTAGCTAAAGCGGCCTTGTTGAATATGATTCTGTTGATGTGCGGAGTTGGATTTTGACGTTTTATGCATAAAAGTGGTTCAATATACGTTTGTTAACTTTCTTTAAGTTTCTCCATTTGTGTGATATTCTCTCTTACTTATGTAGCTGTTTTGACAAGATGTACACATTTTATTGACAAAATGATGACACTTTTGTATATGATTTGAAAATATGGCATTGATTTCACACAATAAACTTTTAGAAAGTAATTACGCTAGCGCTGATGTAGTTTTATATATGTACATAGTTATGGATTTATTTGCTATGTTATTATGAGTGCTTAATAGAGATTTCTGTTTATTTAGATTCAAAAATGTCTTTTCCATGGGGTTCTCTCGGAAAATTTCGTTCCAAATTTGATGCCATTTCGCCCCACTGTAAGTCGTTGGAGATTTGCGTAGGGTCTTTAAACCATACTATACTGCTGCGTCTCTCATACTTGACCTAAAAGCAGTTAGTAATAGCTTGTCCGCTTGACTATACTATTGGGGAATTTCTATAGCGATTGCCAACATATGTACGAGCACCCTTAGGACAATCACCTTTGTTCGGGTTTTTAACTTCTTTTCACTTTTGTGCGTTCCATGTGTGTGTTAGTTTGTTTGTAAGTAGTAGGTATCTTTGTATCTTTCAGGGTTATATAGCTATGCGGAGGAGGTTATTCGTTTTCATAGGTTTTTTGTTAATATTCTCGTTAAAGTGGGTCACACATTGAGCGACAAAATTCTTTTCAGTTTCAGGTTTTTGCATCATTCTGGCTGCTGGTATAATTTATTGCTATTTTCATTCAGAATTTGTGTCTCTTGAATTATGAATATATGGTAAGATTGGAGAGCGCCAGTTTTATGTCCAGCAAAAACACTCAAATACATAATCTATGCGTCCTTCAACTTGAATATGAATGGTTTAGATCACAGTAGGAGCGGGGCATAAACTAACATGCGTTTTCCTAAGAGGGTTGATTTCAAATGTTGTGGAAGATGGGTGGGTTGGTTGATGTATGTGGGGCTGAAATATCTAAACATACATCAATGCGGTATATTCTATGGGGACATCTCACATATACCTACTCCTACATCTACATATGGGTTTTCAAAAGTTTTCTTCTAAACTATGCAAATAGTCAAAACCGCACCGCAACTGCCTACAATGGAAAATAAAAGTTTTTTTTATAACATTCTTGCTGTCAATATTGATATAAGGTCATTTGAATTTTTCGTTGTGGGTGTCCTGCCTGTACGTGTGTTTTTCTAGCTTTTTGTTTCCTTGTTAGAAAAATATCCCCCTTCTTGTTTCGCGTATCTACATAATAACAGAATAAAATTGTTTAGCCTAGTTCTTTTTTTTTTTAAATCGGGGGTTAAATGTGATAGATAGGTATTGATTTACTGGATGAGGAGTGCTACAGAATTTCTCCGATTTATATGGATTAATCATCATCTGTCAATAAATCGCTTATCAGGAAGAAGTAAGGAATTGTATTTACAGATTAACTCCTACCCAAGTCTGAAAAAAACGAGTCTCATATTTGTATGAATAAATGTGATAAGAGTATTTTTAGCTTCCTTCTAAGCAAGTTGAAATTAATAAGAAATACAATAAAAGAATAATATACATAGGTAATATCGGAATTCAACCAACTGGGATTTCATGACCCATTTTTTTTGTTTGGGGATCCTATACTAAAATTGATAAATTTGGTGGAGTGTCAGCTGGAGAAGCATAAATGCGTAGTGAATTTAAGAGGCAACTCTCATCCTTTCCTGTGTCCGTATTGTTATAGTTTGCAGGTCGTCACTTGGCACTTAGAAAAATTCTAATGCTCCAAATGCATTTGATAAACAAAACAACCCATTTTCGACCTGTGACGTCAGTGGTATCAAGCGGCGGATTGCGTAGTGCATACGGTTTCTAAGACTGAACAAATCTGATATGCTTGGGTTCGATTCCTATGGTGGGCATGTAGAAAGTTTGTCATAATAAAATTGGATTAAAGCTCAGCACCACTAATAAGGAGGAGACTGATGATAGAGGTCTTGGCACCCCTTGAAATAGCTAGGTATCACAGTTGTAAAGACTGCAGTCTTTTCGGTACTGCAGTTAATTGAATAAAAAGACTTACTTCCTTAAGTCTTTTAACTTGCCAAAAGAATTTAACTGTAATACAATAGTCAGCAGTCAGTACTAACATTCCGACTGTGAAGTTAAAAAAAAAGTTAATTAACTTTAAGTTAAATAACTGCAGTACTTTTGACTTAATTTTAGTCTTTTAGTCAGTTGAAAGTCATTTGTACTGCGATGGTTCAACTTTTAGTCAGTAAGTCTTTTAACTGCAGTTAATTAACTGTAAGTCCTTGAATTTTGTTTTTTGTTTTTTATCAAAAATAGTTCGCACTTGTACATCACGCCGCACGCATATAATGCCAAATAAATAATGCAAACATTTTAATTTATTTTCATTTTATTCTGTTGATTTATAAGTATAAATCTATAGTATTTTAGTTCAAAGACTTACAGCTCATTGACTGCAGTTAAAAGACTTACTGAATAAAAGTTGAACCATCGCAGTACAAATGACTTTCAACTGACTAAAAGACTAAAATTAAGTCAAAAGTACTGCAGTTAATTAACTTAAAGTTAATTAACTTTTTTTTTAACTGCACAGTCGGAATGTAAGTACTGACTGCTGCCTGTTTGCTTTGCAGTTAAAGTACTTACTCACAGTATTAACTTGCATTCAAAAGTTAAGTTAATTAACTGGGACTGTATTAACTGCAGTACTGAAAAGACTGCAGTCTTTACAACTCTGCTAGGTATATCTCTAGCCAATTAAAATTGTTTAAGTCATTAGTTATTGAAAATTAATTTTCAAACTTGAAAAATTTGATAAAAATGAAGCAAATATTCAAACTAATTTTTTAAAACTTTTATTTTAGTAAGTAATATATTTGGTTTTAATATTCAATGCTTTTGTTTTTGATAAAATAATAGAAATTAGATTTTTATTTTTTTTTATATTTTGACTTTGAAAATTAATTTTTCAAAAACTATCAATTTAAGCATTTTGATTTAAAAACAGAATAAAAAAAATAATGGGTTTAAAAAAAGGTATTAAGGGTATTCATGCAACGGCGGAAAACCCGGATAAACCTCAGAAACCAGATAATTTTATCTCTGCAGAAACGAACTGTCAAAATTTGTATGGGAATATTTTTCTGAAGATCTGATAAATTTATCTCATCAATTTGATGCGGAAAGATAAACCCGATAAATTTAGAAATGACATTTGTGCTGTGTTTGATGTGACATTTCACAAGTATTTCTAAGGGGTTTTCATGCAAACGGCTTCCGGAAAGTTATATTTTTCTGCAAAGCGGAACTTTATTTCTTTGCATGAATACCCTTATTGTATTGTCTTATGACATTGTAAGTATTAGCATCGATTTTTAATTATATTTTAATGGTTTTTTAATAAAATTGCCCCTCCCACCAAAACAGGGGAAATAGACTCCCTCAAATACTATTTCTTTCTTGTCTTAACTCAACTTACAGTCTTACACACCTTGGTTGTGTTTCTTTATTTTTTCCGGATAAAGAATAGAAAAGACGGAAAAGGCAAAATATCTACCCAGAATATCAAGAATAGAATAAATAAGGAAACAGATCTTAATTGAAAGAATATCCAACTATCAGCTGTTTGTTTTCATCTCAAAAAATCATTTTGGGATTATTTCTTTGTTTTGCAAATTGTAAATTAATTTTTCGCACACGCATAAGCATCATGAAGATACAAAAATAATTATCACAAAAACATGTTCACCCATTTCTATTTCATTAAATTTCTTTTCATCCATGGCAGAGGCAGACGGCAGACAAAATAACAATACCTAATTGTAACCAATGAAAAAAATGAAATGTATCTGTCAAAGTAGAGAATATTCCATTTACACTAGCTCTTGACTAGGAACAGAAAGGTCGCATTCCAATAATTCTAGAACGAATAAAGAAACAACAAAAAAGTATATCCGGAATATTCCAGAGAATAAAGAAACGCAAAAGCGGTGTTCCAGATATTCCGAATATTCGGAATAAATAAAGAAACACACCCCTTATGTTCGGTTTCACAAATATTTAACAGGCTTTTAAATTTTTAAATGACGTATTTTGTATGGAACAAACGCCTGTTTAACAGTTAAAAGGGCTTTATGAAATCGACCATTAGCCTCCTAAATCAATAGCATCTTTTATTTTTTTTATGTGAATTCAAACTAACTTTTTCTATCATCTGACTACATATTAACCTGGAATTCGTTAACTCATTCTATTGATAAGAAAATCAATATCTTTTTAATTCCCAGTTTGCCAAAAGATCAATTTTGACAATTCTCAAGTTGCCAAATAGACCATAACTAGACATGTTCGGGAAAATAAGATGTAGGAGACCTCAGCAGCCTCAGTTACATGAACAGGATTACTCAGCTAAATTTCTCAGCTTTCAAAATCCTGAAGAAAAAAAAAATTGGATTTGCTTGCTCACGGAGCGAAATCTCTGAGATCTCATTTTCCTGAACGCGCCTATTAAAACCCTGTATTGTAAATCCACCTTTACTTTGTTGTTTTTCTGCCAGTTTGAGAAGTTGTGTTACTGTCACATACAAAAGTGACATTTGGCCATTTGACATATTTCTTATTTTTACACACACATGTAGTAGGTAAATAAACAAAAATCCTACTTCATGGATGCCAAAGAAAAGAAAATTACTTTAACTTATTTAAATGGAAGTGGTTATGTTTTCAACTCAAATGGTAAGAAAATATAAACTCCATCTTATCCCTTTAGTTTTTATTCATTTATTTTTTTTCGTCAGATTACATTACATTGAGAAAAAACTACAGAATCATCGGTTCAATGGTTGGCACGAGTTGTTCTCGAGGATGGTCCGGAAATAGCACTTGTGAGTTAAAATAATATTCAAAATAAAAATACGTACCAAAATCCACCCACATAAGGTCTTCCTGCTGAATTAACCAAATATGAAACTCAGTTGTTGATTGAGAAAGGAATTGCAGATCTGGTTAGTAAATCCGAATCTTTGCTTCGACAACCTACTGAAGAGGAAGTCGAAATATACAAAAAAGAAACCGAAGCAAGACTTTTGAGTCAGGAGGAGTATCTAAGAGATGGAAAAGTCAAAGAATCTCTCAATTATATCGAAAAAATCATCTATGGAAAGAGGAAAAAGTTATTGAACTCAGGAGTTCTGGAAAAAGGTAAAGTTGCTCTTTGGAGATATTCGAGCATCAACCATGGTTTATTTTCCAGTACACTTGTAATTTAAAAAAAAAAACTTCTAGATATAAAACTTTCGAAAGATGAAGTCCTACAGGAAATTAGAGACAGTGTTCAATACGACCGAAAGAATGCCTTAGTTGAGATTCATTGTGAACATCCAAGGACTCATGGTGATTTTCATTTTGTCATTGTTTGCAGCTATTTTGATAGATAAATGATTTGATCACTCATTTCAGAAGGAACTGTAGTCGACCTGCCTGGAGATAGTTCTCTGAAATACCGAGTTTTTAAAGACTTCTGGGATAGAGGCAAATTTGTTACCTGTGGTGAAGCATTCGGAGCAGATTTCATTGTATATCCAGGCGATCCCATAATATTCCATGCTTCGCATATTGTTATCGTTCTCGAAGATACTACACTTAATCCTTTGGAGTTGATTGCTAAGGTTAGACTATCGGTTATTGTTAACAAATTGTGTGTCTTTGCATATATTGGCCAGAAAAACGAGTTGAGTTATCAAACAGTTCAATGGGAAGGAAATAAAGAAGGCAACAAAAATTGTTAAAATATCGACTTTTTTTTAAGTTCATTGTGTATGCAAACAGTTTGCTTGATTTTCCACGACGTTATAGTGCCAGCGTGTTAAAAAAAGAATTTAAATGAGTTGACTAGTGAGGCTCTAGTCAATACGCAATTTTTATTAAGTTCAGTTCAACTTAAGATGAATTTTTCCACAAAAAATCCAATGTGAAATACCTATTTTGCCCAAGGCCAGGCTTAGTTTTTATAAGAAGCTTTTAATAACATAAATTCTATATAAACATATTTATAAATATATATTTCTGACATTGTAAAATTCGTTAATTTTCCTATTTGATAAAAATTAAAAAAAAAAAATTTTGATGTTTGGTTCAGAAACAAAACCCATAAGTTTTATAAGTTTCGAGTAAATCGTGAAAAACTTGTATCTTCTAAACCAATTGAGTTAAAAGTTTAGAATTAAAAATGCTTTTCGATTGGATATATGCATGGGTTTTGGTACAACTACTAACAAAATTATGTGGATATAATGTATAAAATGGGGTTTGAAATTAACTACAGATTTTGAGGTCTCATTTCTATGGTATAAAAAGCGAATTGGGATTAAAACTTGGGCCCAACGTATGTGTTTGAATGATACGAAATAAACATACTTAAGTCATTTTTTTTTTTGTGTCTCCACATTCCACACATATGTCGATCGGTAGTACATGTAATTGTCACAAATTATTGAAGGGATTAAACACAATCAATCCAATTGAAAAATGATTAAGTATGCAGTTCCTAATGAAAAAAACTGTGATTGTTACTTCACAACTAATTTGACTTTTATGCCGCAATATAACTAGAGAGCTACCAGAAATCAATATGCTTCAATGTTATATGAGTTCTTTTTTATTCATTCATTTATCATAATCATTGCATATTATGTGAAGTGTGAAAAAAATGTCAAATATACACTCAAATTTTGAAAGGGGAGATGTTATTCCTTCCACTTGCTTCGTGGTCCTACTTCCCTACAAACTGAATATTGCAGGAAACTCGGTTTCCTCGTCTGAAATTACAGAGTGAAAAATTGCAGCTATGAATTCTTTTTGCTTCTCCATACTGTTCCAGTAAAAATTTTGAGAGAATTAATTCCTTTTCATTCAAACAAAGGTCTTTTTTATTCAACCCTATCACGAATTCCATCGTAATCGGAATTTTTCTGAATTCCGAAAAAACCATCACAGAATCCGTTAGTAATGGCAATTTGTATGAGATTTTCCGATGCGATGGATTCTATGATACGTAACAAGTTTCCGATTACGATGGAATTCACGATTCATGAACCAAAAGTTAAATTTTTACTCTAGCTTTTCAGTTTTGCAAATGGTTAGGAAGTGTTAACTATAGTATAAGAAAAAAGACAACGAATATATTAAAAATAAGCAAACGTAAGGAAAAAGGATATAGGTACACATTACAGTAGTTGTCACTAAGATCCATATCATTGTATTTACAATAGTAAAATGAGGCTAAAGTTAACATCTTTATTATAAGTCGCAGTTTTTAAAAGCACCCTTGCAACCGATAGGGAACCAAAAAAGAAACGTTGCAAAAAAGCACGCCTAGTTTAGAAGCACCTTAAGCAGTTTGCGATGCTCTGTTGTTATGTTATGATATGGAACAAAATGAGACTGAAACAAATGAATCACATTTTTGACGTTTCTGGAAAATTTTTAATCTTTTCGGCACAGTTTGTCTTTGTGATTTGGAATTAATTTTGCATTGCAAAACTATATTTTGAAGAAAATCAATTTAAACTCTCTTAAAAAATAATTCAGACAAAATGTCTGTTAATACAGCACACACCAACGGTGGCGTGCTTATTCACTACGGAGAATAGTAAGTATTGTTAATAGTTTTGGTGAAAAAATAAAATGCAATAAAAACTACGACGTCACACGATTTTATGAGGTCACGAGATTAAAATCAGCGAAAAACATATAAAAACGATCAATTTCTATGTTTTCTTATGAATTTAATCAATGATTATTGAGTTCTATGGCAATTTATAATTCTGAGATATCAAAACATCGTCACTAAAAATTTGATAAAGTTGAACTACCAAAAAACAAAGTGCGATAATCACAATTTACGAATATTCTGAAAATATTTACTGAGATGGTAAATAATTTATAAGCTTTGCGAAGAATTTCGCAAAGTGAGTCTAGCATTTCAGAATAGAAAACCGCATAAAAAAGGCGTTATTCTTATTGAAAAATGTGATTTCCCGTTATAGATATACACATACACCTAGGTGTTATACATATTTATATTTATTAGTCATACTGAGAAACAAGAAGGGTATGTTTACGTTTTTAACTTATTATATTCTTCACTGCATCAATCCAATTTTAGTACATAGGTATTCGTTTAAATTGCCTTTCCAATCAACAGCTCACTGCTCACATTAAACTTATCTCACACAGTTTATTAAGCTAATAGTCTAGAGCCGACAGCAAATTTTTAGATATGCATACATATAATATAATCAAAATGTGAGTATACTGGGTACATATTCGTGGGCTTTGAGGTAGGTACCTACATAGGTATAAGAGTCGTTATAACGAAAGTAAGTGTGCGGCAGGGTTTCTGCCAGCTTGTGGGTGAAAAGTGGCAATTTTCGAATTTGTTTGTCAAGAGGATAACCATTTGATTTTAGTTCATATACCTATTAAGAGCTCCTTAAGTTTTTCTTTATTTTTAATACTTTGCATTGTGAAAAACATTAAAAAAGCTTATTTTGATTGTGGTCTTCAGACTTGGAGAAAAGGATAGAGCCACATATACAAATTCAATTGCTTATCCCCTGATACGATATTTTAAGAATCGCCATTATCTTTCGATCACAAAGTATGAGAAAAAACCTGTCAGACTTTTGTAATAGATATCAAATCGCGGGTATCTATAAGCTCTAGATCTGTAAGTCGCAGGCAATTCATGGCGGCCAAATGGTCACGCCACGAAAAATTCCCTTAAGGATAGGTTTAAGAAAAGTCTCCAAAAATACCCTGTGTTCATTTTACACTTTCAAGCTATAGGTAAGCAGACTTGTGGAGTCTCTGGAAATTTGTTGGTGTTTTAATTTTGTTCAAAATATTGTAAAACAGATCAATAGATTTAAATAAAGAAAAAAACAAATATGTATGTATTAAAAAATATTGCTTCGCTCCAAAGTATTAAATTTTCTTCTTCTAAAATTGAAAACTTCAAAGAAATTGAACTCATTTTCTTCATTTAATCAAATTGTATATTTTATCCTCTTTTTTCAGCATTCTCATTCATAGTGAAAATGTGAGCTTGGATTTTGCTGGTCAGGACAATCCAGTTTTCAAAGGAACCAAAACTGGGCATATTTATCTGACATCCCATCGAATGATATTCAATAGCAAGAAACAAAATGAAGAAATGATGTCGTTCAGTGCTCCTTTTATTGCTATGAGTGATGTGAGTTTACTATTTGAGGCATCTTAATCCTCAATTATTAACTATTTTTGCTATACCTAGGTGGATATTGAACAACCTGTCTTCGGGGCAAATTATATCAAAGGCAAGGTCCGTGCTCAACCAAATGGCAACTTTATTGGTGAGGTGAAATTCAAGTTGTATTTCAAATCCGGTGGAGCTATCGAATATGGTCAAGCTATGCTGCGAGCTGCTTCAATTGCTCAGCAAAATATGCGAAATTCTAATGGAAATCCCGATGATCCACCACCATACACCCCATCTGGGGCTTGGCATGAGGCTCCTCCACCAGCTTATCAACCACCACCAGGCTACTACGGATGGATACCACAGAATGATGCCTTCACTGGCCCGGCACCCAATTCGGTGTTTGTGAGCGATAATCCTCCACCATATCCAGGAATCGGCACACGTATGTAAAAAAATTGTTTTCCTTTTTATTGTTCTCACTAACCTTCTCGGCAAATTGAGAATACAAATTGGCATACATATGTAATTTATTTTTCAATGGATAAACAGCCCCAACATACCAGAACCATCAGAACTATCCAAGTGAGCCACAAGCGGGTGGTTACGGAGGTGGTGGGTATCCCCCACAGACTGGTGGATACGGGGGAGCTGCTGGATATCCAATGCCAGGCTATGCTGCACCACAAGGCGGTGGAGGCTACCCAGATCAAGGAGGACAACCTCAAGGTGGTGGCTATGCACCACCACAAGGTGCATACGGACCACCGCCATCTTATGGTGGCTTCACTGTTCCTCAGCAACAAGGTGGTTTCCCCACTCAACCTGGGTATCCTCCTTACGGACAACAGCCAGGAGCATCGGCTCCATCAATGGGTGGTTACACTCCAGCAATGCCAAACGGCTACCCAGGTTATCCAGGACAGGGTGGAAGCAATGGACCTTCTGGAGCGATGGGATTCTCAGCACCGCCTGCAAGTAAGTAGAGAAGAATTTGGTGTTGATTTGGGTGATGGGTACGTTGTAACGAGAGTATGTCGATAGTTAGATACAAAAACGCACCTTTTTCCCTAACCATTCTTTCGATTTCGAAGTTTGAAGTGAATATTTCATTTCTTTTCTTCCTCTTTGCAGCTACATAAGATCCCCAAAAAAAACAAACAACCGTCAACACCAAAATCTTTTGAAGGTATTTTCCGTTTGTTTTTTGTTTTCTTCTTTCAAAAACATTTCCACAAACAAAATCAAAGACTGCCGAGAAGGTCAAAATCACTACGCACTACCAAAAATTTTGTTGTTTCCTTAAACATTCTTTGTGTTACATAAATTCTATTCTATTGTGTTGCTTTTTTCAGATCGTCGCTATAACCGTTACTATTATCCATATAGGAATTTTTATTTTATTCCAATTCCTGTTATTTTTGTATAATTTCAATAATTATGTTTCTTTATAAGTTGGGTAAGCTTTGACAGTTTGTATGTTTTTATTTATTAGTGGAGTCCCACGAAAAAAAATCTCACTGACAAATTAATCGAATAATATTTCATCTCACAATCAGTAATCTCCATACAAAAATGTAGCGCTCAGGTAAGATTATTTGTCCCACTTTAAAGAAATCTCTGAGCGCTCTGAGATTTTCCCTCGTGCGACTATGGTTCTTTTTTTTTACAGCTGCTATCGCTTGGCAAAATTTTGCTTTTTAAATGCTTTTCACTCTGAGAGAAATGTGTTTTATTTTTATATTTAATTTTTTTAGATTCTAAGGAAGCTGAAGCTTTACGAAGCGCATTCAATACAACAGAAAACCAAAGGAACAACCAGCAACAGCAACAACAACAACAACCGAGTGATATGCCACCACCATCTTATGGTGTAAGTAATCTTCTAAAACTATTTTTTTTGGAAATTTTTATTATTAAGTTTATGAATTGCAACTTTGAAGTAAGAACTTTTATCCGCCTTCTTTGTTCTGCTCCAATTTATTTTACCACATTTTTTCATTCCAGGATCTTCCACCAACTTATAATTCACTAAATGGCCGAAGAAACTATTGAGAAGCATTCCTTTCGATGTCAACGATGATTTTGTTTTTTTTTTTTCTGTATTGAAATTATATTTTTAATCCAAATATGTAATATCAACTTAAATAGAATAAAACCCAAACAAAAAAGTAGGTATGTGCACCACGGTGAAAGGGGTTTAAACTATAAATACAATAAATTTCTAACATATAAATGCATGCAATACTATTATATCCAGCTATTGTTAATTTAAAAGAAATATATTTAAAATTTGCTTTAACATCTAAATAAAATATATTGTTAAAATTAAAAAAAAAAACATTGTTTTCAATATTGAAATTAAAAATTCTTTATTTTGCGTAAATTAGAATTGTTTTTGTCTAATTTTTTGTTCAAATTATTATTTTGTAAAATTTTAAAGCTAAATTATTATTACGTTGATAAATAAGAATAATAAAGAATAATTTAAAAAATATTTCTCAATATATTTTGTACTTAAAAGAGTAGATTAAGAAGACAACAATACTGATTCTTCTGCAAACATTTTTATCAGAATGATAAGAATAATTCAACTTGATTTAAAAAAAAAAAAAAATTAGTGAACAAAATTTAAAAATAAGATATGTTTGTGTGGGTTTTTGATGGGTTAAATTAAAATCCGATCTTGGAATAACTCTGTCTGGGGCCTAACTCTGTAATTCGATTCGAAAGTAAAAACTGGTGGAAAGTTGTTTCCGATTCTAATTTCAAATGGCACTCTGTAAAACTTTCGAATCGAAAGGAAATGTTGCAAAGAAACTTTAGCAACTTTCGAATAAATGTTCCGAGTCTCGAGCTATTTTCTGTCAAAAATAGGTTTGTTCGTTGAGCCCTGAAGTCACCCTGGGGTCGCCCCAAAGCGTTTTTTGAAAAATCTGAAGTCACCCTGGTGAAAAAATTCTGTTTTTTTTGAGACCTGGGGTCGCCCTGAACTCGCCCTGAAGTAGAACTAGGTATTTTGCTGTGGCGAGTTGAGGTAAAGCAAAAACTGCCAAAGTCACATAAGTTGTTATGCATATGTTTTTTTGTGGATTCACGTGCTGAAAGTTATTGGAAATTTTTGGAAAACAAATTGAAAGAATATACAAATTTAATTTAATGCTAATAAATAGTAATACAAAATTGAAACGTTAGAAGTTGTTTTTAAGACATATTTGAAACAAATTTTAAGTTTTAATTCTCTTAGCACAGAACTTTTTTTCTTGCTTTACATGGCAACAGCCCTTGAGCGTTTGTTGAGAACCGAAAAACCCGTTTTTTTTTGATAATTCTTGGGGTTGTCAAGAAAACCTGGGTCAACCCTGGGTAAAGTTCAACGAACGAAGCTGACATTTTTAAATTCAACAAAAAGTCAAATAAATCGTTTTGATTATTGGGGCATATTCATAGTCACTTTTAAACTCCAGTTTATCATAGACCTGGGTTTATCCTATCGAAATAACATTGATTAAAGTCCAGTCTAAGATAAACTGGAGTTTAAAAGTGACTATGAATATGCCCCATTATGTCTAATTCCTTTCAACAAAGAAATCCGAATCGAAATCCATTTTTTTTCGCTCAAGTTTAACCTCCTCAAACACTCATTTTACTTCTTTATGTTTTATGACAGTTCGCAGTTGTCAGCGACTACTCATGTGAATGAAATATCAAAAATTGCGACTAATTACAATTCGCAGTTCGCAGGTCGTGTCTCATGTGCAAAGCACTTTACTAGACAGCTGTAATTAATTATTTTTGTAGTTATGTATATAGACTGAAAATATTATTGAATATTTTGTTTAATTATGTAGAAACCGTTGCAACAAAAAAAAAAAAATATGCCTTCCGAAAACTCCCCCACTTCTAATTTGACGTATTAGAAATGTGAAATCTTTATAGTGTGTATGCAAATCGCTGTGAAATCTTGCTAAAAATGCAAGATTTGTTTTGAATGAATAGATTTTGTTTAGAAAACTTTCGGAACAGAATCGATTCTTTTGTTGCTCTTTTAAAAGCTCAAAATCTTCCTCTTCAGAAAAAAATTTGCATACATTACAAAAAATTAGACAAGCGCTTTTAAAGTTGGACGAATGATTTTGCGTTAAACTATACTTTATATTTTTTAAAATTAGGAAAGAGTCGACTCTCACTTTAAAACTATTTTTTAGAGTCGACTTCCGATTTAAAAGTGATTTAGAGCCAATTATAACGGCCATATTAATCTTGACAAATGAGAGAGTACATATTTTCCGAATTCGAACGATTTAACTTTAGAATCGAATTACAGAGTAAGGCCCTGGTCAGCTTTTGATGTACCTTTACGAATTTAAAAATGACAAAAATATAAACAGAAACGTCGTTCGATTTATGTATACACAATAACTCTTCAAAGTTTGACAATAAGTGTAAATTCATAAACGCATCACTGCAATAATGATGCTCGATCCTTAAAGTCAAACGTTCACAAACGCAAACATTTAGCATCACTTTAGACGCCAACTGTTCATTTTTGCAAAGTTTCATAAACTGATGCGCAAACTTAAAGCAAAGAAGCATCGAGAAATATCTTGATAAGTTGTTGATGAGATCTTTACGAAATCCCGCAGTACTCTGAAAATACGATTGGAAGAATTTTGATGGGGATTTCGAATAAAATAATACAATTGGAAGAATTTTTCTGGACTTCTGGACCTGGACAAAGGTGGATCTCGACCTGGACAGAGATGTAATTTTTTTTTTTTTTGAAAAAAATATTTAAAAAAATGAACTTTTTTGGAAAAATATTAAAAAAAAACTTTTTTCCTAAACTTTTTTTGGACAACAAAAAATGAGATTTAAAAAAAAATGGAAAAATTAAAAAAACATCCTTTTTCCTAAACTTTTTTTTTGTAACAAAAAAAAAATGAGATTTTTGAAAAAAAAAAAATAAAAAAGAGTAAACAAAATTGAAAAAAAGAGTTTAATTTTAGTTGAAAACTGTTGACATTGATTGGAGCCTGCCAGTCGAATGAACAAACCCTAAGTGGAGCAACGGGATGACCACCCGAAAAAAGTAGTTAAAATCCATAGAACCCGCGCAGCGAGCCACCCAAAGTGCCATTGCGCTAGAAAACTGTTGACATAGACGCCTGCCTGGCGACTGAACGGGGTTATACTTAAGCGGCTTAGAGAACCGAAAAAGGGAGTTAAAAAAGCATTTTTTTTTTATTTGTAAAACTTAGTTTATGAAAAATTTTTTATTTCCAAAAAAAAATATTTTTCCTTTGTCCAAGTTCCAAACTCATTTCCAGAACTTTTTTTTAATTTGTAAAAAGTTTTTTCCAAAACCAAAAAAAATTGTCCTATGTCGAAGTTCCAGCCCGCCTCCACAACTTTTCTCCTGGTTCCAGATCCACCTCCAGAACCTTATTTCAAAAAAGAAAAAAAAAATTGTCCTTTGGCCAAGTTCCAGACCCAGCTCTAGAACTTTTTTTTAATGTTTAAAAAGTTGTTTCCAAAATTAAGAAAATTTTTACTTTGTCCAAGTTCCAGAGCCACCTCCAGAACTTTTGTCCCAGATCCAGAACCTCCGTTCCAGTTCCAGACCCAAGGCCAGAACTTATTTTCCAGGACTAGGGCCACAACCTTTGTCCCAGTTTTTAAGTTTTTAATAATATTACTACCATATGATAATTAAACGCCATAAAATGTTTTTTAACATAAAACAGATAAGCGATCAGCATCGCATCGGCAACAGCTGTGAAAGCATCAGCATCGCAAAAAAGCAGTGATGCAGGATCGCTACACAAACATTTGACGTTTGTGAATTTACTCTAAACGTTCGAATCGACAAAATTCGATCGTATCAAAAAGCTGAGGGCTTTCAAATTGTTATCTAAGGCTATCAGGAAACACAGTTGATGACATCTGATTCAACAATAGCTTATGATATCTAGAATTTTTGATTATCTTCTTTGGACAAAAGTCGTTTATCAATAAAAAGACGAAACCCGCCATAAGGGCCTTTACGAAATGGTGCATGTACGTATGTATAACCAAAATATGAGTACAATGGTTTGTAGGTGTAACCGTCGTAATATTGAATTTTTTCCTCCGGCTTTTTAGGGATAATGGGAGACAATCCTATCGAAGTATCACTTCGGAACAAATTGAGATACAAAAGTCAAAAGCGGAACTTAAACAAAGTTCAAGTTATCCGTTTCGGAAAAAAATATATGAAGCATACAATCGCGTTCATATTTATAATTTCGTTTATGGGCTCAAAAGACCACATGCTTGATATGGTCTTTTGAGTTGTTTCATTCTGAAATATATCGTTAGTGAAATAATTATATTTCACTAACGATATATTTCTTGTCGGAGCTCCGGAAGCACAGTTGTAAAGAATTCTTTACTTAACGCATTGTGTCACATTACGGTGAAGTGTGTTAAATTTCTCGGAAGATCTGTCCGATTACGTCAAACCGAATGGATACATCGATTAAGAATTCTCCGATTGAAGAAAAAAATTTAAAAAAATTTGTTTTGGGTAGTACCTACAGCTATTTGTTTCTATTTATGTACTTGTTAAATAAAAATATTAGTAATTTGTTTTTGTGGATCAGTAAAATAATTCCTAATTTTTCTTAAAAGCCAGAAAACCAAATTGAAATGTCCTTAAATACAGCTCATGCAAACAGGGGAGTTTTAATTCACACTGGAGAGTGGTGAGTAGGTTGGTTATGTACATACATCTTAATAATTATGTACCTACATAAATGTATAATAAATTGTCTTTTTTTGTATTTATGTATATATTTTGTATGTATTCTTAAGTTAGCGTCTTGTATTTTTTAGCATTCTTCTACTCTGTAAAAACGTTGATATCGAATTTCCGAATCAGTCTAGTCAAATTTTTCGTGGTATTAAACCTGGATACGTGTACCTGACATCCCATCGAATGATATTCAAAAGTAAGAGGCAAACTGAAATTCTTCAATCCTTAAGTGCTCCATTCATAGCAATTGATGACGTAGGAAGCGAAAAACAAATGATCTTTCATTTTTAATAGAAAGTTATTTCAGATTTCAGTCCATAAAGAATCTTTTTCCCTCCTGGATGCCAATTCAATTAGTGGTACAGTTCGTGCCCAACCTAATGGTAATTTTAACGGACAAATTGAGTTCAAATTGTTCTTCAAAGATAATCGAGCGGCTGTGGACTTTGCCGATACTCTGATATGGGCTATATCTATGACAGTTCTAAAGGATGTTAATCGTTACTTATTGCCACCTTATAAACCACCTAGAGTGTGGTATGAAGCTCCTTGCGAAACACACAAATGTCCATCTGTTTTCGAAAAATGGTTGCCAACTAATGATTCATTTCAAATTCCATCACCTAATTCGGTGTTTATGAGTGATAATTACCCTCCATTTCCGGCGATTGACACGACTAATGGTATATTAGCTGTTTTCCTTGATCTTCTAAATTTGTGTTCTTATTAATGTTTTTTTTTTTTGTTCATGGGGAAATAGTAAATCGCAAAGAATCTAAACTGAATTGCGTTTCAAACACAACGCCAAGAAAAAATGTAAAATTTCCAACCCCAACTGAAAGTTCTGATGGATTTATCCAGCCACCAATATACGGTATAATGAAATGTACTAACATGGACGGCAGCGTTTTTCCTCATCAAGCAGCAAATCCTCTGTTCAATACACATCAGAACTACCAACAGTACCAACCCAAACTCAAGTTTCATGACTAAAGAATTGAGAAATAAACAGAAAAGCACTGAAAAAATAAAAAAATATAATTTTTTTTAACAATGAACATTTTAACATCAAAGTCAAAGGGCCAGTTTTACAGTTGACACTTACCGGAATAAGTGGCACTTAAGTTTCCCATATTAGGACTTTAGGCCAAGTTTCATAGGCAGCGTACGTGGAACTTAAGTCACCAACATCGGAGACATAAGTGCCACTTATTATTAGGTTAGTGTGCACTGTGATATTGCGCCTTAATCTTTCACATTGCCTACTTTAGTGCCACTTTTCGGACTGTGAAACTGGCCCTAAGACCATTTAAAAATAAATAAAACTCTAGATCATGCACACCGAATGCAAAACAAAGAAGATATCATTTTTTCTAACCTTGTTTTCCCAAAAAAACGCATCATTGAAGGTTAACGATTACTTGCCATTCAGTGGTGGGCGCCAATACTCCACCAATCAACTCCAAAAAAAAACGAAACATTTTAAAAGAAACCAATTTGCTTTTATGTAGGTATTTGAAGTATGACTTGATATTTTATTTTAAAGCCTGCTTTAAATTTATTGTTAAAAAAAAGTTGAATGAAACAAATTAAATTTTTTAAACTTAACATTAAGGTGATACGAACCAAAATAAATAAATGAGTGACTTACAAATGCAAAAAAAAAAACAAACTTAAAAAAAAATAATGAATAAATTTATGACGAATTGCTATCTGTGACACGTAACTTGTGTTCAAACGTCATTGAGTCTAATAATGGAGTCTGACTGTATTGCTCCCCAATGCTACTATTGTTCCTCTGATCGCTGCACTTGCCGCACGGCCCAAAGATCCACTTAAATTTACGTCTGAAAGAACGTTTCTTCTTCGTCTGAGTGGATTGGCCAAAGTTTGTGGAATCATTGGCGATGGTCTTTTCGAATATCATGAATTCCTCGCGGAGAACGTTTTCTGATGAGGAGTCACCCTCCTCGGTGTCTATGGCTGAATCGCTGGGAACACTCTCCGCTCGATTGGGTGTAACGTGCTCTGCAGTGGGTGTGGGGGGATTTGAATTGCCTCGATGGCGAATTTGGCGCTGAACGTGTCTTAAATGGTCAGTGGAGTAATTCAGAGACATCGGCTGAACAGTTGCCACGACTTTTTGATCGTAGAGCCCGATACTATTGTTGTTGTCATCGGTTGTTTGTAGAGCTTCTTCATCAAAATCAGTTTGAGTTGCGGTCGTGGCCCGCTGCTGCATGTACACCAAAGTTGGTAGTGACAGTCGTGGACGCGACTGACTAGCACGATATTCCATCGTGCCAACGCTTTGCATAGAGTGGCGTTTTGCCTTGTCCTTGGCGTTCATCAGCTCGACGCGCAGGCAGTCCACGTTTCGCCGCAACCTTGTTGCCTCGATCCTTTTCTCCTTGAGACTTTCCTGCAAGTATTCTATGAGTGCTTTCTGGCACACCGACTCCTGCTCCTTTTCGACCATAAACTTGGCAATGTCATCAGATGGGTCACTTTGGGTTTCCTGGGGGTTCTCAGCATCACAATCAAATACATTGCTGGTGATGTCTTTAGCCTCTGGGGCAGCCAAACGACGAAGATATTCCCTTGTAGACTTTCGCTGCTCCTCCTCTGCTTTCTGGCTTTCGATAAACTCACGCACTTTACTCTTGACATGTGGATACCTACGCTTTGTGAAGACCGAATGAAGGTCTTGATATGATCGCACTTTTTGTGTGTAGTCCTCTTCCTCACGGTTTTCAGGAGCTTTTACTGGATCACTCTGAGTTGTCTCCCGGCTATGACCGGACGACGATTGTCCAGAAGTCAACGCCGAAAGATTCCGATCGTTTGGCGTCGACGAAGATATACACGATGAGGCGTTGCATTTGCAGTCGATCTTTGTTGTGTAGAGATCGTCATCGGGAAAGCTCTCATCACTGATACTCATTCTAAGTTATTCTGTTTGTTACACGCGATGACAAAACAAATAGAAAATTATGAAAAAAATTAATTTTAATTTTATTTTAACTTTAATGGAAATTTACACGCAAAATATTAAAACGTTAAAAAAAATTACTTAGATATGTTTAAGACGATCATTGCAAAATACAAAACGGAGAAGATCGATGTGAGTCAACGGCAGAGAATGACTGAAGCTTAAAGTATCATTTCGGGAAAGGAAAAACAGTTATTCAATAATCAATACTCTAACCAAGTGTGGCTTAAAAAATGTACAAGATGATTTTAGTTTGAAGAGTCACAATCGATGATAGGGTGTATAGGTTTTTTTTGGTTAAGAACTTCATTATAATTAATTTTTTAAGTCCTAACATGATTGAAGGGTTTTGGCTAAAAGGAAAAGTTCGCCATCTTATTTTAAAAAGAAATAAATAAATATTACTCGTATTTCTTCAAGAAATGGAAATTTAATGGCTTTATTGTCGATCAATTTTTAAAAAAATTAATATTTATTAATACATTTTTCAGGCATACATATTTCTTTTGGTTGGGGCAATTCTAATTCCAATAAAGAAACTTATGTGCATAATTTTATTAAAATCGTTAAACATTAGCACCTTGTCACCAAGTAGTTGAAATATTTCATTTAAAGTTTTCAGTCTAAATGACTACAAGTTTCAAACAAAAATACTAAATATTCAAAAATTGCCGTTTTTTTTAGTGGCTACCAAAATCTTAAATCTAACTTAGAATTTGAATAAAGTATAATTACTCAATCGGACGCCAGAAAAATATGCAACATTTTTGGACGATTTATTTTTTGAGCGGTTCACTTAAAAAGTAAGTTGGCAACTTTCAACTGCAAAAACTGTCGAATTTCTATGAAAGAAAGAAAGATCTCAACATCGTTTTTCACAACCAAAAATATCAAACCAACACAAGCCTCATAACAGAAGTATGCAATTACCTGTTTTTTTTTTTAACTTGGGAAGCTTTCAACAATTTTTGTTATGATTTAAGATTTTAGAAAAATTAATATGGATTGCTAGGTCTCAGGTAATTGCTCTTAAAATCTTAGTGGTACAGACATTTGAAGATATATTACACAAATGCACCTACATCATTTACAGGGTGTTCCGATATTACTTACAATACCATGCAATTGGTTTTTAAGTATAAATTTTCAAATAAAATAGTTCCAGTTTTTAAACAAAATATTTTCAAAGTCAAATTTTGAAAACAAACATTTATTAGAATTTTTCTATTGCACGATTTTGTAAGTGTTGTCGTTGTTTTTTTTTTATAAAATTCTATTCATATTCAGTCAAAATATCTTAGAAAATTGACGTCCCCTTTAAATGAGGGAAAACAGACCCTACAAGAATTATTTACTAAAATATTGACATTTAATATAGGAACACCCTGTAGGTAGATGTAGGTAGATGTAGGTATGTATGCATATGTAATATATCTTCAAACGTCTGTACCACTAAGATTTTAAGAGCAAGTACGTGAGACCTAGCTATCCATTTTATTTTTTTCAGAAAAGCAACCTTCTAAAATCTTAAATCACAAAACAATTTGTGGCTATCTTCCCAAGTTAAAAACAGGTTATTTCATACTTCTGTTATGAGGCTTTGGGTACGAGAATATCTTGATGTATATATTTTGAGTATATAATATGTACATATGGCCATAAATAAAATAAAGGTGGTTATCTGGGTAATATTTTTACTAAATATTTTAGTTTTACAAATTAGCTTTGAAACCAAATTGTATGTAATTTAAGTGAGCTCAACTTAAACAGAAGAATTTTTCTTTTAAAATTTTCTTCATATTCTATTACAAATTCTATGTATTCATACTTGCATACATACATATCTGCTTTAAAAATGTCTTATTTTCAATTACAAATTCTGCTACCGTTAAACATACATATTTCCGAAATTCACCGCAGTTCCAACTATACATAATACGTACATAATATGCCTGTTTGGTAACTTGAAATTTCCACCAAGTTTCGCAAACTTGGGTTTTTTTTTGTATTTGGTTTGACAGAAAATTGTGAAAAATTGCGAAAAATTATGAAAAATTTCACGTTACCAAACAGACCTAATAGTTCATATTTTGAAACTACCTCTGCTCTATATTTCATCTGCCAAAAACCTCATACAGACAACTCACCACAGTTTGACATATGGGTGCAAATAATCAATATTTCGATGCATGCGCTGCACACCGCAGTGAAAATTTCAGCGTACCACTGAAAACACACATCTCGAAATGGTTCGCGGAAAATGGCAAATTCTGCTTAATTTGCTCGAATAAATTTTTCCTATTTATAAAAAAAACAAAAAAAAAATCCAACCAGAGAGTTTCGGCCTTCAGTGTTAATCTGTTAGTTTCTTCAATTTCAATTCGAAAAATGTCTGGATTTTTCGAAAAACCGTGACATATTTTGGAGTCTTTTGCGAAACAGAATTCCCCCATTTGGGCAAAGTGAAAAGTGGAGAAAAAGTGAAATATAGTATAAGATTACAAAAATAAAAAACAAATTAATATCTCGGAAGCAAGGAGTTTTCGAGACAAAACTATGCCAACTCGAGTTGTACAGTAAGTGCGTGTGTGAATATTACATCACAGCTGGTGTTTTCAAGGAGATAATCGTTCTGACGCCTCGAATTACGGTCCGCCAACGCGAAGTCAAACGAAAGTCCCCATTGCTGCGGGTGTGTTCGATTAACAATTAGCATTTGTTTACGGATAATTTCTCGCAATGGAAAGTGCCCAGGCGACAACCTATGAACCTCTCGAAGGACGACGAGTCAATCACCACGAACCAATGGATAGTCCAGAAATCGATGTTGGTCCACCAAAGGACCGGAAGCATGTAGTCTACTTGGCGCTACTGGCCGCAGGAATTGGATTCGTTTTGCCCTACAATAGGTTGGTATAATGGTCAATTCAGGGGATGCAGGGGATGTTGAGCTGCGGGGTGTGTCTAAAAGAAATTTTTATTTTTTTCCATTGCCAAATCGATTTATTCGTAAGGATTTCGTGAATCGTGATCAGATCACAACATACGTTATATTTGAAGGTGATGTGGATTTTAAAATAGACCTTAATCCACGACTGTGATGGATGTTGGGCTCAACCTATTTAAAAAAAATGCCTTTGGCTCAATTTACACGCAGGGTTTATTTTCCTGCACAGAAAAGCAATGAAATGAGTTTCAAACTTTAAGTAGAAGTATAGAGGAAGAAGGTAAATTCTTACGAACTACATACTTCTGCGATGCAAAAATTCCTTCAGCGATGAATATGTAATTAGGGTATACCTCAAGTATATTTGGACTCTTTCCATGCTGCCGATGGTTGTTTTTCGTGTGTACCGCATTGTTGACGTAATATTCTAGAACGGAAGAGGCAACCTTCATCCTCATCAGCACATTCAATATAGTCAGTTAGGTATACGCGATAGAAATGATATGGCAGAGGTCGAGGCAAATTTACATTATGCCAGCTCATTTGTTTTGATACGAAGTTGTGTGCGAATGTGAATAAGAGGCTTTTTCAGTATAAATGTTTCAATGGATGATAAGGTTTATTTTTAATTCAGTGCTGGATTAAATCATTTAGGGCCAGTCTTTCTGTCCCGATGGCTGAAATCAGAGTAAGAAAATCCTTATTCAAATAAATTAAACCAGATTAGAATCATGAAGCAGTTTCTGAGTGGACGATGTACTTAAGGACAAACAATTATAGAAATAGAACTGCGTCACTATGGAAGTCGCCCTTTTCTTTGGTGAAATCGAACAGTCTAAAAATAAGTGCACTATTTTCATATTGCTTTTGCCTTGAATGCGATATTGTTTTTGACACGCGGAATTTAACATCAGTCAAAATTCAAAAACATGTGTTCAGTTAATCCAGTGTTAACTAACCAAATTTATTGAGTTACCTCGGTGTTGCGGCCTTAAATTGCTTTTATTTAACTTTTATATAAATGCGGAACTGGTAATCTGTTTATGTCGCTACAAACATACATAATGTACATGTACACTTAGATGAAATTTGAAATAGTCTCAGAGAATATGTTTGTGTTTGTGGTTTGAGAGAAACTGTTCGAGCAAATTGATAAAATAATAAAGTCAATACTCATATTGTAAATGATAGCGGTTGCATTCGATGATTATTATTCTACTTACAAATATATTTTAATTTTACAGCTCGTGGAAATAATAAATAAAAAAAAGTTTAACTTATTAATTTTTAATTTTTTTTTTTTGTAAAATTTTCTAATGAAATTATATCCAGAGAAAATATTTGAATTATAATTTAGTATTGTGTTCTATTTTCGGACCTTATGGAAAAGTTAACTTATCTGCAGCATCATCAGTCAACAAATACCTACGATTCAATTAGACAAAATCAAAAAAATTATCACAATATTAATTTGGTCCACATTAATGAGTATTTTCCACCATCTCCAACATCTCATTATAACAACACTGATGACGAGAAAAAAACAAAAAAATTTGGCTTAGTGTAAAAATTCTAGTTCGTTCCACAGTAGGTACACATATTAAAGCGTTTTAATTTTTGTTCAGTTCTGTGCATTTGTGAAAATTGTGGATACCGGTGCCACTTTAAATGTCAAAATGATAAGATTTTTAGGAGCACTCGACCAGCCATTTTCAATTTCTGAAACTATCAATTTTGACAAACTGCGCAATATATTACCATAGTTCTGTGAACTAAATCCAGTCGGATATTCCTGTGGCGAATAAAGTTTTTCCAATTAAAAATAAAAACACACTAACGTCCACCTATTCAGTGCGAGATTAAAGTTAAACTCGATTTAATTTGGTGAGTTAACTCAGGATTAACTAAACAGATGCTTTAATTTGATGTTTTATCCACCAGGATTTTTTAGTCGTTCCGCATGCATTCTTCACAGAAAAATTGCTTCCTCAGTTAACTGTGGGTTAATTTACTTCAAGAGTTAACTAACTCTGGTTTAACTCATCGGTGAAAAAGTGGGCCTCAGTAATAGAAATTTGATTTGAATTGTTCGCAATTAAATACTTACGTCTAATGTGAAACGCAAACACAACATTTTTAGGAACCCTATAAAGTAGTTAGTTGCACTTAATTTTACTTTTTGCTCGACATTTTTATGATTTCAGGATATACCCTTGATTTTTTGGAGGATTTACCATACTTTTTTTCCAGAGCAACACCACTGATAAAAAATGTTTGAGTGCCGCGACTCACGGTGAATATGCGTAAAAATCAATGTTTGTCAGAGTGCCGGATAATTGTTATTAAACGTACCGAATATATCCGAACGTGTGGGTCACACGTAACGTGACATGTTACGTATTACACAGAACACGCTTCACGTAAGGCCCACGTTTTAAGTTTACATTACAGCGGGCATTTTACACAAATCAAAAAACACTTTGTGGAAAAGACTATTCAATTTCAGAACTCCGGCGCGAAATTAGTCTACGTAATAACCATAATGTCAAGTTGTAGGTACTACGTTAGCAATTCGAACAACAAAAATAAATTCATCGTAATGAAGCATACCTATAAAGTGAGAATTTATGCCCTTTAACTTTAACAGGCAGGATTTTATTCGATCGAATTATTTTTAATGTCATGAACAAGGAAACTCACCGGCTACACAGATGTAATTTTCCTCACGTGCAATTAACCCTTTTTCTTAGTCTGGGAGACAACAACCTCTCAAACACCACATAATATTCTTCATTTTCTTAATATCAACACTGTTTGAATTCTAATTGTATAACAAAGTATAAAGGCAATGTTCTTGATTCATAAAAAAAAAATTGTAGACGCCGAACAAATTAGTCTTGCTATTAAGTTCTTCAAGATGTGTCCCTAATAATTCACCATTCTTAACCGATTTACTTCAAAATTGCTGAAAAATGAAAACCACTTCAACGATTTCATTTAAATGACGATTTTTTCATAAAAAATTAAGTGTATAGCATGAAATTTTTCATAGATAAATTTATGCAAGAGGTTAATAAAAGATTTAATTTTTTTCATAATCAGTAAATTGTTTTGATTCAAAATTAATTCATCAAGAGTTCAAAAACTCGTAAAAACCATCCTATACTTTGAAAACTCTCAAACTTTTTAAAACTTTCTATGATTTCTAGATTATTAACATTTCAAATCTGACTTGCAAAATTCAACTTAATAAATTAATTATCAAAAAAAAATTGTCTTAAAGAAGATTGCTATTGTAAAGGAGATATTATAAAAGTTCTTTCAGAAGGCGGCATATTAGAAAACGGCTGGTGGGAGAAGATTTTTCTGGTTACTTTTTGTCATAAAACAGACACTTCCTGTCCCAGTTCTAACCAAGTATGCCTACTCAATGGGTGAAGAGCTTTCTTTAAATGGGTTATTTACAAAAGGTCGCACTTGTGGTAACAACCATTGGCCACCAGTGACAATTTTCTTACCAAAGAAATCTGCTTGTACGGCTAAAGATTTTGCAAATATGTTATTATTTATTTTAAAACAAAGGTACATACTTGTTTCTGAATTCTAGCACAAAAATAAAAGTGTTTAAAAATATTTTATTAATTTTCTTAACAAATATTTATCACGAGTTGACGAATTTCTAAATACAATCAATCTTTCAAAGTCGCATAACCAGTGCTGAGTGCAGTGATATCAGCAAGTTGGTGAGACGTACGTGTGTGTATTTAGATTAGTTGTGCAGTTCATTTGATATAATTTTATCTTCTGTTTCTGTTATAACACTCAGAGGTCAACAGCAAACTAGCTATGGTGTAAATATTGGCACGAATATAATGAACTAATTAATTACGCCAGTAAATGTGTTCGAGCTATCTCATGGAAAGTGGGAGGCTTTTCAGTTATTTGAAGGCGATGCGCACAAAATTAAGGGCTGACACCAATACTCTCTGCCTGATACAGTGTGTTATTGCAATTTAAAGCGAACGAGGTGAAAGAAAGGTAGAGAAATGAAAAGACAACCAAACTGCTGATGACCTAGTTCTCAACTAGACAGAAACTATTTTCTTCCTTGTTGAAGAGATTAAGTCCATATATAGTACGTACATAGTTTTATAGGAATTCATTCGTGATGTATACCGAGGATAATCACGTTGGACTCGTTATCAACAACCAAATGAAAATAGAAAAAAAAATGGATGCAATTCTGAAATTTTTAACGAGATGATGTGCACATCTTTCGCTGATGATACGAGAACCGGAAGTGATCCCATTTTGAAGAATATTATAATTAAGAGAAGTGCCAGCAGAAGGTTTGTTTGCAATTTAAAGATTATAAAATTTCCAAATCCACCATCACGCGACTGTGAATTTTCAAGATGAAATGTCTGCTATAAACCAGGTTTTTAGAAGAATTTTGAGAGGATTTTCAAGTTGCAGGTATTTAGTTTTGTTAGACTAAATTTTACGCTTGAGAGTATATCCACTACAGCACTTTCAAAAACAAACACTCGTTTCAATTATAATTAAAAAATATGAACGACATGGATCGCACGATCTTGCTCTTGTGGTTAACAACAAAACTGTAATGCACACATGCCTGGCCGTGAAGATAAATATTAATGGTTTAGTAATAGGTGTGTTTTTTAGAGCATGTAAGCCCTCTTAAAAAATAATTTACCTGGTAAAATACAAAAACAATCCCGATTAGTTAATGGCGATAAACCTCTTCGCTTACGAACTAAGAGCATATAAAAGAGAATAATAAGAACGCGTATTATAACTGTTATACATATATAAAAAGGAAGTGACTCTAGTGATGCCAATTATAACAGTTTTGGTTTATAAAAGTACTGTTTATGCGGCCCCGCACGGCCAGGGCCCTCCGCCGGTGGGTATACTTCAGGCACCCAGAGTTTTTTTTTCAAGACTTTTAATGGCGAAAAACTGTTATAACTTTTATAAATTGGCATGTCTCTAGTCTCGTCCATATAATAATATTATAATCTTCCGAATTCTGAAGTAAATAAGTATTTGATATAATCTACTTGAAAATAAGTCAAGTTCCTTGCAGATTACCTAAATAAAAATCACATAATCTCGGACATACTTGATTTTAAGCACAAAATTTCGCATTTTTTCGGTATATCTAGGATTAAATATGTTTATTGCACATGATTGTGTATAATATAAATTCGTATTAATTTTTTGGATAGCTTCCTGTCCGGACTGAAAATTATTTAAAAAAAAAGAAGACCCATTCATCAGGGAAAGGGGTACACAATATACACAACAACTATGACTATCGATTTATTTGCTTTATTCTTTTTATTGTTTTGAAAAACAAAAATCAGGACACTCTAACCCATCTAAATGACACCAAAATAGAGCTCGCTATTCCAGGAGAAGTGGCAGTAGCAGTAGTATGAAGAGATAGCCATTCGCCCCAAAGTGCTTATGGAGGGAAAAAATATCTATTTTTCCTCATTCCTCGCCATATGTGGACTTCTTTTATTTTAAAGGTGCCACAGAAAGTGTGACACACACATAGAAATTTACCAGCAAAGATGATAGCTAGGGTACTGTTTCGAATAGATAAATGTGGGTATATAGACCGTAGAGTGCTTTGATTAAAGTTCAACCTTTGTAGGCATTCTATTTTTTTTTTTTTGTTATTCTTTCCGCAAAAAAGTTTATTGCTGTTCCTACACCTACATATCTTACATGAGGGTTGATGAAAGGTGAAAAGCCTTGACTTTGAAAAACATTTCGTCGAAGAATATAACTCAATCATGTGGATAAAATGAATGACATGTTGAAGTGAAGATGATTATTGTTTTTTTGGCAGAAGTCCAGAGATCCGTGAGGATTTACTTTTTATCAAAAGAAAAAGAATTATACATTTGATTTGAAATTCTTTTGAGAAAAGTGTTGAATACTTTTGGTATATAAGGTTTTGTTCACAATAAGCAAAGTGAAATTTCTTGCAATTTAGAAGTTAATTTTTGAAGAAATTGGAGGAAAAAATATTTGACAGTTGTAAAATACATAACAACCCTAATTGAATGGATTTAAATTTGTACGTTCACCAAAGCATTACTCACCCCTCCCCATTTGGACCCTTTTTTAAACAGTCTATTTTCTTAGGCATTAACTATACAGAGTACAGACAATCGGATATATGAATATTTTTGTCTGAACATTTTTTGTCTCCAGCCAAGGGGAAATAAATCGGTTTAAAAAACAAAGGGGTCGAAATGGAGGGAAAGCACTTGATTGTATGCTTTAATCTTTAAGGAACACTAGAATGCAAGGACCAGCCTGTTAAAATATTTCTTAGCCTGCTTTGACTGTACTAAAATGTTTCAGATAAATTTTTTCTGTAATTTTCAATTCAAATGATTTAAAACAACAACGGCTACACCAAAACTCAGTCTTCAGCTATTTCGCAGAGATTTTCAACTTTTTCCAAAGAATTGCATGATACTCAAAAACTTATGTTATAACTTATCTTATTTATTTCAGCTTCATCATAGCTGCTGATTATTGGCAAGCCCGCTTTCCCGGACGCTCAGTTGCTCTGGACATGTCCATGACCTACATAATCGTAGCCTTCGCCACAGTCCTGCTGAATAATGTTTTCCTATCGCTGGCACCATTCCGAATACGTGTGCTCTTTGGATATGTTATATCGTTTACCACATTGATATTTGTGGCTGTTTGTGAAGTTGCATGGCATATGTTTGCTGCTAATACCGCATACTCAGTTAACTTGGCTGCGGTTTCATTAGTGGCTATCGGTTGTACAGGTAATACACAATTAATCTCTATCTCGATGCCATAATGGTTATTATTTAACTATTCATTTTAGTACAACAATCGAGCTTTTATGGATTTGCTAGCATGTTGCCAAAGCAATATACACAAGCTGTTATGGCCGGTGAGAGTTTAGCCGGATTTCTGGTGTCTTCCAATCGGGTTGTGACCAAATTACTTATTCAAAATGATCGTGTTTCAACTGTCATTTTCTTCTTGACTTCAACAATGTACATTGCGTTTAGCTATGTCCTGCACATGATGACCATTCACTCACCTTTTGTAAGGTATCACATGAAGGCATGTGCCAAAATTGTTCTGAGGCCCGACGAAGATCGATTGGTAAGCTGGCGTGTATGTTTGCAGCCCTAACCATTTGTTTTGAAGTTTTATTCATTTCAGAATGATGCACTAGATGGGGATACAGCCACAGCTAAATATGGTGTTTTAACTTTGGAATCAAGTCCGCCATCTATGCAAGCAACTGGAAATGCACCAACAGCATTGAGTTTCAGGTAAGTCCAATGAATTTCAGTTCGCTACATGCGACATTTGGTGATATATTTATTTTTTTTTTCCATCTAGTAATCCTGTATACGAACTATCAAACCCAACTGCTGGTGAATCTGTTATTGAAGGTTTGAATAACCTCCCCGAAGTTCCAACAACTCCGCAAGAGGCTCCTAACGTTGCATATAAAGTTGAACACATCCTCACCCCAGGACAATGCAATCCTGGCAAGTTGACAGATCTCCGAAATGGCTTCGATTCAAGGTGGAGAGTTGCTCAAGCCATCTACCCTTACATGGTTTGCATAGCTTTGGCCTATTGCGTTACTCTTTCACTCTATCCTGGCATTGAATCGGAAATCGTTTCCTGCAGCTTGGGAACATGGCTGCCAGTCTTGTTGATGTTCACCTTCAATACTGCTGATGTTATAGGAAAGATCTTGGCCGCTGTGCCATACACATGGTCACGCAGACAATTGATCTTGATGTCAGGTTTGAGAATTGTCTTGGTGCCGATGCTCTTGCTCTGCTGTGCTCCACGTGCCCATCCAGTTATTTCAGGTGAAACTGCTGCTTTCATCTTTACCATTGGTCTAGGAGTGACTAATGGTCTTGCTGGAAGTCTTCCAATGATGCTTGCCCCAGCCAAAGTACCCGGAACCCTTAAAGAAGTGACAGGCAATATGATGACGCTATCATACAATGTCGGCCTGACAGCTGGTTCGCTGATTGGTTACGTGTTTGAGTCGATGCTGGGAGCCCAATTGTCCAATCCCTGCCCCACATACCCATACATGCCATCGCATATGATAATTGATAATTCCAACCTACATCATGTCACCACGCCCAACAGCAGCATTCTTATGACCACTTTGGCTCCCACAACTCCGGCCACACTCTCAACGTCAACTGCAGCTTCTACCACAATTGCAACAATCACAACAACTCTTTTCACATCATTGGGAACAACTATGTCAGCTCTCCCATCCACGATGGCAACACTGTTCACCACAATAGCTTCTGACAGTGGCCAGACAGGAGAGGAAACTATCACAAAACTCCTTCAAGCAGCTGTCACAACAACTCCAGATTCAACGACAGACCATTTGTAAATCTAAACAACAAATAGACAGTTAAATAAGAAATGTAGTGTCTCTATGTAATGAGAGTTTCTTTTTGTATTTGTTATGAAGATTTACACTTTAAGTGGAACAAAATTGTTATTTTTTGTATGAAAAAGGTAGGAAATCGACGGACTGAATAAAACAAAAAATAAATATTAAAAATCCCTAAATGACTTAAGTAACTTTTTACAAACAGCTCGCCTTGTAATGGGAAATTAGACGAGTTACATAATTTTCAAAATGAAAAAAAAAAAAACAAAAACCTTAAGTAAATGAACTTTCTCACAAAATAAATACAAAATATATTTTTAATATTGCAACAACAAACATCAACAGCAGCAGCAGCAACACCCAAAGCTATAGATATTCTACCACAGAAATTAATAAAAGTAAACTTATAACTTTCATCTTTAACTTAAATAATTTACTTAAATTACTAACATAAATCATTACGATTGTAACTTTGATTTGATGAAGATGTATTGGCAACACTGGTGGTAGTGCGAATATCGCCATAAACGGATGAGTGGAGCTTGATAACAATGTTGCAAGGAGTGTACTACAATTTGACATCTACATTTTCTAATTTCTCAAAGTCTTATAGCTAAGCTTAAATTAAAAACAAAGACAAATTATCGAAGGCTTGCGGCATTGTTAAAGGGCTATTTCGTTGTGAATAATTATTGTTTAAATAAATTTCTAGACACATATGATAAATTATAAGAAAATAAAATATTAATTGAAAATAATTTATTTATAGATAAGTAAAAAATGTATGTTAATTTACAATGTAAATACATTACTCACAACAAGAAATCAACTCATAGTGTTTAGTAACTTAATTTAGAGATAAATGTGTTATTAATTTGTTTTAGGTTATGTTTAGGTTAATTTTTACGGTACCTTATTTTATTATTTTCGTTTAGAGAAGAAAAAAAGAACCTTATATTTAGAGAAGCAAGATGATAAAACACTATATTATAATATATGAAACATATTTGTATGTGTCAAAGACACTATTTAAATAATAAAACTCGATAGAACCAAAAATGGAAAGCAAATAAGAAGTAAATTATATACATAGGTACGCCGTATACATCGATGTAAGGATGTAAGCGTAAAATCAATGTAGTTATTGTAAAATATTGATACGTTTATGAAAAATAAAAAAAATAACACAAAATAATTTTATTTAATTTTTAACTTTATGAACTTATTAACTACAAACGAAGTTCAGGACATCTTTCAATTTGAGGTTCTGTTACTTGTAGAGACTCCAGAGTATACAGAATGTAGATTCCACCCCATTCGTCAACGTAAGTATTGCATATGTACTTGTTTGCCGTATTTTACTTCTCGTGAACGTTGAGACGTAAATTTTCAAAAAATGCCCCTTGTTTTGTTGCTATTACTACAGTCAAACTCAATACGAAAAGGATTTGGTTAATTTTCATAAAAGAAATCCGGAAAAATACATAGAGGGGCTCAGAATATAAATAAAATATTACGCCTTGGTTGATTCCAAGGATTAAGCTTGTTAGGGATATGGACACTTTACCGATCTTAAGAATTTGAGTTATAAAATATTTTTTACTGCTGAACTAATTATGTTATTAACGCCCACTTGCTGAAACGAATCTTAAATATTTAAGTTGAACTTAAGAGTTTATGTGACATTTAAGCTGAGGTAAAAGTAGCATTACAAAAGGTTAAATAATATTGAGTGAGATTTTTTTTTAATCTCACGCAGGATCTGCCGAAAATATCACCTCTGTCCGTGAGAGCCTTTATCGGTTTTGAGGTGTCGAAAAATGATAGACCTCTCGCAATATTTTTTTTTGCTGCACTGGCAAAAAAACTGATCGAAATCATTGAACCCGTTAACGTAGAATAAAAAATTGTGTGAGTGCTGGGACTCACGGTTAATATGTGTTAAAATCAACGTTTCTCCAAGCGTAGTTTTGAGAATCCATATTTGGATACGTATGCGAAGTGGTCCATACGTTGTTGACTACGTGCACGGATCCAAGACGGACTAGTTTGCTTGCAGGGGATCTTGAAATTTTTGCCACCGAACGTACCCGCCAATATCCTACTATGCACATTTTCGTAACGTAACCTGCTACATAGTAAGTATGACCTCGTAACGTCGCACAGAAGAAAGTTCTACTCCCGCCATATATGTTACAAATCGAAAGCGGTTCTACGACAGGCACTGATAATATACATACAAATAATAAACAGTTTTCCACATTTTTTTTTAAATAAAATTTTTACTTTGTTACAAAGATAGATTTTTCGATTGATAGTCTGATTTTAATTCTAAAATCAATTTTGGAAGTATTCTCTTATACTTTTCAAAATTAAAACTGTCATCCTGACACCAATCGCAAATGCCAAAAGTTTTTTCACTGGTTTTGTAGATTTGACGAAAAATATTCGTTAAATCAAATTAAACTACTCTCATTCGCTAAGTAATTTTCAAAACCGTGTTATTCTTTTTCGGATAAAAGCTTTAAAAGTTATGTCTATGTTAAAACCATGCGGTTTTCGGAGTATTGAAATGAAATTGCCGTTAGATGTCACATGTAGTACATTTGAATGTATTGAAAATTTTTCAAATTTGTTTTTAAATTGAAATTAGGTAGTTAGAAAAAATTAAACCAACTTAGTAACTAGGCATGTTCAGGAAAATAAGATCTCACGTCTCAATTTTTCGGCATTTACAATGCCCGATTTTTCCAATTCCGATTTTTCTTTGTTGTTTTAATCGTGCGAGATTTCGAGGTACAGCCGACATGTTCCACACGATTCTTTCATTCTTTCTCACACGATTACAACAACAAAGAAAAATGATCATTGGAAAATCGGGTAGTGTAAATGTCGATTTTCCGAACATTATTCCTCAACTAAAATTTTCAGTTTTACTGTCAAATACTGAGGGAAAAACCATTTCGCTTGTTCACTTTTTGAAGGAGTGAAATCTCTGAGATTTCATTTTTTGAATGTGCCTTTTGTGAACTCTTTTTTATATGTTACTCTTTTTAAGAAATTATAATAGAAACAGTTTCATGTATTTACATATTTAGCATTTAAAATATGACATATAGTTAACACATCAATCCGAAAAGAAATCATATAAAAAAGATTTTACAAATAATAATCTACAGTATATTGTATAAAATACAGAATGAATTGCATTTTATGAACCTTAAATCGCTTTTTCGAATCCAATATCTACACATTATGGCAAAACTGAAAAATTATTTCTTCTTTTTTGGAGAGTTTCAAAGCTTATACAAAATCCATTCGTTTGGAATTCTTATTTAGAACAGAATAAAAGAAGTTACAAATTTAAGGGGAAGTAGGAAATAAATGAGTTTACTGTAATACAATTCTCCAAGTCTGTTAAAAGCAATTGGGGTGGTATTTTTCGAAGAACCAAATTTAAGGGACAATAAATGGGAACAAATAGTTTATTTCCCTAAAAATTCCCTAAGAAAACATTTCTAAAACGGGATTTTTTGTGTATTCAATACTCAAACCAAATTATGTATGCATGTATTCGTGTATTTATTATAATTTGTATAACGTAAATCTTAGTTCACGAGAAAATATTGAATCGATTATACTAGAAACAATTTAAATGGTTTTTCAAAATTTGTGAAATGGTACATATTTTTATTGGTTTTTCTTTTAGACTTGAGTTCTTCAAAATTTAATTATCTAACTATAAAGACCACAGCATGAAAGCTTTCTCCTTTGATTGATACTCGTATTTTTCCACTTAAACCTAGTACTCACCTCCCCTGACATGAAAAATAAAAACGTTTCTAAATTCACGTGATAAAATTTTATTATAAAAAACATAATTATTTATTCCCGTTAATTGTACTCAGTTTGTAATTTTTAATACTCACTTTGAATGAAAAAATAAAATTATTGATTAATGAATAATTATTTTGACAGACCCCTGAAAAAATCTCAATGAAGATTGTTTGGATCCCGCGGTTTGTAAAGGGTTTTCCAATAAGAGGTGTTATTTTGAATAGCCCGCTATTTCGGTAGCTGTCACTTTTGAAGCTGTCATTTTTTGACATTTGACAAGTAGAAACTACGCCATTAATATCAATGGAACGATACACGCTTCAACAACGCAACGAAATTATTAAAATTCACTATAAAAATGGTGAAAATTTGGCAGAGACGGTTCGTAAAAATAAAACATTTTTGGGTCGTCGTGAAGCACCTTGTCGGACCGCAATACAGAAATTGTTGGACAAATTCGAGCATCTGGGGCTCGGAAAACGCAAGAGTTATTGTTGAAAAGTCTCTCCATCCTCAACGCGTGACTGTTTGGTGCGGTTTATGGTCCAGCGGGGTCATTGGACCTTACTTTTTCGAAAATGAGGCTGGAGCAACAGTTACGGTCAATGGATTGCGCTATCGAGAGATGATTAATGATTTTTTATGGCCGGAATTGGATGGTATTGATCTGGACAACGTTTACTTTCAACAAGACGGCGCTACGTGCCACGCAAGCAATGAAACCATCGATCTTTTACGGGAAAAGTTTCCGGACCGTGTTATCTCTCGAAGAGGTGATCACAATTGGCCACCGAGATCTTGTGATTTAACTCCTTGCGACTTCTTCCTTTGGAGCCACGTGAAAGATAAGGTCTACGCCAACAGCCCAGCGTCGATTCAAGACCTCAAAGATGGAACTCGTGAGGCTATCGAGGACATAGGGCAACCACTTTGCGATTTGGTTATGGAAAATTTCATGAAAATGATATGGTCCTGTAAGCGTGGTCGTGGCGGCCATTTGGCTGATGTTGTGTTCCATTATTAACGGCATACCTTCCTCTTTATAATGAAATAAACATCCGATCATTTATCTCAAAAAATGCCATTTTTCTTTGAATATCAAAATAACACCTCTTATTGGAAAACCCTTTAGTTTTTAGTCTGTTGGTAGCAATAAATTCGCAAAATGAGACGATGGTTTCATCCCAGAATAATTTTCAAGTTAAATCTTTTTTATTTTTCAGAACTTTTTTTAAATTAATTGACAAATGCTACACTCCTAGTGATTGTAAGTTACGAAATGAAAATTGTGGTGTGAAATTGATTACGAACCGGTTCATATTCCGCTTTCACATATGGGTGCTCACTTCTTGTTGGTAATTTCATCGTTGTGAACTAACCGTTAATTTTATATGGAAATTTCATTTCCAGTCGAACTGAGTACTAGGCTTTTATGTAGTACTGATTACTACACTCTGTTCAATTTGAATGTGCAGTACAGGGAAGATAGGATATTTGCCTTTCACCCATACTATTATTGATTTCAATAAGCTATCTCCGTTTTAAAGCTCTCACATGGTTGCCGTAGTGAGCATCTAAAATTGCCGCAAATCTCACAAAAATATTGCTATCAAAAGCTCTGAAAAAGCTTTAATCCTGGAAGTTACGTTGCAAAAACCAAAGAATATTCCATATGAATTTCCATCAACTAGGCAATGGTAACTCTGATTCAACACAATGTCTATAAGGGTTGGTTGCAAATTGGAAATCAGTCTCTTTGTCCTTTCACCCAGGGAGCAGATAGGTCAAGGTGGCATGTACATGAGCTCAAAGAAGATTACACAAACAATTTAAATGTAAGGCAGTGATTTTGTTTTTATTTCAGTGGCAATTTCTTAAGTTAAGGTGCCGTGAAAGCAGCAGCAGGCACCAGTGTATTTGAAAAAGCTCTGCCATAAGGCCTGTACTGCACATTTAAATTGAACAAAGTATATATAGGCTTGATTCCCAAAATAAGCATTCAAATTTTCTTACTCTATCGAATGCATTTTTTGCTGTCCTCACAACGCATTTATCTGGCATCATTATCGCATGTATCACTGATCATCATTTTCCATGATATATCGTTGCTATCCACTGGAATATCCCAAGTAAATAACAAATACGGTCCTTAGAGACTTCCTTGTGGTAATCTTACTCCTACCATAGTTTTAAGAGTCATTTGGTAAATTCTCAAATGCCAAGCCTTGTCAAAGGCTTGAGCAACAACTAAAAATAGACCCAAACATACTTGTTTTTTTTTTTTGTAAAATAGAACTTTTTAAAGTAAATAATTTAGTATCAATTTACATAATTTTGATATCCAAAATGATATATGTAAGATCTTTAAAAACAGTGAATTATAACCATATTAAACATACATATGTGCTTACTTCTCAAACAACTTCAGATTTGTATAGCTTGTTTTTTTTGACCTGATAAATTTGACTCAAAATTAAAAAAGTCATTTTAATTTGAAAAAAAAGATGTAACAGCGTTGAATTACATGTTAAGGCATTGCACGTTGGGCGCCATTTAATGAACTCCATTAACTAGATAACTGGTCGTTGCGAGTACCAGGTTCCCGCGTAAAGATATCTACAAAGCCACCTGGGTATCACCTGATGGAGTCACTCGTAACCAAATTGACCACGTGTTGATAGACCGTCGCCACTACTCGAACTTGATGACGGTACGAACGTACCGAGGTGCCAATATCGACTCGGATCACTATCTTGTTGGTATGGTTTTCCGAGGGCGGATTGCCTTGCGAAGACGTATTGCATCCGCCGATCAGGTTCGAATCAACACGGCTGCTCTGCGCAATGAAAACACCAGTAACACCTTTGGTAATGCGTTAGGACTCGCCCTAGAACTGGGTAGAGTATGTCCTGGAGCCAGTTTGCTGGGCGTAGATGAGAAGTGGACACGCCTTAAGAATACTGTCATTAGTACTGCCAACTCCATCTTAGGCAGCAGTCGTAGAAATCGGAACGACTGGTTTGATGATGAATGCAAGCTAGCGACTGAACGTAAGAATGTTGCGTACCGAGCAATGCAACAATCTCATAGAACGCGGGCACGCGAAGACGAATATAAAGAGCTCAGAAGAATTGAAAAACGGCTTCACAGACAGAAAAAATCAGCCTGGGAGAAGAACATAATCTGTGAAATAGAGAAAAGCCGAGAGCGAGGTCCGCACCAGGCGCGGAAGTTCTACCAATCCGTCCGAAACATGACGCAGTACACACCACGCTGCACATACTGCAAGGACGGAGAGGGAAATCTGATCACCGATCCTCAAAGCATACTGGAGCGATGGGAAGTGTACTTCAATGAATTGCTAAATGGTCAGCTCACTGCAGAAGTGGAGGCTCCACTACTTCAAGAAGAGTACCCTATGTTGCCGCCACCAAGCATAGAAGAGGTTGAGAAGGCTATAGGCCGGCTAAAGAAAAACAAAGCCCCGGGAGCCGATGGTATACCAGCCGAACTATTTCAACACGGTGGGCCAGCTTTACGTCAAGCAATTCATGAGATTATAGTGGACGTGTGGGAGCATGAAGAAATTCCAGAAGACTGGCGAAAAGGTATCATTTGCCCCATACATAAGAAGGGAGATGTCACAACGTGCAGCAATTATAGAGGTATCACGTTGTTGAGTACCGCCTATAAGATACTCTCCTCTATCCTACAAGACCGGATAACCCCATACGCTAAAACCATCATCGGACAATATCAGTGCGGTTTCATTCCAGGCAAATCAACAACTGATCAGATCTTTACCCTTAGGCAGGCGATGGAAAAATGTCTAGAATTTAACATCCCAACATACCACCTGTTTATAGACTTTAAGGCCGCCTACGATAGCATAGCCAGGGTAGAACTTTACAAAGCCATGAGAGAATTCGGCATCCCAAATAAATTGACACGACTATGTAGGTTGACCATGACCAACGTAACAAGCCAAGTAAAAATAGCCGGATTGCTATCCAAACCAATCAACATCTTTAATGGACTCCGACAAGGGGATGGTTTGGCCTGCCTCCTCTTCAACCTGGCGTTGGAGAAAGCAATCCGTGACTCTGGCACGGCAACAAGAGGGACCATCGTCAACAGGTCCAGCCAGATACTGGCTTACGCAGACGACATCGACATCATCGGAAGAACTGAGCAAGCTGTACATGATTCCTTCATCCAGATCGAGCAGGCGGCACAAAATCTGGGGCTGCACATTAGTGAAGGTAAAACAAAGTACATGGTGGCGTCGAATGCGAGAGGAACAGTTGGTCAAACAATCAAGGTAGCGGAGCACGAATTTGAAGTGGTGCAATCCTTTAAATACCTTGGGTCAATAGTAGCAGCCGATAACAATATAGAAGAAGAAATACGCGGGCGGCTTCTCAAATCCAACAGAGCCTACTATAGTCTGTCAAAGCTCTTCAAATCCAGAAATCTCACCATAACTTCAAAACTGCTGCTGTACAGGACCATGGTCCTGCCAGTACTCACATATGGATCCGAGACTTGGGTGCTTAGCAAAAGGCACTCCGACCTCTTAGCCGCGTTCGAGAGAAAAGTCTTAAGGAGAATTGTTGGCCCCATATGTGAGGAAGGACGATTCCGGAGACGGTACAATCATGAATTGTACGCAATCTACCTTGAAGCAGATATCGTGACAAAAATTAAGCTCGGTAGACTCCGGTGGGCAGGGCACCTAGCTCGCATGAGCGAAGAGGAACCTGCTCGGAAAGTTCTTTGTGGTACATTCTATGGTAGACGACAGCGTGGTAGACCATGCTTGCGCTGGAGAGATGGCGTAGACCAGGACGCCCGGAGCCTTGGGGTGCGCAACTGGATGGCGGCGGCTCGAGACCGGGATGGGTGGAGAGACTTGTTGAAGGAGGCCAGGACCGGACCCCGGTTGTCGAGCCGACGATGATGATGATGATGATTAACTAGATATAAATTCACCAGCTGGTAACAATTTTAGGTGATATTATTTTGAAGTTATGTAAATATGTATCTTAACATAAACATTTGTTACATAGAAACTCCCATCACCTTTTCAAATATTTACTCTCTCATCAGGGTAATTTAAAAAATATCGTTATCAGTTGAAAATTCTAACTCATTGAAATCTACCTACACGTGGTTTTCTCTTTTAAACGAAAATATTGTACAAGCATCCTTTCCCTTATATCCGGCTTAATTAGATAGAATTCTTATCAAACATAGTCAAACAGCATACACTCCGAAATATTATTCTCTCCATATCGAACATCGAACAAATTCAGCATCAAACTAAAAGAGTCAAAAATATTCTCGTCTATGCGCAGGTTTCTCTCTAAAACGTCTTTGTCGGTGAGAAACCTTTGAAGAGAACTTTTATCCAAAATGAACTGAACCTGGAATTTTCCAAATCAGTCCCTCAAACCTCAATATTATCCGTTATATCTTTTGCGACCTATCCCACGGAAATAGATTTAGCTTAACGTCTTACCAGGTCACTTGGGCACTGGGATCCTTATGAATGTAGTCTATACTTTCTATTTCGTCCTTGTTGGCAGTTATGTTTTTTCCTTTATTTTTTTTTTTTTGTTCGTCACATTTTCGTTACATTAAGCGTCACACTACAGTTGTTAGGTTCCTGGGGAATTCCAAGCCAATTGGAATTATCCATTTTATTCAAGTGAACACAATCCACTTCTGTTGGTGATGGCTGTAGTTAGTGTCACACAAGGACACATAAGATATCTGTAGTCCGTACACAGAATAGAAAATGCAATTTCACCCCAATGAGATTTAAAACAACAAAAGACAAAAATCCTGCACAAAAAATTTAAATTCTAAAGGAACATATATTTTTACTTGTAGAAAAAAACTAGAAGAGGGATGTTTTTAAACTTGCTGAAACACAAATACACACATACAACATACATATATCTACGAATGTGAATTTATTATAAGTTTTTATTTTTTATATTTTTAGTCGTTTTATTTATTTAATTTTTTTGTTGGTGTAAAATTTATACATTTTTTTAATTAATTCCCTGTTCCAATGAAGGTTTTGTTATATACATACATAGTTTGCGCAATCCTTTGCAACGCAACGCAACGCCAACGATATTTTAGTGGGGTTGTTGGGTTCCATTTATTATTTTGTTTTGATTATGTTTGTGAGTGAGCAAAAAAAAAAATACGAAAGAGCAGGGTTTTAATTATTTCGTGTACCGTTAATATAATTTTAAAGGAGAGTCGTTGTTTTCGTTGTTGTTGTTGTTGTTGGTAGGGAGGACGATGATATATAAATTATATTTTTATATGTAGGAGGGTGTAAACGCTGCGAGTCCTGTCGCTTTCATACAACAAAAAATTAAATTTTAATTTCAATTTGTGTTGAGAGTGAGTGATTAAGCTTCGTCGTGACACATTCATCGTGGCTAAGTGGGGGCAAAAACAAAACAGAATAAAACTATATAAACCTGAATTTAAATACTGGTAAAATTAATTATGTCGTTAAGTTTTATTTCGTTTTATAATATTTTTATTAAAACAAAAAAAAAAAATAATAGCACAGCTTATTTCGTAGAGTATTGTGATTTGTGAAGGTTTTTTTTTATGAAAATTGTCGGGCATGTTTGATTTCAAGCGGAAATGGTTTCAGTGCTCGTTTAAGACTGAATTACTTGTTTACGAGGAGCTCATTTCCTTTTTAATTGGTTTACAAAATAAAAGCATGTAATAATGCGTTCTTACAGTGTGAAGAGGACATCTATAAGCCGCAGAAACAATTAAAACGTGAAATAAATGTCTGGATTCAATGTGTAATATTTTATAAAGGGTGACTCAACAACGAACCTTGATGTTGACCTTTGGAGTGGTCTATATTGATTGTAGTAATCTTTAAATAAATTCAGTTTATTTTGTTTTTTTCTTAATACTTTTCCCATCATGCAATTACTTGGAACGAAAATTATTCATTTAGTACAAAAAAATATTTGAAAATATGCACAACAAGATCGCACGAATTTGATCTTGTGATTATAACAACTAGGTATAATGAAGCTTCACAATAAAGTTGCATGTAATAATGTAGTTAGTGATATCTTTAGCAAGAAAATGTTAAAAAAGGCAAAAGTAAAACAAACATGGAGTTTCTGGTTTTGTTTACATTTTTTTTTTTCAAATTTTATAAATGCTGTATAGATCGAGCAATTTTCACAAAAAACTTCAAGACCCTATTTCGATTATGCGATTTTTTAAAACAAAAATCTGAAACGTTTGTTTATAACAAGTAGGTAGGCACTTATAAATATGAAGTTTAATAAAAATCATTACAAAATAGCTTTTAACGGTCTTTAGTCCATAAAAATTGGCGTTTCGTCCCGGCGATCTCACTTGGACTCATCAGTTGACTAGTGAGGGCCTTGTCAATACGCAATTTTTATTAAGCTCAGTTCAACTTACATAGTTCACATTGGATTTTTGTCAAAAAGTTCATGTAAGTTGAACTGAACTTAATAAAAATTGCGTATTGACAAGGCCCTCACTAGTCAACTGATGAGTCCAAGTGAGATCGCCGGGACGAAACGCCAATTTTTATGGACTAAAGGCCGTTAAAAGCTATTTTGAATCAATAATTCAACAGGTCCAATTAAATAGTGCTAAGTCTTCTACTTGGCTGATATATTTCAGTAGTATATAGAATTTGTATTATAAACCCTTCACAGGGTTTGTGAAAATTAAAAAAAAAATCGAAATCGTTGTATGGAAGCTGCCAGTTCTAATGACCTAAAACATAAATTCGCTATACCAAATTTGATTCAACTTTGGCCACACGTTTAGGCTCTAGGTCAAACTATACAGTGGACGCTCGGAAGCACAGTTCGAAGGACGGTATGACCCACTCGATCATCGTTTTTTCATTGGTTTCACTCAGAGATACACTATAATTTTGAAATCCATTGGAGCAGTGCTAATTTATTATACTCAATTTTGAAGTTTTCTCCTTGTATTCGGGAATCGTCAATAAAATGTAATAGTGGAAATACTCATCATTTCTTTATTAAATTTTATTAAAAACTTTGTTATTTTTGAACACAAAATTAATTAAAATTGAAAGTAAGAAAAAAAACATGGAAAAACCTTCTGTGTGTATGTATTAGTGCTTCTTGAGTGGTTTCTGACTTGAAATCGAGAAGCAAAATCCTCTTCTATAAAATTTTCATAAGCCTCTTTTTTGCTTCCGTACGTTTCTGTGAACTTTTCATTTAAAATACAAAATATTTATTTTTGGAATTGTCTGGTTTTGCACTGTTTTATTTATCTTATAAGCGAAAGCATCGTTCCAGACTTAAACCTTGAAAGCTTCGTTACTGTTATCAATGTGTGCCTGTATTCAAAGTTTTTTACATATGCACCAAGTAGATGACAACTCTAATTCAAATTTGGGGTTTTCTACTTAAGAGTTTCTGCATCAAAAAATATATTTCGTCAAAAAGGGTAGATATCTGCGGTTTTGACAGTGGATGCTTTAATTAGACTTTGAACTTACACTGTTCAACTGCGGGGATGAGGGAGGATATATCATCACTTAGAGTACCTATGTTATTAATTGTGTTCACCCAAGCAATTTTTTTCTTTTAACCTTTAATTGAAATTATTTGTGTTTACGGTATTAACATTAATTTGCTCCAGTAGGCATTTCAACATCACTTTCAACGAATTCCTTAATGAGCATGCAATATATTTTTGACCAAATTTAACGTTTCATATCTCGAAAAATCACATTTCTAGGCCCGACACAAACAAACAGATATTTTAAATAAGACATATTTTTAACCTATTTTTCTGTTTGTGTTTTCAATTAGGTTGGATAAAAGTGACTAATATTTCCAGTTCTTGAATCTCATAAACACACCGCAAGGAATTCTTGTAGCATATCTTAATTTAACAAATTGTTATGAGAACAACCCCAAGTATAGATTTTATAATTAAGTGTTCACCATAAAAAATATATGCTTAAATTTTTGTGCTTGAACAAAATTCTTACTTTTTCTACGAAAAATATAGATATTTGTTGGAAGATGAAATCAAATATTTACATTTGAGGCTTTATTTTTCCATAAGAAATCACACGAAAACAGGGCCGTAGCCAGGATTTTGTTTCGAGGGGGAACTGGCTTCCAAGTCTTACGAACATTTCTTTGAACAAAATATAAAAACTATGTATTACAATTTTTACATAAATTTGTGTTAAGTCCATAACGTACATTATAAAATTATTTTTGTACACACATTTTTTGTATACGAGACCATTCACCTCATCTGGATCAAAATCAAAATTCAAATGAACAGATATGAAAGCAAGTGCGTTTAGTCTTGAATTGCTCATATCGCTTCGGGACACTGTTTTAATAGTTTGTATCCTTGAAAAGATTCTTTCATCACGCTTTTGTCACTGGAAGTGTGCCCGAAACCGTGAGCAATACTACTTTGTTTTGTCACATTTTATTAAGCAATTTCAAAACTTTGGTAGAAGGATCACTCTACGATATTTTTGCTTTTTGTTTTGCTCTCTGGTGTGGTTTCTTAATGATATTTTGGAAAGTTATTTTGCAATCGATGGCTTGCACAGTGTACAACCAAGCGTTTGGATACTGTTTTCTAATCCTGCTTTGCGCTCCACTTAAGTGACCTGTCGTATTTGCGGCTCCGTCATAGCCTTGGCCAATACAATAATCGCTCATTATATCAAGATGTAGTTCTTCACATCACTGCAGTATGGTTCGGGTCAGGTTTCTAGAAGTTTGGTCATCAACGAGAACAAAACCTACAAAACTTCCCGAAGCATACAACTTTTAAGGTCTGTTCAACAAAAACCAGCAGTCGACATATGGAAAGTTGTTCAGCGCTAGAAAAATCCATTGTTTCGTCAGCGAGGACGTTGAAACTACTTGAATGTATAAACGGGCTTATTATATATTTCGGTTGTAGTAATATCAGAACATGTCTCCAGGATCTGAGCTCAAATCCCTGTGTTCTTAGAGCTGGTAATGACGTGATTCTTTAAATTGTTGTCCTCAGATTCAATTCTGAACTGCAGGAGAGCCCTTAGTTTTCCATATTTTGTGTGGGCCGAGTTAGATATATAGCTGCACTATCATCGTCACCCTCTGTTCTGCGCAAAATAAAATAGTCTAGAAAAAAATAATAGGTCTTATTACAGCTCTATTTTCAGCTACTGCTTCTGCATTGGGTAGCAGAATCTTTTTTGTTTTCCAGCAGCAACGTTTCCCATATCATTATTTCTATTCATTTGTGGTTTTTATTATTTTATTTTGCAATATTTTGGCTTCGTCTTCTTAATATAAACGAAGATAATAATTGAAGTTTTTAACTGATCCCAAATCAAATAAATTATACCTTGATAGTCTTGTTGTTTTTTGATTTAAATTGAAATATTCTTTTAGTTTTTACTAAATTTGTTTAGATACAAATCATTTCGGGAGGGGCTTCAGCCCCTCAAGCAGTACCCCCCCCCCCCCCTGGCTACGTGCCTACAAGCAAACCAAACTATCTCTTATTTGTTACCATTCAGGTAGAATCCTTGTCAACACATAAACGTATTTGATAAATGTATACTAATAAATTTGTGATCGAAATATACCTACAATGCAGTCAACCGCAATATGGTTATAATATTCGGCAAGACCTCATAAAACAAAATATCAACATTCTACAATATTATACCTACATTCTTGCAAAAATATTTATGTTTCAGGATAAATGTTTTTCTCTCTTTAACTCTCTTGCAGGAATCACAGGACAAGTGGGAACGGAAAGTAGAGGGAGACAAATCAGAGTTATGACAATTTTCATTAGCTCCATTTCAGGTAATTGATTGAAATTTTCAATTTACCCAAAAACCAAGTGTTTTTTAGGTTGGTAGGTATATTCTATATGTATCTACATACATGCATGCACAAAAGAAAAACAAACAAATATCATTTATTCCAGACTTGAAGATTGCAATCATTTCTCAACTAGAAACCCGAAGACAGTGTCTTTGTTCGTTCTTTAGAGCTTATACACAAGAACCTGGAACATAAAGAATGAATGCTCTTGGCCAAGGAGTAGTTCAGCATCAAGCATCAAGGAATAAGAGCATACTCCGTCATCATGTCAACTATCTCCTAATGGACTACAAATACTGTCACCGAGAGTAGATATATACATGCGTATGTATTTATAGTCTTCTGGCTGCTTGATACTGCTGGTTTGCCTTCTGCCTCCCGAAAGCACAAAAATGTCCTCATTTGTATTTATTTCTATTTCCATCTACGGCTACGAAAATGTTTCTGTTTCAAGTTCCAACCCCCTCAAAATATGAAAGCCTATACAAACATATAAGCAACACATAAAGTCAGCCACACACAAATCATTTTCTAACCGAAAAGATAAATCTTTCTGGCTCTCTGTTCTTTGGGCATCTAGGGCCTGGGCCTGGGTGATTGTGAATTGTGAAACTGCCAGCTCATTTGAGTATACCTACCTAGTAGTAGAAGGAGGATGTACACTTGTATTTGTTCTTGTATACAACAGCAAGGACAACATACAAGGCTTTAAGATTCGTCGCCTTTAATTTTCTAGCAGGCCCTAAGGGCTTTCGGTTTCGTGCTGAAAACGCGGACGGAGACCTTGGCTCATCACAGCTCTAAATATGCACGTTGATTGAAATAGCCCCGCAGCAGTTCATTGGCTTGGGCTTATAATAAGAAAAAATAACAAACAAGCAAATGAAAAAGCCAGCAGGATCCTTAAAGTATACAAACACCACATGGATTTATAGCGAATTTTACCGTTTTAATGTCCCAGGTTCAAATTATGGAGAACACAATAAATTTGGCTTCTTATTAAGGAAACGAGCCATCCACTCAAGTGATTGCGTTTACTGAGGAGCATAGCGGCGCGGCGCGGCGGGCGGGCGAATGTTTTTTAAGAACTGCTTGGTCGGCCATATTGCTTATGATGGGTTCTTTTTTTTGCGTGTCCTGCTCACAACGAGAAAAAAAAACGCTTAATGCGAGGATAACAAAAGCTCAGCACAAAAAACACACAAAAGTTAAACATCCATTAAGCTCTTGTTATGCGATTACAATTACGAGTTCAGCAGTACAGCAGTGTCCGTGGCTTTAACGTTGTGTCTCGCATCGCGTTGGTTGGTTTCCCAGGACTCCTTAATGTTCTGTCCAGAATTGAACATGGAGAAGAGAAAGCAGTACTTGATGCCCACTTGGTGTTTCCAACTACAACTGTCCGTTGTTTAAGTTTTTTTGTTCGTAATTCTTTTTAGTTGTTGTTTTTTGTGTTTACGTGTGTGGCAGCACGATTCATCCGGAAGGAGTATGAAAACGCTTTGGTTGTTGTGAAGCTTGCTTTTGCGATCCTTCGCACGCTGGCATTGTTAATATACATTTTTAATTTTAAATTAGCGTGCCTGCTGAGGCATGCAAAATTCTACCCTTCTGAAAACCCTAAACCACACCCCCCCCCCCCCACCACTCATGTGCCTGAAAAAAAACCTCTCTTCCTGAGAGTCGACGGTTTTTCTGGCAATTTGATTCTGGGCATTAATAATAAGTTAACCCATCCACATGAACTCACACAATCCAGATACTCGCATAACTTCTTTGTTGGCCCTGCAAGAGAGATAATATCTTTTGGACTGCCATGCCAGCCCACGGGCTATGGAAAGATATTTGCATCGAAATTGGGATTAAGCTTCGAATGATTTCGCGAGAAATGGTGGTATTGGCTGAATGGTGAACATGGAATGGAATATAAATAAATTAAGGCAAAAATGCTTGGGGTCTTGAAAATGTCCTTATCAATTTTCTGATTGAACTGGGTAGGAATTCGCCTTTTAAGTCAAACTATGTGATGAATTCATTTAGTTAATTTTTAGCCTAAGGTTAGTTTGTTGGAAAGTATTATGTACCTATACATTTATACTAGAGTTATGTGGAGCATTCTTCTTCTTCTGAATCATACTATGATGAATTTACGTTTTATTTCTAAATGGAATTTACTTTGAAGGCCTGAATGCATAGAAAAACGAGATTTAACTTGTGACTTCAAAGAATGAAACAACTTGATCTAGCACAGAATAAGAAAAGGAGTTAAAACTGAAAATTACTTTAATATTTATTTTATCAATTTAAAATTATTTTTAAAAATTATAAAGTATCTTGGCTGTGTTATAATATTAAAATGTATAAAATTATTTTTTGATTTATGTCATTCGCTTCATGAAATATGAAATGAATAATCCTTCATCCTTTTGTTCACGTAAAAAGATGTTCATTTCATAATTTCTTAGGCCCAGTTTTTCAGTGGTGAATTAAAACAGACTTAGCTAACTCTGGACGTAACACAATCTACAGTTAACCAAAGAAGCATTTTTTCCGAGTAAAATGCACTTGAAACGACCTGATACACTAGGAGGATACAACGTCAAAAGAATTTGTTCAATAAATCTAGAGTTAACTCACCAAATTTGGTGAGTTAACTCGGGATTAAGTTTAATCGCGCACTGAAAAACTGGCCCTAAGAGAGCTTCCTCTCATTTCTGTGTTCTTTTTTTTATGGAAAAAAATAATAAATTTCTGATGAAAATGACAGAAGGTAAAATAATAGTGAATTTCAATGTAAAATCATTTGTTTTTTAATTAAAGGAAAGCATTTATTGAAAAAAAAAAATTCAAAATGTCCGAAAAGCTATTGAAATTAATTCTTTTTAGTCAAAGTGACGCTGGTGACAGGTGCCGAGAATGACAATTCAGACTAATGTGGTTTTGTTGCGACCAAAAAAATCGATTTTTTTTTTTAGTTTTTTGATTTGTGACAAGTTTTTCCTTTCCTTTCGACCAAAAAAATCGAATTTTTGTAGATCTGAGGTCAATTTTTCAGATCTCGATTTTTAGCAAGATTTACACAGATTTTCACACGCACTTGCACACACTTCAAAGAAAAGTGACTTTTACCTAGTGTTGTTTTAAAAAAGGCACTCATACAATCATAAAAAGGCACTCATACAATCATAAAATAAAATAAAATCACGTTTTGTGTTCGTTTTGTCAGTAAGATTTAAGATCTGACATCCAAATCTGAATTGGTTGAAACGAAAGCCACATAAATAAGAGAGTTAATAATAGGTATGTTCAGGAAAATGAGATCTCAGAGGGCTGAGCAATCTTAGTAACATGAACGGGATTCCTCAGCAAAATGTCTCAGTTTTGCTGTCAAAATCCTGTGGAAAAAAAAATTTGGATTAGCTTGCTCACTTTTTGCCGGAGAAAAATCTCTGAGATCTCATTTTCCTGAACGCGTCTTATGATCTTTGTTTGTATCTTACAGCTTTGTTTCTGAGATTCTTAAAGATATACGTAAATAATATACGTGGCTATTACCTTGTTATGTGTATATGCAGCAGTTTTTTCGCCCTAGGTTATTTATTTATTTATTATTTGCACTGCGTTCGATGTGTGTTCGGGGAGCTCTGAATGCACTCTCACGAAATCCAGTTTTTTCTCGGGGTAAGAATTCAGTCTGAATTCAGAGCTGTCGAAATTAAAATCAGCTTTTGGCAAGAAGTGCAACTGGAAAATATGAAAGATTTTGTTTATAATTTTGTTATTTATTTAATTCCTATATAAATGCATACACATTATGTATACATGTAATTATAAACGAAATGCCAAAATGTACACTAGTGGATGAAAAACGTATAAATCTTTGGAAATCTAGTGCTCACAGGAAAGTAGGTAAATTAAAATTTTATCCCACATATTTTGTTACTAAAAAAAAACTACATTAATAAATAAACGAATTTAATGTTAAAAAATAAATCAGCTGATGAAACTTGTAGCACTGAGATGTTCAATGCAAAATTAAAACCCGAGCACCCTTCAGTTTTTTGACAATTGACTGACGTTCCTCAGGTTGCACTGGGGGAGACAACATTGAATTATTATAATAATTATAATCATATGGCAATTCTGTGCTCGAAGAGCTGTTTCCATTTTCGATAGTGATTAGGTTTCATTTTTTACAAGAAACTACAACGCAAAACTGTTTCGTCATCACTAGGTTTTTTTTCGAAATAACTGTGTTACTGGCTGGAATTACCTTTTTGTTTGTATCTATCGAAACGTCAATTTTTGTATGTGATTGCGTCACTAAAACCCCGATGTCGTTTCTTGTTAGAATAATAAAAAAACAAAAACTTTTTACTTCTGACAACATTATTCGTAATACTTCTTCAAGTGTGGAAGATAAAAGTATATATTTATAATGTGACTGAGAGCGTACAAGCGGGAATTCCCCATTTAAAAGATAAACGATTCAGTTACAAATTCAAAATATTAATCACAGATTACCCACATGAAGATGAGCATCCCCTGCAGCCATTTTAATTTGCCTACAAGCTTGAACTGTCAGATTGCAGATAAAAAATGAGAATGTGTGTATAAAAACCTCACACATAGGCAGTTGGGATCTTCAGAAACCTGGGGGGTCATTCCGTAATTTTTAAAACGATAATCGTCTAAGCGATAATCGTGCACGTTATCGTCATCAATTTGCTTCACGTAACACAATCACTATCGTCTCGTCAATCGTTTATTGTGCGCGTTCAACGCATATCTGAATTTTCAGAATTCTGAATTATTGGAGCTTCTGATTGGAAAGCTGTCATAAAAAGTTAGATGTCATCTGAATTTTCAGAACTTTTTATGACAGCTGGCCAATCAGAAGCTCCAATAATTCAGAATTCTGAAAATTCAGATATACGTTGAACGCGCCCATTATAAATCGCAGTTTGAGATTGATTGACTTTTCAATCATTGTCATAAATGACAATTCTGCAATTTATTTTTGTCAGTAACGCCCAAAAAATATCAATTTTTATTTAGAAGAAGTGAAGAAAAGTGCGGGCAAAACGTGAAGTCGCCTAAACAAATCGGTTATCCACATATCCTTCAAACTACATATAATTAATTATAGGGTTTTCGATTGCAGCGGGCAGATTTTGACGGTGACATCTATTAAATCTTTTGTTTATTATTTACTGGTGCCAAACACCATGGCAAGTAACACGATTGAACGACACGTCCAATTGAAAGAATTACGGAATGACCCCCCTGGTTAAATTGTTGTTGCAATGCACAGGATGAAATTACAAAAACAACAGTGTAAACAAATGGGCTTTGGAGGGTGAAACGTACGAAACATTCTCATCTTCATGTGGGTAATCTGTGATATTAATATTTTGATTTTAATCTGCGTAGACAATATAATTATGAGCTATTTTAAGGTGTCTACAACATGAGTTACGAATTTTTCATCCAGTTCCCTCCGGGATTGGAAAAAAGCACGCCTATTGTTTCATTTAGATTTCTACTGTATTGTATTTTTTTATATGCCAGCTTTTTTGAAACACCTCCATACATAATTTGAACAAAATCGATCTGCTCATTAATGAAAAATGTAAATTATTAATAGGTTTCAGCTTGCATTCCATTGTTAAAATTAGAATATGAAAGTATGTACCTACAACTTGAAACTGATAACTGAGCTAGTCTAATTTAAAATTAAATTTTACATACAGCGTGGCGTAAAATAAGGCACCCAGTGCAAAGGTCATCGACCTATTGGATGATGTGATGATATAATTTTTGCAAATGGCGGCGAATGTCGATTCTACTTTGACATTTGTGAAGTAAATAGATACAAACAAAAATTAATGGCGAATTCCTTTCAAAAAAGAAATCGATTTTTTTCTAAACAGAATCGAATTTTTTCTGTCAATTGAAAGGAATTCGTATTTCGTAAAAGAATCGATTTTTTTTGGTGTGATTGTGTTTGTGTTACTTTATAGCTGCAATTTACCCAAAACGTCAAGAAATTATTCACAAAACTATTAAGATTGTTTGTTTTTGTTGTGAGAAAAATGTTTTACCAATAGAATTAAATTAATAACTAAAAGATATTAGCCAGCTTATACGGTGCCAATTTTAAGGTGTATTTTATTTGTTTGAACTTCTATTTGCACATATATTTTTAAAGAAAATTGTAATTGAAAAGTTTTCACTTGCACTGAAAGTTTTTAACACGTCTTTCACTCGCGAAAGCTATTTTTTTGTCAAATTTGTGTTTGATAATGAACAACGCACAATAAATTATTTTTATCGCTGTATTGACTGAATATATTGTTTAATATTTTGTTAAATTATGTAGAATTCGTTGCAACCAAAAAATAAACAACTCGTCTTCCAAAAATTCCGCGACTTTCAATTTGACGTATTAGAAATGTCAAGTCTTCATAGTGTGTGTGCAAATCAGTGTGAAATCTTGCTAAAAACGCAAGATTTGTTTTAACAGAAAAGAATCGATTTTGTTTAGAAAAAATTCGATTCTGTTTAGAAAAATTCGATTTCTTTGTTGTAAGTAATTCGCCATAAGACAAAAGCAGAACCAAAGTTTTTCATTCATAAAAAAATTCCAGCCACAGAACATGGGGTGACAACTTTTGCGCCAGGTGACATACTTGGCGCCACCCTGTAGTATATTTACATATTATTTTCACTGTGTTGATAATAATTGACCAAAATTGAAGCGAAAATCCTTAGAAATACATTAACAGATGCCTAGATAACTTTTAACCATAATATGCCTACCTAAATTAAGGCTTCTCTTCAAATGGCATCTCTAGATAGACATGAAAGCTTTAACTTTCTTTGAACTCATTCATTTTGTTTTATGTGTCAGTAAAAGTTAATCTAAGAAATAAAACCGAATGAAAATAAAATTTTACAAAATGCACATTTTAATAAAACTTAAATTGCTTGCAGCGATGTTCCTACAATAAAAATTTGCATCAACTAAGTTAAGTTATAAAATAGGCAAGAAAAGTTTAAGAGAAACTTTAATAAAGTTAGTCTATCTCTCTCTCGCCGACTCAATGCAAATTGAATTGGAAATTCAAACCCACATTATCTAACAAACCTAACGCTTAGACATGACGCATCAGATAAGCCAAAAGAAGTTGAAAGCATGCATACAACAAAAAAACCTGCAAAAAAAGAAGAAGAGGTGGGTTAAGTTTGGGAAAAAAAATTATTATTCAAAACTTTAAATGAAGCATTAGTTCTCTACTCAACGAACACATCCTTTTTCGAGAATCCAGCTGTCGAAGTCGACCTATCCGCGTTTCTATCTGTTAAAAGAAAAACTCTGTAATGAAATTAAAATTCAATTAAAATGCAAGTAATTTTCTCATTTACATTTTAACCATGAATAACGGGCGCACCAACCAACGACAACGGTAAGGATGCCGACTGCAGCAGGAAGAGGGCGGATTAAGTTTGAGCAGGATTCAACACCCTCCGCTGCCACCGCCGCGCCGTCATATCCTAGCAGCAGGAGCAACATCACTAGGTTGCAATCCTCCAGAGCCGTTGTGGAAGCGACCGCCTGTACCTGTGCAAGAGTATACGAAAAGTGCCAAGGATATGGTTAAAAATTATTTTCAATTTCATATGAGTAACGTTCAACGGTAAAGGCTGCTTTTATACACACGTTTATACTCGTAAAATTGTGAGAGTAACCTGAATAAAATTTAGCGTGGGTAGAAGTAGTGGGTGGCGAAGTTTTTTTTCGGAGGTAGGACGCGTAGGAGTGGGACTCTAGAGAATGCTAAAGGACACAAAGAGTCATCAAGATGTAGAGATGAACACACCTAGGGCACACTAATTATGCACCTACTCATACTTTTTCTCGAGTGAGAGTCATCAGTTGGGTGTGGTGTGGTATGGTATTTACATATATGGAAAATTCTCCTATCTGCTTGAATTTTATATTTGGAAGTTGCAAGTTGTAAAGTGGCAAAAGCAAGAAAAAAATAAAAATATATTTTCAATTCCAAGTGGGAAGCAGTGTCAGAATTACTTTTACCTCAAAGTCGCAACAAAAAAAAAATGAGATTCACTAGATTTATACGTAACACACACGCAAGGACGCAAGTAGCACTATAGTTTAAAACTTTGTTTCGCATAAATTATTTTAAGTGATGACACTTGAAGTGAATTTAAGTTAAATAAAAATGTCAAGCGAATATGTAAATATATAAACATATGACCTACTATTCAAGATGACGTTCCATTTAAAAAAAAAAACGAATTCAAGATTTCAATTAAATTCCTTTTAACGGGTATGGAGGGCTTAAACGTGTAAGATGTAAAGTATAAGGTTTTAAGACTTAAGAAACAGAACAATTGCTTAGAATATTTAATGTACATATGTAGGTCTGGTCACGATATGAAAAAAGACGAGAGTTTTATAAGTCGCGATATCCTTAACATCGAAAAATTTTAATATCTTCTCGGTAAAAGTCTCGTAAAACTAAATAACGTCTAGTCTCGTCGCTTATTTTTGTGTTTTTGTTGAAGAAATATCAAACTAAAGTTTGAATCTAACCAGGTATCTACCCTAGAAACAAAAATTTGTAAAAAACACCATTTTTACTAAAGAATAAAATAAAAACTTATCCCCTTATAAAGTGGCATCACTGAATTGATTTGACAATAAGAAAGAAAGAAAATAAAAACAATTATTTATAATTTCTCAGTTTACATGCAATGAAAAGCGAGGTTCCATAGTTGTCCCGAGCTGTTGCCACTTCTGGCCTCACCTGGAATAAAACTCTTTTGCCGCCAGCAGCGCAATAAATATAAAAGTTATCATCTCCGCCAGCGTGAAAAATTATGACGGCTGTGCTGTGCTACGCGCGCGCCTCTCTATCTATAACTGATTTTGTCATGCGTCTCCCTCCTTTTCGTCGTATGTATATTAAAGTTAGTTAGTTAATGTATTCCATTGCCATATCCTTGACTGGCAGTACTGGCACCATCAGCAACATGGGGGTTGCAGGGGCGTTGGTAAAAAAAAAAGAAGAAAAACCGAAAACCCCACTGCACTCGTCATCGTTGTTGTCATTCTCACAGAGCCGTTAACTGAGTCAATTTTTATATTTTGCCCAAGAGTTTTTTTTTTTTTTTTTGAGAATAAATTTCTTAACCCTGGATCCACAGCGCACCGTGCCTAGCCTACACTAACAGATGTGAATCCTTCAAGGATACACAATGAAGATGAAGGAAGTACTCAGTGTGTGCGCCTGAGAGGACGAACAAAAAAGTGTTAACAATAAGTTTTCTTTTAATTTTTTGTTGTCATCATCATAGTCATCATGTATATGGAATGGGATGGTGGTGGGTGGTGGGTGGTGTGGCAGGAGGAGGAGGAGGAATAAGAGGAAAGTAAAAACTTCGCTCATTCTATTTGGTTTATATTCTGTGTAATGACAGAAGAACAAAAAACAAAACTATAGCACGACGACAAAAAGGATGTGTATTGTATATACAAGAACACTACTTGCGGAGTTTTTAAGTAGTCATTTTGTGTCATTCGTTGTCAAGGTAAACGAAGAAAGTAGGTACATTTAGTTTTATATCAAGAGTTTTAAGTTCCATTTTGTTTCCATCCAAGTCCCCAGCCCAATCCTTCCACTTGTTCTGAAAAGTGAGAAAGTTGTTTCCTGGATGGACTTATATCATGACATTATTATTTTTGTTTGTTTTTTTTTTTTTGAAAATTTTATTTGTTTGCCTCTTTGGGCCAATTTGTCTTTCTATTCTTGTTTTGTTCCAACTATAATAATCCTTTTTAGTCCTTGTGCTACAGAGAGCAGAGGCAACAATTTTCAAAATTTTCAACGACATGGCCAAGGAAAACGTTACCTACCCAGAATTATTTTAAATATTTAATTTTCGAGGCAATGAGAATAGTCACTCTGTTAATATATATGTATATGTACGTATATATATATATTTGCTTAAATATAGGTAACAGTAAATTTGCGTTAGAATGAAAATTGGCTAAGTTAAAAACCCGGAATCTTTTTATAACTTGAAAGAAAATATTTCTCAGTTGAGAAATTAATTCTTTTACTTAACGTTCGTTAACGTAACGTAACGTAACGCTAGAAACTATATAAATGAATTTTTACTACATACGCATCTCAACAGATTTTTGACTTAAAGAGGAGCAAATGTATGTAAGGCTGTAAAAGAAATGAAAATCAGACAAAAATTTGTTGTTTTTTTGTGCTCAGAAATTGCTCTGGTTTATTTGCGTGATTCAGGCCAATTTATTTTACAAAACTCAATTTTTTAAGAATTTTACAAATAACAGAAAAAAAAATAAAAATTCTTCCAATAAAACAATTAATATCAAACCAAAAATTTAAAATGGCTTCGAATAACCTTTTAGGGTGATGTTTGGTGACTAAGTTGAGTCACCCGCAAATGGTCGGAAATGTCTTTGAAAATGTTTTTTGTTTATATTTGAAATTCCTCAATTGCAAACATGAAAAATCTCACAAGCGTGAATGTTCACGTTATCGCGATTGTACTGTATTATACGTCACTCAACACTAAAGTTTTTAACATAGTGTTACACTTATACACTTATGAAAAATTATAAGTCCACACAGTGTCTTCAACAGGAAGTTACTACCGTCCCGTCAGTTCTTATAAAGTTTAGAGATGTTCCTGTAAGACTTATCGTATTTCGAGACATTATTAAACATTTTGATGACTTATTTTAATGTTTAACCCTTTTTTAAGGATCTCAAGCTCAACAATGATCCTTTGATTACAATAATTTTAATAACATAATTTTCGTGTTGATGGTGGTGATGGTTGAAAGACAGTTGATTTCGGATTCAGATTCTTTGTGTACATCTAAGTCTTAATTTAATGGAATCGTTGATGGACGACACGGAGCAGGAAAGGATATTAACAATCGTGAGATTCATTTCATCGTTGGGAAATGAAGGTTATAAATTCTTGGACTAATGGGGGGCTGGCCACGCACTGTGAGTTAGGAAAGATAGAAAAGAGGATATGATATTGTTTTGGTTTTTGTGAATTTATAATGAATATAGAGACGATGTCAACATCCTAAATTTTTATAGGGTTTTTTGTTTTAATTGAATAATATAGCGCAGGCTTAGAGATACCAACCTATGTTTATATTTACTAAATAGTAACGGCGGCGCTGAAGAGAATGTTGATACGCAATGGCTTTTTGAATCACTGCTTGAAACATTGGCCTCGTTAACATGCCTTTGGTATAGCTATGCGGTTTTAGGTATGTTGAGTTTATGATAAAAGGGTTATAAAAAATGTTTTTATTATGGAATCTCATAAAGTTATTCCTGCAGATATCATGTTAATTAAAATCCCATTTTATAAGGTAGGTAATTTTCTTTCCTTAAACTTCAAATCCAAATAACAAAACTAATGCTTTCTTATCTGAGCAATTAAATGCGTTAACTGTCTCTATATAGACTTGAAATGGATGCTATGAATACACGAATAAAAATTAAATTTCTATGTAACCATTTTTGACAGATAACACAAAAATAAAAGAAGGGGTCTAGTCTTAGACGTTCACTCATTAAGTTTTGGTTTTGTTTAATTTCTTTTGGCTCCTAAAGCAAATTTAATAAAAATGCATTATTGGATCATACGAACTTGCTCTTATGGTTCAAGTTTCTTAAAATTTTAAAAATCCTTTAAATTGCTAAAACAGCTCCCTAAAATGTTTAAATCTAAAAATCAAGAACGCCGCCGCCTGAATTGAAGTGGTTTTCTTAAAAATTTATTTTGTGTGTATAAACAACAGTTTAAAAAAAAATTGGGAGGCCATTTTTAAAGTACTAAATATACCTAAAAACCTAATTTCAAAAAATCATGGATCTATTTCCTATTTTCATTATAGTTTCTATTTAGTTTAAAAAATGATTATTTTGTTTAACTTATTGCATACATTTAGTGAGAATGTTGAAAAAAAACGGTTATTTTAATAAGAATTTTTAGTAAAATGTTAACAAAAACGCATGCCATACCTACAGTAGTGCACACAAATTGTTTATCAAAATCGTCAGAGCCGTTTCCGAGATAAATATTTTTTTATAAAAGATGCCGTTATTTTTTAAGCTAACAAATCAATGTCCCCTACAGGTTAGGTAAGGTTGTTGGGCTGACAATTGGTGTTGTTATTGTCACATTTAGATCAATGTAGATCCATTGTGCTAATCATGAGTGTAATCACTCTATTGTCATAAAAACCTATATGTTCTTTAATCAGTCAAGCCATTTTGAGGCATTGACGAAGTTCAATATTTTAATTTCCGAAATATTTGATAGATCTTCTAGATTATCAAAGAAGTAACTACCAAGAAATTTCCTTCTTTGGTGGCAGAGTGCAGGGCAATGACAGAGAAAGTGCGATGTGTCTTCATGCACCTCTTCATCACCACATCCCCTACATATGTCATATCTGTACTAAGTTTCATTTTAAATTTATGATATTTTAGTAAATTATGTCCAGTAATTACGCTCGTAAGAGAGTGAAATGACTTCTTACTAAGTTGCATAATTTTTTCTGTTCTCTGCTTATTAAAGCAAGGCCATATTTTCCTAGTAGTATCACAGGTGTCAAGTAGATTCCACCTTTCATTGGATTTCTCTAGAATTAAGTCTGAAATTTTCTGTTTAATGTTACAGGGCGGGATGTTGACCAGCTCTGCTTGACTAGCGTCAAGCGCTGATCCCTGTCTTGCCAACTCATCGGCATTTTCGTTACCCGGTATCCCGCTGTGTCCCGGGACCCAGCAGAGTCTAATATTGTGCTGCGCGTCAAGAACCTTAAGCTCTTCGCGGCAGCAAGAAACAAGCTTCGATATAATCACAGTGGCAGAAATCGCTTTTATTCCCGCTTGGCTATCAATGTAAAAGGTGATATCAGCCCGTGGTATCGCCATCATTGATACCTGTCTAGCAGCTGTTGTCGCTGTCAGGATCTCCACTTGGAAGACACTACTATAATCTGGGAGCCTAAGTGAGTTGTTTAGCTCAAGAGGTTCTGAGAAAAAGCCTGCACCAACACCCGTGTCCATTTTGGAGCCATCAGTATAGATCGCCATTGCGGATTCATTGGTGTAGGGTTGGTTGTTCAACCATTTCTCTGCCTGGAAAGGTAGTTTTAAATGGTTTATGAAAGTCAAATTCGGGTGTTTTATAGTCTGTATAATGATACTTTCAGTCGAATATTTGTGAAGAATCTGAGCATGTCCTTTTGTGCTGTTTTTCCAGGAATTAGTCTGGCTTAGCCGTAAGGCGCTATATGCTGCGGATTCTTGTACGAAAAGTTCTATGGGTTTCAGGTTGAGTATCGCCTCCAACCCTGCAGTTGGAGTGGATTTCATGGTCCCTGTAATCCCAATGCACGCAAGTCTCCGTACTTTTGTCAGAGTTTTGAGGTTTGTGCTTTTTCAATTGCATTCAACCAGACCAAATTACCATAAGTTAGTGTTGGTCTTGTTATTGCCAAATACATAGACCTGATAATTTTTGGACCCGGTCCCCAGGATTTCCCAAATGTCCCCTCCAGGCAATCACTAAAATGAACAAAAAGAAGTCTAAATTAATAACAGAAATTTTAAAATAATTCACAGCAATCACTTGCTTTCCTTAAATTAACAATCGAATCGGTTCAAAAATTAAGTTTTTGCTTGTAATTATTAAATTTCAGAAGTAATATCACTTAAATATGATCAAGATTGACAAAAACAACAGTCTCGACGACAAGAAAATTGTCACACAAATCATTAATCGGTAATTTTTGTAATAGAAGAAGGTGAAGATGATGAATTGGATTAGGTTTAGGTACATAATGATAGCAACATTGGTTTTAATAACCTTATAGTGCTTTCCTTTAAAGGATTAAGAAAGAATTTGCCAAGCCTTATCTATTGTTTTCTAAGTTCTTCTGTCTTAATAAAACAAATTGGTATTGGAAACAAAATGAATCGTTGATCCATAGGCAAATACGTGTTTTGAATTTAAAGCGCCATCTTGTGCTAGCCAACAAAACTTAAAAAAAAACATTTTTCATTATCATTTTCTATAGAATTATATGTCAGATGGAAAATTTATTTCCTCAATATACGACTTTATTTTCAATCAAATTATTAAGGACTTATGTGTATATGTATGTCCTTACTCAAATTAAAATATTTCCCCCAACCAATTTTTTAAAGCAATCCCCAATATCCCATAGCTTTATGAAATGAAAAACAAAAAAAATATCGAGAAATAAACAAAAAAAGGATAACCTCAATTTAAAATCAATTCAACAGAGTGCTCTTAGTCTTATCCATTTATTCCATTCCCGCAAGCTAAAATATACTCGTTTACTTTGTATCTATCTGTCTATCACAACAATAAGAATGGTGCTTTCGCTTTCGCAATCACAACCACAACCACAAAAAATAACATTCAAAACCAATGCCAGGCAACCATCTTCGTTCACCCTTAACTCATCATTTCTCACTCGTCTGTAAATTAACCTACTTCATGGCTATAATTTTTTGTATCTGAAAATTACTGAAAGAATTTCCGGAAATATTTTCATATTTTCGTTTTGTTTTTTCTATTTTTCTATTTTTTTTTTTTGTTGTCTTTTGGTCGTTTTTCTATCAAAAGTGAAATCTTCCGGAAAGTTATCCGCTTTGTGATCTCCAAACAAGCAGAAAAAAGTTTTCTGTCATTTGTGTAACACCCCCCTCCTCCCGTACTTAACGTATATATCCTTATTGCTCCCTATTTCGCTTTTGTTGTTAACTATCCCTTTATACAATGCCTGATTACATCAAACACAAATTGTTTTTTTTTTTATTTATTTTAGCATTTTCCCAGCTGAGAGCTTTTGAATAAAGCCTATAAAGCCTATACTTGTATCCCTGGTTATATATATGTACGTTAATATTTACAAAGATACACACATACGGTTGCTGTCCAGAAGTTGTGTTACGTCGAAGGATAAAAAAGTTGTGTTCTGTAGTTTGCTTTTTGTTTACTGCAAAACTGACGGAGATTATTGTTGAAACAACAGTGATAACTGGAAACATAAATAAAATTCCGCCCCCTCACAGCTCACACACAACTCACACCTCCGGTGTTCTCTATCGAATGCGAGCCTATCATACAATATGGGAACTTCATAATCGCCTTCGTTGTCGGATCAGGATCAGGATCGTGAGCAGAACGGAATGGAACTGGCAGAAGGCATAATCGAGCCTTGAGGGCTTGTTAGCTATAATAGACAAGGGCAAAAGGCATAAGAACAAGGGCGATGGAATGCGAATGGAAATCGAGGTACAAAATAATAATTTTTATTGAGCGTGATTGAATGATAATAATGGAACAACGTTGGGATTGGGACTTTGCGTTCTGCACACCTAAAATCCACTTTATCTTCTGGCTGTGTAAATCCTTGAAGCAATATTTATGGAAATTGAAACCCTGTCTGTCTACCTACATACATACATACGATAGGCAAAAGCATCGTTAGGGTGATGAGAGGGGCTCAATTCGAATTCGTTCGGTCCTTGTCCTATTCCTATTCCTGGTCCTGATTCCATTTTGGATTTCCTTATTTATTCTCGTTTTCGGTATGAATTTCCTTTTTATTTCTCAGTCCTTTTGTGTTATTAGTGGAACCCTAGATTTTGATGATGAATGTATATTTTATTCCCGTTTCCTGATTCTGGGTTTGCCTTTTGTCTTCAGAACCAGGATATGCCGAGATATTCTTTTATGGAGCAAATATTTTGTTCGAGATGAATAACAACTGTGTGAGTGGAGTGAGATGGTTTAGTATTTGGAAATTTTTAGTTTATTTTGATTTCCTTTTTTCTTTTTTGAGGCTGTCAACGGAATTTTAAGTGATTTTGTTCATTTTGTTTTTGATTTTGTTTCATTTTCAAATGGATATTAAATTTTATGACCTGATAAGAGAAAAAGCGAACCATTAAGCTTTCATAAATGCAACAATTGCAACTATGCAGGATTTTTGTTCGTTATAAACAAAGATAGAAAATGGAGATAGAAATGGAGCCTCCGCGTCAGCAGTTATTGAATTGGCAGCAGCAGTTGAAAATCTCTTTTTGGAAATTCTCGCAAATTTTTTTTTGAAGTCATTTATTTATATTTTTATTTACATAGTTCATATGAAAAAAAAAAAAAAACAAAACTTAACTCCAAGCTATAAAAGGAAAAACTTATTTACAAACTTTAATCAAAATTAAGTCATACAAAATATAGAAATAACAAGTGTTTTTCATAGAAAACAATATTAATAAAAATAAATAAAGTTAGGTACATTCTGTAGTTAAGAAACTAGTGCCAAAAGTACCGAGTTAGAAAGTCAACATTAATTATTATTAGTAAATAGCAAAAAGGTAAAGTTGTGGGGTATAATTGAATAGAATATGAGTAAAAGAAAAAATATATTTTGTATTAAATTAACAATCTTAAGATGCTGTTGATCTGAATGAAATCAAAGCCAAACAACCGTTTTTTAAAATCACGCACAAAAGTGTGGATGTTTACGATGATTCGAATTTCTATAGGTAGTTTTTTAAAAAGCCAAGGTGATAGTGCTGTTAAAAAAGTTTAAGAACCTATGAGTACTGTGGTTTGGGATGGTAGCAAGTCTTCTTTCATTACTTCGCAGATTATAAACTGTTGAGCCCTGATTAAGGAGATTGCCGCTCCTAAGCAAGAAAATTTTTAAGACCTTATAAAAGTAAAGATGCTTTAAAGGAAGAATATTTGAAGCAGTAAAAAGTGAGAAACTATGCTCGAGACGTCTCTTTTTCCAGATTATTCTCAGAATATGTTTTTGAGATACTAATAAAGGATGGATGTTACAGTTAAAAGTACCACCCCAGCAAACAAGTCCATATTGAAGCTTGGATTGGACAAGACCATAATAAAAAGTTTCAAATAGCTTAGTGGAGCAGTATTTTTTTAGATGGTAGAACAAATAATTGGCTTTTAAAAGATAGTTTTTTTTAAAAGATTATAAGACAAAGATATCGGAACTCATGAACAAATTGGATATCAATACATTTGGATGAATACACAAGATCACAATTAAAAGTATTAATGCAAGAATTGGAATTACACGCATACGAACCAAAAAAAAATATGTGAGTGCCGGGACTCACGGTTAAATATGTGTAAACATCAACGTTTGTCCAAGTGCCTGATTTTTGTTACTGAACGTCATCAAAAGAAACATATTGAATAATCAACACTACATAACCTATCTGTAGGCAGTGCTTAAAAAGCTTAGTGTTGAAAGAACGGCAGCGAAATACCCAGTGGGGGAACCGCTGTAACGAAATTTACAAGCACTAAAAGGCTGGTGGTGAAGTGTCCAACTAACGGTGAAGGTTCGGTACTCGTACTTCGTAGTTCACCTTCAACTTTAAGGTGACTTCACATTACACATGGTTATTGTTTATGGTAATCAGTAATCACTCTCTGAGCATCGACAAACAACAACTGTCAGCGGAGAGCACTAAAACCGTGGTTTCAATTAAATGACACCGTACCCAAATTCCAAAGGAACTTAATGGTTTGACTGACAGGGGCCGAATTAAAATATCCAGTTAGAACTGTCAACGAACTTGCAACCCTTATGAAACTCCATCTTTCCATCGAGTAAAACTTACAAAAAGTTCAATCTTAATTTTATACTGAACGAACCTCAAATGAATGTCACTATAAGATAGCCGGCGAATTATATATCTTGAGTTTTTAGAATATTTAGTTGCAGTTGTTGTCAGTGGAAATCACTAAAATCGCAGTTTCAATCGATTGACACCATCAATCGCCTATGGAATTGGACGCTGTGATTTTTAATGAATGTTCACTTTGTTCAAGTACAAAAGTAGCCGATAACTCTGCAATTTGTTCAACCTCAGCTATTTTGTATATCCCAGCCACCTACGCCCCTCGCCTACGTCCCTAAAAATTGCAAGAAGAAATTGCGTCGTTTAAAAGCAGTATAATGTAAACGTAGAATTTAAGTTCAGATTTGTATCACTGAACGCACCCGATATCCTACCATACCATTGACCTACCATACCTACAGTCAATTGTCAATCCCTACAGCTGACTATTATTATTTTTGTTTTGATTTTGTTTTCTTTTTAATTACTAGTGTCGCGTCTGTTTTGTTCGGGGAATAATTCAAAATTAAAGAAAAAAATATAAAAATATGAGTGTTAAAATGATAAAATCGTCGGTCGCGCTAAAAACAATTTGCTTTCGTCGTTGACAAAAACAATATAAATGAGTGGTCAAGATAAAGTATAATCTAATTGTCGGTCGCGTTAAAATCAATTTGTTTTGGTCGGGACAAATCAGATTTCGTAACGTAACGTGCTACAACGTAAAGTGCACGACGTAACGTTGCACACGAACGTTCACTAAATAACATAGCGTAATTAATTATGCAAAGAAGATGGTTTCGAATAAAGAAACAAAACAAAATTTGTCACACTTAAAAATGTGAAATAACGAAATGTTTTATTAAAAACAATTGATGACACTAAAAACTGCAAAGTATACCCCAGAAAAATGTCAATTTTCTAAACAATTTTCGGTAAATGTACCATACCCATACCATACCATACTTTGAACTTGATCTGTTTTTTTTTCGTATACAATTTCAATTCTGAGCTTGTAAAATTTGTCTCGCTTTAACAGTTTGATAATTGAGAATTTTTACTGGAGTCTTACGTATGTCTGTGGAATAATTTTAAAATAAATTCCAGAAATTAACTTATTCAGAATTGTGTACAAATATTAATTAAGTGTTAAATTTCATTAAAGTCAATGTTCGTTTGAACTCCACAGGAAAAACCCAACAACCTTGCAATACAAGGTTCCCTTCCTGAGTAATGATTTTCTTAATGGATTTTTGACTAATTGTTTCTTTAACCTGATTTCCAACAACAACAACAACAAAAAGAGAACCTTAATTAAAAGTGTTAGCTCAGATTCCGCATTCACATTCCATCAGATTCATTTTCCTCGAAAAAATAAAACCACATCTGATCCTTCCTGATGGTTTTGCTCGACGTAGCATGCACTCCCAGGTGTTACAATATTAACAGTAGGTATATGTAAATATGTACCTTCTGCTGGTGAAATGGAAATATTTGGTAGTATAATACTTAGATGGAGCATTGCAATCGCATGTCCTTCTGCAAGGATGTTCAATAGAGCATATGGAATTCCCTCGGAATATGTTTTGTTTTTGTTTATGTATGTTTTTGCGTATATTTCTGTTTTTTTATTTTACAACTATTCTCTATCTCTACAGTATAAACGGATAAATTTATGTTTACAATAATTTGGTTTTTATTATTTTTTATGTGATTCCTTATACCATCGTATCAACATCCGCTTTCCATTTTTCTCTATATGTGTTTTCGTATATGAATGTTAATGTGCGTGAGACCCTAATAAAAACATGATTTACGATCATAATCTCAGGATTTATATGTGAATATGTCTGTGATACAAAAATAGCATAAATTCTAACAAGTTATTACATTAAAAGCTCAAAGCGGTGCGGGGTGGTTGTGGAGGTAGCGGCGGCAAGCGTTCTCCTTCCTCTCTTCGTATAAAATACAAATATTTTTATTTTATTTCTTCTTTATAACCGCCTGGCTCCATCCAAATTTTTGTTTTTAAATTTCCTTTTTAGTACCATCAAGGAGGACAATTAGGACTTTATATAAGCATTTTGCTGATGGCAAACTGGGATAAGAGTTTAGAAGCAGAAGTTGAAGAAGAAGAACGTCGCCCATTTAAGAGAATAATTGCGCTAAAGCCTTTGATCTCTAAAAAACTTGTTTTTTTTAATTTCGCGTGAAGAAAGAATAATAACACTCGCGCCAGGATTCACATTCAGAAAATCCAATAAAAGGATTTAATTGAACAAATTAATGTATGCACATAAAATGGAAGCAGTTACATTCACAAAATGACAATGGTGCGGCCGGAAAGAGTATCGGTTGGTCGCTCGGTATCTCGATAGGAATAAGAGTTCATTTTGAATGCGTGAGCAAGTGCTGCTGTAGGTGCCTTGCCTATACTCGTTTGTGGAAAGCGGAACAAAAGCTAAAGCCTCTTGTTGATGTATAATCCTCCTTGTTTTTGGGTGGTTTATGGTGTTGGGATGTAGACTTTTGCAATTCAAACAATAGACACACAAGGATCGGGTTGGATACAAACCGATACGATACGATACGATGCGATGATACAAAAGCATAGCAAGAGGCGATTATACCTTTAAGAGGCTTATACAATTCCATAATAATAGCCTTTATGTTGGAAGTGTGCGTGTACGTAACGTATGTATGTATGTATGGGTGGAGATCTAATACCATTCTATGAGAGTTTGGTAATTTTTTTCGTTGTTAGTTAGTTTGTTTTGTTTTTACGACACGACATGAGACAAGGGATGCTGTATGCCCATGTGTAGAAGGTATAGGTATGAATATCCTATAGTTACGCTGGGCTATTAAGTTTTATTGTCCTTTTGGTATACTGCATGAACACTATACTAGTTGAAGCATGTTCAAAGAGGGCTGTTAATTTGATGTTATTTTCTAGCTTGGAGTGGTGTGGTTCATTTAGTTTCAGTTACGGATTTTTTTTTTTGTCGAGTAGATGTTATGGCAGCTTTTCGACACTGGCGAAGCCTATCTGGTTTATGTAAAGCTTTATTTATTGACAGTTGAACAAGGTGCTGGACATGGACAAGGGGTGGAATTCGTTAATAGCTGCTTTTTATGAGACATGAAATGTTATATTGCGAACACATCAATAATAAGGATTCTCATATAAAGGATTTAATGAAGTAGGTGTGTAGGTATAACTGGAAGGTACGAAATAAAAGTTCGAATATGAGAAAAGTTGTGGAATTTCAACTTACATAAATGAGAGATTGATCAATTACTTCTATCTTGTTGCATCTTGTACAAATTCTGCCAATTTGATTTAGCAAACTTAAACTTTCACCTACACCGCGACTACATACCTACTATGCAAGGTTCTTCTTGGTTGACCCTTCCCTCTGCCTCTACGCAAAACCAAATTAATTAATTAAACAAATCTAATCAATTTCTGAAACTAGTTGGCTTTTTATGAGGTTACTATACGACCTTCAGGATGGTCTACGTTTTTTGCAAATATCCCACAAATGAGGTGATGATGACCTTGAAACTTTAACCATTGATTTAAAAATTTCCTATTGCTGACCAATTTCTTAAACCAGTTTACCTTTTTTGACCAATTACTGACCTTTTTAGATGGAATACTGTTTTTACGAATATCCCAAGCCCAAATAAAGAAAAACGTTAAAAAAATCGAGTTTTTGAAGTCAATGAACGATGACAAAAGTCCGCAGAAGAAAAGCCAGCCTGACTGCGTTCAGTAGTTCTTTGAAATAATCACTCATATACTCGAAATAGGATGATTCTTGCTATTAACGGAAAAGTCCGTTTAACACAAATTTCCTTTGAGTTTTTGAACTGCATTATTTGTGTTCGCAGAGAGTTTGTAAATCATTTCCTTTCGTCAGAGAAATTCTAGGACTCTATACAGGTGAATGCAGTCAGGAGTAAATAGATTGTGGCTCCCATCAGTAACATATCTGTCCCTTTTTCTCCAAAGAACCAAGCAATATTTCTTCCACTTTGAAGAATTGGAAACATTCTTCACAGCACATCAATATTATTCGATAGCTTCTTAAAGTCAGCGCTTCTCAAGCACTGATAAATGATCTTAAAATGCAAACTACATAATGAGTTCAGCTTATCTTCTAATGTCTAATATATATAATTGCTGCTCATTATAACTTGAAATCAATTATCTCCACCAAATCAACAAGAGAATATATAGGCTTGTATTGCTCAAGGCAAATCGTACACAAATACCCCAAAAAAAAAAAAGAACAAAATAATTAACAAAATATCAATTTCTAACGGTTTTTTATTTTGTTTGTACGAAAATTACTTTCGAATTACCACACAAGTGCCGATAGACCACAAAACGATTCAAATTTCAATCGATTTTAATTGCTTTGCATGGAGGACCGGCCTCAGCTTGGCTGCAATCTCTCTATAGAAAAGGACCAAGCTGGTCGGATAACAAATACAAACGCACCAACAATAATAGCCCTCGGAACATTCCTCCATCCCGCTTTGGTTGGGAATGAATGAACGGCGATTGGCGCGATGGGATGGCAGAAACAAGGAATCCGGGTAGTCATCGATTATACGAATGATAACGTTTTACGGACGACACAAAAATGAACCCCATAATAACAGCACAATATAATCGACTTGAGCTGCCAACCCACACAAACAACATACATAAATTCCTCCCACTGCTGAATGATAAATTAATAGCGTGGCCTTTTCATAAAACTCAATTAGCCTCAAAGTGAAATAAGTGATTAATGACTTTTATGTATGGTTTACGAATGTATGAGAGGATACGGAATTGTGTCGTTGCGGGGTTGCGGAGGACACTCAAAACGGATATACGCGCTCTCGTGTGACATAATAATGCCACTCGATGACAATGATACCGGATATCTGCGACACACCGGTGGATAAGAGGACCAGAACACTCTCAATTTTACTTCGAAGGGCGTGACGTCGAGGCGGCGACGCATGGAAGGAGCGGATTTTCGGTTGAATATGTCGCAATAATTGAAATCCCAATTCTGAAATCCGGATTTTTCCCCTGAAACTGAAAGAGGTTTTGACGTTGTTGTGGCGCGGCCGGCGCGGCGTGGCAAAGGCGAATAAAAAGGTCGTTGAGTATATATGAGTAGGCTTTTTCGATTTACAACTCGAAATCCTGAGACTAGTGGTCATTTAATGCGATTTAAGTCCTTTTAATCCCCGAGATCCAATTGAACTCCTGCGAGAACGCGTGTCTCTTGAATTGCTTTAATTAAGCAGTTAACGTGGATATCGCTGATTTCGGTTTCGTTTGCATATGTCCTTGTGTCATTCTTTCTCTCTCTCTCTCTCGATTTCTCCCTCTTGGGGGCTTTAATTGATATGTTTTTCAAGGGCGGTATAGGCAAAATGGTAGGAGGAACTGATATGCATAACTGTTGCTGCATTGCAACACTTAATTATCCATTCGATCTGTTAAGTATTTCTGGATTCGACATAAAATGATTAATTCCTGCTGTGGGATTTATTGCAATTTCTCTTATCTCTGTCTTCAGGGAGGGGGTGAGCAGGGCGATGGCGCGGCGTGTTGAGGAAAATCCTTTATTCATTTTGGTTATACCTATGCCAAAGGAAAGGATTTTCCTTTGTTTTTTTTTTTGTTGGTTTATTATTCACCTTACCTATACCAAAAAAAGCAGTCAACCTTTGTTGACACATTATGGTGATGGATCTATTGGCGTTTTCAAACCCTATGCGTGTTGTTAAGAAAGTCGAACAAACCATTTTGATTTGTGGCCCACAAAAGAACAAATTGATGCCCGGATGTGATTAATCAATATTGAAAGAAAAATTGGTGGCAATTTTTCATAGCAGAAGTTTGCTATTACTGCGCGGTTCGGTTTTTAGCTTTTTTTTTTGTTGTCAGTAGTCTTGTTTATGTCACCTTTTTGTTTTTTTTTTTTGATGTGGGGGGGGGGGAGGAATATGCGGTTTTTGTGTATTGTTGGGTAATTATTGACACTCATTTTTTATGTTTCAGTTCGGGTGATGGTTGTGGTTGATTAGTTTAATTTGAAAATAATATTTAGATTTTTGTTTTAAATAATCCTCGAGTTTATTAGAAATGTACCTACATTAAGTGTAGGTCTGACTCCAAAATAAAATTGAAAAAAAAAAAGTGGTAGGTAATATCAATGAATAGATATTTAATTCATTCGTTCATTAAAGAAACCTGATACATATTAACTTCAATTAAAAAAAATATGCACGACTGGGTCGCACGAACTTGCTCATAAATGCGATCACATTGTGGTTCTATAGTGTGAAATAAATAAGCTATGGGATCTATATTTTATCCATTTGCCAAAACTTAGTTTAGTTGCAGGTGGTATAATGTGAGTACACAAAAATTAACAATATAGCATAGTGTTGCACATATGCAATATGCATAAAAAGAAATTATACTATTTAAACTGGTAAATTGTTTTAAATCAACATAATTAGAAAGAAATTGATTAAAATACTTTGAATCCGTTTTAACCCAACGCGATGTACACCATCCGATTTCTTATATAAATGAGAAAAAAATTTGAAAATCGTAGGAGCGGTTTTAAAAATAATTAATTTTTTATATATAAAATTTCTTTAACATTTTTGAGAAAAATTATTGGTACGCCAATTTAAGGCATTTATTAATGTTGCGTTAAAAATTGAACTTCACAAAAAAATCTGCTACCAGTTTTCGAAATGCCTATCGAATTTTCAAAAAATAATTTTGATTTTTTTTTAAAAAATCCAAAAATCATTTTTTAGAAAATTTTGATAGGCACTTTTATTTATATTTGTTACAAGCTTCTGTATAAAAAATCTAATTTTATTCGGTTGATTAGATGTTGAGATAGTCGAAAATCAAAGAAACCGTTCTATGAGAGGTATTGTTAATAAACGTAAAATATAAACTTTAAAAATTTTAAATGGTAGATCGTACTAATTTTAACACACAAAAAACTTTTATAAAAATCGTAGGAGTCGTTTTTGAGAAACAAAATATTTTTCTTAACGGTTTTTTAACATTTGTATGGGAGGCACCGTTATTTTTGGGTATTAGAATAATTTTTGTCAAAATCTTCTAGATAAAGTTAAAAAACTGCTATTTACCAAGTTTAATAAAAATCGACCAAGTCGTTTTTGAGATATTGAGTTTTCAAAAAAAAATATTAAACCTTTTTTTAAAAATCTAAAAAATATTTTTTTTGAAAATTTTGTTACACAATTTTATTTAGAATGTGTGAATACTTCTTCATACAAAAATTGATCAGAATCAGTTTAACCGTTTTCGAGAAAAGCGAAAATAAAAAAATGGTTCTTTGGGAGGTACCATTAATAACCATTTTTCGGAACCATTTTTTTTATTAAACGGCAACTTATAACTATTTAAATTTATTGAGTTCTTAAAAACAAATTCGGTAGCGCTGGATTTGAGAAAAATAAGTTTTTCCTTTTTGGCCAAGAAATTTTGTATGACAGCTACTGTTAATTTTGGTACTAAAAAAAAGAGAAAAAAACGGGTGGGGGGAATGTCCAAAAAACTCTAGGTACCAAGTTTAAAGAAAATCGACCCATCCGTTTAGGCTGTAGTCGAACCGACAGACAGACAGACAGACGGACGTTTTTGCGAGACCCACTTTTTTTGACTTCTCTATCATCGTAATGTAAAGTTTGATCAAAATCTCGAGTTCGATTTTTTGTAAATCGAACTCGAAATAATAAAATAATTGTCTGGAGAAACTTTTGTGCCATCCGATCTCAGGTCTTCAGGTTAAAGATTCTTATGTGACTAAATCGATAGATATATCTAAGAGAAACTCAATGCAAATGGGGTTCCAAGAAAAGTCTTGGGTGGATGACGCTAAGATGCGTCCTTCCGATGAGTTTTTTCAACTAAAATTAAGCCCACAAAGTTTTGTCCGCCAAGGACGAGCACAAAAGAGTCTCATTATTAATTTGATGTACATTATATTAAAAGTATTGTTTCAAAAAATAAAAGTTTGCATATAAGAATAAAATTAAAAGAGAAGCTATCATAACCAGGGTTGCCAGGTATTTGAGAAATGCAGATTTATTTTTTAAGATTGAACTTTAATTGTTATAACGAACGAAAATTTCTTATATTAATTTTCTAAAGATTTTCAACTATTGTTTGGTACCAAAATACAAATTATAACAATAACGTGTTTCATAGAATTTCATTCACCTTTAAATAAAGTTTCCATGCAGGTACATCCACGCATTTAAAAAGTATCAACCCTATAATTTTGCTTTCATTATCAACTGTTCATTTGTTTGGCACTAGTTTTAACCCTTATTCACACGCACAGAAGTGTTTAAAGGAGGTTAACCTGACCTGCGTCTTCACGTGCCGAGCTTTTATGCCATCAAAATTATTATAGATCCGACACTCAACTCTATGCCCTGTCCTTGGCCTATAATAATGAACTTGGGCAAGACATAGATCAGAAACTAGAGTTTTTTTTTTTTTGTTGAAGTGAAACATCTTAATCGGGGTTACGCTCTGAAATTTTGTACAGAAAATTTGGGGAAATTGCCTAACAGAAAAGGGGAATTGTGTAACGAAAAAGGGGAGATGGTTTTGTTTACATTTTTGTGTGACTTATAACAAGAGTTTTCAACCCATGAATAAAATGAGAAAGGGAATAAAGAAAATTAAAATGGAATAAGTCATACCGAACATTGAACACCAATTATAAGTAGGTATGTAAGTGTTCGGAAAACAGGACCGATTTTGTTCTGGGTGCGTTCAGAATTAATTGATATGTTTACACTGCGCATATGAGTACCATTTACACTCCGCCAATGGATGATGACTCACCGTGAGGCTTCTTTTATTTTCGATGTTATTATGTTCTATTATTATTAAACGTAAATTTTTTAATCCACTAACAGTGATCTTGTTTGGATTGAGAAACAAACCCTCATCGAAATTTCACTTTTAGAACGTGTATCCATACTTTTAGACTCACCCTTTTCCTTTAGTTTACTCCTTTGATCTCAACTATATCAACCAGTCTCTTATTGGCTTCTAAAATGTATGCTGAGAATTTCAACTCTCCAACTTTTAGTGAAAATAAATTCAGAAAAAATAATTCAACAAAACTGTGGTCACATCAATCGTCCAGGAGTGTATGCATTCCAACCTTTTATTATTATTTTTTTTTTTTCAAAAAATACAATTTTAAATCTGGTCCTTTCATCAAAGCTATATCGATAAGCCCAAACATCAAATCATGTCATAGTCAGCTAAATCAATAGCCAGATATTAAATGAACTCGATTCAACTTATTTTTGCTTACAACGTTTCTCAACAAAGAAAAACAAACACACATAGACTCAAAAACAAAAAAAATTGCAAACCCTTTCTTGTCAAATGAGGCAAAATTAAGCCTCTCGGGCTAAAACATAGTCAACTCTCTGATGTGCTTGGCTAAAACAAGTCGATCAGGGTTAAATCAACCTTAAATTCCAAACGAACAAAATGAAAAAATAAAAATCCATTATCTATCCCCTTGAAGTTTCCCAAAGTTCAACGTTGTTTGATAGTTCTCTGGATTTTTTTCCCAACTCTCAACTCAACAATCCTCAAGGGCAGCTCTATACACTCTACTCTACTACTATTCAAAGTCCCCCTATATATTTTACCATCACTCAGCCCCTGCTTCTGCCCCCGTCAACATGCCGTTCAAAAGCAAACTGTACGGTTTAAAGTTTCCAATCAGTTTACAATCTGTTAGCTTTTAGTCGCTCCAATGATGATGTTATTATTATGTGAGTATACTAAGCCAGAGTGTATGTGTGTGACTTCGGGTTTGATGGGTGTGTGTTTGTGTGTGTTGTTTTAGCATCTGTTTTACTCTACTTTACGTTGAGATGAGAGATGCCGATAATAATAATGATGATGATGATGGAATAAAAACATACATAATATTGATTATTATGCTCTCCGTTCTGTGAGCATCATAAACAAATTCAAACAAACCGGATCCGGAACCCCTCATCACTCACTGCAGGCGTTTTGTTTAGTTTGTATGAATAAAATATGTATATAAATATACTAAACCAACATATACTTTTATATACGTAGCTAAACAATAACAACAATGCAACATGTTGTTGTTTTTATTTGTTTTGTTTTTTTTTTCACTGAAAATGGAACATTATACAGATCGGGGACTGCTTTGGTCATCCTCAATCCTCGTGGATGAAAATCATATTTGCTAAATACGACTTCGTCGTCGTAGTCGTACTCTTCACCGCTCCCCAACTGAGTTAGCGGGTGGGACACGTCACTGCAGGACAAAAGGACCATTTTACCATACTAAAGTGGTCTTGGTGATTGTTTCAAGTGCCTGCACTTTAAATAGATAGGGGTGTGTGCTCCTCCGTATACCAACATCACTACCACCATCACTGGTACTGTTTTCGGCTCGTAACATGTGTCCTTCGCCTGATTTTCATTCAACGCATGACGTTAGTTACAGTTAAGTATACACATGCTTCCCCGGGACGGCACTCTTCCTCCCCATCATTGTTGATTAAAGTGAACTTTAATTGAAATTCAACCACCCCATCACTCGTTAATGTTGGAAATAACGAATGGGAGTGTGAAAAATTCCGAAAAATAAAAATAATGGAGATAAGTTTTTTTTTTTTTTTGTTTGCAAGAAAAAATCATGTGCTGAAGAGGAAGGATAAATTGTTTGCAAAGCTCTTAAGCACCAGGTATTCCCACCTGATCATCGATGAGTCCTTGGTTTAGCCATCGTCCATGTCTCGTCAGTATAATTCGATGAAGAAAATATCAAAGCAAACTTACCCAAGAAGGTGGAGGGAGATTATAGTTTTTCACTTTTCTGTACAGCGGTTTCTGATACAATTTTATGTGGATCATGAAAATAAGTCCATGGATATGTCGTCCATACGTACTCTATAACTAGTCTATAATAAAGGGTCCGCCATCTAACGTTTTTTTTCAACTAGTGCTTATTTCGTGAATGGTAACACTTAGCTCATGTCTGATTTGACAGATTATTTAGTTTTATCCTTCCGCTGAACGAATATGGTTGTGTATACGCTTCGCTTAGTGGGCCTGCGATCGACTTAGAGAAGATGCCGATTTTGCCAAAAAAAATCATCTTTTCAGATGAAGCTTATTTTGATCTTGGCGGGTGTTAAACAAGCAAAATTGTCGCATTTGGGGCACCCAAAACGAGTCACTGTTTGGTGCGGATTTTTGTCCAGAGGCATAATTGGGCCATTTTTCGAAAATGAGCAAGGAGTGGCCGTTACAGTCAATGGCGATCGTTATCGGGCCATGTTGAACGAATTTTTGTTCACAAAAATTGAAGAGAAGGATATTGGCAACATTTGGTTTCAACAGGACGGCGCTACGTGCCACACAGCCGAAGCTACACTCAATGTTTTGCGCCATTTTCAAAAAAAAAAAAGTTGTGGCGGAACCTTTATAAAACAAAGTTGGTTTTGTTACACCATTTGTAACTCAAGAACGACTTGACCGATTTTAATGATCTCTGAATATAGGAAAAATTCACTTTGTAGGGTGAAATGCGGTAAAATGAAAAAAAGACGTATCCTATAAAAAAATCTCTACCTGCGTTTAAAAGGTTTTTCTTAGGGAATGGCTTCAAGAATTTTTTTTTAAATTTTGCTTTTTGTAGGGTGAAATGGGGCAACAATAAAAATATTTGTCCGATTCAAGAAAGTCTTCTCTTGTTTGAAAGGTTTTTTTAGTAAATGGCTTTAGGGATATTCTTTTTCAAATTTTGTTATATGCAGGGTGAAATAGGGTGAAATAGGGTAAAAATAAAAAAAAATCCGACTTAAAAAATTTCTTTTTGTGTTTGAGAAGTTATTTTGAGTGGATGGCTTAAGGAATATTTTTGTCAAAAACTTGGTGTTTATAGGGTGAAAGGGGGTAATTTTAAGAAAATGCTACTTATAGATTGAAATAGGATAAAAATAAAACAGTGGTTTTCGAATAAAAAAATTCTTTCTGTGTTGGGAAAGCAATAAAGGTTCGACTAAGAGGATCATATTTTTACAAATTTAGCCTTTCATAACTTGAAATGGGTTAAAACCCAGAAAGTAGTATTCAATTACAAAAAGTCAAAAAATAATATATATTCTTTTGTAATTTGAATGCGAAGATTAGGTTTGTCTACCCGTTCCAAGTGGGCCAACTATTTATTTATGTAACTGGAAATTCTCTGAGATCGCATCAAAAACAAAGTGCGGTTAAATGTGAAAACTGCGTGATGATCGCGAGAAGCATATATTTCCATGTAAGTATTTCGGATGTTCGGATGAGTTTTACGAGAAGGTCTTTCATTTGGAATTTCAAAAGTTCTTCAATGTTCAACAACAAGTGTAAGAAGTTCGACTAGCATTATGCTAGACTTGGGTACCAAAGGCAAATCATTCATAAGCAGGTTAAACAATAAAGGGCCTAGCATTGAACCTTGAGGAATACCTAAACCTCTTCTGACAATGAGATTCAGATATGACGGTTCACATGTAGGAAAAAATATGTTTTTCTTGGATCGGTGAAGCATAGATTATGACTTATTTAATCGTAATAAATATTTTAATAAGTCGTGGTTTATATAGTCTATACGATAAATCAATTGGAACAATTTATGTTACGAGCAGCTACAAGCAGCTTTTAATTGAAGAATGCCCTCTAGATTGGGGCTCAAACCCACTCTTCTGTATTAGTTATCAGCTACTTCACCACCTATGATTTCAGGTTTGATTTATTTATTTACCGAATGCATAACTTACCCTAAAAAATGCATCCTTAGAGGTTAATAGGTATTTTGCAAGTTTACTCAAAAAAAAAAAACTAAATTACTATAACAAACGGCGTCACTTAAAAATTGAAGGTGTTTTTTTTTTTTGAGTATAATTGCAAATTGATACGTCAGTTAGACATTCCACTCAATGATCTCTGAAGATTAATCTTTTTAGATAGCTCCTGTTTTGCGGTTAAGTTAAGCTCATTCAAGTAGAAGGTAATTGATAAATGGTGTCTTGTCAGAGTTTTGCTGTTGACTTGTTTTAACCTTAATTTTGTGTTGTGAGGACCAAGAGTAGCTGCTGTCATCCACACTGCCCCCAGTTCCATTCTTTCAAATTAAACTTTAATCACTTTGGTCAATTGTCTTGAAATTCATTGTTAAGTCAATCTACAGAGAGAGAGGTAACTTAATTTGATGGAAGGCACAGGGAATAGAAGGTCAACTGTCGGTGTTGAGTTGATTTTCTGCCTCACTAGCATTTCTCGCCCCAAATTGAATTTGACACAAATGAAAAGCGATTTCCTGTGATTTGTCATTTACAACACAATCGACCACTGTTTAATAATTTGTGTTCGTGCGTGCGTGTGTGTGTGTTTGTGTGGGTGAATATTGCGAGTGACTTCGAGTGGAAGTTTATGGGCCGAGTGACAGCTGTCGTAAGTCAAAAGGATGCCGGTTAATTCGTTAATTGATGTGAGGATTTGTAACATTTAATTCAATGTGTACAACATGCAATGGTGCATGACTGTTTCAAAGGGATTAAGCTACCTGAAGTAGGATAAGTGTTAAAGTGGGATTTACAAAACAAAATTGTTATCAAAGAAAACTACATGAGAACTACTTACACGTTGACTAAGTATAATTCGATTAAGGTTGAAATAGAAATCAATAAAATATTTATTTGAGTCTTTCGGGAAATGGGTTAGCTCAGGCCAGGAGAGCGGCATAAGGAATAGCAATAGCTATACCTACTCACTTCCAATTCTCTCGTGACCAACAATAATTTTTTATTAATGGTGTGTTGAAGTTATAGTTCGTCATGCTTGACGAGCCCTAAAATTCTCCCCAAAAAAAAAAAGAAATAAGCTTCAATCGCACCTCTCTACTAATACACGACCTCTCGTTAAAAGTTTTCACTTTGTTGTTATGTTTGTGTAAATGTATGTTTTGGAAATTTTATGGCCTGATTCGATAATTTGTATGGGTACTTTGTTATGGCCTGTGGGATAAAGGATTGCTTTAGGGTATAATTTTATTTTAATTTGTATACCAACCAACACACTACTGAATGTATTTATAAGCCCTTGATGTGTCTGGGATAGAATTAATGAGGGTGTGTGCTTCTTAGCGCGATAGCAATTTGGGGAATTGATGTTAGTTCGATTTGAAATTCTAATTTGAAATGTAAATTTGAGCGTAGACTGAAAAGGGTTATATTTGTTGATGATATTTCACTATTTTCCAGCTATGAAAAATTAAATTATTCAAATTTTCAGTAGTTGTATAAATAAATTGAATAGGTTTGTGTTGCGATTAAATTTCTGATACTAATTAAATTAAAGTGCTAGGTATTTAGGTTTAAACTTCAACAGAAATCTAAATATAAATCCTATGGTTTTTTGTACCTTGTGGGGTGATGAGGGTTTTATTTAGTGTGTGTTTATTTTGTTAGTTCATACGTATTCTGCAACGCACGAAAAATTACCGGCTATAATTGTCCTATGATTTGCAGAGTAATCACACTATTTTTTTGAATTCCAATTCGGATATTTCGTTTTAAGTACGACCTAGCGAAAACCTTTCTACGTACCTAACTCAATAAAAAACTGAATCAGCAAAGGTATGATGCAGAGAGTAATAAATATAAAATTCATATATTTTTTACCACATTTTGTGGAATTTTTTTTTATTTGAGTATGCCTATTAATGTCGTTCACGAGTGGACTACCGGAATTACTCCTTTTCCACTCCGTTTACTCCTAAATTTCTGTTTTCGTTAGAAATGGAACAGTTCCGAAATCCAACCGAAAACGACATAAGAAACTAGCCTGGGAAATCGGGAAAACAAAATGCAAAATATTTTAGGTAGTTTTCCAGTAAGAGATTCATGTTTAACCCGAGTTAATTTGGTGAGTTAACTCTGGATTAACTGAACAGATGTGTTTGATGTTTTATCCACCAAGTTTTTTAAGTCGTTCCGCATGCTGATGACAGAGGGTACTGCTCTTCATATTCGTTTCGAGATTCCCATCCATGTCCTTCAGATGTGGATTTAGAGCGGCAGCGTATGATAAGCTCATTAAATTCTGATCTCGACAGCATGTCCAATAGGGAATCAAAAACCGCGTAGAATTTAATGCTTCAAAAACCCAATGCTGGAGAAGTCGTTAAAGCGGAACCCACCCCCAAAATGCCGCTATCCATGAGTGGCACTTTCATAGAGGAAACTAAACAGCTTTCAGTACTCGGTATGTGTGTCACAGACCACCTTTTTTTGTGGAACGACCACATATTTGACATCGCCAAAAACGCTGCTAAGTGTTTAGGTTTTCTCCGTCAATGCAAGAAATTTGTCTCCCCCTCTGATCTGGCTGTTATCTACAAAGCCTTTATTCGTCCAAAACTAGAGTTCAACTCCCATATTTGGGCAGGTGCCCCAAGAACCCACTTGAGTCTCTTGGATAGAATACAAAAGAGAGCTCTAAAAATGATAGGTGAAAGAACTATAACGGACACATTTACATCTCTTGAAAACAGTCGCAATGTTTCATGTCTATCATTATTTTACCGCTATTTCTATAAACAGTGTTCTAGTGAAATAGCCAGTTGCATTCCTCCCCTTAAACAATTCAACCGTAATACTCGCGCTTGTAGGAATGCTCATCAGTTTACCCTTGAGCCCAACTTCGGACGTACTGTTAAGTACAGGGATTCTTTCCTTAGTCGCACTACATGTATGTGGAATGCTCTACCCAGCTCAATTTTCCCCTCCATTGCGATCTTCAGACATTCAAAACCAATGTGCATCGGTATCTCCTTCTAAATCCCCTCCAACCTACTTAATCGCTCGTGCTGTGTTTATCATTTTAAGGGTAGTCAAAACCCCTTTAGTGCTCGCCAAATATTTATTTATCTTTTAGACGTGACAAACGAAAGGACTACGTATGTACCTATAATTGCCTGCCTTAAAAATATGTTCCACTAAAATCCACTATAGCCACATTGAGAGTTTAATAAGTAGGATACGAATTCTTGCACAACAATTTCAAATTAAAAGTTAGTTTCAAGCAAAGAGCAAATTCCAAATTACAAATAAATATATTTGGCGTCTGAGATTTGAATGACACTTGTGAGACTTTCACGAATAGAAACAAGGAGTACGTTCGCTGGTTCAGATAATAATGGAACGTTCAAATCAGTAAATTAGTTGCTCCAATTGATAATGCTTTCTTGAAGTTAAAAGATAAAACTAAACTTACGTAGACAGTTCTAAGGTAGATACATCAACTTCAGAAAATAAATAATAAATGGTATGGTTGTCAACTCAACCATCCTTTCATACTCAAAGGACCATGGGCATTTTGGGCCAAATTTCAATATTGCTCAACAGTGATGAAATTTATGTCATATGAAAGCTTATGGAGAGTACTTTATTTCACTCTACAGCAGCTTAATTGAAATCGAGCTCGAAATTGGTGTTTTGGAGCATTTTATAAAAACAGTATTTAAAATGTTTTTCAAAACAGAGCTTTAAAAACGATAGGTGATAGAAATATAACAGATACAATTACAACTCTGGAACACCGCCGCAGTGTTTCATGTCTATCTTTGTTCTATCGCTATTTTTACAAACAGTGTTCTAGCGAAATAGCCAGTTGCATTCCTCCCCTAAAACAATTCCACCGTAATACTCGCTAGGAATGCACATAAGCTTACCCTTGAGCTCAATTTCGGACGTACAGTCAAGTACAGAGATTCTTTCTTTAGCCGCACAACTCGAATGTGGAATGCTTTGCCTAGCTCTATTTTTCCCTCCCATTGTAATATCCAGAAGTTCAAAACCAATGTGCATCGGTATCTCCTATTAAACCCTACCCTATTTTCCTAAGCACTCGCACTATGTTTATCATTATAAGGGTAGTCATAACCCCTTGAGTGCGCGCAAATAAAAAAAAAAAAAAAAAAAAAAAAAAAAATGGACAAAATTTTTTTTTTTTTAAATGGCAAAATTTACTGAAAAGTGTCTTATCTTTTTTTAAAGCCAGAAGTGTGTTCTTTTATTTTATTTTTAATTCAATTTGTTTCTATTAATAATTTTCAAAAAAATTACTTTCCAACTCAAAAATGGTAAAAAATAAATAATTTAATTTTTCACAATATGACATAAGTAACATCACTGTTGAGCAAGTTGACGAATAAAAATGTTTTTTGAAGATGTGGCAAAATTAAAAAAAAAAAACTTTAACCACGCACAGACATAATTTAATTTCTCATGAGCATTTTTACTTGCGATACCTATATGTATATAGGTATTATTGGGCAAGAAAATCTACCTCGGAATTGTAATCATACCTGACATTGCGATGATAGAGAACACAAATAAAGTGGAGCCGGCAAATCCACCTGTCTGTCTGTTTGTACCTTGACCTACAGCCTGAGCTACTGAAGTAATTTTCTTGAAATTTTGAACTTAAGGTTCTTAAGTACCTAAATCCCCAGAGGGAAAAATGTAAAAATAACGGTATCTGCCAAACAACCGTTATCAAAAAAGTTATTTATCACGGAAACTCCTCTAACAATTTTTGATCAAAAAAATTTGTGTGCACTATTGTAGGTATAGTATACATCTTGGTAACGGCTCGACCGATTTTGATTAAAATTTTAAAATAAAAAGTCCTTAAAAATTTAAACATTATTGCATATTGAAATTGTTTTTCTTTTTTTAGTGGACCTAAAATAAAACTTAAAAGGGTGTCAAAAAGAATCTGGCCAATTTACTTATTTTCATTCACAAAAATCTAACGAAACCTCATAATATCTTTCTATCTAAAATAACAAACGAACACCCTAAAACAAATACCAAAAAAAAAAATCCATACCTATTCATGTCACATTGACATAAACGAACAAAAAATACCTTATCCTTTCTTTTTGTATATATCTAATATCATACATATAGTAGGTATCATACATTTGGAAAGAATATAAACGTATAATGAACAAAAACTACATTAAAACACCCCTTTATCTGAATGTGTCTATCGATTTAACGACAACACAGGGACATCAAATGCCTATCGTCTGTCAAGTCATAGTATAATATACTTTTACCGCATCACTAAAAAGGATTTGCGTCAGTGGAAACAAGAAGTGACAATGAGTGGCTCTTGATGTCAAAATAATATTCTTGAAACGCAAAGAGTGATGTTATGTTTTGAGAATACTCATTTACTTATGTACAATCTTTGATCGATAAATGCACATAATACGTCATGATATAATTAGATTTTGACGACTGACTAAAATACTTCAACCTCTCAACTTTCGAGATCGAAAAATATTAGAAAGTGACGGCCAGAAGCACTCAATGTCAAATCACAAAGGACCTGCTAATTGAACGGACAGAAAGATAAATCGATTTTTTTGTATTATTTGATATATAAGTGGTATGGAATGAAATACGAAAGACAGCGAGGGAATTTGTTTATATTCCAACAAGTAGATGTTAAGGAAAAGTTTTTGAGAATAAAACGTTGTACTTATATGTATGTACATACATTTATGTATATTTTCATAAAGGTTCTTGTCGGAATTAAACAAAAATTCATATCTCTCCCTTTCCTCTAAGGAAATGCTTTGTAGAAAATATATGTATCGAGTTTGAAGCAAATCCCCACCCACACTCGTTTAAGGTGTGGCTCTAGATGTAATGTACAAATGTAAACGGACGCACAAGACTACGAATGATGTACAGATTAAATTTGAAAAGAAGTTTGTTCTTCGTTTCCCCTAATTATAAAACAATAAAGTAAAAAAAATACGTATACGCCACAGTGTCTTCTTTTTTTTAATGGAATGATTTTAGCGAATTTTTCATAGCCTATTCCTTTGACTCACAAAGCTATTTATACGAAATCAATAAGAAATATCATAAAAAAAAACCAAAGGACTATAATTAAAAAATGTTAAGTACTTCAATGTTAATTGAATTTACAAACTACACACGAAATTATATAAAAATATCAACTTATTCAATTACTGAGGTCATATACAAGTATGTACATATTGTACATGTTTGTCCAATTATAAAACATTTACTCCCACTACATGTAAAGGAACTTAAATTTAATTTAAAAGTTGAAACCGTTGTTTATTATGTTTTTTTTTTTATGTATTTATTTACCAAAAAAAATAGTGTTGCCTACATATTTATATCCAGCTTGGGAGTAAATTTTAATTAATATTATAATGTGAATTATTTGCCAACACAGTAGTATTAAGTGCTTAAGAGCGCTTAATGCTCTTTCGATGCTCTTTATTAAAAAAAAAAAAACAAATTTATACATTAAATATACACATAGCACTCCATGTCAATTAATTCCATAATGCAATTACTTAACCCAAACCAATATATACACAAATATACATACAATTCAGCATTGATTCAAAGGATAAAGTCTATGGATAGAAAATTACAATTTATTACGCTCCAAATCAAACTGAAATCAATGATGGCCAATTTATTCAAACCATACTTTTTTTCCTTTTTAAAACTACCATTGCACCCCCCTCTTCCTCTACTTTACTCCTTCTGCGCCACTCACTTCTCTACCGCACATAAAAAAGGAAGTTTCATTAATAAAACTTCCGTTACCGCCATCTGCAATACCGATCAAGTGGTATATCTCTGGCATGTCCTTATATAAAATCAAAAAAAAGCACAACAAAAAGTATAAAAAAAAACAACTACATGCATTCACATAAATGATTCAATGAGTCTCGTAGGCTTTCCGGCCTACCGCAGTGACACTTTCGTCTGATTATCCTGATTTCCATTAAAAAAATAAAAATGGAAATGAAAAAAAAATATCCAAAATCGAAATAAAAAAGGATATCAACTGATAAAAAAAAAAAGAAATCAACAGACAAAACAAATGTCCACTCAACATAATTATCGTTGCTAAAGAATTATTTTGCAATTCACTTCTACCAAATGGCCAATGGCAGAGGAAAAGCACGAATAGAAAAAAAAGAAAATCTGAACTGGAAAAATATCAAAACACTGAGGATGGTTTTGAATGTATGTTTGTTTTATTTTTTTAATACTGCGCATCCTGTGAGTTGGAATATAAATCATACAAAATCTGAACAAAAAAAAAAGGACGAAAATGACAGCAGAAACAAGAGTGCACTAGGTCGATTTGTGTGTAGATCTCTGTGGACACTGGACACACGTTGCCATCGTCCGTATCGTTGTATGTATCTATGTATCTACACATAGGTAAACTCACTAAGCTAATGTATCTACATTTTAAAATAGAAAGACAGGATATAGGTTTTAAATTTCCTCAATCTGACAGAAACCGCCAATCGATTGTGCTGTGTTTGTGTGTAGTGGGCCTTGTCATTCAATATTGCATTTGAGTTTGATTGAAACAATGTCACATGGAAAAAAATATCACAGAAAAACTGCCCCTTCTATAGGAATATAGAGTAGTACAAAAATATTGTTTTATCCATTGCTGGTTTTGTGATAATATTTTGACAGGTTTGATTTCCGTTTTTCTTTTTTCAAGAATTCAATTCAACATTTTTTTTTAAATTGATTTGGTAATAGAGATTTCTTTTTTTCACCAAATAAATGAGAGAAAATTTTTTTATAACTTGAAATACTATTTTTTTTAATATACAATGGATGTATGTATGTATATTCATAAAAACATATTTTTTCAGGCAAAAATAATGTATTTCAATAAAATAGATAATAATAAAAGATATACCTATATATCGCAAATTAAAATTGTCAGCAAAGCTTGAAGTCAAAATTCAAATTATTTTAATGAACTGACAATAATTTAACTGCGTTACCTATTGCTTTTTCATGGTAATCACCCGATCATCAGACTCTCTTACAATTAGTGTCATGTTCGATATCACAAATATTTAACAGACTTTTAAATTTTAAAATGACATATTTTGTGTGGAACAAACGTCATTTTAAGATTTAAGAACCTGTTAAATAGTTAAAAAACTAACAACTAACAAAATTGCTTCCGATTTCCGACATTAAAACATTATTCGTAGCTATAGTGCTTTTATAACAATTCTGGCTGGAAGTCAAGTAGTTGTAGGAGTTAAGCTTGATATAATTCATCGCTAAGATATTCTTTGGAGCAACTTGTATCATTGTTATTGGCACAATGAGTCAGTTTTTCTATAATCACACTATATCCATACTATAAAATGATATAAAGTCTTAATTCCTGTATCGCTTGTATAATCAATGTTAAGATGCATAAATCTGCGAATGTATATGGCATTTGTATAAGATATCTTTTTAGAAGGGTTATTGAAAGAGTTTTAGCAAAGACACTAAATCCGTCGGGTTGTTATATAAGAATAATATGGTAAACAAAATTATTTACTGTCATCGGAGTGCTCGTTTTTATTCCGTATTATATATCCTTAGAGTGTATTACTGTCGATGACGGTAGTGTAAGTAAATTTTTTTTTTTTTATCAAGTATTCACCCAGGTCATTGAACTGACTCATTGTGCCTATAACACTTATACGAGAAGCTCCAAAGAATATCTTAGCGATGAATTATATCAAGTTTAACTCCTATAACTACTTGACTTTCAGCCAGAATGGTGATATACATATAAGCACTATAGCTACGAATATTGTTTTAATATCGAAAATCGGAAGCATTTTTGTGAGAATTTTATAACTTCTCTTAAAGCCAAAATTTAATTAAGTTATATTTTAAATAAGGTAATTTCATTAAGTAGTGCCCGCGTTTCTATCTTTTTGAAAGAGCTTATGCGAATCAGTTGTATAAGATCATCGCTAATGAAACACTATATATTCTTTCTTCTATAACGATAGTATATACTTATATAATAGTTTTGAAAGCATCTATAAGGAAAGCGAATGTGGCTTTATAGGACAGAATTCATGATTAAAGTGAACCCGATTCGACGCTAGGTTTGTATATTCGAGATTAGCGGAGCGGTTAGCGAGCAAGACTATTAGTGCGAAGGGACCAAGGTTCGGATCCTAGAACTGCCTACAAATGTAAGTAATTTTTAAAATAATTATAATAACAATAATCATGACAAAAATAATTAAATAATTATCACTTAAGAACTTTGCAGATAATCATGTGGAAAAAGCTGTCAGAAGATATGAAAAATATAAAAATCATAAGTACAAAATAATTTTTTTTTATTGTCTACATTTTTCTATAAGCATTATATACTTGTAACAGTAAATCTTCTCTTCATTTCTACAATCGAAGCAAACGGTGCAATAAACCAAACATGGTAATATATTATCCTATAATACCTCTATAGCATAACTTATAAGTGTATTTTTCGGAGTAACAAAATTTACTCCATAAAGGTTTAATAGGAGTACTATAACAAGCTTATATACGTGTGATAAATAGTAATAAGAAGCTTCTCTAGATAAATATAGAAGTAAAATTGTTAGTTGGGTATGAAATCACCCATTAGTCTAGTATGTTAATTTTGTATTTAAACACTATTTCCGTCACTGATTGGGTTTGAATCATAACCAAGCTAGGCTTTAAAATTAAAAACATTAAGGTCCGATTTTTCAATAGTCAGTTTAACATCAGATTGTATGTACGTACCTTTTCTTCAGATAAGGTCAAATTTTGTTCCTATTTATTCCTCTGACAGTTACTGAATATTTGATTGAAGATTAAAAAAATCTATTCTAAATCGCTTCTGAAAAAACACTCCACTTACAGCCATATTATTGACTTGTTTTAAAACTAGTTTCATGACAAAACTAGTTTTATAGATGTTTGGAGGTGCTCCAATTGGTATTATTCAAAAGTATTTTGACACATAAGACTCGAAAACTTAAATCTAGCTTTGGATAAATCTCTTATAAAATTGGACCGAACCCTGAACATCGGCAGCCGCCAAATTGTACAATAATATTTCATGAATTCTTAATTCCCTCACGGTGAACAATGATCAACATTCTTAACGTTTAATTCTTACGATGTTCATGATTTCTGCTGCCGAGAAATAAAACAAATCAAAGAGCCACAGATTTAGTTACCGATGATCAAAATTGGAAAAATTGTCATACTAACTGCCTGGATGTTCGTGATAAATGCAAGAACACGAGCACGAACATCGTGTGGTGTGCAGCCAGCTTTAAGAAAAACTAATTTCAACATGTAATTTAGCAACCACATATTTTACGTCTTTGTCATCGCTTGGTTAAGCCATCGTTCCAAAACTACAGCTTTGACAATAAGTGCGTATTTATCTCCATTTTGCAAATTTTTACAACATGCTATACATAATTTTGAAATAATAAAATCCTCAGATTTTGTATGCACGCAAACTAAAATGTTTGTCAACCAATTCGTCCGCACTTTTTTGTCTTCTAAAGTAACCAAATTTTTGCACATACGCCAAAAAAAATTAATACATTCCTGACATTTAGAAACTAAAAGTTATTCTTACATTCAATCACTCGGAAAGATAAGTTAGTTTTCTAATGAGGTTTTTCTTCGGTAAATTGAGACTTCCATCAAAAAAATATTTTTTTTTTTCCTTGCGGATGGATTACGATTTATAATTGATTTATTTTTGTTATTTATTAGTACAGGGTGGGCCAAATAAGACCTTCTTATGTAATAAATGTTAACAGCTCTAAAGTACTATAAACGTTATTCTGAATCACCAGGATTGAGCTTTTCGACCTATTGGAATTTTCTTATAGGGTACAGGTGCAGATTTCTTTTCAAAATCGTGCCACGTGGTATACCCAACTGTGTTGAACGTCACGTCATCGTCGTGGCAATTTTTCAAAACGAACTGCAAAACTTTCACGAATGTCTTGGATGCTTTCGGCCGATCGTCTATAACGAAGCAAGTCTGCCCGTAGTTCTCACATCTCTAACCAAATGAAGAATTGTTGCAGATTTTGGAACTTTTTGAACACCATCAAATGTGTTATTATGTGTAAATTGACCGGCCATTTTCCAATAATAATTGGACAGTTTTTTTCGCTGTGCAATCGTGTACTATTCCAATAATAAATCTCCCAATCTTTATATCTAAAATGTAAGAAAAAAAAAATCAAAAGTATATGTACATAAATAAAAAAGTTATTATTTGTTTGCATAAAAATGGGGCTTTTGACCCACTTTCGACAATGTACATATTTCTACCGTCGTCGCTTGAATTTTCATTTGTTTTATTTATACATATGATATTTCTCCACCGCCATTTAATCTTTTTTAGATTTAATAAATCTGTGAAAATAAATCAGGACAAAAAGATTGACAAGTAGATTACCTTTGACAGCAATTTTTGAAAATGCAAATGGTGTTAAAGGGAATTGCCCATTTCTGGCCCAGAGTGTACACGAACGAGTTTGGTATCAAATGAAAGATGACTTGAAGCCCGATACATGAGTAAAATATTTTGATATTTCAAACAGATTTTGAGATATTGAGTTTGAACTTCTAAAAAAGCCACTTTTTTTGCGGTCTTTGTCACACCGATATTTCAAAAAAAATCAGTGATGACATATACTTTTTTTAGCTCCAGTGAAAAGCTTATTTTATTACCTTTAATTGCATGTTAAATAAATTGTACTTTATTACATAAATACCTAATAATAAATAAAACATTTCTCATATTATTTTAAAGACAAGAAAAATATCTTTCATTTGATACCAATATCATTTTGCTACTTCAATTTTTCCGCCCGTTATGGACAGTTATTTCGAACAAAATCTTAAATCCTTATTTTGCAATCGTCAACTTCAAGCCCAAATATCTCGACTTTCCCATGAAGGATTTTGAAAATATTTTATTCATGTATCGGGCTTTAAGTCACCTTTCATTTGATACGAAACTCGTTCTTGTACACTGTGAGCCAAAGCTCCATAGTAAAATGGGCATTCCTTTTGTTCTTATGAATAAGTGGGGTGAGATACACATCACAGCCTTCATTTGTGTCAAACGATGAAAAAACATCTATTTTCAAACGAATCAGTTCAGGATGATAGTATTTGTATTAGTTATTGATTCTTGGACGGTTTAACAAGATTAATTTAAACAAAAATTAATTGTTATGGCAAATCTTCGAGATTTGAAAAGACTTAGAGGATAAATCCAATTAAATCTATGTTTAATGGTTGGCGGAAACGTAGTGTTACTTGTTGATTTCGACACATGACGTTGGCAGCTCTAGATTTGACATTTGCAGTCTCGCTTATATGTACACATGTATTTGTGTCCTGATGTGCATGTTTCTCTCACACGTTATGCCCTCTTTAGGCATTTTTCTTTTTTAGTTCAGAGAGTTGGTTCAGAGCAGAGCATTGAGCGAGCGGAGTAATCTCTGAGCAGAATGTATTCAGAGCACTCCGATTTAATTATGAAACACACCTGAGCACTGAATTGATATGTCAAATTGCATGAAAACTGTATGAAGTTGGCTGGGCTCAGCATTTTACTCCGTTAACTCTGCTATTTTATTCTGAGCTCTGAACATGATCAGAACTTAAAAAGAAACACAAATTCTTAGCTCTGTCCGATCAGAGCTCAAAAAAAAAAACACAATAATTTTTTTTGACAGTTCAGGCTCTGCTCTGAACTAAAAAAGAAAAACGAAATTAAATGGAAATTATTACTTACATGTATGTACATACATTTGTCATGCATATACGAATCAACAACATTTAGAACGTCAAAAACTAATTTAATTTTCATGTTTGTGTTTCTTTTAAATTGTGTTATCAATGAAATTGAAAAGACAAATTAGAACCCAATAATAAACTATTTCCTAATATCCCTTTTATTTCCGCAATGGCATTCCATTAAACACTTCGATTCAATTCCACTCCACAATAATTCATAAGCCTTTGATGTGTATTTATAAAAAATAGAACCACATTGTACCTATACCTACTTCCACTATGGTGTTCTTCCTTGTGTGCTTGACATAATATAAGAATGCATTTGACAGATGACATTCTTTATCCTTGCTTTTTCTATTCTCTCTCTCTTATATTATAGTTCTTATAATGGAGTTCGTTTTCCAATTTATTTATTATTTTTCTAACAACACTCGGTTTGGTACTGATCAATGTTCTCAACACACATCAGGACACAGGAGACAGGACACACGGCAAAAGATTATGTCGTAAAAAAGGAAATAAAAAATAAAATAGAACTCTCAACACTGATGTTAAGAGGAATGATAGGTGTTATAAAATAGAGGATAGAACTTTTCAGCCATTTGGAGAAAATGTCTCATTTTCCGTTTGAGCAACTTTTCAAATTTACTCTCGAGGAGTTTTTTTTTTTTAAATTGAAGTTCATTTTTTTACCTTCATTTCTTTGTGTCTTTTAAGTTGTAAATGACATTCGAATGTGTGAAGATGACATAAGAAAAAAAAAACTCATCTATAGTTTTTGCTTCTGACAGCTTCGTGAAGAGTTTTACTTGTCAAATTGAAAATTTACACACTATTCAAACCAATTACTGGTTTTAATTGAAGTTGCTTTATGTTCCCTGATTACTTTAGGTAGGTATATTTCTACCTTCATTTTATGGCATAGAAAAAAATTTCAATTTATAATTGCTTTAAACTTGTCAAAAGCAGGGCATTATGCGTGTTTAATTAATGGATAGATGGTCCATTCTTCTTCCCACCTCGTTCCCCAAAGAATCGCTCATTCATTTTCCAAATGGAAGTTGAATTCAATTTTAAACATTGTTCAATGTTCATATCACATCAATTGGTGGGAGGGAGCGGTAGGGGGAGTGGGAGAAAATCACATGATGATGGATGTGGATCGGTGCGAGAAAGCGTTGGGTAACGGTTAGACTTGAGCGAATTGGTTGTAAAGTGGAATAGATGGACTGAACTGAACTAACTTTTCAGGATGGGCCGCCCGCAAGTGAGAATGAATGATGAAAAGCTTTCAATTAAATTTACTTTTGAAACTTAATTTATTTTGCTTTTAACAGAGCTTCAACTTGCAATATGATGTCCCGGTCCCGGTCCCATCCGTCTCTGGTGTCCCGGCACCAGAGAAAGGGATGCTTTAGTTTGTGGCGGAGAGTTCAAATGTCCGTCGGCAACGTCGAGGAAGAAAACCACACCAACTAAAAGGTTGTGGCTTTTCATTACATAGTTTGCCCCTGTGTATACAGCAGACACACAGAGTGTGGGTGAAATTGTATTTTTGATAAATTATTCTTGCACAAGGAATTTTCATTCACATTGTGCCTCATTTCCTATTCCACATGACGTTTAGTTTTCTCCGAACTGGCCCGCCCCATGCGCCGCATCGTCACCGCAGTTCCTTTGCAAACCGGGGCGGAGGCCGGGTGGCGAGACATTATCCCGTTGGCTATTATCTTCACCATCAATGTGGTGAATAAGGTGTATAAGCGCACAGTGGTGCCAAAGGGTAGCTTAATTTATGGCAGTTAATTTTTCATTTGAAGAAAAAGCCTAGCAAGGACCCGCTTATCCTTCGGCCATGTAAATTTTCTAAATTACACTCTGTAGCTGGTTTAGCAGCATCGAGCGGAGAAGCCTTTAGTTTCTTCTTCTTTTTTGTTTAAAAGAGGAAAAAGGATTTATGTACTTTCGGTGGGGCTTAACGATTGTGTCGTGTGCTTCGTTTCTATTTTTCTCACCCTCTTTTTCACAAATTAGCTGTGGAGTACTATTAACATTTTTGTTTGTCAATGGAGCTTATCCTGGACCAGGATCCCTATTGTCCTTTGTTACCCTATGAAATTGTTCGGATTTTGGGATATGGAGTATGAGATAGAGTTGCCAAGTCAATGTTTTTTTTTGCACTTGAGCAACGTTTAGCAAATATTTTACTTTCATTCTGAACACAGATAGAGTCTATTTAAACGAGAAGGTTCGGTGAGTTAAGTCTCTTAATTAAGTTAAAGTTATCTTTAAATAAATCAAATTGAGACATTTCTATCTTCTTTTTCCAAGAATATAAATTTAGGTAGGTATATAGATACATAAAATGGGTGGAATAGTATTTGCTTTTCGCCAGTTTGTGCCATATTCCACATGATGTTGATGTTGAAAATCGTTTATTTTTTCTTGGCAAAATACCAACGCAAATTCGGAGAGGCTATGTAGAGTTTAGAGGTTATGACTCCATATGGAGTTGCCTATAAATATGTATATGATGCAATGCTTATGGCGATAACCTGTCATCTGATGGTTTGTGAATATAGCGAATAGAAGTGTCTTAAATTTTTGGAAATGTGTTGCTAGAGATTTTTGGCAAGATTCCGACAAAGAAATATGAAATTTTTCTGACAAAAAAAAAATGAAGCAAAAGTGCATGTGTGTCTCTATATTGGTAAAGAATGTGTTGAATTTAAAATTTGGTTTAAGGCATTATATTCTGAAGAAGAACAAAATTAAATAGAAAATAATCTTTGGCTTTGTTCTTTGACAGAAAAGAAAATAGAAACGCCTTATTTTTTTTTTTTCAATTAGCTGAAGAACAAAAATTCAAGATATTGGGGTTGCATGGAGACCAACTCTTCTGAAAAGGACGCTTAATACAACATATTGACAGTATAGCAATATCATTTAACATTCGTCGTTATTAACAAGAGTCTTTTCATAGCTTCAATAAGAAAAGAAGCTGGAATTTGGCAGCAAACAGGGCCCTCCACCGGTGGGCATACTTCAGGCAGCCGCAGTTTTTTGTTTCAAGTCGTGTGAAGCGCGTTCACGCACGCCCACTTTTAATGGCAAAAAACTGTTATTATTTGGCATACCTCTAGTCTCGTCCATTTCTGACAGATGCATCTTAAAAACCTATACAAATAGTAAATAGATGAACAATAGTATGGAAATGGCACTTTGCGTCGTGGTGCCATCTCCATGCACCTTACTTTCAATAGTTTTTTGACAACAAGGAGACAAAGTTAATAACTCCACTAAAAACTGCTTCTGAGTTAAGCCGGGTTTAATTTATTTGCAGCTCTATGAATAAAATATAAAATAAATAAAATTTTTCATAAATTTCAATTTTTCTAATATTTTTAAAATATTTGTGGGTATCTAAGGGCCAGTTTCACAGTCAGAAAAGTGACACTTAAGTGGGGAATGTAATTGATTAATTCCCAATATCACAGTGCACTGTTACCTGAATAAGTGGAACTTAAGTATCCGCTGTTGGTGACTTAAGTTCCACTTACGCTGGCTATTAAATTAAGCTTAAATTCCTAATATGGGAAACTTAAGTGCCACTTATTCCGGTAAGTGTCGACTGTGAAACTGGCCCTAAATGTTCTTTCCGGAGGAAACCATAGTTTTGAAAAATAGTGGTGTAGGTATTCGGGAATTACGTAGGCGCAAAAGTAAAGCTAACAAACAAGAAACATGTAACGATTTCTCGAACAAAATGGAATACAATTATTTTAAAGAAAAGTTATATGATTTTCAAAATCTTAACTTTGAGTAGAACAATTATTTTATAATGTAACTCAACCTCAAACTCAATGAAAAAACATCATTTTTGTACTTCAAGGTTAGAATATCCCAAAAACGTAAAGCGAATTCGAATTCATGGGTTTTTCCTAATTGGTAAATTGAAAAATTGGAATTAACTTTCCTTATCCCAGGGCTTCCAAAAGAAATAATTCATTGTTTTTATTGTTTTTGTCTATTCCATCCGACTTGGTTTTTTTAAAAGAACTTTCTTATAGGGCGATAATGGTGGTGGGCAGTTTTATTCATCATCTAGATATTGCTATCTCTGTCACGGTTTTTTTTCTTATTCTGCGCATACGTATCGGGTTTTTCAATAAGAGCGCTACAAAAGTTTTTTTAAATAAAACAAAAACGGTTTTGGATATCAATTATACTCTTTATTCCTGTGAAAGTACGTTTGATGCCATTATGTATTGAACTCGATTTCTTTTGCATGGCCACCCCGGGCACGCTTGCAGAAGTCCAGACGCTGAACCCAATTTTCGTCGGTTTTCAAGCATAAATCGGCCGATACTGCTGCAATTTCACGTTCGATATTCGTACGAAGTTCATCAATCGTCGCTGGCTTGTTTGCATAGACCATAGACTTGACGTAGCCTCACAGGAAATAGTCTAACGGCGTCAAATCGCACGACCGAGGTGGCCAAGCGAATGGACCATTTTGTGAGATAACACGTTCTTCAAACTTGGTTTCCAATAAATTGATTGTGACATTCGCTGTGTGGCTTGTGGCACCGTCCTGTTGGAACCACATGTCCTCCAAGTCGGTTATCATTGAACGGTAGCGATCCCCATTCACAGTAACGTGCCGGTCTTGATCATCACGGAAGAAGTACGGCCCAATGACGCCGCCGCGCCAGCCCATAAACCACACCAAACCGTAATTTTTTCGGGATGCAATGATGACAAGTGGATTGCTGCCTGACCAATTCCGCATATTTTGTATATTGACGAAGCCATTCAGCCAGAAATGAGCCTCATCCCTGAAGATGATTTTTCGATTTTTAGCGCTCTTAACGTTGAGGCAACTGACTCCGAATTTCGGTAGTAAATTTTTATAATTTCGACTCGTTGTTGGGTCGTATTTCTTTCCATCATGAAATGGCAAACCTTACTGAAGAGAAATGTCAAAAGAGCGGCAGGAAATATGGCGTCGTTTGCTGTCCCTGTTGCTCTACTTTTGTAGCGTCCCTGTTGAAAAACCCTTTACATACCTTGCATCTATAATATTCTGATGGATTTATATACCGATAACCAATGTGAAACTAATTTTAATTGGGTGCGGAAATTAATCTTTCCACCAATCTCATTCCTTATGCTCATTCTAAATATTAGCTCACGTACTTAACCAATTTAAACTTCCTTCAAATAAAATTGTCTTCCGAGAGGCATTCCCAACTAACAATATAGCTTGTATAAGGTCCAATTTTTCGAATTGGGCAAGTAATAGCTTGTATAGAGCTTGTATAAGGCAAACTTTCGCAAGCCACCCTTTTTAAACCTCTACAATAAAAAAAATAGCTGCTATAAGGCCTTTAGAAGTGAGTTTGACAGGTTCTATGCAAGGCTTGTAGATAATGGTTCAAAATTGCCTGTATAAGGCCTTCCAAAGTAGTTAACTAAAAGTTAATTAAATTATAGCTGCTATAAGGCTCTTCACGACAAGTCAATGCAAACAACTTGTGTAAGGCTTGCCTATAAAGGCCTTATACAAACATAATTAATATGCTATCATCAAGAATCTTATAAATAAGTTCTTACAAATAAAATCAGATATAAATAAAATAAGAAAGGTAAGTAATGAACATCGTAAAAAAGAAAAGAAGTGCTAACAGAAATAACTTTTTAAGTCTTACAGAAATGAATACCTCATGGACAAAATTTAAAAGATCTGGAACTTATCAAAGGCAAGTGCAAAAAAACAGAGATGCAATTCTTAAAACAGCCCGTGAAGTTTCAAAAAATTTGGAAGAACAAAGAACAGATCTTAGATGCGAGCAATTATCGACTGTTCCCTCTGCTGCAATTGGAAATAGTCGCAGCCAGCATACTTTTGTGGAGGAATTTCCTCAACCATTTGATAGTATTTTGGAAAGGGTCTTTTCTAATACTGCAGGTAAAAATATACATTAAGCATTTTGACAAAGTTTTATCATGAATATAATGAAACCCCAAATCTTTTGTAGCTGATGATGATTACACTTTCAAAAGCGTTGTTGACTCGTCAAGTGAAGATGATTCTGAAATGGATAGGAATAGAAAATTTCAGATTCATTTACGGAAATGGGCTATCGAGCACCAAATAGCTCATACGGCGTTAAAGGATCTTATGAAAATAATAAACTCAGACATTGGGGAAATGTTGAGGACTCCAAAGGAGATCATTTGCACGAAATTGAGCAATGAGGGACTTTATTGGCACCACGGGTTTGAAAAGTGCATCCGGTACATATTTCGCGACATAAGATATTTTTAAGACATTTGTCCAGTAATGATCTGGGAGGCCACTTTACCATTTGTTCCCATTGATTTGGAGAAGTAGACAAAAGGCTATTGCCGTTTTCTGACGTTTCCACAATCTTAAAGAAATGCATTATGTTATTTTCACAGCCACTTTCACGCGCTTTTGAACTAAAAACTTTTCGAATTTCCTAAGAATGGAAATTAATATTCGGTTGTCAACAAAAGCACAGCCAACTTTTTAATAATTTTCAAATACTAACAAAGATAAATATCTATCACCCTTAATATTTTCTTTATATGGTTTCAACTTGTTAACATTTGATGTTATTTTTCTCAACAACGAAGTGGCGTAGTGGTAGAGTGATGGAGTGGTATGCGGAAGGTTTCGAGTTCAATCCCAGGTAAGTAAAAATTTTTATAATTAAAATATAATTTAAATCATTACAGAATGCAGTGGAAAAGGTTTCGGGAGCTGACTGAGAGGAGGAAAATATATAAAAATGTAATATAAATAAAAATAATGCAATACTAAACAATACAAAGCAAATATTTTTTTTTTAAATCTGTTTTTTTTTTTGCCTTTATATAGACATTTAAAAGGCTTGGGTAAGGCCTTTTTATAACATCTAAAGCAAGCTATTAGCAATAGCTGTCATCAAATGGCTTTTGTAGGGCCTTTTTATGACATCCAAGGCAAGCTATTAGTATTAGAGCTGTCATAAAATAACCATCTGAGCCAAGCTAATTGCATTTAATGAAAAGCTATTTGCTGCTGTAACACCTGTCAACAAAGGTCTTATAGCAGTTATATAGCTTGCGTAATGTGCGCCAAAATTACTTGCATAAGGCCTTTTATTGTTTTTATAGCAGTCTGAAAATAGCTTGTTTAGAACCTTATACAAGTTAAATTGTTAGTTGGGTTCCGAAATCATTTCCACCATAAACCTATACATATATACCTATATTTATACAAAAGATATACAACGCTATAAATATAGTAGTTAAGTTCTACAACATCCATCCGCAGTGTTCCCCGGATACTAGAAAAGTGCCTACATTCCTTCATCATTATTTATATCAAAAGATTTTGCTCGGTCTTGGAGATTCATAACATTCGTTAAATTTAAACGAAGCAAATTTAAAGATCTCATTAATTCTTCTCCAGTTCACCATAAAGAAAAGTCGACGTCACCGTCGTCGTCGTCGTCGTCGTCGCGAGCGCACAGAATTATCTACGACATGTACTCTTTTGGAAGGCGATATAATGCACCGATCAGCATTTGAAGATTTGCTTCGTTTGGCGCTTTTTTTTTTATTTTATTTTTAAACATTAATACATGTGTATGTAGTTTCGTTTTTATGAACTCTACACGCTTCCAGGACACAGACAAAAATTATGCTCCTCCGGTACCGATAAATTAATGTCATCATTTCATTCAATATCGCACCCTTTCATCTGCAAGGATGGCACTTAACACACAGAAAAAGTTGTTTACTTTTCCTTCAATCTATACATACATACATACATATGCAGCCCATATATACATGGTGAAATGATTCGATAGGGGTGTATATGGAATCCCCATTTTTTTTAGCATGCAGCAGAAAACGTACATATCGTTTGTTTCCTCTCGTCGAAGGGTTGAACCAGAGGGGGTGGTTGTTATAAGTATACTGATGCTGATGTTGGGAAAAAATATTATCGCTATAGATTCCTTTGGGAAGCTTAAAAGCTACGCCAGAAAGAAGCTATGGTGCCAAAGACCGTTTGGCAGAGATGAAAACAACGACGAAGGCATCAAGGACTACGACGACGGCTACAACGTCGCCGGCGATGACAGTAAACTTTATGATATGTCGCACCTGGCCAATGAAAGAAAATTTAATTTAGAAAACATTGCGGGCACACTTAATGGATGTGCGTAGCGTATATAGGGTAGAGGGTATAGTCCTGTACCTGATGGGATAGCTACTGCAACTCTTCCTGCCTTTCCAATCTTCCCTTCGGAAAAACTTTTATAATTAAATTGAAAACATGCTTTAGCTTGTGGCAAAAGGCAAAAGTGCGGAACAAATGCCAAGGCGTTAGACTGCAATGGAAATTTTCGTTATAACCTGTTTGCTGAGGTGGAGAGGCAATGCCATAGGAGAGGTCTTGAGATGAGAGAAGTTGTCCACACACACACACATTTATACTGTCGCAAAAGCTAATTTCCCGGAATTGAGTGAGAGATAAGCTAACAAGTTTGGTAATAAACTTCCTCTGAACATCTGGGCGCGGAAGGAAGTCAACCTCAACTTATTATGAAGTACCAACATAGTATAGCAACACCACCAACAGCAATATGTCTCGGGTTGGTTAAAAGGGGGTGGGTTGGTGGAGTGTCATATTATAAGGAACATCAAGGATGGCAAAAACGATTTCCAATCAGTCATAAGCGTAGAGAATAAGAAGCAACTTTTGGTTTACGATTTACCTTTGCCATAAGGGAAAATATAAATTCATACAAATGTGTAGGTACCTCTATATGAAATATATGTATAGTTTCTGAAGAGCACTAAGTTTTGGTTCAGATTAGTTTAAGGATCATGGTCAGAAGATGATACGAGTGAAGTGAAATTCGATTTGTGTCGAGAGTTTTTGAGTGGTGGGGGTATGGAAGTTTAATTACAAATAATAAGCCTCGGCTGAATGATTTATCTAATAAAAAGTTATCCGTGAGGGTTTCTCTTTCTATACCTACCTATATCTAAAGGAATGCTTATTATTAAGTTGATTGATTGTGGAAAGATTTCTATCAACAAACTAAATTCATGAGTTTGTATAAAGTTTGAGGTGTTTATTCGAAGATGATATATGTAAGTACACCTCATGCATGCTTATGTATGTCAATGACATAATGTCATCGATATCAATAACTGTTTAGTGTTGAAATATTATGTTTTCTCTATCATTTCTCATTCCTAGGTTGTCAATTTGATATAAGTCAAATTTTAGGGGCCGATGTTGATTTTGAATAAAACACAAATTATTTGGGAAATTATTGTCATTTCTTTTTATTATGATAATATTGGTATGGTTCAATTATGTATGGAACAAAATATCGGCCCAATGGCCGCCGCGACTTCGGCGGCACACCTCCATCCGATGGTCCAAATTTTCAATGACGCTGAGGCATAATTGAGGTTCTATGCTGTTAATGTGCCGAATTATCTCATCCTTTAGCTCTTGAATTGTTGCTGGCTTATCGACGTACACCTTTTTCTTTCTAATAACCCCAAAGAAAGAAGTCCAACGGTGTCAAATCACATGATCTTGGCGGCCAATTGACATCGCCACCATGTGAGATAACACGGCCATTGAATTTGTCGCGCAAAAGAGCCATTGTTTCGTTAGCTGTGTAGCAAGTGGCACCGTCGTCCTGTTGAAACCACATATCGTCCAAAGTTCGTTATCATCTCACGATAGCGAACACCATTCACAGTAACTCCCTGACCGGCCTCATTTTGGAAAAAAAATTCGGCCGGATGATGCCGCCAGCTTATAAACCGCACCAAACAGTCACTCTTTGTGGGTGCATTGGTTTTTCGACAATCACTCTTGGATTATCATTCGCCCAAATACGGCAATTCTGCTTATTGACGAATCCACTGAGGTGAAAATGTGCCTCATCACTGAAGATGATTTTCTTCGAAAATTGATCATCCACTGTTGCCATTTCTTGCCGCTATTCTGACCATTGACGACGGTTGAAATGGTCAAGAGGCTTTGTGTATCTTTCCATGGCTCAAATTGAGTTATAGTCTGAAATTGAGAAATGTCAAATGAAATGCAGAAAAAAACTTGACGTTTAGGTGTAGTTCACATTCAGCATCGGCCCTTAAAATTTAACCACCCTTTACTTGAATGAATGAATGAATAATAATTGGGGGTGATTGCACTGCGACCTATAGGTCTGTTGTGCCCCCATCCGGAGCTAGATGATCTTGCTCATTTTATAGCTCTTCCTCCAGCTTAACACCTCTAATGAATTTAAGTATCTGGCGAACTTTCAGAGAGGGAAATTCGCCCTCTTCTACCTGGCAATGTCCCAGGTGTTTTTTCCTCTGATGCATGAGAGCATCACATCTACCTAGAATGTGGTCCGGTGTTTCCTCATGAGTACTGCAGAATCTGCAGGTGGGGCTGCTTTCTAGACCCATGACATTTAGGTGTCTTCTGAGTCTGCAGTGGCCACTGAGGAGACCCTTGATTATTCTGAGGTTGTTTCTAGTTACTTTACTTACATTGTGTTTAATTTTTAGGAAACGGTTTCATGGTTTTTAATTCCAATTCAAAAAAATCAAATGTGGCTAAATGAGAGACGAGTAGAGTTTGAGCTCTAATCTAATAGAAAAAGGTTAAATTAAATCTAAAGAAGCACTCATTGACTTTATGTCAACAAAAACCTTATCAATAAAATCTATTTTATGATGACTATACATATTCGGAGGGTAACAAAAAGTTTTTAAATTAAGCAAGGTTTCAACTTAAAGATTTTTTTCTTGCTCAGACTTTCAGTTGACTTTTTAAAAATAATAACTTCCTCGGGAAGATATTCCTTTGGAATAAAACAATATTTTTTTTGTTTGACAAAAAGCAAACAGTTTTAACTTTAAAATAGTTGAGCCGTTGTCTACAAATAGAATTTTTTAAAAGAGGGTTGGCAAAAACACCCTCTATGTTTCGTTGTTTAAGGAGTTTTGTTCAATCATTTTGTAAGATGAAAGAAAATTAACTTCAAAACCAATGTTCCTTTAAATCCCTTCTTGTTTCTTCAATGGTCACAAAGGTGTTAATTTTATCGCTGGAAAAGTTAAACGTCAAATCCTCGTTGTTATGTGCAAACAAAGATCTGTTCCGCAAAATTTTTACAATATGATTACCATATTTTTTTTTAGGAATTATAGCTAACTCAGCAATGCAAACTTCAATAAAATGCTAGATTAACTTTGAACGCACATTATTTTACTCAAATTGAAAGTTTTGGTGTGACTTTTAGCCCAAATGCATTTCGCCCGCAGGCACGACAGTTTAGCTCATCAATTAGATACTGTCGTCCGCTTTCTAAGACGCATGTTTATCGATAAAAATATATTTAAAAACATCGATAAGCTGTATAAATAATATTTTTAAGAGAAATTACGTTAAATTTAGACACCAACAGGGTCTTTCATTAAGCGCTTTCTATCTTTAAATTTAAATAAAACAAAGTGTTTGTGGGATATCATCGAAATATTGTATTCGTTTGAAAGACCTATCGAAGCCATTATGTACGGAATATAACATCGTTAAAATGTCCACCAAGGCTTCTCTAGGTGGCAAAAGAAGTTGGCAATCATCGACCTATCGCCAACGTGCGTCGTTTGGACCGATGACGCCACTTGCCTAAAATCCACAACAAACAGTGACTTTTTCGGGATGCATTGGACGCTCTTGGATCTCATGTGGATTGGTATTGTCCCAAATTGGACAATTTTGTTTTTTGACGTATGCATTCATCCAGTAATGGGGCTCATCGCTGAAGATGACCGAAAATGATGATAAAACAATATGTCATTTGCTCGTGTTTTTGAACGCTCTATCCGTCCATGGTGATTTGAAAAAAAAAAAGATTGAATAAATGAGAGTCAATTTGACTTCAAAAATATGGCCGCTATCAGCTGTCAAAGTTCGGTAGTCCCTATTGGAAGACCCCTTGGAAACAAGAGAGAACGTACAATTTCGATCAAGGGTAGGCTCACATTTAATCTTATTTTTTTTCAAACAAGATATCGGTCAGTTCAAAAATCTTGGAGGTTTATACAATTTTCAACTCAAAACAAAACCACAAGCCAAAATTTATTGCATTAGGTGATGTTACACTATGTCATATATTGTCCCAATATTTATTGTATGACAAAATAGTAGTTATGTATTAAGCTCCATGTATTTTTTGTCATATTTTTATCTACTAAGTCCACTAATGGCCTTTTCGATTGGAGTCAGAATGACTGTTCTTCTTCTGAAAAGAAGAGAAATTTGCTTCTGATTTTGTTTTCAGAATCGTTCCAAAAGGATTTACACGTATCAAATCCTTCTCCCGGATTACCAATCGAAAAGGCCATCAGAGTTTTCTACTCTCCTCTCACTTAGTAAGAAATAAGCAATTTAACTGCAGTGGACTAAGCTCTCATGCAAGGTTTTTGAAGATTTAGGGATCAGACGTCTTTATTTGAAATGAATGCCCGTGGTCTCTGGCTTGTGTTAGCAAAAAGAAAACAACAAAAAAAAATATTCTATAATTTTAGTTTTTTCTTCTTTTTTTTTTAGTTATTTGTTAATTTCAATATTCCTAAAACAAATCAAACTCACAAATCTCCAGTTCAAAAATCAGCACATCCCACATAAAGAGACGTATTCTTTGACAAAATTTAATGTTGAAACTGAAACCATTATGTGCATCAATATGTAAAGACATAAAAACACCTTTCGAAAGCGAAATATGTTTGGAGAACGAAAAAAAAATGCAAATTAAATCACATCTCAATTTCATCAACTAAACTTCGTCCACAGAATCTCGACTAAATCCCCATTACAAAAAAAAAAAATATATACAATCAAAATCTTGTCATGCGACGAAATTAATACATAAAACCTAATTATGCCAAGGTAAACGTTGATTGGACTAGCAGCCACGGTCAATAGCGCTCATTTTTAATTCAGAGGATTCCCTGAGAGCGATTAATGCAAATTACAATGTCCACGTAGAAAATTAGTAGTCAACTCGACGAATAATAACTGACACACGCACGCAACAGGGCGCACAGAGTAATCACAGAGTGATGGGCGAACTAGAGAGCATGCGAACTTATAAGCAACCACAGCACACGCAAGTCCATTTCAGTATATAGTTTATACAGTTCCAGTTCCAGTGATGGCTATGTTCAGTTGTAGGAGCTATAGGAGCAGGACCAGCGACATGGAGTAGAACCAGGTCCACCTTGACATCCTGACATTATTATCATCAGATTCCGGCTATCATTTCCTTTTATATGCTTCTCTTGCTGATTACGCTCCTGATGTTGACACTGATGCTGCTGACTACTGCTGCTTTTGCTTTCGGTCCTGCTGCTCCGTTCAACTCATCACTTTATATACCTGTCACTGTTCTATTAACTGAAATGACTTCCTCATTTGCGTATACATTCGCTGGGTCATCCGTTGGCACTTCCATCCAGCGCCAACTCCAGCGCCAGCACCAACACCAACACCAGGCACCTCCTGCATTTCTCTTTTCGTAGGTATCGTCATCGTCACTCACTGTGACTCCACACAATCACACGCCACTCGCTCCCTCACTTAGACTCAGTGCATTCGAAATCATTACCACTGCCATCGCCACCATCACCACCACCTCTACCATCCCATATTGCTATCGCAGGGAGGCGGATAAATCCTTCTGCAGGAATGTGAATAAAAAGGACCGCTCAGAAATCAGGTTGTCGGTTCCCCTTTCTATTTTCAAGGATGACATCCCCCGGAGAGAGAGAGTTTATAAATTCCAAACCCAAATGAATAGTTGTGCATAGCCGAAGATCCTTCTTACTGCATCACCGTCAGCGGAGGGATTCAAAAGGATGTACATAAGCTCGCAGTGCCACCAAGTATTGCCAGGGATAAAACGGAAGCGAAATAGTAATAATCATTTGAAATAAGTTCACGGTATTATGGCTGCTTTGGTGGCAGCATTAGTGACGCGGTTTTCATTTGCTGCACGGGACCGGAACAAAAATAAAATTGAAAATTGAAAAAAAAAAAACGGGACTAAGCCGTTGTTAAAATAAAATGCAGACAAAAGGAATATTTTTTGTGGCAGAATGAGAAACGCTATTCAAATGTTTTTCCGGAAAAGGATCTTTAGCATGACAATTTGAGTGTCTAACTTTTTTTTTGTCTTTATTTTTTTCAATTTTCTTCTCCGCAAAAGTGCAATGGCTGCAAAAGAAGTTTTTGTTGCTTTTTCCTACTTGGCTGCCGTTGCATCTTTTTCTTGTGTCTTCTTGACCTTTTTTTTTTTTGATTTGGGAACATAAACAAGATGTTTTCCTGAGTTTCATTTTCGCTTCACAAGGATTCTTGCGAAAGTTGAGAGAAATGTTTGAAAATGTTGGAAAAAGCAATGAAAAAAAAAAAAAAAACAGAAAAAGCAGCCCCGAAAACGACAGGGAAATGTGTATCTACTACTATAAAAGTGAAACCCAAAGGACTTGAGATTCATTTGTAAAAGTTGGACAAGTGAATCTGAAGAATGTCGGTTAAAGGTAAGAACCAGGTATTATAAAGAGACAAAATGAATTCCGAATAAAGTTAGACACTAATAAAGAAGGGAAGAAGCCTGAGTGAGTTGAAGTATTTTTAATACTTTTTTTTTTTTAATTTTTGAATTACTTTTTTATGTACCTACAAGCATCTACGAAGGGGGCTTACATAGTTGTTGGGATTATTTTTTGTAATAACAACATCAAACTTTTCGGTTTACTGGTGCAGAATCTTAGAGTTCTAGGTCAAATTTAATAAAAAGATTACTTAGGCTTGGCTTAACGAAATTCAATAGGAAATTCTTAACCTTGGGTGATGAAGAAGATAAAGAACGATAAAGTACACGACTGGGTTTTACGTACCTACTCGCTATTATATATGATTACAATGTGGTTTTAAAGCCTGACTTAAAACCTATTCACCTGATTTTAAGGGAATCGAATTATTTTTTGGGGCTATATTTTATGCGAACAACTAAACACATACATATATAGTTAAGTATAAGTCAAAATAAAGTACAAAACTGTAGTTCCTAGATACTTATATCTGGGGGAAAAAATTCTAAAATTCAATTTTTTTTTTTAATATTGATCGTTAAATATGGAATTAACGTCTCATTTTAGGGTGTATCTTCAAATGCTTGCAAAAAATAATTTGTATTTCTCATTTGTTTTTAGATTTTGGACTTAGAAATTTAATATCCAAAAAACTGTTAGAGCTACAAATTTCATCAGGTGAGCGCAAAACATTAGCATTTAAAAATCTTTAATTTTTTTTAGATTTTTTGCGCAAACTTCCGTTTTATTTGAACTGATCGGAAATGCACTTTTTACTACTACTAAACTAATTTTCGCGCAACTGTTCTGCGTAAACTGTCACATAAGCTCTTATCTTGAACTTACAGCCATTGACAGCTAATTATAAACGATTCTATTTTGCTGAATGTCTCTCACCTAACGGTGTATATTTCGATCTAATTATGATCTTTCTTTCTTCCTCTTTAAAACAATATACCAATCGACGGTTAAAGTGCAGGACCTCGTAAGCCAAAAACTCAAAAAAATATTATAAATGGAAAAAATCCCAATAATCAGATCCACCTTTTGGCATTTTCAGCTTAACAATATTGCTCAGATTAATAAATAGCTCAGATCAATTTATTTGTTATTTTTTAATTTTTAATAATTAATTTACAAGTTGTTTTTTTTCTGAAAATGGTTGTGAGATGCTTTTTTTCATAGGCTATGAGTTATGCTCGTCGGGTCCAGGGTTTTACCAAAGAAGCAACAAACTTTAGTGTATTTGAGGTTGTTTTTTATCCACCAATCGCTGGTTCTTACAATTTCTATACAATTCTTATTGTCTTATAACTATATATACTGTTATACAATATTATATGCTTATAATTATTCCTATTTCGTGACCTTTTTTAATTTATATAATAATCCTAAGCGGGCTTTAGGTCTTTCTTGATTTATTTTTTGATTGTTATCAAATAGACGACGTTTCGTACGTGCTTACGTACTTCTTCAGGTCTCTAGAGACCGAAACGTCGTCTATTTGATAACAATCAAAAAATAAATCAAGAAAGACCTAAAGCCCGCTAAGGATTATTATATGCTTATAGTTATTTACATTTATATAACCTTATAACCTAGTTTTGTACAATTCAAATGTTTAGCAATATATCCTAAATTACAGTTTGAGATAGCAGACGTCACTAAATTACAATCTGAGATAGCAGACGTCACTAAATTACAGTCTGAGGTAGCAGACGTCACTAAATTACAATCTGAGATAGCAGACGTCACTAAATTACAATCTGAGATAGCAGACGTCACTAAATTACAATCTGAGATAGCAGACGTCACTAAATTACAATCTGAGATAGCAGACGTCACTAAATTACAATCTGAGATAGCAGACGTCACTTAATTACAGTCTGAGATAGCAGTGACGTCTGCTTATTTATACCTGGGCTTCCACTGTCACTTCTGGAACCTAAGTCCTTCAAAATGGAGACTCACCAAGTAATCGGGATTGGTACTGATTTCTACTGTGGCAGAGCTCGATTTTATGGTGCTCATCTACGGTCTCTTATATATATTTCGGTTTTAACCGAGTGTGAATTATAATTTCACAAACAAAAAGTATTATTAATATTTTCTTATTCTTTTGATTGGCTCTTTCTAGAGTCGTTGTTAGCGGTGATTCGGGATTGCTTTGTATGCAATTTAATAAACGGCGGCGGTGAAGAAGAGGGTGTAATGCATCATTACATGACTTACGAGGTTCTGCACTTTAACCGTCGCATTACATCTTGATATTGCAATCCATTACGATTTAAGCTTAAAAATGTGATTCTGTTATTGAAAATTTTGGCCTTTTTTACAATAAAAAGTGAATATTAAATTGATTTTCATATAATCAACCCCGTTGTGAATTTCGATCTATTGTAAAATACTTTCGATTTCAGACTCTATGTGTATTGAAATACTTTTCGTTTTCAATACTTGCGGAATGAAAGCACTTTGATTTTCGATCGGATTCAAAATACTTGACGTTTGGAATAAATTTGAGTTTTCATGTCCGAAATAGAATTGGAAAAAAAATCCAAAAAATGTTATTTCAGCCAAAAAAGTCACGGTACTGCGTATACTCTGTTTTTTTTTAATTCATGTAATTTTTGTGCAACAAATTTGACGTTTAGAATTTTGTGTTTACTGATTTCGAAAAAAATAGGTTTGAATACTGGCTAACGTGAAACGAAATTCAAAACACTTTTTTTTGAATCCGTGCGGAAATCATTGTCGTTTACGGACAGCTAAAATGTTCAAAAAATATGGTTTCGGTGCAATTGCACATTTCCGTAAATATAAAAGTACAGAAAATGTTAAGCGCCGAAAGAGATCACAGAAAACCTCATATATTTTTTTAAAACACAGAATCGTTTCTAATTAGCTGTCAATGGCTGTAAATATTTAAGTTTCGTTTCAACAAATGATCCTACATAAATAATTTTTTTATTTAATTAAAGTTAATTAATTGACCTCATTTCAAAATCTCTTTTGTAAAGCATCTCAGTATCGCAATCAGGCAATTACAAAATTTGGAATATTCAAATCTTACAACCTAAAATATCAAAATATACCTAGTTATCGAATTTAAATAAAATAGGCAAATATATTCCTACAATTCACGATCACGTAAGCGAGATGAAAACATTTCCTGCATTTTCGAGTTTTTGAAAATACGAAGTTTTGTTTTTTTCGGAATTTCCAAATGCGAGAATTTGAAATTGCGAGATTTTGTTTTACGGTATTTATTATAAAAAAGATGATCGTTTTCAAGTGATTATAGATTTAAGATATTTTCCTTCTCTTGCAACTAACCATAATCTTGAAGGTTCTTTTATCGACTTTTGCAAAAAAAAAAAGTCCATCATTGTCGCAATTTTTAGGAAGTTTTTTAAATTTTGTTTGTTTGTTTTGAACGATTTTTGTTTAGATAACAACTAGTTTAAAATTGGAAAAGTTACGTTCGATTCTTCGGAATATATTTTTAACAACAAAACCAGTACTTACCTAATGGAGGGAATACAAATAGTAGAAATGAGCTAATTATGTAAAAATGTTTTTAAAGATGTTTCGAGTTGTTTGTCTATTTTGTCTATTTTAAATAAAATGACACCATCTTGAGGGATTATTGCTCTTATCTAAATTATTTTCCATTCCCTTGCTTGATTAGGTTCTTGGTCTTGAATTTAATTTTTTAATCTTCTTTTATTAACCTTTCACACTCATATAATATATTTATTCTTTAAACTAAATTTGAAAATTGAAACCGATAAAATTAAGCCATAAATCTCTCTTGAAGCATCATCACAACAAAATTATATTACGTATTCAATGCAAAAGTAGCTCTAAAATTTTAAGAGAAAATTAAAATTATATGAACTGCAAAAGAGGATTGTTGGCTTATGTATAGGTAAAATAAAACGAAAAAATAAAACCTCCCAATAAAACATTTAATTTCTTCTTAAACATCCTTAAAAAGCTATAGCCGAAACAAAACCTTGATATCCTCCTTTGAATTAACCCTCCCTGTTTATTCTATATTTAAGCATAGTGCCTGAAGGAGTGTATTCTTTTGTGTGTCTAATTACGGCAGTTAATTGAATTACCTTATCACACAAAATGTTAGTCTTACGGCATTATAGCTCAAAGCCCTTATATAATATTTCATTAGGCAACATTTGCCAAAAGCCACATTTTTGGACACTTTTACGTGATGACATTAAACGTAGACAAAATTACGGCTTATTCCTCTTTTATCCTTGGAAAAAGCACACAAAAAAAAATTCACCTGATGGAGTTCTACAAAGGACCCCATTTTCTTTCATACAATTGTGGAGGTGTAAGAGTATTCTGACGTGTAATACATTTGGTAACAAATTTCGCATGTAATACAACATAAATTCCTCTTGAAAATACAAACCGAGTTCAATTACCAACCTTTTTTAATTAGGGATTAAATAATAACAAAAACACTCCAGGATTAGACTCAACTCTCTTCTTATACCAAACTTCTGCCGCCACCATCGCTAACATCTTCATCGCCATCGTCATCGCCATTGCCATTGCTATCGCTGCAGCCACCGACTCCTGTTCAGGTCCCTTCTTCGAACCCAACGCAAAAACCACATCACATCACCATGTGCTAAATGGTATTCAAAGAATTTCTCAACCCCAAAACATCATCTTGGGTTCCACATTCAAAAGTCTCTTCGCGCACAACCAACCCCATATCCCCAATTTACGAACTCCTATACAAACCCATCAGTCTAGCCCCAAGTGTTTGCGCATATATATAAAAACTTGTTGAATTGAATGTGTGTCAGAAGGCTAACAGGGTGTGGGAAGAACAAGAATAGATTCCCCACAAACCTTGTTTGCATTCCAACTCGACATTGGTGTGTGTTTGCATGTGATTTTCACACTGTCAAAATGTGGTTCCACCCAAATATAGCAAAAGACCAAATGAACATCTCTTCAACTCGTATTTTACCTAAAGGATGTTCATTTTTTTGTTGTTGTATTTTTATCCCTTTTATGTCGGAGCATATGCAACCCACGAGATTGAGAAATTATCAATTTATTCAAACAAAGAAACACATTGACATTGCTTGACTTTATGGTGACAGTGGCTGTCAATCATCATCGTTAAATGATCTATATGTTTGGCAGTTTTCTCATAATATTTTGACGTTGCCTTCTACACTACACAAGGTGATCCAATTTCAATCTACGTCATAAAAAATGCCATTTTCGATTTGTAATCCGGAAGAACAATGTGATACGTGTAAACGCTTTTGGAACAATTCTAAAAACAAATACAGAAGCAAATTTCTCTTGTTTTCAAAAAGAAGAACTGTCATTCTGACCCCAATTGACAGCTAGTTAACTGTGTTGCCAATATGTACAAATAAAATTCGTTTGAATCATGGACCTATTTTCAGTAACTCTCGCATCGATAAAATCAGTCGAGAAACGATGAAAAATGGAACAAAACTCATATGATTTGTTCCAATTTTCATTGTTCCTCGACTGATTTTATCCATTCGAGAGTTACAGACATGATTTTTAACGGACAACCGGTCGCACAGAGGCCCATTCACGATAGAACCTGTCAACTTTCCATTGACCGTCTTTACATTAGGTACATTTATCTCTATGCGCAATTAAATCGTAAGTTTACGGGAACGAAACGGCGTAACTTATAGTTAAAATCTAATGTCGTTTTCGGTTGGATTTCGTAAAATTAATTTGGAGTAAAAGGAGTGGAAAAGAGTTATCTGTGGACGTCCACTCCAAATTAGCCATAAGCTACACTGCTCGTGCGCCATTTCTATCTACCTACAGTGGTAATTAATTGTTGAGAAAAACTGTTTTAAAGAAATTAATTAAAAAAATCCGTTATAAGCAAAGCGTTCAGATCCTCCTTAGGCGCCTATTGCAAATAAAGGATTGTATTAATTTTTTTGAGCAAAGATATCTCGAGGACGATTGGAAAGATATCTTCAAGGAGAAAATAAAGAATTATTAAAGTTCTTATGACATATTGCGTGTTTAAAATTTTCAATCATTTTAAATTAAAATTTGATTTTCTCTTGACAGCTTGCCAATCGAGAGCCATAGAATAGCTAGTGAAATCTCTTGGTTTTCTGGAAAATTCCCTACACATTCGTCTCTTGAGGTTGTCTATAGAAGACAAAATAAGCACAAATTTCATATTTCTTGTGTAACCGCCCTAAATTCTGAAATTGCTTACTTTAACCATAACATTGCGGAGGAAATAGAACACTATTCTTGTCTTGTGCGGTAATACCTTAAGGAGTTATATTTTGCCAGCGAAGAAAATTGTTAAACCGAACACAAAAACACACACAATATAGCATGAGATTCGAATTTGGGCAAAATAATAAAATAAAATAAAAAAAAAAAAACTTAAGAAAGCTTAATGGCACATTAATTTGGTGCCACAAACATGTGGCCTGGCATTCAAGGAATGGTTAAGTTATACCTAAAACCTACATGCTGCGGTTATGTACTATGTATATATAAAAGAAATTCTTTCTGCGCCAATTGTGGAAATTGAGAAGAGAAATAATTAATTAGGAACACGAAAAAGGATCCATACCCGGCCCCACATCCGTTCAACCAGCTCTAGTACCCCCATAGAATAATATAAAAAAAAAGAAAGAAGAACAAGTGCTTTTTGGTGTCTGTCGGTGCCCTGAAATGTAACCTGAGTATAAGAGAACTCACTAATTGGGAAGCACACCCAGATGGAGATGGAGACGAAGATGTAGCTAGTATAGAGCTGTAGCAAATTTATGTTCTTAAACATACATAAATCATTGGCTTTCAATTCCAAGCGAAATGTAGGTATAAATTGAAAACACTTTAAAGAGGATCTTCGTAAAGCATTAATAAACCAAAAATGAAAAGGGAGCTTAATGCTCTTTCAAACGCGTTGCTGGGGGTGAAACATAAAGAACTGCATGCGGGGGAATCGAAAAGGATATGAATTCCTTGATTCGAAGGTACCTACACAACATATACTCTATACAAGAAGAAGGTAGATGAAACTTACGTGCCAAGTGTGTTTGTAGATTTTTCATGTAGGTATCTATTCTTTTTTTTTTACAAAACACATACATGATGGGATGTTTAATGCTTGAGGTTCTTACATTCAGATCTAGAACAGGACGTGTTCAGAATATTTAAAAAATGAAATTGTTTCGACAAAGAAGGAATTATGTTTTGACTTTTTAGTCTAACCTTTCGGAAAAGATTTTGTTTACGTTCTTGTTTTTTTTTTTTTTTGTTCACTGTATAGATATAATTTGGGTTTCGAGACACCTCCTAAAAACCAGCTTTTCGCATGCAAATGGGACACAAAAAAACATACAACGTTTGAAAATCAAAATCCATCATTTGGGGTCGAGATTTTAAAAATTTAAATAAAAGGCGAAAAGCATGAAATGTATTTAGGCATGTGTATTTGTATGTGATGTAGAAACTTAAGAAAAGCATGACCCGGATTTAGCCTTGGAGTGATGGTTCCTGTGCCTCAGTTATTTAAATCTTGAAAAGATTTTTCGCAAGTTTTAAGTTGGTAGATACCTTATAAGCCATCAGAGAAACTTTTTGTCGATGTAGGTATATAAATGAAAAAGAAAATTAAAAAAAAAAAAACAGGGACACATTTTTCATCAAAAAATATAAAGTAACTGTAAGCGGCTTTGGATTTTATAGCAGCTTCTTGACTGAGGGATTTTTCGTATGATTGAAAGAGGAGGCAACCATATGTTGATGATAAGAATGTAATATGGCCAGATTTACACTACCAATGCACTTTGGCTCTCCATAAAATGCTCGTTCCCAAAAAACTATGAGTGGAACGAGTGCGTATCCAGTAAAAATGGTGTGAAATGTTAAGAAAGGGTGTTTTTTTTAGACCTGTGGTTTTCAAGAAGAAATAAAACGCATATAATTTAATTTTATCGCCAAGAATTTAGCTTTATTATAAAGATAAGGGTTTGGCATTATGTGAAAAATGATTTGGGGCGAGTGGCCGCCGCGGCTGGTTCGAATAAATTCCATCCGAGAGGCCCAATTATCGACCAGTTTTTGCAGCTTATGTGCGTAGACAAGCGACATCACATAACCCCACAAAAAAATAGTCCAGCGGTTAATCGCACGATCTTGGAGGCTCACGAGGCAAGATAATGCGCTCACCAAAAGTTTACTTCAATAAATTGATTGTTTCGTTAGCTGCATGGCATGTAGCGCTGTCTTGTTGGAACCAAAGGTCGTTCACATCAACATCCTCCAATTCAGGTACGAAAAAGTCAATAATCATGGCTCTACAGCTTTCCCCATTGACTGTAACATTATGGCCGGCTTTACTTTTCAAGAAATATGGGCCAATGATTCCCTCTGCCCATAGAGCACACCAAACATTGACTTTTTGAAGACGTTACTGTGTCTCAACAATGGCTTGTGGATTATGATCACTCCTTATTAACGTACCCATTCAACCAAAAATGAGCTTCATCGCTGAACAAAATTTTCTTGTGAAAATCGGGATCGGTGGCCATCTCGTTTTGGGCCCATTTGAGCACGATTTTGCAAACGTTGTTCAGAAGAAACTCTATTCATTGTGAAATGGCAAATTAAACTGAGCATAAATCAAGTGACAACTGTCAAAAAGACCAACTCCGACAAAAGTATTGCCAGATTGAAACCACATGTCTAAAAAAAAAACACCCTGTATATTCACTGTTTAAGAATAGGTATTTTATCGTATCGAGAGTGTATCGGTATCGGTTGGCATTATAATCTGAACTGGTATATGGAAAGATATCCGATGAGCGCAAAATACAAAGTGGGGTTCGACACGGCTGTATTCTGTCACCGATACTTTTTTTTAAATACATTTTAATTTTCATCTTACAGATTTGAAGGAGGGAATTCAAAATTTGTAAGTATGTGGATGATAAATAGCACTTAAATAACAACAAAAAGATAATCTGAAGTAAAGTTAGGCTTAAGAGCGTGAAACACCAAATGGATCACCATCGAAACGACTTCATTACAAAATGGAAATATTTATAAATATCTTTTTTCAACATTTACCGTTGATATTAGGTACTTTACGGGACACATGTTGTTGATTCTATGTAAGTATTTATAAGTCTAAAACACACAAATTATATTTTCTTTTTGTCTGGCAACATCTAGGTATGACAAAGAATAAAAAATCATAAAAAAAATTCAATGCCCATCGCTTAAACTTGCGGAAATGTGTAGGTACTTCAATCATTTTTATTTTTATAAATAATCCAATACATACATGTGTATACAATACATGTGTATACAATATGGGATATCGTAACTCTTAACTAACGACACAAATCACATGGAAATAAAATCCACTTGAATGCCCTGCTTGTTCTAATAGAAAGAGTTACCTCTATGCGCCCGCGAGCCACCCTCCCCATCACCCTTAAGACACCCTTCCTAATCCTATCAATCATTTTAACCCATCAGATGTGTCTGCCTGTATGCCAAAAAAAAAATCAATCCCTCGCCTCAGAGCACTTAAAAAACACCTCACTCTGCGTCTGCACTCACCGGGTGGAAGGAAGGGGGCTGAAAGGACGTAGAGGAGCAGCTCAAAAAAGACACACACGCAACAACTCTAAATTGGTTTCACTAAATTTATAGCGAAGTGAATAAATTCGCGATATCAAAATAGCGCGGTAATATAAACAATATTGCCAACATAAACAACATCCTGCCATCGCAGATTGCCAGAATATTGATATCCCATCAATTGTCCGGAAACAAATGAAACTAAATAAAAATAAAAAAAATATAGGTAGGTATACAATTTCATCATAATACTCGTATTGTATAATAATTGAAATGTTATTTTATTTTTTTGTTTGCAGATATATGAATGTCCTTTGTGTGTAGGTTGAAAGCTTCCCTGGGCGAGATTACAATCTTTTTGTCATAAAAAAGGGATATTTTTCAGCCAATTCAATAAATTACTCGCTGAGAGTTGCCATCCGTGGTACCGCGCGCCGCGCTCCGCCACCCATCTCACACGGGAATAAATAGATTCCTAGCAAGTTTGGAGTGCTGCAAGCGTATAGTAGAATGGGCGCTGATCCTTTGTGACTCGTTCTCGTAAATTGCCACGGTTTATCCTTGTGCCCCCGTCACACACACACACACTCACCATATACACAGCGATACAGAAATTTTTTGTTAGGTGGATTTGCTGGGGAAAAAAACAATTGAGATTTTATTTAATTTATTAATAAATAGTTTGAATGTGAACAGCAAAATCAACAACCGATAAAACGAGCGCGAAGATTCTCGTAAAAAATTGTTTTACATTTATACAAAAATAAAAAATCCTGAATAGAGTAGGTATAGAGGGAAAGTTCAGGGAAATAAAATTTACAACGCTTTCACTACATATAATTCTTTTTTTTTTCTGTGAATGTTTATTTGAGGGGGCAGTGGCATATATGGGGAGGGGTGTGTTGTGCATTTGGCTTCAAAACATAGCCACGTGCAAACGGGGGACTCATTTCGGATCAGAAAAGTGCGGGATGGTGTTCACACACTAAAAGCCTGGGATCATCATCAGAATCAGAATGAGGACTGGATCGGGCGGGAGGAAGGAAGGGTAGGAATGTCCTTAGGGTAATAAAATTTTATGAGTGGCATAATTTCCACAGGAATAAAAGGATGAATAAAATTTTACCTTTTCTCATCTATGTAGGTATACCTATGTATTTATACACCGTCCCGCCTGGCATGTTTTGCTTTTTGAAGGACTTTTGTCTATCTTGTTTTGTTGTAACCCATATCTACTCCTACTTAATATACAATAACAACAGAGACATCTACTTATTCTGTGATACAAGTGATAAAAATAAAGCGAATATGAGTACCTACACGCGGAATCCCACAGTCAATTTATTGCTGCAGATTATTATTGACACGCAGAATTCAATTTTAAGGATCTTCCGCCTCGCACCTGGAATGATGATGAGTGATGTGGATCTAACAACACTATACTTATATTAATCTACATGGTGCTGCGTAAAGTGCAATTCTGCGACGCAATATCAAGGGAAAAATCAAGCTTGTGCTGGTTGCGTGGCAGCTGTCACATCAGGTAGTCTTCAGGGATAATATGATTATATATGCGGTGGTAGCTGCTTTTATTTTATAGACCAGATTAGCTTTGCATCTGCAGTACATAGGTAGCTAATATTATTGCGCTGTAGTGAAGTGTGACTTGTGTTGAATATACTGTTTGAGAGGACACGTTGAGTGATGGAATTACGGTGCAAGTCTAAGGATTGTAAAAACAGCAGGTGAGGACGCTTTTGTTAGAAAATAATGGAATAAGAGTCTGCGATGAAAAAAAAAAACGAAGAATACTTAACTGGAGCGTTACAAGTACGGTACCACGAAGTGGAATGTCATAAGGCTTCCAGTTTTAACCAACCACATCTCTGTAAGGCATTCATCGAGGCCATTGAAGCAAAAATCTGACACCTTTAATTTTTATTACCTATACCTAAATAGGCATATCACTGACTTTACGGTTCTCTAATTTAAACATATTTTAATTAGTAACTTAGCTAGGTACCTAGGTAAACCTGTAAATCCAAAAAATATCATAGAAAATATTGAATTTTGTAAGAGTGACATTCATCAAAGAAGCTCGGAAATCTTAAAGCAGAATTCTTTATTCTCAATTGAAACTGAACCTAATGGAAGCAAACTACTTTAACGACGCGCACACTTATAAGGAAATGTCTTTGATATTCAACACAAGATGTGAAGTACTTGGTCTTAATGTAACCCCATATAACAACAGCTTTAACCAGTTTTGCTTATTGTGTGATCTAAAAGCTAAAGAAGATGGTTTTCACCTCATCAGTGTATGTCCTATATTTGCACAACATCGAATTGCATACTTTGGAAAGAAAACGCTTACCTTTTGAAAAAGTTATAAATTGGATAACCTTTTCTCTGTAGGAAAACATAACTCTTCTGAAAATATAGTTTGGCAACAATCTGTGGAAAGAATTTTTATAATTAAAGTCATCATTCAGTTTTTATTTATTCTCACACTTCCCCACAGTTGAATTCGATTTAGATCTTTATTCAGTAGTTCGGGCTAAAGCGTCCTCCATCAATCCAAATTGGCAATTGTTGCAATTAAAACGTCATTTGAATACATCTGAACCAAATAAACTTTAACAAAGCATGAAGACCATTATTAAAAAGAGTGAATAGAAGTGGTCCTAAAACAGAACCCTGCGGTGCTCCTGAGCTCACCAAAGATAGGCCAGAAGTATACCACTTCAGACATTAATCGTTTGTATATTCTTTTCAAATGTTTGCAATAAAGTCTTTTTTCGAAACGAAGTTTTAAAGTAAGAGATTTAATTGTTTTTATGTTTTTAATCGCGTAAACTGTCACATGACAGCTGGGGCACTTTTAGATCAATCAATTTTGAACATACCCGTTGTCAGATAAAACAAAAAATTAATTGTCGTCAACTTGCAGTTGTTGCATTCTGTTCTTTGGTTTTTTGTCGTGGTAGATATGGATATGTAAGGTGATAAAAAAAATTGAGTGGACAACGGAGTTAACTTTGGAATTAATCAAAGCAATTGTCTTTGTCTCAAATTTCTTCCAAGATCCAATTGCCAAAATCGGAAGTAAATGATATATGGAGACGAAGGGTTGCGTCGATAATAAAAGTAAGTTACAAACTGAAGTCAAAATTATGTCAGGCTTGGTTTCTGTTTATCGAGGTGCGTTTAACGCGTTGCCCAACTAGAGATCCTTGGTTAAGTGTACGAAGGTATCAACTCGTCCATCAACTTTTCGAGCAACCATATCGAAAACGCAGTTTATCAACTCGAAAAACTTTTTTTTTGTCAAAATCGAAAAAGTTTATAAACTAGTGTACCAGGTTATTCAACATTTGGGATAGTTGGTCAACTATGTGTTTCGTTTCTCAACGTGAACAAAGTAAGTTGCTGCACTAGCATAAGAGGTTGTAATTTATTTGTATGCAACGTAAGAGTTGAATAAAAAGTTGAACGAAGTTAGTTGAATTTGTTGCGCACGTAGTGGACGACCGGCATTATGCAAAATCCGGCCTGTTGCACATTTTTGAGATCTTGATCGAAATTGATTACAAGATATTGGAATTTTTTTACACCTTATTTGATAAATTTGCCTTCGTGTGTGTGCTCCACAGAGACACTATTTAAACAATATATAATATGTAAATATATGATGATTGACCTCTGCAACATTTGGACTAAATATATTTCTCTAGCACCTGTAGTGTGAAATAAATTACTTTAAATGAAAAATATAATTCATAGCCGTAAGAAATGTACATATGTGCCTTTCGTCCAACATAACAATCAATTTCCATAACTCACTATGTATATACTTGACAGCAAAACTCAACCTTCATACACCTTCATCCGAATAACATTCCTTTTTTTTTTGTCAAAACTATCCCTTCGACACTTTAATGTCATCCAATAATTCAAAGTAAAAGTATGGCCTCTGGGGAAATGAATATATCCTTCAATTTTACACGTTTGAGTGATTTACCATATACACATTTGAACTTACACATAAAGTATAGTGTCTTTACTCTATAACAAAAACACCATACATACAACAGCCTGTATAGCAATATCCTTGAAGAATGATAAAGTGATGCGTCCGGTTTTGCAACAAAAAAACTTGAATCTTTTTGCACATCATACTCTTGACATCGTCTTGGCGTAGCGTCGTAGCATAGGTCGATCTATACCTACTGCATCATTTCCATCACAAATAATTTTGCAGTGCAGTATTCTTGGGCAAAAATATGCAAGAGCCATATTCCCATGGTAATTTCACTCTAAGAGGTATAAAGTAGTATAAAGTTGCAAACCCGGCAAGAATAAATAGTGAAAAAAGTATACCACACTCGACACACGCATCCGAAGGACATCATCGGATTCCGTGTTTACGGTATGCATACTGCATACAAAATACAAAACTTTGGCATCTCCATTGTGTTTCATAGTCAGCCTCTGCGTCTGCAGCATAGCAGAAGAAGAAGGAACAGAGTAACAACAGCAATAGCATATCTACACCTTAAGCTATTGGACAATGGATATCATAAGAACACACACACGGTAGGGATATGGTGGATGAATCCTGCTTTATTTAGAGAATTATAGCATGTGCAGGATAGTTCGTCATATATCCTGTTTTACTAGTATTTTGCTTTTTTTTTGTCCTACGCTCGGGCTTCACTGCTTCAACAAAAAATAATTCACATATGCATTTTGAATCAGCTTTATGTGGATTGCACTGAGTAAGGAGCATGTATGGGAGCAAACGACCAGAGCATACAGGACATTTGCAGAGCATCGTATAAATTTCGTTGTTCCAGGAAATTAAACTCACATGAGAGTAGTCCTGGAGTCCTAGTCAGTTTTTGCGTCTGCCATATGCATATGCTTGATGCCTAGTAAGCAGTAAGAGCTCAACAAAACTCTTCGTCCTGGTTGTGCATCAGGACCATCAGCAGTAAGAGCCCAACAAAACACCTTCGTCCTTCTTTGTGACTAAATTCACAAGAGATTCATTACTTCTTTCGGCATGGATATATCACATGCAGAGATTTTCTGACATTGAATCCTTCTTGGTATTGATTGTTTTTCATTTTAAAAGCGGGAAGCTCTTTGTGACAGCACGACTGTATAGAAGATTTCCTAATTTCTGCGTTAATCAGTAGTTTACCCATAGTTTTCTATTTATTTGGATACATTTGCAACTCAGGATTATTATGGAAAGAAGAATACAAAATTAAGGCTTTAATTTTCATTTCCTTACTCCACCTCCTCCTGGTGTTTGGGATGGGTATATCCTTCGTGATGATGTGCGCCTTCTGAATAGCATTTAATTAAATCCATTTTGTTTGGCTTCGTTGCCATTTTGCCGCAGAGATCTGGAACTACCCACAACGAAGATTAGCTAAGGATGTGCTTTTGTTGGACTTCATTAAAGCGAGATGTGCTCCTGGCTGTGTTGGCTATAGGTCTGACGTCTGCGAAAGCGATTGAGTTTCCTTATTGCATTATCCAGCTTCTCTACATAGCTCCATAGCTCTAACATGTATACGATTAAACTTGCTGCAAGTGAGTTGGTTGAGATTGAATTTAATTTGCAATATTGAAGAACGGCAGATCCTTTTTGCTCATTTCTGTGAATCCTTTTTATCCTTATCTAAACAACGATAGAGTTGTGTGAATTTTTTGTGTGTTCGTAGGAATTTATGTATGTATATCTATTTTGTTTTTGTTCCTTCAATAAAATTCTACATTTCATTTTTGGTCCCGGTAAATCCTTGATTATAGGCCATGAATACCGCATTGAATATTTGAAGGAGCTTTCAAAAATGTATTTAAAGACTTCCTTCCTTCTTTGTGCACGTGAAATATATAGACCTATAGTTTAACCTTTGTTGATTTATATACATATTTAAAAATGAAATCTATTAAATTGAAAGTGGCACAGATTCAGCAAAAAAACGACAACGACTAGACTAGACGGTAGATATCTTTAAGGTCTTTAAAAAGTGTTACCATTTAGGTGAGATAGGTATCGAATTGAATGAATCCTTTTTTTTTACTTTACAAATTGAACGTCTCTCAAAAGTACATATACACATAGAATAGAGTGAAAGATGAATACGACGAGGATGACGACGTAGAAAGCATCCTTTTCGAATGCAATTTGTTATGTCACACGTAACGGACAGCTGACTATTTATCCCCTTTAGTTGTGATTGATGATGTGACCACCCAGTGGCGATAGAAGCGAAGAAGACTTTTTTGTACTTATATACGATTGATGTGTATTTATACTGAGGATTGATAGTTCTTTTTTTCTTTTTCCAAAGGAAACTGAGATTAAAAGACAAGTGACAGCTGAAGTTAACCAAAAGCAGGGAATACAAAAAAAAATCTGTATCAAATATTCCAATCAGAAAAATCGGACAGCCGCACTCAACTTACCCATAAACCGGTTTATTTTCACTTTTTGTTTTAGAAATTAAGTCAATACAACTTTATTGTTGGTAAAAAATTATAAATTATTTGTTTATATCATTATTAAAGTACATAACAGAAAAATCATGTTAGACTTAGCGATATGGTGTGGAAAAAAAAGAAATTAAAGTCACCTACAGTTTTGGAAAAATCATTGGTGAAAGAAATGCTCAATGCTCACTACTTTTAGGTCCATATGGACTTTGTTTTCATAGAAACTATCGATAACAAAGAGGTGATTCGCGCCGGTAAAACAGTTTTCTCCGGCATAAGAGCTGGGTGTAGTTAAGCCAACAGGGGATGTTATCAAATTTAAAATCTAAACTGTTTAGCACCACCATAACACACTTTAAAGGCGTGTTTTTTTGCTATCCCGGAGGGAATGGGTTGAAAAAATGGCATTGAGATTAGCGAAGACATTACAGATAAAAACAGAGTTTCCATACAAACTATTGATATCGATAACAAGTATGTAATTCATACCGATAACTCAGTTTCCTCCGTGTTCATTTAAGCCCAAAAATTCTCTGCGCTTAGCTAAGCCCCTAGGGAATTAGTTGTTGTTTCATTTACCATGTAAATTGCTTAGCCCCGATGTCGTTGTATGCCACCATTTTCCTCTGGGCTTGCAAAAAAACACGCCTTATATATGTCTTGTAAAAACGACATCAACTGTAACTTGCTCCAGCCCCAGTTCCAAAATAATATAAAGCTCTGAGAATGTATCATATTTTGACGAATGTCATTTAATTGATTCGAACTGGAACACCCTTTGCAGGAATGTTTTATTTAGAGGTTCGATTTTTTAACTGGCAACACTCAATATATTCTAACATTTTACCATGAATAGACTTATACACTAGTACAAAGCTCGAAAATTGTATGTAATTGCCGGTATACGGCCCCAGAAAGTGGACGAAAATTCAAAATAACGCCGCTAATATTCCCGAAATAATTTTCAAACATACATTATGGCAGAAAATGCAATTAATAAATTGGATGGGGTTGATCACGTGGCTTCGGAAGCGTGATGTGTAGGACATTGGCTTCTGATGTGTGTGATCTGTTAAGTTCGCTCTCAACTGACACCGAGAGATTTTTCAATTAAATTGAACAAGGAAAAGCATCACTGAAGTTGTTGTTGTTTCATTCAAATTCTCAATAAATGCGTTCAGCCTAATATAGGATAAATGGACCTGTCAAGAATTAACAAGATTAATTTCTTATTTTTGTGTGGTAATTCATTAGGATTTGAAGATTAAAGTCCAGTTTTACAGTGCGAGATTAAAGTTAAACCTGAGTTAACTCATCAAATTTGGTGAATTAATTCAGTATTAACTGAACAGATGCTTTTGATATTTTATTCACCGACTTTGTTTAGTCGATCCGCATGCATTCTGCACTGAAAAACTACTTACTTCTATAGACTAAGCTAACTCTTTTTTGCCTCACCACTCAAAAACTGGGCCTAAGAGCAGATCAAATTTAATCTCAATTAAGTGGTCGCTGGAAACGTTGCATAAGGCATCAAGGAGAAGCTAATATTTTTGTTCATTTTGTGATTTTTTGAACAATTCTTTTTAATTTTCTTGTTATGATAATCCCTGAATAATAAACAATACATTCAGTGAAAATAAAAAAAACTACACTTTAAAAAATGTAAAGAAATTTGTAATATTCCTATTTGCACTTATTACGGCAACCCTTTTACCATCATCCATATATTTATTTTTTATATTTACCTAACCTATTTCCCTCTTTCCAACACAAATATCTGACATCTAAATAAGATTCCATGCATTTCATTTTGCCGAACGAAGCAAAGCGAAAAGAAACGAATTCCACGTCCCTTCCCATTGCATTCTTCAAATGACACAAATATCCTTTAATACCCTTATCAGAATTTCAAATATCGAAATAGAGATGGTGAAAAACACTCACACTTTATTCACCAACACATCCACCAGCCACCAGCAACCCATAATCATTTTGTTTTATTTTTCCCATAAAAGCACCTCACTCTGCCATCGTTTATCCTATATAGAATCCCCAATCCTCCCGTTTGGAGTCGTCATAAAAGTCTCGATGCTGCAGTAATGGGATCCAGCAATTTAAGTGGTAATCGAAGTACATAGTAAGTCCATTTGCCTTAAACCATCTCTAGGATTACATAGTCGTTTGATCTGTAAATAAATGCATATATAAATTTAGATGTACCTATCCTTTGCCTGCAGCAATATCCTCATGGATAATTACGAGGACGCGTTGTCACTAATGCTAATGCACTTGATCATTATGGCACCTTTGATATCCTTGTCTACAAATCATCCTATGAATTTCAAATGCAATTCCTCATATCGAATGAATTGGTGGTTCTGGTCGTCTGATGTTCAGTGATGGAGATGGACGGCAGTACGGTATACGATGTGCGTTTTGCTGCTAGCCTTGTGGACTACAGCAGATAATCTCTAATCTCGTCCTGCCAAAGGGACACCATCAAGGAATATCCCTTTTTTTTATTTCTATTTAGCTTGGGATTATCTGACATCTTGAGTGAAGAAGGAGCAAATAAATCTTCTTAATAAAAATTTGCTATATCTATAAGCTTTATGTAAGGATGCCCCCGATTGTAAGGATGTGGCAAGTTGGCAAAAAGACTATAAATATTAGATTTTTTTTTTATTTAAATTGTAACTTTTATATTCATTGGACATTTCCAGGGTCAAAAGGCGTTTTGATTCCATCATCTTATTTTATTATATTTTTAGCATAATCCAAAGGACTCGAAAAATAAGAGTCCAACACAATCCGTTGCTTATGTTTACGCACTGCGGTAAGATATCGGTTTCTTTTACTTTTTTTTTCTCTCTACTTTTTACCTAAAAAAAAAAACCCGGTACTGACCTTAATGAAGTGAGCTAGCAATTTTATACTCTGGTGAATTTCTTAAGGTTTTCTTCTTCTTTTTGGTTGTTTGTTTTTTTTTCTTCTTCTTCTTCTTTTAGCTGAAGCCTTAGCTTGGACATGGACGTCCTGGATATTGGTTGGTTGGCCGTCGTCCTTTTTGTATTAATTATTCACTTTGAAATCCTTTTGGATTTATTTTTTTTTTATTCATTCAAAGTATTCAGTTGACCTGAATTAGGTCAGAAATGGAGCAAGCAACCATGATCTACAGAATCGAATCTCAAAGGAGAGGTTTTATTTAATTTAATAGGAATACCTTGGAAAGGTGTCCCCGTCCCTTGATAATAAAAAAAAAAAGTATGGAATGGAATGGAATGTGGGTGTTTGATGGTGGGCCTGGGCAGTTTAAGGAATTCAACTTATGTTTATTAAATTTTTTATCATGGGTTCTCCATTTCTATATTAGTGGGAAATGGGAATGGGCGGACATAGTAAGCGTTCCTTTTTTACGGTCGATTTAATACTATGGATTGATTCCACTTCTCTCTTCAATGCAACACAGACTTGGCAATATTAGGCGTGGACGGGGGGATTGCTGCTGTGCTGTGATGATCGATTGTTGTCCCTATGGCACGACATTTGAATTATATTGCACGGAAAACGGAAGGAAAGACCATGTTAGCTCCCGGGCAGGTGTCAAAGCTGGGGAAAATTACGATTTGCATAAAAGGAAGTATAGGTACATATACTCGTACTCTGTTATGGAAGTGGTGGATATGCAAATGTTTTCCTGCTGATATTTTTGTTTTTGTTCTATTTTTGCTGCTGCTGCTTTCATCGTGTGCACTTCAAAGAAAGGTGCGTGGAAGTCAAAGCACATCAACGATATGGAAGGATAAAGGAAGGATGTTTGTTTTTTTTGGTATTTCTTTTTTTCTTTTATGTAAAATTGGCCAGTAAAAGCTTTGGTAGTTGATAAAAGGTGTTTGAGAACGTAAAAGCGAAGTGAAGTGGCATTTAAATTTTAAATTTATGTCGCGTGGTGGAATTTGGAATAGAAATGAGATCCATTACAGGCAGGTGGGGTGTTTAGGTGCAGGTATTTTATATTAGATTTGTTTATACTTTGTTTAAAAATGAATCATTTATGGATTTTTCGCATGAACTTTTTGTGTGTATTAGAGTTGTTAAAAAAAGATCTGCTTAAAAAGCTTGATAGGTAACTCTACCTACTCTAGCTGTTGGTGGAAATTTGCTTAAATGCTTAAATGTTATGGTTATGTAAACTCAGAAATTACTTTTTTGAAGTGCATATATTTTAAAAAAGACGTTCGTAAATATTTTGTACACTGTAGGCTTGACACTCACTATAGAAAAATAAGTCAATAATAGTCAAGTTTTATTAAGAATAATTTAAAGCAGAACAGAAGTGATTTAATAAAACAATACGGATTATAAAAGCTATTTTTATCTGTGCACCGTTGTAAAGTATATATTCATCTCCACCAAAATGTAATTTGAAAAAAAAAATTAAAGATATTTGCATTAATTCATTGTTGTTGTATACAACGTGTTAGATTTTTACTGTATGAGTTTAGCCGTTTCACGAGAGCAAGGCTATTATTTTTTGAAAAAAAAAAAATAAGAAATTCATTTTTGACAATTAAAGTTTGGTTTCAGCTACGTAAAAGGCTTAAAAAAAGACCACACAAAAGTCCAAAATCATCAGCTATATAATTATATCTGAGAGCAGCTGTTGGTAAAGATCTTACCTCTCAGTTCTGGGACATATTTCTCAATCACAGATGACAAAAAAAAAGTTATGCAGCCTCCTTATCTTCTTCAGTTTATCTTTGAAGTTCCAAATTGCTTTTGATGTCAAATTTACTGTCCCTAAACAATTCGCTATAGAGTTCCACAAATAAAACCTATTATTTGCTTCAATGAATGAATATTATTATTTATTTTATTAACTAACTTTCTTCTACCATCAGCAAGTTTGAGTACCTACCTACCTACCTATTCAAATCAAGTTAATTCCCATCATGGTGTTGATTGAATCCAAGATGTAAGATGATAGGTATTACAGCAATAAGTTTATCGTATATCTCTCTTCCATCCTGCCTCCTACTCATACACACCATATTGAATAAATTTATTATACCTACCACCATTGGTGATTCATAAAAAAAAAAAAAACAGAATATTACGAAAATCCTAGAGATATACATAGCTAATCAAATAATGTCCCGGATATTTTCATATACAGCTTCCAGGCCTCATATACTATAGCTAAACTCAATGAAATTGAATTCAAAACACCGGAATTGGATGTTTCTATTTTCTTTCTTCCCTCTAATCAAGCAAAGCTAGCGCAATCACCTCTCACTGCCATCTATATATAAACATAATAAACCGCCCGTTGTCAACAATAATAACAGAAAAATAACAACAACAAGCAATGAAATAGAACAAAACTTTTGCCCAAGTCGTTAGGAACAAATTTATGCACACCTTCTTCTTCCTTGATCCAAATTCCAGCCATCACCGTCGTCGTCGTTTCTGCTACAAACACCGCCATCACCCATCGTCAACGCCACCTACACACACACTACATCTAACATCTCTCATCTGAACTTTCCACCCATTCATCTGAACCATTCCACCCTCTGTCACTAAATCAATAAAAATAAATAAATTGTTCACAATTTACGAAGATTTTCGAACAATCATACGCAAAAAAAGGACGAAAAAGGAGGAGGAATTCAGGAGCTGGCCCGTTGGCGCGAAATCTCTTTTCATTCGTTTCCTGGCAAAGGAGTTATAGATACATACATACATACATACATATATAACGCGTTCCGTTTGCTGAGCTAAGTCATCACACACACGTCAAATAAAAACCATTCAAATAAAAAACAAAAATGAAATCCAACAAGAGTCCTTGTCAAGGAGCGCCGCGTAGAGCAGGCAAATCCTGTCCTTCTAGCATTTTATAGTATGTGGTTTTATTTGACTTTCATGAGAGAAATTCAAGACGACTATATATGTATGTATGTATGAGAACGAGTGAACGTGAAGTTGAAGTTTTCTGCCTTTTACCTTTGCCTAAAAGAAACACACGAAAATAGCAGGAGCAGCAAATCGAAAAAATGACTTTTTTCACATCTATGCTTCCATATCTGCCCCACCCATAAAACTGGGTAAAGGAGTTGTTTGTGTGTTCTTAACTGGAGGGGGTCATGTCATAGAAGCACTTGCCAGGGAGGGCACTCTTTGTTCCCCTTGTTTCTGGTCCAAAACACCATTAAGTCAACGAGTTCTTGTAATTAGTTCTTAAAAACGTTTTGAATACCTATGTTAAATGAAATTCAGAAAAATTAGATGTTCAAAGAAAGGTATAACAGAAAAATATAATTACACAAAACTTGGAAACAATACACCTCATTTTGTATCAAAATATGAAAAAAGAATCCGATCGTTTACTTTGTGCACGGGAATTCACAAACTGTCAAATTTTGAATAGCAAGGGGGAAATTCTTTAAAAAATTTCGATACTTCCCAAAAGTACGGTTAGGCATATTCACACAAATTCACAGTATTCCGCATCAGTACTGCCCCATGTAAATGAAACGCACGACACGATGTTTGGCTTTTATTAATTTATAATATTTTGCTGAACTGTCAATTTCTATCCATAGAAATTTCTTGCACAGAAGATCACAGATAGAGGAATTTTTTTCTCTCTCGAAAAGTCTGTCTTCTGGGAAATAATAATATTTTGACTAGAGGAACAGCTTTGGACATGAAATTTACACGAATTCACAGAAAATGACAGAAACTCAGAGTAAGGGAACGGGTCGAATTATTATTCATATAAATATGACTATTATCACTGTTTTGGTGTTCAGCGCCATCTATCGAAAAATTACTAACTTCACAACAGACATAGTCATGCCGATTATGAAATTCACAATACTGTGCCTACGTCCTGTAACTCTCGCATAGATAAAATTGGTCGAGAAACGATGAAAAATGGAACAAAACTCATACGATTTGTTTCGATTTTCATCGTTTCACGAGTGATTTCATCGATGCGAGGGTTACAGAACGGTGTTTCGCAGTGCAGTGTTCTCTTCTCCTTTCATGGCAAAAGAGTAAAGAGGAAAGAGTGCAATGCAATGCGAATCGAGAATTTCGAATTCGATAATCGGAGTTTTAAGAGCATAAACTAATTAATAATTTGTATAAATATAATAGAAATATAAAGATTCAAATAAAATGTTTCTACAAAAGCAAAACATTCGTAGATATTATATTTCCTTAAAACACTCTAATACAGCTGTTTAGCTAGCCATTGTCTAAATGGTGGGATATCTCCTTATTTATAAATGCATTTCAACAGTTGTCGTCTAAATATGTCCTCATATGTTCAATGACATCCCTGTAATCTTTCAATTGGGCTTTTCGGGAAACTGGCCGAGTTCAACGCACATCTGAATATTCAGAATTCTGAATTTTTGAAGCTCTTGATTGGCCAGCTGTCAGAAGTCATCTGAATTGTCAGAACTTTTTCTGACAGCTGGCCAATCAAGAGCTTCAAAAATTCAGAATTCTGAATATTCAGATGTGCGTTGAACTCGGCCACTATCTATGTCATTTCTCCTTCTTGTTTTTACAGTTATAGAATCCTAGTCAGAGGTTAAACAAACAAATACAAACATACATCAGCGAATGGTCTTTTCAGTGATTTTTATTATTGGCTGTTTTTTTCAATAAAAATATAAGTTTTTAATTAAATTTTAGTGTAAAAACATTTTATTTAATAGTTTGAAACGTTTTTGTGAGAAAAAAACAAGCATTACGATGTTCACATTCCACTAACACAATCAAAGAGTTTGTTTAACCTCTGGCAAGCTTTGCTTTTTTTGTTTGCGTGTTTCAACTGACGCCTGGGCGAACTTGACAATTTCGAATTAATTAATAGGTTTGTTCGATGTTGTCTGCCTCAGGTCGACCTGTGCCGTCGAGAAACGATGGAAAATGGAACAAAACTCATACGATTTGTTTCAATTTTCATCGTTTCTCGACTGATTTCATCGATGCGAGAGTAAAGGCTTAACTACATAAGCCCAAAAAGTGAAAAAGTACAAAAGTGAAATTTTCCAAACTCATTTTGGAATAGTTTTTCTGACTGGAAAACTTTTAAAAATGATGTAGAAAGATTAAATTTTGGTTTAAAAAAAAAATGTATATTCTTTTTCACAAAACAACTTCGCTAGCGGGAAAAAAAATATTTTTACTTTTGTACAAAAGTACTTTTTGGCTGATGTAGTTAAGCCTTTAAAGGCTTAACTAGCGCAGTTGTTTTGTGAAAAAGAATATACAAATTTTTTTTTAACCCAAAATTTAATCTTTCTGCATCTTTTTTAAAAGTTTTCCAGTCAGAAAAACTATTCCAAAATGAGTTTGAAAATGTTCACTTTTGTACTTTTTCACTTTTCGTGCTTATGTAGTTAAGCCTAAATGCTGCATTTACACGACTGACAAATTGGCATTTTTTTTGAACGAAGGCACTGGAGTCACTCGTTTTCGATCCGCCCACGTAGTAAACAACGATGGATCCTCAGAACTGTGTTTTGCGGCTCAAGCTAGTAAGAAAATTAGAATCACCAAGGTTCCACTTGTACAATTGTGCATGTATTGTGAGAAAGACAGAAAATTTCAAACCTACTATAATGTAGGTACCACCTTTTGGAAAAATTTCTGCGACCGCCTATGGGCTAGCAAGACTTTCATTGCCGAAATAGGGACGAAGATATCGTGGACAAGACCATCAAATCAAAAGAAAGGCACAGCAGAAACAAAATATAAAAATAAAAACACAAAGAAAAATCAAGAACAACACCAGAGTTTATCTATTCAATGGCACTCGCCCGATAAAATGACATCAAATTTATATCCAACACGTTAGGCTTATTATTTTTTTTTTTTTTTGCCAACTCCGAGTAAGGTATACTCGGCCTTATCCCCATAAGATCTGATAGCTATCACACTATCCCTACAAAACAAAGGCTTTTTGCTTTCTTTTTTTTATATCTCCTCGCATTGTTCTCCCATCAAGGACACAAACGAAAACATAGTAGGTACATAGGTAGTCGTCGTTGTCGAAAGGAAAGCTTACGAAAAAAGAAATTCTAGAAAAATCGTGCAGAGCTTGAACCAATTCAATTTTTATATTTCCAGAACAATCAAAGAACAATGTTCTAAATGTTCTAAGACTTTAGAATAGAATCCTTGGACTTAAGGTGTGGAGAGGTGTGTTTAACACGATATCTTTACACACTTGGAAGAATTCTGGACTGGGAATTGAAATGGGCCTTAGCTGGGTTGTGCTGGGCTGGGCAATCGTTTGTTCTGTTCCTCACGCGAATTTGTTTTTTTTTTTATTTTTTTAAATTGAGAAATTTAACTTGTGGATTTTACGACGAGTCATGTTTCTGGTTGCTCAGCGGAAAGTTGTCAATTTTACCGTGAATTTCGTTCTTTTCCGAAGATATGATGGGGATGGGTATAGGGTTTGTTGGATTTAGTATTCATCCCAGACCTACGGCGCATTCTTCTATTCCCCCTCGGGAGAATGGTATAATAAATTTTTCAAATATTTAACAAAAAAGGAAAAAAAAACAGCTTTTTCCAATTCTTTTCTGGACCCTTGTGCAAAACATTTCAATATTTGCGTTAAGGTCCTTTTGGTTGATTCAGCTCCAGCAATGCTGAATGAATTGACGGCGGGCGGGTAAAAAAAACTTGTCAAGTGAAATTTATCTCAATTTTTTTTTTTTTTTTTTTTTGTCCATCCAATTTCTATTTATTGAAGAACTATTTCAAATTGGATGGACGGGCGGGCGTACGGCTAGATTGTTCGGTCGGTATAAAATTTCATATTGATATTTTCTTTATATTTACTTTGTCATTTTCTGGGATATGGAATAACCGAACGTACATACATACATATATCCATAGGGCAAGGGGCTACAGAAAGTTTTCGACTTTCCGCGAAACAAAAGTATACTTAAGGCACATTTGAGATATAAAATGAAAATAACAAAAAAATAATAAAAGTTTTTAATTTTCTGGAGTCGTTACTTATTCAGATTTTGTTGGACCTGGGAGTTTTGTGTTACGAGGTATTTCTTTTTTTTTTTTTGTATTTATTCTTCGACTTAGGAATGAAGTTATTTTTTTTTTTGTATTTAAAAGTACTTGAAAGGCTTATTTGGGACTTGAAGGATCTAATTGAGGTTTTTTGGTAAGAAGCTTTATGTATTATTTATGAAGTTGTTCACTCAGAGACATCTCTAGAAGTCATTACAAGAAATTTGTCCTTGTTTTTTTTTTTTTGTCAATTTAATTTATTTTTTTTTTGTATGGTACATATTTGCATTTTAAATAACTGAATAACTGTTTCATTGAAAATCGAAAGAGAGGCCAAATTGAGATTAATTTGATGTTTCCATTTTAAAAAGAGGTATGTTTTGTAATTTTTGTTTTATTTTTGTTTGATCAGAAGCAGAGATCAAACCAATATTTACGAAAGGGACTTTTTCAAATTATTGGTTCCCCTTTTTTACATTTTAAAACACATCAGGCAGAAAAAAAATAAATTTGTTAAAACAAAAACAACACTCAGCATGTCGATGAATTTTAACTCTTAAGAAAAAATAAGTAAAAATGTATATCTTTCGTACGTTTATTAAAAAAAAAAGTTAAAGTTTGTTTGTTTGGATTTTTTTCAACTACACTCGAACGGCTGGACGGATTCTTATAGGATAGTAGTCGATTTATGTGGGGAAATATGTTATAGGTTCGCAGATGGTTTAAAAAATCCCCATGTAACAGCTAGTTTTATGTCTTTGGTGTTTGGGAGAAATATGAGATATTATTAAATAAATTGCGTCTTCACGTTTAATGTACATCAGAAGTAGAGCCTAGACGGGTGGGCCAATTTGTTTCAACTTTGCTACATGTAAATACAAATACACGTGGACCGTGGAGTATAGATAAATTATGTATTCCATTATTTCTGAATGTATTTTTCTAGTTATCGTGTTTCTTCGAAACACTAGTTTGAAAATAAGATTAATTAAAAAAAAATGAACTAATATATCAGTTAAGAATAGTTTCTAATAAAAAGATTTTTGGAAAAAATCAATAGAATGGTGAGGATTACCAAGGCGTACTTTTAGTTTAGTTTAGTTTATTTATTATTCCGATATGCTAAACACAGTAAGATAAAATATCTTATAAGATAGTGATAGCTTTACAATGTTATTTCTGATTAGAGAATAAAGAAAAGAGAAAAATAAAAATAGTTTAAATGAATAAATACTAAAACAAGAGAGGTGAGTTTTTAGCTTATATTGAAATTGTTTAAATTTTCGAATCTTCTTAAATTTATCGGCAAGGAGTTCCGGAGTCGTTCTGATGTAAGACAGGAATATCTTGCGATATGCTAAGAGTATTTAATCTAATAGAGGTAGGAAACTGTAAGCGATTGTAGAGATACTGAAGTTGATGCGTCTGTTTGATATTGAAGAGCAGAAGGAGAGTTCGGTATTGCAGAAGATGTTCGAACTGCATATTGTACAATGTCGAAGCAAAGGCTGAAATATGGTCGTATCTTTTGAGATCATAAATATATCTGATAGTGTTGTTTTTAGAAACAATTAAAATTTTCGTTTTAGTGGGGTTTAGAAAAAGACCATTTTCTTGAGACCAGAGATGAATGCTTTGAAGATTTTGGTTTAAATTATGAGCACAGTTTTCAATAAGTCCAAGGGACAACTCAAATAAAGCTGTACGTTATCTGCATACATGTGCACAAGCGAGAATATTAATAAAGAAGGCAATTCATTAATGTATAGTGAGAAGAGAATAGGACCCAAAATGGACCCTTGAGGTACACCTTTTGTGGCTGGCAGTAAAGATGAGATTCTATTGGAAACTGAAACGGCCTGTTCTCTTTCACTAAGATATGAAAACAAAAGATTAGCTGCAGAGGACGAGAAGTTATGTTCAAATATCAATTTTCGTTTAAAGATCGAATGGTTAATGGTGTCGAAAGCTTTAGAAATATCTAACAAAACCAAAAAACTTACCTTGTCTTCGTCGACAGCTTGCCTTAGATCTTCAGTTAGATTGATGAGGGCTGTCATGCAACTATGCTTAGGACGAAAACCAGATTGACAAGACGTAAGTATATTGGCTCTTCTTAAATATGTATTTATCTGTTTTTGCATTACACGTTCGAATGCCTTGGAGAGAAAAAGTAGAATGGAAAAAGGTCGAAAGTCCTTGCCGTTCGCGGATTTAGGTATCGGAACTACCTTGGCTTGCTTCCAAATTTTGGGAAAAATACCAGTCATAATAATGGCGTTGAACATGTGAGTGATATAACGCAGGATTAGAGGTAGTAGGCCTTTGATGAAAACAGGATGTAACCCATCCAATCCAACTGCATTTGACTTAGTTAACATAAAGCTTTCGACAACATCTTGTTGCTTTCGATTCTTGAAAACTCAAACGTTAAAACGATTTTCGTAAAGATCATTTAATGAATCCGTTGAAGATGATGAAGGTAACGTTAAGAATTTATTGTTTAACTCATTGCAGTCAATATTAAAACATTCGTTTGATTGTTTCTGTCTCCCAATACCATAACGACATCACGCAGATTATTACACAATTTCCGACCAGTCATAGACAAATCGAGACGATTTTTGAAAAAATTTGCCTTTTCGGTACGTATTTTGCCGACAACTTGGTTTCGTAGCATACGGAATACTGTGTACAGTTCTTCCAATCTAAATCTTTTCCATCAAAGATAAGCTTTGTTTCTCTGATACACAAGCGAGTAAATTTCCTAATTTGTATTTCTTATACTTTCCAAATTTTTATTTCTTATACTTTGCCATAAATGTTCTTATATAAAATTTGGCTATGTTACCAAAGCTGGGGCTACATTACCAAGGCTGGTTTGGGCACAAAATTACTCATTCATTTGTTGTGGCTTTCGTAGTAAGGACAAACCAGACTAGTCTACATTCCAAATTCTGGTGGCATTGATGTTTTCTTTTTCCATCAAGTTGGGCAAAATGGTGGTGGTAAATCTCCCCAGACCTCTCTGTACGCCACCCGTACGCACTTTAAAACTTTATATTTATAGGCTGCTCGTTTTTGTAAATGATTTGGAGGCATTCATTCAGCCCATTTCTTTTTTGAACTACCTCGAGTGCTTTTAACAGCGAACCCTTTATCCAGGACTATCTGCCAGTGGACCGTTGATATTTTCCCACCAATGAGAAAATAAGAAAAGAGTATTCGTCTAAAATGACCCACTATACCATTTACGCCGAGTCCTAAGTAGGCCATTTTACACGTTTAGTGTTTTTTCATTAAAAATTTAACACTGAACAAACTGAGACATACATATCTAGGGTAACTGATTTCGGTTTAATAACAATAAATGCTTTATAACAATGTTTTTTTTTAGAAGTTTTCAGGTTTTCAAGTTTTCACAAAAATAACGATTGATTCCGAAAGAAAAAACAAATAAATACACTTTTAAAAATGCAATAAATACAAAAATAGAATTCACTTTACTAATTTTTTGAAAGTTTCCTTTATAATATAACAAAAAAATCAAAAAGATAGGATTATTAAAAAAAAATGTTCTTCATATCAAATAAATTCTTTCTTCTATTCAAATTCAAACTTTGGTAATGAGAAACGTGCGTTCATACAAAACAAAAATAAGCTCCACGTGTTGGGCGCCACTTTTAATCTTTCTAACCCTTCACAAAACGCTTTATCTATATAGTTAGTATTTTCATCACATCTATTCAACTCAAACCTAACATTCCTTTTCGTAGTTAAAAGAACATACGTACAAACGAGTTTACATAATATATTCTTGAAAAACTTCTCCATCTAAAAACATAATAAAGGCTTCCGAAAACAATTGATAATTGTATTATGTAACTCAATTAAACTCTTGAAGCATTCAAATTATCTTTTAATGGGTTAAAGATGAGCTCAACAAAATATTAATTACACCTCCTTTATGTTCGTGCGTCGAACATTATATGCGCAATATATACGCGTATGTTCATACATATATAACAACATATGAACCCAGCCCCCCACAGGATTTTCTCAAAAACGAAAAACTTTTTGAAGAAGGTTTTAAAGTGTACTCGAACTACAGTGGGGATGTTTTATAAATAGTAAGTTCACAAATAAATGTATTGTTTGAAAAAATTTCAATGAATCGTTAAACAAAGTAAAACAATTTTATTATTCTTACGTACTTCTGTATATAATTAGATGGCTTGGGACACAAAACAAAATACAAATGAAACCTGGTGGACGAAAAAATACTCCTGAGAACCATGGCCTAGTAACTAACCGTTTCAGCCATTATTGTGTGCCTGTTACTAGTCGAAACGGCTTATTACAAGACATACTCTTGGAGGATTTGTCACTTTCTCGCAAAAGGCAGTACCCTTGAAAAAAACCAAACCTTTTTAGACTTAAATCTGTTTTAAATTTTAGGAAATTTTTTGATCTAATTCATAATAAATAAAGTTGCGTTAAAAGAGTTTTATTTGCTGAACTACTAATCCGCCTCTATTGCATCTCTAACTGGAGGGTATCAAAAATAAAAACCTATTTAATAAACTTAAATTTTCCTACGAATAGTTGTTTTAACTTTATCAACGTCTCCCCCGTTTGTTTAAGTTCATAAATACTTGGTCCGGGGTTCTTGTTCGAAAACAGAGGGCTGAATAACCGCATCAGTTATCGAGTAATACGTGACTAAATTATGTGAGTTTGGCATTACCGCTCACATTATGGAGTCATCATATCCATATGTTTTACTCGTTCATTTGATCACTGATGGCATTCACTCGATCAGTCACTAATGCGTTAATTTGGCCCCTCAGATGTAAAACACTCGAAAATATTTAATCATATTTTGTCCACCTCATTTTTTAGCTTGATTTAATTTCATTTTCTAAATTGACTATTTTACCCCACTGTGCGTCGTCATATTTGTGTTGTATCTTTGCGGTAGGAAGAGAAATTAAAGAACTTCTCTAAATCGGGAAATTCATTGCCTTGAATTCAGCTTTTTGCTTAGCATAGGAAGCGTGTATTTTATCTATATACAAACGCAAAGTCATATATATTCGTACGGGTGACACAGGATTTGCATATATTTCATAAAGGACTTTTGCTGATTAAATACGTGCACATGCAAACACAATACACAAGCATATGATGAAGAAAAGAAATCAAAGACAAAAAACAAAAAACAAAAACACTTCTCTTTAAGTCTCCTTGCAATTAATTCTCTTCTTTTTTTCCAAGGCTAATTAGAAAGCTTAATTAAGTTAACGTCTTAAGCACTCACAAGGGGGCGACTCACTGCGGTTAGCCATTCTAATAGGATTTCTAACAAATGATTGAGGATTTCATATAAATTGAGGGATAAATTCCCTGAAGTAATAATTTCGCCTTAGTATATATAGGACCTCAGGAGAGGTTTTATTCTTTCATTGTCATGGTAGTAGAGATAGAGAAGGTAGGACCCATGTACTCTAGAAATAAAAAAATTCTCGAATGGCACAAAACATAGAAACGTTGTAACAGGAAACCATGCTGACGGACGATGGAGACATTCTGACAGTCGAAGCATATCTCCTTTTGCAGTCAGAGAATCATGGAGAATTTCACACACACTGGCCATTGTCAAAGTGTCCTTCTTGCAGTCCGTCCGGTTGTCAGTGTTCGCTTCGATTGTTCTTAACACCACCACCACTCTGCTTGGGATCTAAGAATGTTATATCCTCAGGACATTCCACATCCACATTTGCTTCAACTTGGCATTTCTGATGTTTTTGTGTGGAGTATCTCTATAGGTATAATCGTACACCGCATCGGCAATGCCACCTGCCGGTTTAGGGCTGCTGGGTTTGTCGTGATGGTTTGGTTTGGTCCATTTGACATATTGAATAAAATGAAACAGAACTCATTGTGTATTGTGAGTTTATCATTTGAGATAGTTGCGGGACACCTATCGCTGATGGAGATATGTTCTTCAATAGGATTTTGCAGTTTTTGAGCGTTCTCTATTTCAGATTCTTGATTCTGCCGTGTCCGTGTGTCGTATTGTACTCGAGACTCGATGGGATGACAGATTTGTGCGAATGAAAGTGGCTTGGCATCAGTTGCTTTCTTCTCTTGTCTGTCCGTTCTTACCTATACCTACATGTATGATGTGCCTTGTCATTTGCTCTGTCAGCTGATGCCATGTTATGTCTAATGCTGTTGTTCGGTTATATACTGTATATGTGACGCGTTTTTGTGGTCCTCCACTGTGACTTGTATGTGCTCGTTCGACCAATTAATGACACCGTCCTGCATTTTGCACTCTAGAACCGGAAAACCTAATTCTTTCGTGACGTCTCTGCAAAAATTGGGAATCTCTGGCAGTGATGGTGGAACTGGTGATGGGATGCTATTCGCTGTTGGTGTTGTATGGTCACGCTCCGGATGGACACGAAACTGTGTGTACAGACGAAAACATGGCTCAAATAGAACCTATACGTATGCGAAGTGTTTCATCTAGCTTGATTATTGGTTTGTGCGGATTGTGCGGTGCATTCTGTGATGAATACCACGCGTGCTAAGTTTCCGGTTTACGTGCAAGTGCATGTGGCTGTTGTTTTCCTCTCTGACATGAAAAGTTTGCTTCGTTGCTTTGATGTTTTTTTTTTTTTTTTTGGAATGGGTTTTGTGGTTGTGGGGCTTATGTCCTATCAAATAAGTTTATTCAACAATAACTCATCCCGTTATCTAATCAACCTGCCTGTCAATAACTTATAACATAAAGTCCTGTTTTGGAATTGTGATTAGTTTTCTATTTGTTGCGGATGGAGTTCGAAGCGTTTTTTTTTTTCTTTCTTTCAAGTAAATCACCAAAGGTGGAATTAGGAAAAAAGGGAAGAAATTGAAATAAGAATAATTCACGCATCAAGGATACTGTTTTCCAAGAAAACTGTGGACAAAGTCTAAAGGATTTAATTGGAGTGTAAAGAGTTGTATCTGTTTTTTGTTATACATTTCTTATTTATTATATTTTTATAATTTTGCTTTTAAATAAAAATTCGTCTTATTCTTTATTAGAATTTTTTCCTGGAGGTAAACACCGATTTTCTTGACAGATTTAAGATGATGTCGAACTCAAATCTCAGTAAATTCTCAAAATTCCTAGGTACCTACTTCACATGATCAACGTTAAACATATACAAAAGACCCTTTCCCCTTTTAATATCCGTATCATTAATTCAAAAGGTTGCTTCAATTTCTTAGAATTTAAAAAAGATATTAAAACTAGTATAATTGATTCCAAACACAACCACCCTATTTTTAAGATAAGTTCCGTTCTCCAAACAAACTCCCATTTAAATTAACACAGGATATTAATAAATCTTCAAACAACTCCCCTCTGATGGAAAAATCTCTCTCTCTCTCTCTACAATTCCCACCTCCAATAGAACCTTGTGGCAATTTATAACCTTCAAAACATTCATTAAAATCCAATTCATCTTACGCGTTGATAAATGATACCTTGTTAAAATTGTCTGACATATACATAATATACTCAACTCAAAATATAGGTGTATATCCTCATCAACCATATGATTTTCCTCTACAAATTACATTTTCCCGCCATTTTGAACTACATTTTCCTAACAACCCAAAAAATTACAAAAACCAAAGCAAACCAAAACACTTTCAATCTACAGAAAGAAGATAAAGAGCCTTGCTTCCTTTTCTCCGAAAATGAGAAAAAAAAAATCCGAAAAAGTACCTACCTACTGCAGTAAATAAAAAGCACCCACTCCAAGTGTTATAGAGCAACCGAAAACTATATCCCGATTGAAAGTTTATGTTAAAACAAACAAAACTAGGTTAAGCTTTTTTGCAGCATCCCTGCTCAAGTAGGTGTGTTTCGAAATCAACAAGCTGAACCACAACCCAATTTCAAGTGGCCGAACAATCACCACACTTTAGCAAACACATTTCGGCCGGCGAAACTAACTCCGTCCGCAATTTCAAAACCGATTCCATATAACGGTATACAGAGTTAGAAAGATATCCACCCACATCACCTACACATATTCGCTCATTTGATATAACTGCCTTTGCCACTGAACGAAACACTCAAAGTACGGTTTTATTATTTCTCCCTGAACTATTATAAAGCTTTGGCTTACCACACAAACGTAAACATCCACTCGCATACTCATTTTACACTAACGACTACAAATTGGTGAATTAGAATTTATGTCTTTCGTCGTAATTATGAGTAAAACAATAATAAAGAATAAAATAAATATTATAACAACAAGTGGGATGGTGCTGAATGCAGCCATTCACACAGACACAATAGCAGATAAGAGAATTAGCATTTAAGTTCAGCCGCGCGTTTTATGAATTATTCGCGCATTCTCGATATAATTAAATCCGATTCAATTCCACCTCACGCAGTTGAAAATATCGACAATAGGCGGCTGGCAGCGGAATCGTATTTGTCTCCAAAAAGCAAACAATTTGCCATGTCCAACTCGGTCCGAAAACGAAAAGCCGAAATGGACAGTAATTTAGGAAGCAAATTTTCCAATTCGTAATTGCATTTGGTAGCAGCCAATGCCAAACAATGCTGCCATCGATGACGCAACACGGAACAAAATGCCAAAGCCCTCTGCCTGACTGAACTGATGCATTTCAGGGGGTGCATTCAGTAAAGGAGTACGGGTGGGGCAAATGGCAATATATGTAGTATATGGAGATGGGTGGCCATTTGCATGCACCATCGAATTAACAGTGATTATAGCAACGGTGCACTCGAAAAGCAAATTTGTTGTTTCTATATTCTACAATGACGACAACGACGACCAACGACGAGAATCGAAAACAGAACGCATGAATCTTACAAATTGCCAATGAATAACAGATTTTCCAGATTGCATACGTTCTACCGTTATTTGTATCGTATGTGTTTTTTGGACTGCTGTCAAAATTTTCCATGAAGTACGAAACTGTGTGGGAAATTGTTTTTTTTTTTTTTGTTATTTTTAAAGATATCTATACATCAGCCTATCTTCTCTATAACTATATACAGATGTATACAACCTTGTCTTTATAAAACGTGCCATGTCAAACGTGGTGGGAATGTCAAACTGGGCTAACTGTTTTTTTTCTTCTTTATAGCGAAATGAAATAATACAAAATCATTTCCACCACATCTAGTCAGTGTGGCGCAACTTCATTAGAGTAAAGCAAATATGTACCTGCAGTTTTGTGTTGTGTGCACTAAGAGAAAAACGCTACACTGTGGTCCAAGGGCAGACAAAAATTGACGTTTTACATTTTAAATATTTATTCTTTAGGCCATGGCATTTTATATCTAAAGAAAATATGTGCACCATAAGGATCAGTAATGTTTTGATTGTAAAGTGAGTTTTTTAATATAAAATTTGCACTCCAACGGTCATAAACGCAACATTCGCAACTCTGCAAAGAAAATAAAAATACATATTATGTTGTTTAAGGAGTTTTATTTAGTTAAATGTTCTTATTTTTGTCTAGTTAAATGGGAAAAGGAAATAAATTTTACAAATTAAATAGTGGCATACCTATTTTTTTATTAGAACCTTTTTTAATTTTTTTTTTTTTCTAAATTATATTTAAAGTAAAATTTCGCTAATATACCCCAGTGTCTACATTTTGTAACTGTCGCATGGAAAAAAATTGTTCGAGAAACGATGGAAAATGGAACAAAACTCATAAGTTTGTTTCAATTTTCATCGTTTCGAGACTGATTTCATCGATGCAAGAGTTACAGAACGTAAGCACAGTTTTTACTTACTTTTGCGACTATTTCAGATGTTTTCTTAAGCTAGTGAGTCTGTAAACATTCTTTATACTATTTCCTTTCATTCCTTAAAAATTCAGCTCGTTTGTTTACATTATAAGTGTAAAATTGGTAGAACTGGGCCAGTTTTGAGAAGTAAACGAACGGATCTGATATATCATGTGTCACTTCTTATCAGATGTATGTAGCCTTGTCATAAAAATACAAAAAGTCAACGCAGCAAGGGCGGGATGAAACGTACGGCACAAAAAAAGCTAGCGGAAAGGAGATGAAACAAGTGGAGAATATACTGAATTGGAACGTGTTATTATTTAAAAGTATCGTACTGGACCCATGTTTTGTAACTCTGGCATCGATAAAATCAGTCGAGAAACGATGAAAATTGAAACAAATCACATGAGTTTTGTTCCATTTTCATCGTTTCTCGGCTGATTTTATCAATGCGAGAGTTACAGAACAGTTTAAACAGCTTCGTTTAAAAAACTAATTTTAAATGAATACCTCCATTTTAAGAAATCTTGAAACGTACTTTTAAAATGCAAAAATAATATTCACATTTTATGCGGAATTTATTTTTTTCTCTCCGTGTATGAGTTCTTTTCTTCTTTTATTTTAATTTGAGTTTGCTTAATTGAAAACGAATTATAGACAAGGCACTGACAGTTTGTTTGTCTTTTTGACATCAGCAGTCAAGTCATTGCACCAAGCTGACGGATATTTGTAAAGTCGAACTTTTTTCCTTTCTACTCTCGTTCATACATATATATATGTATGTATGAATGAATCCTCATTCTCATATCCTTTGGCAAATAAAGAAAAATTGTTTTATATAGCCACTCTTCTTTTTGCTGTCGGATCTTGTATTATAGGTTTTTTGTTTCAAATTAAAGACAGGTTGATGAACTTTGGAGATAGGGGCAGAGAAGGTATTAGTACAGGATATACACATACTCCAAGATGACTGATTTGGGATGACACATTTATTTGAGTACAAAAAAAGGTGACATGTGAGATCTTTGGGTTCCTCATTTCATTTGATAATGAAGTTTATTTTTCAACTTTAGATATTTATTTATTTTTTGTTCTTCCCTTTTTTTTCCTACCCTACCTTTTTTACGAGAGTGAAAAACTAATCCAATTTCATATGTCAACCTATATTGATATGGCATAGGTGTTTGTTTTCATTTTTCATTCGTCAATAATGGTTGACATAAATTCTTAACATTTTCTCTAAAACATTAGGTCTTAGGTGTCTATGGCAATTATACTAGAAATGTATCTGTTGAAAGTGAAATTCAATTTAGAAATAGACGTGATGTTTATTTTGATTAGGAGTCCTGTCATTAAATGTAATGTGCTCAATTAGGTTCGAATGGCAATGAAATGAGGCGAACACTCATGTATGTATATACATATAGGGATAAAAGGTTGGAGTTAATTTATCTTAAATTGAACAGGGATTCAATATAATATGCACCCATTTGGGAATACATATACATAGATTAGATTAGTCTAAACAAATCACCTCCGTTACTTTGACAATATTTTTAACAACATTCCAAATCACATAAATGTACATACATATGTATGTATGTATTATTTGTATCTTTTTGTGACGTAACCATTAACCAATCCGAATGTGAGGAAATGAATCCAGAAAATTGTTATCTCATTTTTTGACGGCAAGTTTTAGAATTTCTTATGAGAATTTGTAACAAACTCCTTGAATTGGTCGATTGAGTTTGCTGAAAATGGTTTTCTTAAGCTTAAAGTGTTGAAAACAAATCCTTTTTTTTTACCAAAAATTGATTATTTTACAAGAAAGTTGACATAGCTGACTGTTATAAACAGGTCTAACTTACAAGCAACACGCTCAATTGTAAAAGTCATAAATTTTTGTACGCAAAAACTATCGAAGATAAATGGTTTACACCAGGCAAGAGTATAAAAGAGTGATATCTAGTAATTAGTCGAGAACTCAGTTGTATGGTATAAACTGGTCTAACACACAATATCGTCACTAAGTAAGCAACAAAAAATGATCCGATACCAAAAGATTGAAGAATGTATGCGATTCATGTTATAAAGGGTCCGCCATCTGACGTTTTTTTTCCAACTAGTGCTTATTTCGTGAATGGTAACACTTAGCTCATGTCTGATTTGACAGATAATTAGTTTTATGTGTATCTGAGAATAGATAAAGATGATTCTCATCGGCTTTGTTGGTCGTTTTGATGACGAAAATGAAAAAATTAATTCATTTACTTTTTCCCAACGTTTCGACGGTGGTTGCCGTCTTCTTCAGGGGATCTTTATTTGTAAAAAAAAAGAGAAGTAATTACATAAAAGTGTCAATGTATGTAGGGCGGACGTGGTATACACTTACATTAAAGTTTTAAACAATTATGTATATAAAAAAAAAAAAAAAAAAACAAAACAATATTTGGAAATATTTAATAATTTAAACTTGAAAAATTTAAGTGCAAATTAGTAATTAAACACTTCAGATGAAGTTTAGTCCAATGAGTACAATCAAGTTTTGGATCTACTGTTGGAAACTAAGGAGCAGTAAACTGCTGAGATGTTTTGTGTGTCTTGTTTACGGTTCATGTTGTTCTTGTTATTGATTATGTGTAGTGTTTCTAACGTGTATCGTTTGGAAGTGTGTTTTTCCGTTGCCAAGATCTCCACACCATCAAAGTCCAGTTGGTGGCCAGTTTCAACGCTGTGGCAAGCCAGTGCTGTCTTTCCAGAATTTTTTGAACGAATGTCCGACTTGTGACCCGCCATTCTCTGTCGAAGGAGTTGTTTGGTCGTGCCGACGTAGCATAGATTACATGGATCATTGGTTTTACCTTGGCAGTTTACTTTGTACACCACGTCTGTACAACGGTCCTTTTCTGTCTTCTTTTTTAGACCTGTGAAGAGGGAAGCCATGGTCTGGTTCGACTTGTACGCCAAGTTGACATCAATTTTGTTTTTGCCGATTATTTCTTTAAAGTTTTCGGAAAGCTTTGGGACATAAACGACACTTTTGTAAACACCTTTCCTCTCTTCCAAAATATTTTCCGATCGAGCTTTATATTTTTGACGTTGTATCAAGCTTCTTATGATTTCGATCGGAAAGCTATTATCCAAGAGGATTTTCGTAACCTTTTCTTCGTTAGCGGAGTGGAATTCCCGATCACTCAACGCAAAGACTTTGTTTATAAGGTTCGATGCGGTGTTTACACGAATGTGTTTAGCTTGGTTTGACCGGAAATTGATCAGTCTTCCCGATGCCATATCTTTTTGGTACCAGTCGAATGAAAGCCGGTCGTTTTTTCGATGGATCTTGACATCCAAAAATGGTATTGATCTACTTATTTCTTTCTCTACGGTGAATTGGATTTTCTCGTTAAATTAGTTGAGGCATCGTAGCACATTTTCAATCTCTTCTTTTTCCACAATCGCAAAAATGTCATCGACATATTTAGCGATGAATTTTGGTTTACACTCCTCCTTAAAACACTCATCGAGAAGAAAATCCAACACCAAATCTGCGATTGTCGGCGAGAGCGGATTTCCCATTGGCATTCCGTGCACTTGTTTATACAAATTGTCTTTAAATTGTAAATAGTTGTTTTCTTTCATACAAAAATCAAACAACTCAAGAAACTTACTTAGGCTCAGTTTTGTAGCTTTACTTATTGTTTCCCACTTCTTTTTAATTATATTAATCGCGAGTTGAATGGGAACATTGGTAAATAGAGAAATAGCGTCATAAGAAACCAAAACATCATTTGTGCCAAGTACTAAATTTTTCGCTTTATTCTTAAACTCAAACGAATTTTTAATCGAATAGGGAGATTCTTTCGTCACACACTGTAGTATTTTTCCTAGGTACTTGGAAAGTTCATAGCATGGCACCTTCATTGATGACGTAATTGGTCTGAGCGGCATGTTATGCTTGTGGATCTTTGGTAATCCATATATAGAGGGTATTTGTGCTGTGTAGGTAGTCATTCTTGTTTTGTCTCTATCGTCGATGATTTTGTTGGTGTGCAACCATTTCACAAAATCATTGTTTTTGTTCTGAAGAGAATTGAGGGGGGTTCCCCTTGCGACTCTATATGTTGAGCGATCAGACAATAGTTCTGTCATCTTTTCTTCATACTCTCTCGCCGACAATCGCAGATTTGGTGTTGGATTTTCTTCTCGATGAGTGTTTTAAGGAGGAGTGTAAACCGAAATTCATCGCTAAATATGTCGATGACATTTTTGCGATTGTGGAAAAAGAAGAGATTGAAAATGTGCTACGATGCCTCAACCAATTTAACGAGAAAATCCAATTCACCGTAGAGAAAGAAATAAGTAGATCAATACCATTTTTGGATGTCAAGATCCATCGAAAAAACGACCGGCTTTCATTCGACTGGTACCAAAAAGATATGGCATCGGGAAGACTGATCAATTTCCGGTCAAACCAAGCTAAACACATTCGTGTAAACACCGCATCGAACCTTATAAACAAAGTCTTTGCGTTGAGTGATCGGGAATTCCACTCCGCTAACGAAGAAAAGGTTACGAAAATCCTCTTGGATAATAGCTTTCCGATCGAAATCATAAGAAGCTTGATACAACGTCAAAAATATAAAGCTCGATCGGAAAATATATTGGAAGAGAGGAAAGGTGTTTACAAAAGTGTCGTTTATGTCCCAAAGCTTTCCGAAAACTTTAAAGAAATAATCGGCAAAAACAAAATTGATGTCAACTTGGCGTACAAGTCGAACCAGACCATGGCTTCCCTCTTCACAGGTCTAAAAAAGAAGACAGAAAAGGACCGTTGTACAGACGTGGTGTACAAAGTAAACTGCCAAGGTAAAACCAATGATCCATGTAATCTATGCTACGTCGGCACGACCAAACAACTCCTTCGACAGAGAATGGCGGGTCACAAGTCGGACATTCGTTCAAAAAATTCTGGAAAGACAGCACTGGCTTGCCACAGCGTTGAAACTGGCCACCAACTGGACTTTGATGGTGTGGAGATCTTGGCAACGGAAAAACACACTTCCAAACGATACACGTTAGAAACACTACACATAATCAATAACAAGAACAACATGAACCGTAAACAAGACACACAAAACATCTCAGCAGTTTACTGCTCCTTAGTTTCCAACAGTAGATCCAAAACTTGATTGTACTCATTGGACTAAACTTCATCTGAAGTGTTTAATTACTAATTTGCACTTAAATTTTTCAAGTTTAAATTATTAAATATTTCCAAATATTGTTTTGTTTTTTTTTTTTTTTTTTTATATACATAATTGTTTAAAACTTTAATGTAAGTGTATACCACGTCCGCCCTACATACATTGACACTTTTATGTAATTACTTCTCTTTTTTTTTACAAATAAAGATCCCCTGAAGAAGACGGCAACCACCGTCGAAACGTTGGGAAAAAGTAAATGAATTAATTTTTTCATTTTCGTCATCAAAACGACCAACAAAGCCGATGAGAATCATCTTTATCTATTCTCAGATACACATCTAACAATCAACTTGGTCAACAAAATTCACTAAAAAAAGATAATTAGTTTTATCCTTCCGCTGATTGAATATGGTTGTGTATACGCTTCGCTAAGTGGGGATACGATCGACTTAGAGAAATTGCCGTTTTTGCCAAAAAAAATCATCTTTTCAGATGAAGCTCATTTTGATCTTGGCGGGTAGAAAACAATCAAAATTGTCGCATTTGGGGCACAGAAAACCCGCACGCATACATTGAAAAGCCGATACACCCAAAACGAGTCACTGTTTGGTGCGGATTTTGGTCCAGAGGCATAATTGGGCCATTTTTTGAAAATGAGCAAGGAGTGGCCGTTACAGTCAATGCCGATCGTTATCGGGCCATGTTAAACGAATTTTTGTTCACAAAAATTGAAGAGGAGGATATTGGCAACATTTGGTTTTTACAGGACGGCGCTACGTGCCACACAGCCGAAGCAACACTCGATGTTTCGCGCCATTTTCAAAAAAAAAAAGAAGTTATTTGGCGGACCCTTTACTATCAAAACTTGAACAATGTTGGCAAAACCTATAATTTACAGCGAAAGTTAATTAAAAGTATCGAAAGACCGCACTTACTCCCATCAAGTTCCATCACTCTTGATAAATGATTCGAGTCTTTTTTATGGTTTTTTTGTCGCCCCAGCCTTACAACGAAGTATAAAAGCACAGCACAGCCGAGGGCAGCACAAGAATAACCTACTTTCATATTGTCTCGCATCTGTTGAGTCGTTAAAGTGAACGAATAAGACTATCGGGACTAAAAAGGTGATAAAAACTTATACATGTCGTTCCAGTCGTTACAACGAATGGTGTGTATATCTTCATTGCAATAAAAAATCCTTTTCCTTAGACGGTACTCCATCCCGGTTATGTGTACTTTAACTCAGAGATCCAAAATGGGGGTAAAGTATATTTTTCCTCAACGGTCAGCAGTTTTTCTTCGACATGTCCTGTTTGGCTTCCTCTGTTGTTTTTACATGTTCAGTTTTTTGTTGTTTTTGTGTTCGTTCTGCGTTGGCCTTTTCCTTAAGGACGACAAGGACTATGACCATGACTATGACTTTGACTATGACTATGACTATGACTACGACAACATCGACATAATACACAGAAAAAAGAGAGTAGAAGAAGAAAAAATCTGTAATTTATCCTCAAGGAGAATTATTGGAAGCTATTATTTCTTTCGTCCTGATAAGGCCATGCCTCTGCGTGCCACCATATTTACTGTTGAGTTATTAAAGTGACGCGTTTTCCGATGAAAAATGATTTTTATAGGGAAAATCATAGAATATACGACAGCGACCGTGTGTGGGTGTGGGTGCCTCTTTGGATATCCTTATTGCTCTTTTGCTGGCGTATTATACTAGGTAGAGGTTTATATGTTGACTCTCTGGAACAGACCGATAGGGAGATTTTATAGTGTATATAGAAGATCTTCGCACTATTTGAAGGTCCATTAATCTTTTGGACAAAGTCCTTTGGTTCTGGTCATAAAAATATCATGGACGAAAGATGAAGTGATGAAATGGAAATTGGGTTCTTTTACGGCGCGCTGATTGAAGGTCGACTTAGAATTTATAGCCGTTTGGAACATGATGAATTGGGTTAGTTCATTGTTTTATAAACAGACTGGGCGGGACGGTCCATCGAGGCTGGAAGGCCAACTGTGGATGAAGATTTTGTATCATCACAGAAGGCCTCTCTAATATATGTGTACATGTACATCATGACGATGTTTGCCGACGACAAAAAACTGTCGAATGTGTTTCAATTTCAATAAAGTTTTAAAGAGAGACTTGTTGTGTTATGGCTTTTTTTTAAAGGACTATAAAACTATAAATTTATAGGCGCTATGTTAAAATGAGGTCACTTATTATTTTGGGATTCAGTTATAAAAGTTTAAACACATCAATATTTTGAAATTTTTACCACAAAATTGGAAGAAATATTCACAAAACTTTCAGTAAATCATAAAATTCACGACTGGGATACACGTATATTCTCTTGCTCGGTAGATCAAGTGGCTAAGAGTTTTAAAACTGGTTGGATGTATGTATCTAGAGCAGTTCAAAAGCATTAAATTCATTCTTTAAATTGTTTAAACTACTCATTAAATAGTTTAATGCAAGAACGCTCTCGGTAATGGTTGAGGGTTCTAAGTAAGCTGTCGCCCAACCAAATTCATTTAATTTTGTTTAAATAAATTGAGCCCAGACAAATAATGCCGGCTGATATCTTAAATAGATATGAAAGTATTCAAAAAATCGTTACAATGCTTATATTAAAATTTAATTCTTATGTGTATGCACATTTTTTTCTAAAAAAAATATTATTGATGCTGATATTAAGTATTTAATAATATACACTTAAACTAACTTAAAAAAAAATCATTAACCCATTTTTGTGATTTTGAAATTTCAAAAAACAATTTTTTTTTCTAAAAATTCAAAGAAGTTTTTTTTTGAAAATTTTGATTTGCAATATTTCTTGAAGTTTGAGGGAGCAGTATTATATTTTTGATCGGAATCGTTGAAGAAATTGACGGAAAAGTCAGAAATAAAAAAAAAATTGTTATATGGTAAATTTTGTTTTAATTTTGTGCGTTGGTGCGTCGGTGCATCGGTGCATCAGTGCGTCGGTGCGTCTGTGCATCGGTGCATCAGTGCGTCTGTGCGTCCACTGTAATTTGAGTTAGAGCCTAAACTTGCCTAAATTTGCATAAAATTCGGTATAGAACATTTTCATGTGATTCCCTAGAGATGGAATTAGAATTTTTGTTCTAGCTCACCTAGAACGGTTAGCTGGCATACAAAAATTATATTTTTAAAATTTTCTCAAAAACGGCTCTACCGATTTTGATTAAACTTCATACCTCGAATGACCAAAGTTATTTTAATAAAACTGTTGTTTTCTTCAGGTTTTTGGCGAAAAATTCATTGGCATTACATGTTGTTGTTTTGAGAAAATGGACTTATTTTTGAGTTATTCGCTTATATATTTTCCTTGGTTTAACCGATTTTGTTAGAATTTTGCAATCTGTTGCTTCTCAATAGTTCAAATAATATTGCTTTTAAAAATTTTGAAAAAAAAATTCAAACTCAAAAAGAAGAATCAAACACAAAAACATTTTCTCGTTAAATATACATATGTAGAAATGCGTATGAGGATAAGGTATCATAATATTAGGTGTGTTTTTTTATAATAAACTGCACAAAATACGGCATGTATAGTTACAATACTTATTATTTTGTTTTATATGCTCTTACCTCTTAAGCGGAGAGGTTTGTAGCCATTAACTAAGCGGAATTGTTGTTGTATTTAACATGGAAATTATTTTTTTAAGTGGGTAAACATATACATACATGTATCTACTAAAAACACACTTATTATTGAACCATTTACATTTATCTTTACAATGTGTCTGCACTACAGTTGTTAACCTTAAGAGCAAATTCGGGCGATCCATATTTTATATTTCCGATATTCTTTCTTTTAATTTGTATTTTTTCTGCAACAAAAATAAGCGCTGAGAGCGTCTATTATTTCTATTCACATATGTTTACACGTAAAAAGTAAGCGAACTCGTCCCACTGCGTTTGCAGCGCCCGATTGCAGTTACTTTGCGTTGTGTTTGTAACATTTAATTTTTATGTATTCAATATTTTGACAGCTATTCTGGAACCAGTTCCACGGGCGCAGCTCCGTCTCCATTGTGTTTTTGTTCAGGCAGTTATAGACTGCAGCTCGAGGTATATAAACAGACATACAGTATTGCGGGACCCATCACTTACTTTTAGTTTTCTATCATCGTAATGTCAGGTTTGATCAAAATCCCGAGATCAATTTGCCCTTAGTACCTTTATCGTTAGTAAAAATTGTTCTTTACAAAAAAAATGAAAATTGATTCAAAACTGATTTTAAACTCTGACCCGCCAACCAAAAACGGTTTATCATTTTTTTTTTTTCTTACCAACCATTTCTCTTAAAAACTTTATAATTTATAGTTTTTAATATATTAACTGAGTTCTTAGATCAAAGTTTAAGATTAAATTTCTCACTCCTTTCCTTCTCCACTAGTATTAATATTCAAACTGCCAAGAATGTTTTCCATTTTGTTGCAACAGTGTTCCTGTGTCCATTTTCATAAATTTTCAAGTATCTTTATCCAACAGGCAAGCATGAAAGCAAAAAAAAAAAAAGAACAAAACCCCACCCGAACGACAAAACTTATTTAAATATAAAAGCAAAATCTTAAAGTTTATCTCTCTCCGTCATCATTGTAATCAAAATTCCTTGGAACAAAACTTTATTACCACATAAAATGTACTAAACAGGTCTCTCTTTCTCTCTCTCTCGCTCTCTATATCTCCAGTTTCCCAATACTATTTTTACTCTGGCAACATCCGTATACCGTATACCGTATCGGCCATCCAACCGCATCGCATTGGCATTCCAGAAGAATGCTTTTACTACCACAATTATTCGTGATTATTACAATTTCTTCCAGCTTTGAAAATAAATCTGAATTATCTGTAATATAAAAACCAATTCCAATTATTCATGCACAATGGCAACGAAAATCCGATCAAAAGGCATCCAGAAGGAAGAGTAAACAAATATTGCACCCTTGCCTATATAAAGTAAGTACTGTTCCGCATTTCTTATATAGATAAACCATCTAGAGGTATTCCAATTTCAAACGCAACTACATAACCACAATCACAATTGGATTGTTTCAGTTGGTGTATCCCTTCGATGGCAAAACATGAAGCAGAACGAAAAGCGAAAAAAGTTGAAAGGGCGAATTGTGTGACGGGTTCGAGTGAAGATGAGGATGAGGATGAGGATGAAAAAATTCATTCCCATCACACAAAAGATACACATTTTAATTGCAAATGATAAAGGAAAACATTTATATAAGTCGCTACTTAAAGAAATGACTTGAATCAACATCATTATCAGTGTCATTATGGGATTTATGGAAGATACACTCTGTATTCAAAAAGTTTTGCCATCTTCCCGCATCTAAGAGCAGCAGCCGTTCATTGAAAAAGCTGCAAAACAGCAAGAAAACAAAACAATTGGGGTTTTTGAAAGTACGAACATAAACGCACGCCTCAGAAATTTTAAATACACCAAGTTAAGTGTGACCATTTGTGTCATTCAATCAAAAATATAGTTTCATTCAAACCTTCAAAAATATAGTCTTCGGAGAGGAAAAGAGACAAGTCTATGGTAATCCTTAAAAATTGAACTGTTTGAAACAAGTCTGCTTTAAAAAATAATTCTCGACGACCGACGCGACACGACGGCGACGTCTGGTGATATGCCAACCGCAATGGTTGAGACTGTCCTTTGCGGACGACTAATGTTGGCTTTACACGACTTTTTTTCTTTTAGTTGTGTAAATCGAAAATCTGCCAGTATATTTGTCATTAAATATCTGACAAGTGCATTTGACGTTTAAGTTAACTGGCATTGTGTAAATATTATGCTGACACCATTTTGCAAATTATGACAAAATTCAAGAAAGAATGAACTCTAGCTCCTCAGGGCGCCATTATATGAATTCGTGTAAATGTATGTGAGTCGGTGGTGAGAAAGATAAGATCTCCACGCTCGGTCTTAATTCGTTTGATGCTTCCAAAAGCCAATGTTTGGGCGCCAATTTGCGATTCTTCATCTTCAAAACTGAAAGAAGCTCGCTCAATATTCCTCCAAAAGGAGATAAGAAATATGGATTTGTCAAATAATATCTTCAAATTACTCTTTTATTTTGTTAGAAGCTCTTTCTCATACAACCAGTTTAAACTATTTATTAATTATGTAACAAACAAATTGGGCTTGAAGCAACAATCGGTAAGGATCTTATAAAACGTCCAACAAATTGATAAAACCGACTTTTATCGCATCAAACGTCAAACGATACTCGACATAAGGGTCTGTGTGATTTATTGACCTGAGAATTGTTTTATGAAATATTAATTTTGTACGCTAGTATTGTCTGGTGTTCAAAATTTGAAACGGCTATCGATTATCAAATCACGAACCGTTATTTTAAATCCTTACCCAATAATTAACCCATCAGAGAGTATTAGAAACACCTTGGCGGGAAGTTTTAAAAATATCGGCCACAAGATAAAAACAATACATTGGTCACATTGATACTACTATATGGACTTTCTTACACAAAGCTGAAATTGTTGCCTCTCTTCACAAACTATTGTCGTAGAACGACAAAAGGAGAACTTTTAATTATGTTAATTTCTTATGGTAAAAAGTTCAGTATACACTTCGTTTGTCTTGAAGTAGATAGAAAAAAAAAAAAAACTATAACTAAAAAAAAGAAAACATCCCTTTAAAGAGGGCGCTAGTGTGGTGGTAACATTGGTATCTGCTGCTGCGACAAATGCTCAAGCTATGTCTATCTTTGCAACTTAAGTTCTTGTGCGCCACAGCTTTGATTTGAATTCATTATAGTATTATTTTGTGCCAGGCATAAAATCTTATGACGATGATGACTTTAACGAGAACTGAGACTGCAATAGCTACACTATATACGACGAGGAAGAAGATGTATAATTGGCCTTTATTTGTTGATCCTTGGGCAAAGAACAAAAAGATGAAAAAGAAGAGAAGGTTTGTCAATATACTATTCTAGAAGACTTTGTCCTACCATCATCCTAGAAAAATAATAATAAGAAGAAGAAGAAGAAGACTTTGAGGAGGAAGGAAGCTATCGCATGATGATAATGATGAAATGACTATCCATGGGCAGCGAGGGATGAAGGTGATGCTAATTGCACCCTACCAATTCCATAATTGAATTAAAACATAATTCTGAAGGAGCACAATATCATCAAGAGATTAGGGGACCCAATGTGAACCTATACTCCCACACTCTCTCTCATCGATGCCCCCCATTGATGACAATGGCACCATAAGAAGTAAGTTTCTTTTTCTTCTACATTTAGTTCGAAGCAAAGTTCGATGGACAATCGTGATTTCACAACATTCTCCGCAAACAGTCTCTTCATCCCTATCACGGCTGCCAACCTAAGTATATTTTAACTAAACTTGAAAGAATGGTTGAAAAGTTGCATTTATAAGAGGAAAGTTATTATTTACATTTGAGATTTTTGAGTTCAATCTCAAATGTTCACGATAAGATTGTCTTTTTAATAAGCTTTGACAATTGAATGTGTAGGTTAAAAATTACAACGAATTCTACAATGGTGGGCCACGATTTCCAACTTTATTTTTTTTGTTCAATTTTGGACTTCTTTTTGAATTAAGTTCATCAGAGCCCAAAAGTATAAGCAAATTCCTTTCAAATTTCACTCAAATGGGAGCAAAATTTCATAACTTCCACACATTTTGGATCGACTTAGATGAAGTGTAGCTACTTTTTGTTAGATTTTTTTAGAAAACAACCCCATTTTGAGTTTGTACATCACCTATGGGTCACCATCTACAAAAAAAAAAAACATTAAAATTTGTTTCCTGAGTATGATAATTAAAAAACAATTATTTTTGCGAATTGGTAAAAATTAAAAAAATACTGTTTTTTTCTGTTTTTATTCTTAAATGGCAAAATTGTCGAAAAATTTTTAGTTCATGATATTTTATACAGAAAAGCTATAGATTATAAGACATTAAAACTTTTAAAACGTCTTAAATGATAATTTGATCGAAAAATTATTTATTAAAAATTTATAAAATATGTGACCCTCTACAAAAAATCATTTATATATTCCTAGTAGCAATACTTTAAAAGTTACAAAATACTGGTTTCTTTCTTTGAAATACCAAATTGTTAGAAAATTATGTATTATACAGGGTGTCCGCCGGTAAGGTATACTACTTTGTTTGTTTATAATTTTTGATTAAATGAAAGAGAATGGATCTTATATTGATAAATGTTTTATTAAGTGTCGGCAATTATGTATGGAATACAATATCAGCTAAATGTCCGCCTCTGATGTTAGTCTCACAAATGCGATCCCTTTTGAGCACATTTTTCATTACATTCTCACACATTTCACGCAGTATTTCATTAATTTCATCACGAATATTTTGTTTGAGTTGCTCAAGCGTGTCATGATGATGGTTTGTTTGCATAAACCTTGCTTTTCAGATATCCCCACAAAAAGAAGTCCGGAGTAGTCAAATCAGGCGACCGTGGAGGCCAATCAACATCACCATTTCTTGAAATAACTTGTTGTGGTAAGAGGTCTCGCAGTAATTCCATTGTAATCCTGGCTGTATGCAATGTGACACAGTGTTGTTGATACCACATGTTAATCAAGCCCAAAGCATGCAGTTGTGGCGTTAAAAAGTTTTCAATCATATCACGATATCGCTCCCCATTCACAGTTACCGTTACGCCGTTTTCATTTTCAAAGAAGTAAGGTCCAATGATTCCTGGATGCAAAGGTGACTGATGAATAATTTGAGGGTTTTCCATTGCCCAGAACCGACTATTCTGTTTATTCACATACATATCCATTCAAATGAAAATGTGCCTCGTCACTCATTATGATTTTTTCATGAAAATCGGGGTTGTCATGGGCTAGCTGTAACATCATATTGGCATATTTACGGCGGCGTAAATGGTATTGTGGAAGAAGCTCTTGTGTCAACTGAATCTTAAATGGAAACAAATGCAAATCTTTGTGCAAAATTGTGGCCAAAGTTGTTGTTTGAAGACCAAGATCCTGAGCACGGCGGCGTTGAATTGAGGTTGGTGGATTGTTTTGAACACTTCCTTGAGCAGCAGTAATGTTTTCAGTCGATCTTGCAGTACGTTGTGGTCCATGCTTGGGCCTATCATCTAGAGACCCTCTTTTTTCGAAATCATTCACTACATGATAAATAATGCGTTTTGTTGTTTCTCCCAAAAATTTCACGTAACCTTCTCATCGTCACAGTAATCGATGATTGATTTTGATAAAATGTTTTAACGATTAAAACACGTTGGTTTATCGAATATTTTTCCATAATAAATTTGCCACGTGTCTACTTCACGACTGCCAAATATGAACTGTGAAGACTAATGTTTACCAATATGGCGGCAAAACAAAGTAGGACACCCTGTACTTAATTTTTAGAATATTATATTCTTTACCGACAAAATTGCGACACTTTTTTCCTTACGAGCAATAAAATGTGCGATATTTCGCGACATTAAAATTGTCGATAAAATATTTTTTTCGTAAACAACTATTAAAATAAATTTGTAAACTATATATGACACTCTACAAGAAATAATTAAATTAAAACTTCGTTCTTATAATTCTAATATAAAAGACATCACTATTTCAAAAAATTGGGCGAAAAATCAAAAATACCGGTTTTTTCGTTAAAAGATATAATTGTCGGAAATTTATTTATACCAACTTAGTGTGTAGGATATAATATTCTCTACCAAACAAATTGTGATACTTTCTTTCCGTACGATAAATCAGACGTGGTGGGACATCAAAAAAGGTCAAATGTCGAAAATATAAGTTTTTCGTAGAAAATACTTAAATGTTAAGCGGGATATACATTGTTCAAATGCTTGTCATGCATAGAGAGTGTATTAGTAAAAATGAAACACGTATATAATGTGTGTATGCTTGAAGCAAAATCAAAAAGTTTTGATTTTTGTTCAATCAGATAGCCAGAATTGAAATAATGTATATTTGAGAATGATTGCTTGATCAAGCATAGGCACATTTTCGCATAGAAATTTAATTAAAAATAAATGATTGAAGACTCATGCATGAAGTGTGTATATGCAACCTCAAAAAATATTATTAATACAGTCTCACATGAATGACAAGCATTTGAACAATGTATATCCCGCTTAAAGATCGAAAGATTATGTTTTGAAAATTTGTAGATTATGTCACTTTCTACAATAAATCATTAACCTTTTCTCCTGATAGCGATAATTTAATACACATCATTATTTTCAAAATTAAAAAAAAAAACGGTTTTTTGCTTTAAAAGACAAAATTGTCGGAAAATTATTTGTACCTAATTCGTAGAATCTATTATTCTCTCAAACAAATATTGTGACTTTTTTTACCGTATGAGAACAAGAGCAATCGGATGCAAGACATCGGAACAACGAATAAAGTCAGAAATATAGGTTTTTCCCATACAATCCAAGAAAAATAAATTATTATATTAAACGTGGGTGGAGAAGGACGAAAAACTGTTTGACATCCCATACTTTTTTGTATGTAGCATCATCTCATCATACACACGAATAGCAGCAAGATGTAAGATGTATACAAAGATTGAATTTCTTGTGATTGGCAACAATGATCCCTGTTATGTTCTTTATCTCCTCAAGTTGGAAATCTATTTAATCTCTTCGAAAGCTTCTTAGGGGTTGTGTCCATCTTTGTTTAACTTTTCTTTTTTTTTTTCTTTTTGCTCAAAGCCTCTGATGAAGTTAGAATATCCTTGGAACACATTTGGGGCAAAACAAATGGATAATATTCATAAAATGTTATGACGAGAAGTTTTTTCCTATTATACTATATCTAAGGTACGTAGATATACAATTTGTGGCAAGGAATAATGTAAGACCAAAAGGCAAAGTAGGTAGTCTAAGGTAAACCATCATTGCCATTTGCCATTATGCGAAGTTGGAATATAAAACAAGGTATCGTTTGAGATTAGTTTAATGAATGGATTGGGTGCAGGAATGTCCGATTGGCATTAGAATGGTATAGCCAGAATTACAGGTAGAATATATATATTTTTTATAGGGGTACCTATATATAGGTAGGTATTATTATGTAATTGTATGTATATCAAGGAGCAAACTTGAGGACGAATAAGGAAAAGGTACGATAAGTAAAACCGGAGCAATGAAGTGCGAATGTAATAAAATCAATGCACATTGATTAGTTCTTGGAAGAGTCAAGCTATCAGTCAATACTCTTCAGGGTATACGTAGGTATATAAAGTGCGGAAATAAATGCAAACGTTTCGTTTCGGATCTTAAAATAAAAGAGATTTTATGAAGTGGAAACATTTCAATACACAAGAAGAGAGTTTGTCCTGATGGGTTTGCAGAGAAAACTATATCAATAAAACTGAGACTGATGCTCAACTTAATGTCAGAATTTTATTGCTTTTTATTTGTTGAGCTGTTTTGTATGCTTTGTGTGTGTGCGTGTGTAAGTTAAAGAAATTTATTTGTGCAAACCATACAAAAAAAAAAAAAATACAAATGCTCATCGATGTTGTAAAATTGCAATTAATTTTGATGAAATTCATTAAATAAACTGCAAATTGTTCTATTTTCTTACTCATCGTTACTGAAGGCAAGAACATACGATATCAAAATTTAATTCATATTCAAAACATAACATGGAAATAATTTCGATTTATTTTGATAAATATTCATTTTAGATTTTTAAATAGGTACACAAGTAAAAGGCAGTTTCATTAAGAACTTATTTCTTCTCTACCTGTCATAATTTTTTTTATCATACTGACCACTTTGTAGTTTAAAGAAGGAAAACTGACCACTTTGTATCGATTGCGTATAAGAGACTGCGTATAAGAGACTTTAATCTTCTTATAAATGGTTTTTTTTTATAGGTATAGAACTTTGAAATGGAATAAAACAAAAATGATTTTTTTAAATTGACATGAAATTTACTTTATTGGCAAGATAATCTTCTGGCATTGTAATTTAAATATGATTTCTGGCATATGACCGCCGCCCCGGCTGAATCGGACGTAGTCTAATCTGAAGGTTTAGTTGTCCTCCAAGTGATCAATCGTTTCGGATTTATCGGCATAGACTAGCGACTTCACGTATCCCCACAGAAAATAATCAAGCGGGGTTAAATCGTATAATCCGGGATGCCAATTCACGGGTCCGTAACGTGAAACTATGCGATTACCAAACGTTTCCTTCAATAAATCAATTGTGGAACGAGCTGTGTGACATGATGCGCCATCTTGTTGAAACCACAGCTCCTGCACACCATGGTGGTTCAATTGATGGACGTAAAAGTCAGTACCCATAGCGGTCACCATTGACTGTAACGTTCTGGCCAGCTTCGTTTTTAAAGAAGTATGGACCAATTATTCCACCAAACCATAAAGCACACCAAACAGTCAGTTTTTGTGGATTTAACGGTGTATCATCACTCCAAATACGGCAGTTTCGTTTATTGACGTATCCATTCAACCAAAAGTGAGCTTCATCGCTAAACAAAATTCGCTTATAAAAATTGGGATCAACGGAAATCTTATTTTGGCCCTATTCACCGAATCTACGCCTTGCTAGGTGATCGTGTGGCTTCAATTCTTGCAATGCCAAACCAAACTAAAAATAAATCACTTGACAGCAGACAAAATGGCCGCCAGTTAAAACAGTGTTGCCAACTTAAAGTTCTATACCTCTGTGCTTGACCTTCGGCCAGAGAGTTCGAAATTAATACGCAATTGCAAATTCAAGTAATAAAATTAGTAGTATAGTATTTTATTTCTTAAAGAATATGGTAAATACAGATTACAACAATTTTCTTGTTCTCTCTTATTAGGTCTACTCACCGCAGTTTGCACGCTCGGACCGTTCAGCTTCAAGGATGGAATTAAAAAGAAAGATTGTGACATTATATGAGAAAAAGAAGATCGAAATGTTACGGTAAAATTTTGCCGTAACAAGAATTGCTCTTTTGTTTCCCCACCCTAGGTTCCTTTCTTCCCAACGTTCTTTCACAGGGGTTTCTTTCAACTTACTGAGAGAGAGAAGGGCAGCAATGGTCCATCAGCCATTGGTTCACTCTCTCAGTATCTTGAAGAGACAAATTATCTAAGTTGTCAATTTTGACACTTGAGTGGGTTGTTGGCCCACTGATCATAAAATTGACAGACGGACGGTCTGGCCATAATAAATCTTAAATAAAGCACGGGCGACATTTGGTTCCCGAGTGCTGAAGTCACTCTTTGTGAGAATGGCTGCATGCCCAACGTAAAACTCTTGCTTAAATTTATACTTACAATTGTAAAAGGTGGAACGTTAACGGCTGGACCCCATTCCCCCAAATCTGCGCAAAACCCCAACGAAGTAGGTTTAATTCGCGTAATAGAAATTTTCTGCCAAACTCCTTTCTAACTTTTGAAAAATTGATTTAACTCTTTCCAACTTTTCACAATTTTATTTTGTGTTAGTATTGCAGGGGAACATTGCACGTGTGAACAATTAGGTTTCTTTCGGTTTTAAAAGTTTTCTTTTTCATGTTGAAGTGGGGAAATTAGGAGGCTGAATGCGCTCATTGGATTGCTTACCACTGGAAGTCATGTCAGAGGTCGGCGAATTCAATGATGATGACGATGCATGAAGCTGGGGTGTGAAGGTGCGAGTAGGAAAGGCTGCTGGGTTTCAACTGCGTTAGCGCGCTCACGCAAATATGCGTAGTGTTTCTGAATGATGACGCGATCGAAATCCCGGGCCACTGATTGGCCGAAAGCACGGGGGTTTGAAAACGAGAAGGTACCATCCAGGCATGGTGAAAGCCTGGAAGGTCACTTCTCGGCAAGATAGAAAGCGAAAAAGATCATTAAGTTAATTTTGTTGAAAAAGAAAATTTTGGAAAATTCGAAAGAGATCTAATTTATCGATTTGTGTTTTAAGTTTTGGAAATTGAAAACAGGAGCTTAAAGGAAAATTGTGGAGAATTGGAGGAAAATTGTGGAAGGGAAATCGTGAAAATATCACGAGGAAAATAAAATCTAGAAAGGAGGAGAATTGGCAGAAAAATTTCCAGATAAGTATAGTGTTTGTTGAATTTGTCGAATAGTGTTCTTTTATTGTTCTAATCGTTTGTGGTGTGAGATAAAATCCTCACATATATTCCGTTTGGGTTTTGCTTTGCGTTTTATTCCGGAAAATTACGGAACTCGTGACCCGTTTCAAAATCGTTATATTCTTTCGGGACCGAGTGTTAACGGTCCACCTTATAATCTTAACTTTTCTTTGTTCTCGTTGTTTCAAAAGATCTTGGGTTTTACTCCTACTTGTAAGGTTTCCCAAGCACCTTAAATTTTCATTAAAAACAATTTTATTTTTTTTTCAAATACAATTTTTTCGTCTTTTCTTATTCTAACATACTTTCATCGTCGGTTCCGCTCCGAAGGTTTGTGATTTCCTTTTTTTTTCAAAAAAATCACTGGCGCCCTTTTATTAATTTCAGCTACGTCCCTGTGTCCGCACAGTAAGTAGTTTTAATTAATTACAATCAATTCCTTTTTATAATCATAATTATTAAAAGTGTTAAAAAAAACTGAACCCACCCCTCACTGAGCATAGTCGTGGTGGCAGCACCTTTTATCGCTGCCTGTTGCATACTTTTAATTCGCTTCATTTCTTCGCCTTGCTGTTTTGACAGTTTGACCTTTCGCTCTTCGTTAGACGCTTATAATGGGTGATTTTTTAAGAGGTTTAGAACTTTTTTTAAAAAAAAAAAACACAAAAAATTCGAAAAAATGAATGAAATATTTATTTGAATCGATAGTTTGAACCTTGCAATTTAATGTTTAAAGATAATTTCATGCAAATGTTGACCGCGGCTGCGTCTCAGGTAGCCCATCCGCTGAGTCCAATTTTGGCATACTCTTTCACACATATCGGCCGGTATCTCACGAATGAATGCATGGATGTTGGCTTCCAGTGCGTCAATCGAAGCGGGCTTGTCCCTATAGACATTAGCCTTGACATACCCCCACAAAAAATAATCTAATGGTGTCAAATCGCACGATCTAGGCGGCCAATTGACCGGCCCGAAACGTGAAATTAACTGTTCACCAATCTCGCCTCGCAATTGCGCCATTGTTTCGCGTGCTGTGTGGCATGTGGCACCGTCTTGTTGAAACCACATACCATGCAAGTCAAGAACTTCCATTTCGGGCAAAAAAAGGTTTGTTATCATCGCTCGGTAGCGTTCACCATTGATAGTAACGCTGCGATTCGCATCATCTTTGAAGAAATAGGCCCAATAATGCCGCCGGCCCATAAACCGCACCAAACAGTGGCTTTTTCGGGATGCATTGGTAGCTGTTGCAATGCTTCTGGCTGATCTTCACTCCAAATGCGGCAATTTTGCTTATTTACGTACCCATTCAACCAAAAATGAGCCTCATCGCTGAACACAAGCAGCGCGCGATGAACATTTCGAACCGACCACGAATTTTGATAGTAAAATTCAATAATTTGCAAGCGTTGTTCATTTGTAAGACGATCCATGGTTAAATTGCAAACCAAACTGAAGCTGTTTGACAGTGACACAAGGTACTAAACACACGTCAGCTGTCAAAACCAGTGTTGCCAAAACCAAACCAGCTAAAAAATCACCCGTTATTTGTAATTCGGTGCGCGTCGTGATCGTGTGTTTTTTTTTATTTATAATAATAATAATCGTAATATTATCGGTTTGTTTTTCGCGAATTAAAAGTGTAACAGAAAGTCAAAATGGCCAAAGAATTATGTCCGGTGTGAGGAGTGCAAACTACGATGAGAAAAATGTGACGGCTATAGGTTTTTTTGTTGTTAATGAATTGTCGGCTAGGTGGTGATGCATAAAAGTTCTGTTTGCGTGAATAATCCGAAGAGCGTTCTTCCACAACCTCTAAAAAAACACCCTTTATAAACCATTCACTCTGCCTCAAATTTAACCTCTCCCTATAGATGCTTGAGGCATCCATTGTCAAAATTATAAGTAAAGTGTGCTTAACATTTTCTCACAATAGCCTATAACATTTATAAATTGTTTTACCATTTCACACCCTAAACTTTGATTTATTGTCATGAACTGAACTTCCTTAATTCCTTGGAAGCGAAACAAAAATTTAGCTATCAAATTCTTATCTATAGTGCCATTGGACATGAAAATCAATAAGTCGATAAAGAAGAGGAAATCAAACAAAAGCAAAATCCAGCTTTGCCCATAAATCTTTCTTATCTCTAACACAGGACATCACAATCATCGCATCAACGTCATATCTCTTATAAAAACACCGCCTTGTAACTATTTGTATATTAATACATCCTTTAACCGCATAAACTCACACAACACAGTGCCATCCAGTGTCACAATCATAACGGACTTCCTTGCCATTGTAAATATTTCAACATTTTTGACACATTTGACACTTAAAATATCATCGTGCATTGTTGTCTTGAACAAATAATCAAAAATAATCAAAGAAACGTCCAAATCCTATTAATTTTACTCGCAAACCATTTTTAGTGAATGAAGAAATGAATGAATAAGGCCCAACCCTAACTCAAACCTAAAACCCAAAACCAAACCCAAACCAAAACTTAAACCTTGCAAAGAATCTTAAATCTATACACAAAAGACTCTTGCTGTACCCTATTCGTATACCTACTGTGTGTGTGTGTGTGTGTGGCAGAACAAATTACCTGCTTAGAAATTCAATTTCTTGAAAAAGGAACGATAACCATCCGTTAAGAGGTGCTATAAGGCTCTTTTCTGGGAATATATAGTCGATCATTTTGTATCACTCACGATTACCTTGGCAATAAATTCTCGAAATAGCCGGCAATGCGAACTCATTCGCAAGCTTTCTCCTCTATCAGTCCCCACAAATGGTTTTGCGAAGAAAAGCGCCAGCTAAACCCTTTTGTTGGGAACAAAATAAAATTGATTAACATGGAAGTGGTTCTCTATGGCACAGCCACCTCTATCCACCTTCATTGAAACGACCCGGGCTAACTGGGCAGCAGTAGCAGCAGCAGCAAGGCGTTTATACATACATACATCGACCTGACACACCCATCAGCCATCAGAGAGGGTGCTTGAGCTCTGGTAATGCTGTGTGCAAACACCTGAGAGCTTTAGAAAATTATGCGACATTTGTTAGTCCTGGGAATGTCCTGTGTGCCGTGTCAGTCTTGGTTGTCTTGTTTGCTGTTTGTCGTGTTCATCGTGTGTCGTTGTAGTTGAAGTTGTAGTTGTCGTACTCGTCCTGAGGTTGAATGATATCAGATTTACGTGTCAAATGGAAGGTGCGAAATGAGATAAGAAAATATAACCCTAATAGGAATGGCCTCTCTTTGTTGCTAAACTCCTGCTACTACTAAGACTACACTGTGGAGCTCAGCTGGGCTGAGTTATAAGTTGGTGCTTGTTTGCTTACCTGCTTGCTTTGGGTACCTACATGTGCATCTATCTTACGATTAACCAAAGGGGATTACCAAAAGATACCAACAGAGTGAAGTATGAATGATTGAAAGGCGTTTAACGTTCGTCATGCGATATGACTTGACTATACTCACAAAATCACGGTTACCACTTAAACTAATTAATGTAAACGAAAGGAAAAGCTACCGAAATATATGAATCTTCATTAGCTACAGATATAACATTGTCAATAGGGAGAGAAGGAGTGCAGAAAACGGTAAAAACACAAGTATCATACCTAAAGGGTTAAAAATCTGTACGATCAGAAATTGTAAGCACTTCATTTTGGGAATATAAATATACGAGGTACCTTTACAATTGCAAGTCAGAAAATGGTTATTAATTGGTTAGCTATACACAAATTTGTATTTATTGTTTAAATAAAAGTTTAGGACTTTGAACTACTTTTAAAATTCATAAACAAATGTTGTTAAAATATTGTATATTTTAACTCAATAAATATGATCCTAGTACCGATTCCTGAGGTACACCTGCAATTATTATATTATTTCACGACAGTATTAAATAAGCTTTTTAGTCAGACTTTAAATTTTCAATTTGACAGCGAAGACAATATAATTCATTAATTTGTCAGTGATAGAAAATTTGTATCAATAATTGTTAAACTATGTAGAATAGGTGTTAAAGTTAAAATTGTACCAATGAGAAGATTAGGGCCAGTTTCACAGTTAGCACTTACCGGAATAAGTGACACTTAAGTTTCCCATATTAGGACTTTAGGCTAAGTTTCATAGCCAGCGTAAGTGGATCTTAAGTCACCAACATCGGAGACTTTTAAGTGCCACTTATTCAGGTAAGTATTCACTGTGATATTGCGCCTCAATCTTTCACATTGAACACTTAAGTGCCACTTTTCTCACTGTGAAAATGGCCCTTAAATTCTGTATAATGTCTTTGGACATAATAACATTTTTTTGCTGACCAATTCATCCGTTTGACTCCTTTTAAAAAAAAATTATTTTCCATTACTCAACAGAACTGCATCACACAAGTGTAAAAATCATGCAAAAACAATAGCAAATAAAATAAGAGATCTTGATCTTCGAATTTAATAGAGAGCTTTAGTCTTACGTTTTAAGCATTACCTTACAAATATCCTATATTTCTTAATTTTGAAGACAAACAAATAAAGCTTTCCGCCAAAGTTCAGCTTTGCCCGATTATTATTTTTAAGTTTAACCTTTTTTATATTTTTCCTAGACTACATAGTTACAAATATAAAACAAATAGAAGTTGATTTGAGCTATTAAAGCACCAACTCCGATTGAAAGAGCAGATGCTTACTGGTTGGTGCATAAATAATATAAAAAGAAGCAAATGTTTTTTTATGGAGCACCTCCTCTGCTTTTTATAGAATAAATGCTCGAAGCAACTGCTCTAGTTTATTTATATCACTCACAAAATTGATAGTATCCATACAAAAACAAAATAACGACCAAGTTTGGCAATCATGTCAGTAGTTTCTATTTTATCCGTTCAAAAAGCACTTCCACCCGAATGATTTGACAGCAGGTCATCTTGTGATTTGGCATTTCAGGGGTGTGCACACTTACACTATCGCACACATGTAAACAAACAAACAATAAGCACCCGCTCCTGCTGGTATATACATACATATTTTGGTTTATTTTCAGGACAAACAAGGGTTGTTCTACAAGGATTTATGCAAGCCAGATAGATAATCTCTGGCTCGTAATTTTGCTATTGAAACTAACTATACGACAACAATGACCTTCCTTTCTTTGAATAGGTTTACCACAACATTTATATGAATGTGGGTTGTGGCTGCAAGTTTAAATATTTCTCAGCTATTTGTTGGTCGTCCACTTCCTCAGGTTTTTTTTTTTTTATTTTATTTCCTTCGTTTAAAACGTATAAAGAACTTATGTATGTTTACTTTTGTTAGCCCCTAAAGTCTAGTCGGTCACCGTATCGAGTCAAAGGCAACGTTTACCATGTCTATAGAGAATCTTTAATAAGTTTTGATTGTGGCTATGTGGACTTTTGTCCCAAAGATCTATATACGAACCAGATTGATGATAAGAAATTTTGAATGGTTTGACTTAGATTTTGTGTGTTAATTAAATCTACAACACTTAACTGGATAAATGTGGGAAAATGGAAACAAAAGAAAGAACATAAGACAAAAGAAAATAAATATCAATAAATATAATGTATAACTAAACTAGGTATATTTAGATGGTTTTGCAAAAGTTATTCCACACACACACACATACAAACTTTTGTGCGGTTTTGTCCTTAATATATAGAAGTATTGTCCTGGGCATATTGGTGGATTGTAAGAGTATAAGAGTAAAGTCTCCACGAGGTGTACTTCTTTCTTTTCTATATAAGTACATATATACCAACAGAACTCAATCGAATCGAAAATCTCGTGGCTAGATTGTGAAGAGCAGATTGTTTCCTTGGTAAATTGATTTGGCTCAATGAATAATCTTGACATCTAAGGAATTCAATTTGTAGATTTTCTTGTGAACTTATTTGCCTGGTGGGTTGTGTGCACGTATCTGTGTGTGTGTATGCATAAAAAGGACCAGCCAAGACGAAAACATGTTTACTGATTGATTTTATTCAATGTAAATATTTATTTCACGCAGCAGGTTTAAACGGGAGTTTATTTTGGGAACAATCATGCCAAAGAAAGACGAACAATCCAAACCAAAGAGTTTTTTTTTTTAAGTTTTCGTAGAATAACAAGAATATCTTGAATTGACATGGAAGTTAAAATGGAATGTTCCTAGAAAACTTTGTGAAATCTTTTACTTTACTCTTTCGCAACCTTTAACAATTCAAAATGTTAATACATAATAATTTTTTTAAAAATTTCTGGCGAAGGAATTAGACGTGATAATTAGAAACGACTTTTACTTATTTTCAAAATATTGGTTTGAAAAAAAAAAAAAAATATTTTCCTTCAACCGTCCTTAACCATGTCGTGTTTTAAAATTCAAAACCAATCTAGTTTCAAATGAGGCATTAGAAACTTCTACTTGGATAATAAGTAGGGGCTAGCAAGGGTGCCTGCGACTATCGAATTAACTAGCCCTCGCTAGTTATGTATCCTTTTGTCTAGAGAGACAAACAATACAGGGGCCAAATTTATGAAACGAGCGTGTAGTAAACGATACTGAATTAAACGATAGTCACGACAAAGTGCGACTATATAAAACTAGAATCCAATCTAGAGATGTTGCCAGACCAAATAGAGAAATATATATTTTTAGGCACACATCCAACTTTACAACAGTGCTAAGGGATCTTTTTTTTTTATAAAAGTCCCATCAAACAATCGGAAAATTCCTTTTTATTCAAAAACAACTTATTTTCTGCTTTTTAATTTTCCATTTAAAGTTCAATATATTTTAATATTTATTGAAAGTCCGTCTTTGTTACACACGTCCGAAAAATTACAACGTAAATGTGAAACGAACAGCTGGATAAGGTTCTTTTATTCCACGTAAGAAATCTCAAACTTTACATTTTTCCAGGCGGGTTGTTAAGTATTTAAAAAATCGGCTAGGTAACTTTAAAAATATAAAACTTGAACATTTTAGAACAAAAGTAAAGATAGTGAGGAGAACTTTGACTTTTGCTAATCAATTAATTTCAATTTCACTCGAACTAAACGATTATGTGCTAAATTTAACTATGATCAAACCTTATTTGCTCGATGAGACGTTTAATGAAGTTGCATCAAAGCTTTATTAATTTATTTAAGATAAATATTACACTCGTTCGTATTAGTCTCCCCCATTTGGCCTGCTTCATTTATGAGAACAAGCTATTCGTTTTAATATCAATTCACCGGAAACACCCATCCATATATAAATACCGTATCCTCCGTCGCGTCGTTCGTCCCACGTTCACTAAGCCCTATCATTCTATTCACATTCTCTTAGAATACTTAGTCCTTGATGTTAAGGGAGAAATTGCGAAAGCCTTTTTCCTGGAAAGAAAACAACTGGTCTTTCCATCACAAAGGCATGCCAATTTCCCTGTTAGCCAGCAATTACTTTTTAATTCATCACTTGTCCGGGCCGGAGCTAAATAAATAACATTCGCTCGTTTTCTGTATCCATCCGCCTAGCACTCAAAGTTAGCCGATTCATACACAGAAGAACTATTCCACACCACTGCTATGCTATGCTATAAAAAAAAAGAAGCACAACATCATCATTTGCCATCGTCAGATGTTACGTCCCCTTTCATCAAATTCCGAATGAGTTTCCATTCCCTAACTAAATAACCATGCAATGAGGTTAACATGTCATCCATCCGGACGTGCGGTACTTTCTGCTCTATCTGCTTGTCGGTGCTGTCCAAATGGCATTCCAGCTATTTATCCGCACACACATCCTCCCCTCGACTCTCTTCCAGAATCTGTGCTATGCCAAAATAAAAGCACAATCTTGTGATAAATTACAGATATTCGCAACTCTTTCCTGGATGGCGATTTTTTTTTGTTGTTGTTGTTGCTGTCCCCCCCTACTAACCCCAAACCAACTACTAACTAAAATTATGCCCCATCATGCCCTCACTCCTACACCATTTTACCATATTTGCAAAGGGCGACCGTAAGGTCGGGTCGGACAGTGATAGAGGAGGGATGAATGCGGCATCATGTGCCATGACATGGATTTCCGGAAAAACTAATTTCCGACTAGCACAAGAACGAACACATAATATGACTAAGTTATTTGTCACATTAACTGCATGTTGACGATGGATGCTCGTATACTGTAGGGGGCGCGACGCACGGTCGGTATGTTTCTGGTCCTCTGCTATGCTCGGCTTTGGCCCAGAAGGATTATCTTGTACGACTTGGGACACTCTCTTGTGCTTCGAGGGTGCTATATCGCCTTGCCAAAAGTGATTCGGTTTTTGTGTGTTGTCCTTAGCTGTCCTTGCGCTGATGTGTCCTTCTGTGGTTTATTATTACTACCCTGACATTCATCGCAGTTGCGATGACGATAATAACCACCGCGGCGGCATTGAGATAGAGCTTGGCAAACTTTTGTGTGAGAGATTGTGGGATGCGAAAGTAAATATTACGTTCGTTCATGTGTCAATATAGCGGAACGAAATGCGATCTAAGCAGTATTCATTATCTCCGGGCCTTGTCCTCGGCCTGGACTGATTATTATTATTATTTGTTGACGAACCAAACGACGGGTGATTAGTGTTAATATTGATACATGGAATCAATTGTAGCTGTGGTAGCCATCAGGGCCACTTGGACTTGAATAAACAGACCAGGATCATAATGGCAAATGAGAATGAATTATTGAAACTCACACAAATGGCGTTTTTGGTCAAATGAAATGCTAAACTTTGGAATATATTTACATATGTGTATAGGTATGTATCTCTGAAGTGTATCATTTGTTGTGTGGACTTAAAGTCTTTTGTATCCGAAAAAAAATGTATTTCCAACACATGCCGCATATTATTTAATGAATATATATTATATAAAGGTTTATGTATAGGCATACATTTACACTAGGTATCATGAAAATGATCTTAATGATGATCCTACGGAAATTGTTAATTATAAAGTCATCTTTTTAATTAAGTTCAGATAATATAACGTAGAGGGCGTTTTGTGAGCTGTCAGTTGATATATTTTGGCTGTCATGTTTTTACTGTACAACTGCCTTTTAATCTCTTTCTTTGAACTATAACTTCCACAAAAAGTGTTGAACAGAGAAAGCCACAATTAAGGCATTTTGTCAGTTCTGTAAGTCAAGCATTTGAACAGTTGAGATCTCCAGAGATAACCAATTTAAGAAATGTGAACTGTTGTTCCGTTTTCAATTAGGGCTTTTATTATACGTATATCACGAAACGAGAGGAAGACAAATTAAAATACAGGGAAATGATGCTGTCTCATATAATCCCCCCTATTATGAAAAACGAGAATGCAATCAAGAAAATGTTTCTTAAAGCACATCTAAATTTACCCCAGTGTTGAAGGATATTTTTTAGAAAAACCCATCAACAAATCGAAACATTTTTTTCCCAAAGAAAGGCTAAGTTAAGTCGACTATTACACGGAGCCTCAAGAGTCATTTCGAAATTAAATGAGTGCGAAGGAGGAAAATGATCGGATATCCCCTTCGCAATCATTTAATTTCGAAAAGTCATGACTCTGGAGGCTCTTGAGGTATAGTTACCGACCTAATGTTAGCTAAATTAGAAACCTGTCATTATATACCATAAACCAGAAATAATAGGGCTGCCAATGGGTAATTCGGAATTATTCTCATGTTTCAGACGCAAATGTTACTCAAATTGATTTAAGGCTCTCCCAAACCAACGCGAATAGTTTCGAACGACAGCGAAACTTTCAACTGTCTTTATTTATTTAAATGGAGATTAATGAGAGTATCCATCCACACTTGTGCGATGCGAATCTTTGAACATTCTTCAGTCGTCGCATATTCGCTTGAATAATAATTTAATCTTATAAAGACGAAAATTCCCACAAAGGGGAATTTTTCACAAGATCTCCCAGCACTGCATTACAGCTATTAAAATATGTCAAAAAAAATAATTGTGATTTGCAATTGTGAATTCCTTTCAACAAAGAAATCGATTTTTTTCTAAACGGAATCGAATTTTTTCTAAACAGAATCGATTTTTTTCTGTCAATTGAAAGGAATTCGTATTTCGTAAAAGATTCGATTGTTTTTTGGTGTGATTGTTTTTGTGTTACTGACAGCTGCAATTGACGCAAGACATCAAGAAATTTTTCACAAAACTATTAAGGTTGTTTGTTTTTGTTGTGAGAAAAATGTTTTACCAATAGAATTAAATTAATAACTATAAAGAAATAACTACATAACCCAAAAAGTACAAAAATACAACAGTAAAAATATTTTTTTTTCCCGCTAGCGCAGTTGTTTTGTGAAAAAGAATATACAAATTTTTTTTTTACACCAAAATTTAATCTTTCTGCATCATTTTTATAAGTTTTCCAGTCAGAAAAACTATTCCAAAATGAGTTTGAAAATTTCGCCTTTTGTAAAGGGTCCGCCATCTAACGTTTTTTTTAACTAGTGTTTATTTCGTGAATGGCAACACTTAGCTCATGTCTGATTTGACAGATAATTAGTTTTATCCTTCCGCTGAACGAATATGGTTGTGTATAAGCTTCGCTAAGTGGGCCTGCGATCGACTCAGAGAACATGCCGATTTTGCCAAAAAAAATCATCTTTTCAGATGAAGCTCATTTTGATCTTGGCGGGTAGTTAACAAGCAAAATTGTCGCATTTGGGGCACAGAAAACCCGCACGCAATCATTGAAAAGCCGATACACTCAAAACGAGTCACTGTTTGGTGCGGATTTTGGTCCAGAGGCATAATTGGCCCATTTTTCGAAAATGATCAAGGAGTGGCCGTTACAGTCAATGGCAATCGTTATCGGGCCATTTTGAACGAATTTTTGTTCACAAAAATTGAAGAGGAGGATATTGGCAACATTTGGTTTCAACAGGACGGCCGGCGCTACGTGCCACACAGCAGAAGCTACACTCGATGTTTTGCGCCATTTTCAAAAAAAAAAAGTTATTTGGCGGACCCTTTACTTTTTTGGCTTATGTAGTTAAGTCTTAATAATTCTATTTTAATAACATGCATTTTATTATTTTGAAAAAAAAATCTGAACAGAATCGATTCTTTTGTTGAAAGGAATTCGGCATTAGTGTGTCAGTGTGTAAATTAAAATAAATATCGTTATTTCTTGAAAATGTAGTATTTCTAAAGCCTTTTTTATAGTGAATATGACTGAAGCGGAAGAATAGCAAGGATCAATAATAATAATACATCAGTGTTTCTGAATCAGGATAATTTGCTTTCGTCGATCGCTGATTGCTTTTCACAGGGCTATTTTTGTTCTGTGTTGGCCGCACTAATTCTTACATATAATTTACGTAAATTGTATCCCAAACCAAAATACAAATAAAAACAAATTTAAAATGAATCCGAACGAAGTGGCTGATTACATGGGTCGTTTTACTGAAGAGCGCATCGCGTGAGAGAGGTAGATTTTATGTGCGTAAAAAAGAGAAGGTGGAATCTACGATCTCTTTTTTACGCACATAAAATCTACCTGTCTCATGCGATGCGCTCTTCAGTAAAACGGCCCATGTAATCAGGCACTAAGGCACTCGTTAATAGAAATACGCACTTTTCTCAGACATTGTGAAACACGCAATAGAGTTAAAGGTAAAACTTTTATTTACAAAGCAACGCAGCAAGTTTTCATCCGCCTTTTGTACAGTCCTAAGAACATAGACCTTTAGCTTAAAACGGCCAAAATATAGACATATTTTAAAATATGAGTTATTTAACTATAATTTTGTACTGTGGAATTAAATATGCAAAACCCAACAGCACATTAACAAAAAAAAATTCTTTTCCTTTAACCATGCTGATGAGTTTCCCTGCCAAAAACCAAAATAACAAAAAGTACTTGTAATAATGAACTACAAGTCAGAGATAATAATTTCAACCGCACAAAACTTTCACAAAAAGTGCAAAACTCCCTCCTACATACAAAAACTAAACTAAAAACAAACAAAAAAAAAACTTGCAAACACCCCCTGTATTACTTCAATTTCACACCAAACCAGCTTGCTCATAGTCTAAGCCCTACAAAAAAACATTTGCCCCACTCCAACCATATTTTGTAGGTATACCAACCAATTTGGATTTCATTCTATTTCCACTACAGTGTGATTTCACTTCAGAACGAAAAAACTATTCTTGGCATACGTTTCCTACTTTCACACAAAATGTGACCAAATAATAGCTTTTGTTGCCGCCACCGCGCACCTCCACAACCAAGTGTTTTATTCATTTTTTTTTTTTTTGGTGTTTATTTCCATCAACATCGCCAACGCCACCACCACCGCCGCCGCCGATAACAAGAATTTAATAATAAATACTTAAAAACTTGAAGGAGCACCGAGCGCAAAAACAAAAAGGACGAAAAAACTGCCACACCCAAACAACATTATAGACGAAATATATATACACAAATAAAAACACATACTATATACAAAGGTATACGAACATTTTTATATTGCAACACTTAAACGATTATTATCCTTTTCTCCTGCGCTCCTCCTTTAAAGGATTCAAGACCGCACAACAAAACTGCATCAACATGCCAATTATCTTAGCCCTCATCGCCCCTTCCCACAAAAGTAGGATTTCCATCAGAAAAGTTGAACTAAGAAAGAAAAAGGAGCAAAAACAGTTCCCCAGTTTGATTCCCGTTCCCAAATTTTACCTCGAAATAAAATCCTTGTATCGTTTAGACCCACCGCTCATTCTGTTGGCCCGGTCGTCGTCCTTCTGGTTGTATTTCCTGGTCGTCTACAGATGTCCGAGAAAAAAAGTAGCCCTTAAGCTGTAAGCATTTATTTTGTGCCTTTTCTTATGCAGGCAACACCCTCAGCTGTATGTATGTATCTAAGCATAAAATCCAGGACACGATACTTTAGGGATTGAAGGAGTTAAGGCTACAAACGAAAAGATGAACCAAAAAAAAATACACCAGATGAAAACCGAAAACACATTGTAGTTTGTACGAGAACGACGAGTATATGTTCGTTTTGGAACATATCCAAAATATATCTTTCCCAAAAGTTTAGAGAGACCTCTTAACTCGAATAAGGGAAAAAGGAATCGCCTTGTTCATTTTAACAAGTGAAAAGTACACAGTGAAAAGCGTGACGGAAAAAAAAACCAAAATCAAAAAGGATAAGGCAGACGGAATGCTCTAAGTAACTCCTTGACGTCCTGAATGAAGAGTGAAAGATACCCCCAAACCACACACACATGTATGTATGTATACGCTGTATGGCATATATTCTTTCTGTTGGCACTCTGAAGACACAGGACCAGGAGGACGTGAACGAATAAGCAGCACCAGCTGCTCTTATGAATATTTGGCAATTACTACCATGCTTTCGTTTTCGTCCTCTTATTTTTTTCGGTCTGCCCATCCTACATTTTATATAGCTGCTGGGTGGGTGTCTTACAACCTCCTGGATCAGAACCTTCCTGGTTCAACATCTATTGGGAGGTTTGGGTATATAAAAAGGATTTCGATTCTCAGCGACAACGACGAAATCGTTGTCGTTGTGCGGTTGGGAAATTTGTATTTATTTATTTCATGTAAGCATTGTAAATCACATCATCAACCATATGTGAACCGGGTGGGTTGCAGAGTTTGGCGACTCTGATGAGATAAGCGACAAGTGTAAGGCTACAAAATACACAATCAAAGAACACACCATCATACAAATTCGAGCAGGGGTGGGATAAGAGAGGGTGTATACTGTATATTTATACAGAAGGCGATAGAGGTTTGCCGACGGCTCAGCATTAAGTAGATTGCCTAATTCAATCTAATCCACCATCACCATCGTCATTCCGGTTGCTTTAAGGTGGCGCGGCTGCTGATTTCCAAAAGCCAGCCAGCCAGCCACCCAACCAGCCAGGCAAGCTTGGTCGTTGGCCCTGAATTATGGGAAAGAAAATAAAAAGCACAGCGAAAATGGTTTGTTTTGCAAGAGTTTTAATGCTTTTCTTGGCATGAAAATCCTTCGGAAACAGCTTCATTCTTTGCCTCCCCTCTTATTTAAGTTAATCTTTAAGTGAAGCATACGGATAGAGGCCGTACAAAGTAGGAATTTTGTGCGTGAATTGCGGCTTACAGTGAAAAGTTAAAAAAAAAATAGAGAAAGGAAATTGTTGTTCGTATAGTAAATATAGCTTAGAAGGGCTAGAAACAAACTGTGCAACCATAAACCCGTAACCATATGACTGCTGTTATGATTATTGACTCATTCTGATACTAAATATTTCAATTAACAGCAGGCTCTATCTACAAGGAGAAAGTGTTTCCTCTTTGTGCCATAAATGCACTCAGGAGCTTAAAACCAACAAATATGTAGAAACCTTCGCCTCTGCCAATCTATTATATTCATGATGAGTTGATATTATTGATAACTTCCTCACGTGACTTCGGAATAAATTGTAAGATAAGGAACTTAACTTTTGCTCTCACAACGAGAAAAACAACATCATCATCAAAAAAGCCGATTCCAATCTGGTCCAAATACTTTTCTAACGAATAGATTGCAAAATTTCTGTTAATGGCTATTCCACAATGTTACATATCTTTACGATTTCCCTCAACACCAATAAGGTACCAAAATACTGAATCGAAATTCCTCTTTCATAATCCTATGCCTCGTACTTTCCAGAAAAGCCAATAATTCTCCAAATATTTTTGACTTCAACATCTCGATAATTCGTTCGAATTACCCTCTTCTCCCAACTATGCAATTTATGTTATTTGCAAACCTAACTCCACATTGACCTTTAGGTTAGGTTTTTGGGCTGATAGAAGATCTTATTCCTATCACACTTAGATCTATGTAGATACCCTGGAGGATTGAACGCTCCCAATAAGTTAACCTATAAAAGTTTTCATGGATGTTCAAGCCATTTGGAGGCTTTGATAAAATTCGACAATTTTATCCCGGGAAAGTCGGAGAGCTCTTCTAAGCTATCAACGAAGTAGTTTCCCAGGAGTTTTTATCTAAGTTGCGAGAGTGCTGGGCAGTGACATAAGAAGTGAGAAGAGTCCTCATGTACCTCTTCATCGCCACAACCTCTGCATAAATCATCCGTGCTGAGTCTCAGTTTTTTCTTGTGGTACTTCAGCAGATTGTGTTCAGTAACGATACCTACTAGACAGTTTAGTGCTTTCTTATTTAGTTTTAAGACCCCGTCTGTCCTTCCCTTGTCAAAACGCGGCACAAAGTTTAGTGGCATTCGCACTGGAGTCAAGCAGGGTCCATCTTTCATTTGTTTTCTCCAGAATTTTCTCTGCCACATTCTGTTTGACGGTGCGTACACGTTTAGTTCTGCCTGGCTAGGATCCGTTGACTATCCAATTCGTTCAAGTTCGTCTGCTTTCTCATTACCTGGAATCCCTATAGGGCCGGGCACCCAGTTGAGCATAACGTTGTGTTGCGAGCCAAGAATCTTGAGCTCTTCGCGGCAGCGGGAAACGAGTTTTGACTTTATTTCGATGGCGGAGAGTGCCTTTGCTTGGCTGTCAATGAAGAAGGCAAAGTCGGTTGGTGGTATCGCTAACATTGACAGCCGATCAGCTGCTTTGGTTATTGCCAAAATCTCAGCTTGAGAGACACTACTGCTGTCAGAGAGTCTAAATGAGCTGGCTAAGTCAAGACACAGAGAAGGGAATTAAAGTCAGGTTATCAACCCAATTCTGAGTGACGCCTTTGCTGCAAAATGATCTCTGAGAGTAGAGGAAAACCCCACAAGGTGGAGTCCTATCTTAATCTATTGGAAGGTATTTCCATTTGCCGAGTATATCCTCATATCTTTAGAGAGCTCTTACAAAATTCAAATCTTGTAAGATATAAAAGTTAAACTAAGACCCTTATATACGAGAAAAGGTTAAAAAGGCTATAGCGGCACTTTTATCTAGCGAAAAAAGACGTTGGAAGCTTAAGATTTTTTAGTTTTTCCGACCAAGAAAGAAGTAGTCCGTTGCGTAGTGCTTAGTGCGAAGGTCTGAAGATCGAATCCCATGTCCTAAAAATAGGACTAATTTGTTCACGGGTACAGTCCTTCGCGAGGAATTGAAAAATCCCCCAATAGTATCGTTGTCTTTTTAGTTTTTGTAGGAAAGCGCCAGACTACAGGCGTCAGGCTATCCAACGGACGCCGACACGGAAGTAGAGTGAACGTTATTACGTTATGAAGTCACACTTTACGATGCAGCACGTTACGAAAATCTGCATAGTAGGATATTGGGTACGTTCAGTGACAAAAATCCGAAGATCCCCTTTCAAACAAACGTGTCTGTTTTGGATCCGTACACGTAGTCAACAACGTATGTAAGACTTCTCAAACCGATGCAAATATGGATCCTTAAAACTGCGCTTGAACAAATTTTGTTGTTTGCACATATTAACCGGGAATCCCGGCACTAACACAATTTTTTTATTTTATTTTTTCCGAAAGGCATTCTGCTTCAATGTCTCTACAAAATCTTTAACAGCCCTATACTCCCGATAGTCTCTCATGGAGATGGCAGACCATTCAAATGGTAACACAATGGACCTCTTATTATGGGTCTAAGTGTGTCGGCCTTTTTGCTAGCACCTACTTCAACCTAACCTTAAACACATAGTATATTCATACCAACGTCGTTATACGCCGTGTATTTAAAATTTGCTCTACTCTGCTGTCAAATACAGAACAGACGGAACTCCCTCGCCCCTTTTAAATTTTATTTTATTTTACTTCTATGGTGGTTTAATTTTCTCCTCTTATCAGGCCCAAATTAGTCTAGATTTCCATTTTATATCCTTTCAAATTATAGACCTGAATATAATTCTGTACAAGCAAAATGAAAAAAGCCCTGCTCCTTCTCCATATCTTCTATAGATTGCTATAACCCAGCACGTATGTAGATCTCGTTTTCGAAGCGCTAAAGGTACCTTAACCCGCCCAAACGCCATTTGCTTGATTGTAAAATTGGTAACTACTCCGCGCACAGTACCAGAAAAGGAAGCTGAGATTGACTATTAAGCAATGCAAAATAGCCCAGTTGCTGGCATTGCTTGGGTCTAAAACAAAAACAACGACACAGCCTCTATACACAACACCACACATTCCTATAAAGAAAACGACCTGTTGTTAAATTTTATGCATCCGCCGTCGCGTTGTTGTGCATATTATTAATGGCAAGCCATATACATATACTACATTACACATCCCAACCCTTGGAAAAGGGGCAAATTATGAACATTAAAACGTGAACACGCCGAATGCGCCACGCCTTTCATACTATAAACATACTCTTGTACCTACCTTACATAAACCTATATCACCCGGCCTCACATTTTTATTCATCCTAGCCTCATTGTGCACCTTTGCCAAAATGTTCGATTTCTAATAAAACATTAAGCGAATTCACATTCACAATGGTAATTTGTTCCGTTCGGGTTTCACGGTTATTACTGTTTTCGTTGTTGTTTTATTGTTTTTATCCCGGGTGCCAAATAATTTAGCTTCAATTAGATGTACATATTCATACGTATATACGTACGTTCACCTTAGGTGGAATGTTCGGTGTACTACTCTTTCCGCTGGTAGGTAATAAAAAAGTTTTTATCTTTGCGTCAGAATGTTGTTAATGAATGAATGTTGTTGCTATACACCTAAGCAACGCTCATCCAGTATAGTATAGACTCATATATGGTTCAAGCAGAAGCAAATTATGCTTCCGTTATGTGTTGTAATTTTCGGAGAAGAGTCTATTATGCCTTTTTCGAAAATTTCAATCGGGCACTGGGGCGTATACGTAATCTTTTTTTTTTTTTATCTCACAGGTAGGTACTTTGCTTTTCTGACTTTGTGCTGGGTTATCGTTGTAGAAATTTTGCTGGCACATTAACCTTCTAATATTTATTAATCAAAGGTTATTCGAGCTGATCATACATAATTAAGTTATGTCCCGAACCATCAGACGTGAGCAGGTCTTTTTGAGGGCACATATACAGTGGTGTAGATTGAGATCAAAATAAAATTATCTAATTTGGTTGTACAACGATGGCTGCTGTTAAATTCCTGAAAGATCTCGAAATTATACTTGCTGATGTGTACACATAGGCTTTGAGCAAATTAATTATAGTCTGATGTTATAGTCCTAATTAAAATGCATTTACGCTTAGGTGATTTAAGTTCGCTATCGCATTATAGTTGCTTAACAAGTTGTTAAGAACACGATTATCAAATGCAGCATTAATGAGCATCATAATCAATTAAGTTACAGTTAATTTTCAATTTTCAAACACACACCAATTATTATAAACTTGATCGAAATTCGAAAGAAGCTTTTTGTCTCTTACTTTCAATGGTTTTGATAAAACTTTTTATGGGCTTAGAAGTAATTTTTGGATTCATTTATAACAATCTGACAAACTATTCCGAAATGTTATGTAAAACTCGTTTGAGCTTTGAAGTTTCCTCTTCACTTGAAGTTTTGAAATATACCTAGTTTTATCTGCTGCTATATAGAAATACCAAGACGTGATTAAGAATACTTCATTGCAGAGCACCATCGGTATTAATAAAACATGATTAATCTAATCCCGGCTTGAGTCGAAAAGGTCCATTTCCAAAAATTTTAGAATATCTTACAAATTTCATGCCATGGTGCCAGACATTGTCGAAGGCGGTTGTAGCTATGTATTTGTTTTTCGTTTAAGGAATTTTCAATTTTAATCGTTACTAGCTGGCCCGCCCCTGCTTTGTACTGGTAGACAACTCTTAGTTTCATTAAAAATTAACAAAAGAAAATATAAAAAAGCCAGCAATGTCAGCTCGCTCCTAAGTCGAAAATTTATTCTATTTTGTTAGTTAGTAGAATAAGGATTTATGTGTACAGAAAATTCATGTTAAAAGTAAAAGAAACTGATAGCTTGGAGTTTCGACTGTTCTGACATTTCTTTGAAGTTTTTCAATAAACCCGTTTTTTCTCTTTTTTTCTGAACTTTTTTCTTTTATTAAACTCACCCGCTTTGTATTAAAAAAAAAACCCTTTCTGTAAGCATCAACCTTTTTCCACTCTGATCCATCGTTTAAACAGTTTAATAAATAAATTAAAAATCATCACTCGTTGTTCATTTTCCATATGCTGCGCAAATAATTGCGGCTTGTTACTTTTCAGCCAATTTTCATTAATTTTTGCTGTTGTGAGTAAGGAAAAATCTCTCAGTTTAGCACTAAAGCCATCCTTAAAATGAAGCTTTTACTTCAATTCACCCTATAAATAGGTAGCTAAGTTTTGAAAAGTATCTAGCCCTCAGATGATCATCTGAGTCTGACCTCTAAATATTACCTTTCAAACACAGAAAGAATTATTGAAATAGGATACCATTTTTTTTTATTTTTACACCCTAGTGCTACCTTTTTTAAACAAATATCCAGCCCTTAAACGATTCCATAGCATATTCTTTTTTTTTTAATCTGGGCCCGAATCGCGTCCTTCGTGAACGAGTAGCTTGTTCACGGAATGTGGTAGTTTGGGATCGCGACTAACGTGAACGTATGTTCGTAAACGTAATTTGGTATTATGTCTTACGTGAACGAGTGCGCGACCGCGTAGGTTCACTCGATTTGTCACCTGTCATGTCTGGAGTTAACGGAATTGTATTTTAGTTGAATTTATTTTTGAAAAATGTGAATAAAAAGTTCAATTTTGAATAAAATAATATATTTTAGCATTTGACAAATAAATTTATGTAACAATAATTAGTGTAGGACAAATTTCAATAAAATAAATCTGACCCAAAAGTCCATTTTGGCGGAGTGTGTGAGGGATCATCCTAATTTGGCCAAAAATCTTCTGCCAAACACATATCAGGGTAAAACCACTACCATTAAAAAGTGGGAGGGATTAAGTAGGAAACTGAATGCAGCTGGGCCACTACTGGACTAGAAGCAGCGGTTGAAGGTCACGCAGGTGTGGAAACGTTTGGAAATTCCACAGATTAACGATGTTCCAAATAAAACGTAAACCCCAGAGGGCCCGCAAGTCAAATTTATTTCAACCCCGGAGAACATAACTGCAAAATTTTCTGTTGAAGATTCACTTCGTGGTCTGTTTGAAGATGATTATTTCACCAGCGATTGTGATCAAAATAAAGAAAATGAACAATCGACATCAGTGAAGGTTGGAAAAAATAAACAAAAATCGAGATTTGACCCCAAGTTAAAACTTCTTGAAGCAAATTGCAGGAGATCGGAGCTAAATTGGACCGACTAATTCAAATAAAAGAAAGATTTCCCGCGATAAAAGATGGAAAACATCGAATTACAATTGTGCTTGAGCAAATCGAATTGGAGATGAAAACTATTAAACTAAAGCAGTTCAAAAAAATTTTAATTTATTTTTCTTCCGGTTTTCGTTTGCAAGGTTGTGTCAAAATTTTAAAAAAATCTGTGAAGAACAAACGAACATTTAAATTTCAATTTAAGATTCTATAATCCTGAACATAATATTTTTTGAGTTCTTACTACTGAAATCAAGCTTAAAATCTGGAATAATCCATCTGCTTTGGTAAAATTGTCTCAATTATACGAGTATCGTGAATATAAGTGGATCAAGAGTAATTCACGTTGCGAGTTCTTCCGACTTTGGTGTCTTTATTTCTTGCCATGAAAGCAATAAGACTTTTTCAAATAAACTATAGGTGCATTTTATTGGGAGCGATATCTATAGCAAGAGCAGTTAATTTTCCCCCGGTAAACAATAGCAAAACCAATGACCCCTATCATGGTATCCGATCGGAACGGAATTTTCTCCGAAAAAGGCATAATAGTTTTTTTATAGGGTAATCTTTTACCTTTGTCGAGTGCTAGTAAGTTACAAGTAATAATATAGAAAAGTTTTAATCTTATGACGAAATGAAATCAATGTTGTATGAATCGGAGAAAATTCCGTTCCGAACGGATACCATGATAGGGGTGAATAGCTTGTTGTTTGAGCGATAAATAGAATGAATGTTTAAGATTTCCTCACGTCATTCTTGTATTGATTTTTTTATTTCGAACTATAAGCTTAACTGAAATAAAATCTTTACAATTTTACTTTTGTATTTTTTTTTCAGCTTGTATTTATGGACCAAAATATTCATTGAAAATTAATCACAGCAAACAATTGATAAGTCCTCTGTCGTCCCTGAATAAAGCAAACATTCATATTTCAGAGGAGAAGACACTAAACCTTTATAATTTAGTCAGGCTTTAAAATCCTTAAAAGCTATTGTTACTTCTTCTGGTCTGAGGACATGACAAACCAGTCAAGTTTTTTTTTTTTTTTTATTAAAAGTTATCAATATTTGACATTATTTCAACAAGATGAAAGATTATGAATCCAAATAAAATCGAATTTTCTAAATGTAAAATGTTTCATTTATATTCAAAACTCTTTATGGACTTTATAAGCCTATTAGAGGTAAAAGCTTCCAGAGGCTCTTTATGAAAACCTAAAACCATACAATTCCATTGAAAGACATTCAGTAAAAAACAATATCCAAAGTACGCCGTCGCCGTATGTATCTCTAATGTTGATCTGATACCTTTGCAAGTTTTCAATTCACATTCATTCAAATTAGGGAAAGGAAAAATAAATGTAGCTACGTATCTGTTTGGTTTTTGCATTAGAAAATCCTTACAAAGTAATATTGAAGGCAAATATTGGGGTAAAGCACAATAAGCCAACATGGAAATTTTGTTGTATGTTAAAGGCCCTGTGGCAGTGACATTTACAGAAAATGATAGTCTCAAAGACCGAGAACGCACGATGGAAACGACAGAGATGATGTTTTCTCAAAAATGTTTATTTTTTTTTTCAGTAGACACAACAAAAATATACACACAGTCGATGTGGGTAGAGCTGTTTAGGTTCTATAAACCTAGCGCTACACCCCCTACCAGATGTAAGAAATTAAGTGCTAGGCTAGATTCCTCATACTTGTTCTTATTGGTAAAGAGGTATCCTTTAAAAATGGTGAAAAATGCATAAGATATGTGCCTATACCTACCTCCATCTGAATAAAATAGACCAAACAATTGAATTAATAACAATTTCGCTGTAAATTTTAAAAGTTTGTTCATGCTCCCAGCGTGATGAGATAGATGATTTAGAAAGTGGTTTGAGTAAAATGCTCCCACTGCCACGCCCACTTTTATCACATTTTAGTTTTCTCTTTATTGAACGTTTTACCCACAACCACTTATCCTATAGAGTTTGTATCAACTACCCTCTGAGCTTTAGAAGTAGGAAAAGAAGTCGATACGATAGCTACTGACTTTGGGAAAACTTTCGACAAAATATCACATAATATAATTTTATTTCAGCTAAAACAACTCAGCCTTCCGCCTTTGATGATTTCATGGATTTAATCATATTTTTCGAAACGACAATACAACGTTATATTCAGGTCGTGTATATCAACCTCCATCTGTGCTACGTCTGGAGTTCCACAGGGAAGCCACCTAGGCCCACTTATTTTCGTTTTATCCAATAATGACGCTGAACAAAATTTTTCTAACTCTGTTCTGTTAATCTACGCAGATGGCACTAAAATATGCAAGGAGATCTCATGTGTCGAAGATTCCAAATCTCTGCAAATTGACTTTGACACATTCAATATATGGTGCCAAAAAACCTCCTGGAACTCAATGTTAAAAAATGACAAGCCATTACCTATACCCGTAAGCGTCTCCCATCATAAGAAAGACAATATTTTATTAACGACGAACCCATTAACATTGCAACATCGATCCGTGATTTAGGTTTATTATGCGAGTCCCAATTGAACTATTTACTAAATTTTGAGTCACTTTAATTTAATTAATCAAAAAATTCTTTAACAAAAAGATAAGCACCTTCAGTAATGCAATGCTGATGATGGAATAAACGCGTTCCGAAATGCATTCAAGGTTTGTTTACGTTAATTTATCTTTTTGTTAAAGAATTTTTTAATTAATTAATTTATTTATCAACGTGAGCTAATTTTTGTGAAATCAAATTAAGGTGACTCAAAATTTAGTAAATTGCTATCGTATTTCACGCAGTTCAACAATCAATTTAATCCAATTGAACTTTCGCTTTCGTATTGATAATATTGTAAACAAAGTTAACTCCTCTCTTGGATTCATTAAACGCTGGCCAAAATAATTCTCCGATCTCTATGTCACAAAATCCCTCTACATGACTTTTGTCAGACCACTTTTATAATATACATCTCAGGTATTGGTTCTCCATATTATCCAGTTCACATTAAACGTATCGAAGCCGTCCAGCGAAGATTGTTACGTTTCGCCTTACCTGGACTTGGCTGGGACGATCATTTTAACCTTCCTCCATATCAAGAAGGTCGAAGGCTTTTAAGGTTACAGTCTTTATATACGCCAAAATTAATACAAATAATTTTCAATAAATTTTATAATATTTGCCATAATTTAATTGATTTATTTTTTCCACTGTTTTTTATTAAGGCTCTTTTGGTCTGTTTCTTAAATATGCGAATAAGAACTTTGTCTATGCCATCATTTAATTCATTTATCTCAGAATGTGAGAGCATAGCTTATTTTCATAAAAATATAATTCTCTACATTATGTACAGTACATATGTAAATATTTGCTAAGACCATACAAAACTATTTGAATGCTATGTGTGAGTCCATAAATTAATTTCTCGATGACGTTTGAAACGTCAAGAACTTCTGACAGATTTTCTTGTAGACACCGCAATCATTTATGTTACTTTTACTACGAATAAATGGATTTTCAAAATTCCATTTCATTAAAATGCCCAAATTATTAAAACTTTTACAAAAGTTAATATTTAATTTATTCTCAAAAACCTGTCTCGCATACAAAACAATAATAGGTATATACCTTTTACATTCACAACCTATTTGCCAAAGTATTAATTAAAAATGCCATGTTACATAGGTACATATGTATGTTGTATAAGTATGTATAGGTATAGCTCTTTTATTAGAAATTTCATCATCCTTAAACAATTTTAGAACTTTACTTACAACTAAAACAAAACTTCGACCTTCGCATTCTAGTCCGGAAATTCCAAAATACACACAGCATAAGCCACAGGACTATTTACAAAAAGCAACAAGATTTCATGCATACTTCAGTCGTGTTGTGCTGTTAGGGAAACAGAAAAAAAAATGATTAGGTGTATATGCATGAGTGTGTATGTGTGTGTGTGTATGGTTTGTGTATGTCAGGACATTATACTCCTTTTCAATGCTTTTGAGAGATACCTTCGTTGTATGTTGAAATAAAAATTTATATATGTATGTAGCTATGACTCTAGGATGAGTGTGGATTGTGTCATCATTATCCTAGGACAATACACCTGTCGAGGTTTTTAATTAAAACAAAGTAGTAATTGTTTGGAGCTACAAGCACATCACAGCACAGCATATACACCATACAGCACATTCCCGTACCGCTACGGACTCTTACACACTAATGCATGCACATTGGCATGCTTCTTTGAGCATTAGGAGCACAATGCACCACTATCATCGTGCTGCTGGCTTCAGGTTTTCTCTTAATGTTTGTACACTTTGTTCTTATGTGACAAGGATTTTCATTTTAATGGCCTCATCCAAGGGAGTCTAGGTTTGTTGCACGCAGACAAAGGACACACTTTGTTGCGAATAAAATCGAGAATTGCGGTTAACCAAATGGGGGTAACGGTGGCGGTCTAATAATTCTATTCAATTGTCCTGTTGCTTTGCTTTAAATGAATCTTTATCCCATCACCCACACGGCCTCTCCCCCAAATCCCCTTGATTGCAAGAATTGTACTAAACGAGGATACGCGTTACAAAGCGCTTAAGGCAACGAACGTAAATAGATCGGACTTCACTGTAACAGCGCTGCCATCGTGTCGGTCGTCCTTGTCGTTGCCGTCATGGGCTGGGATGGGATGGGATCAAACCTCGAATGCTTTTCAAAAATTCAAAAAAGAATTTTAAGTCACAGACAATCATTGAAGCACTTAAGGATACGCAGCACTATTCTGTGAGGAACGGCCTCCCAAAGGACAAATCCCAGCACAAAACTATATCTACTATCGCTTTTCTTCTCAATTTAAATATTACACTCCTGACGAAGCCATGCGATGTGGACTGGAGCAGGATACGACTTCCCATGGTACTCGGTGTAGGTACTCTACTCTATCTATAGCTTGCACTAACCTTTTTTCCTCCGAAAAGGACATTTTCTTTTGCCTTAAGTCACGTATGGATATTTTATTTTTATGTAGCAATTTATTTATCTTTTAACCGAGCACACACATAGGTATATACAAATAGAGACTATCCACATCAAAGATGACAATCACCACAATTGTGTGTATCTGACAGATTTTTCTATAGAAGAGCTTCTAGCCTCTAGGGAATGTCGTAAGCGTTTTGAGCAAATGAAGTTAGGAGGACTAGATATGGAATGGATATTAAGCTAAAGAAACTCAAATACAGAAAACGAAGGTAGAATATAATCATTATTCAAAGGTACATACCTCTTAAAAGCTTTTCCATTTACATTCCATCCATTGAAGTACCGAAATAGGTACTTTGAGTGTATATCTGGAAAAAGGTTCAAAAGTCAAAACTCATATTTTCTAAAATTATCATCATTTTCAGGTTACCGTTACGAGGAATCTCTTATCGGTATCGGTCTGCTGCTTGCAAATGTATAAAACATTCTCAAAAGCCCTATCCTTTTATTAAGGTTTTGATTTTGTTGAGAGAGAGTTAATTTATGCAGAAGATGCAGCCACCGGATTTTCTATAGATAACCTTCTCGATGCCTATTGCCTACCAGAACTATTTTTCAGCACTCAGGCCTCAGGTGTGATGGGCTTTTTCATTATTGGAAATTGGATTTTGGTCTTTCTAGAGGGAATAGCTCTTGTGACGAATTGTGAAAGATCGGGTTTAATGTATGTATATCTGTCTGTCCGTCTTTTTTTTACTTTAAATTCCAATGAATTTTAAATTAGTCACCGTAAATTTATTCTAAGGTCGGTTGAATCATTGATTTATTTAAATTTTAAGAATGTTTCTGTTAAAATATCGTGCGTCGGTTTGAAGGTAAAATCTACTAAGTAACAACAAAAATGTTTGAAGAAAAGATATTCTTTGAATCCAAAAAGTCGCATTTTGATAGATATTGATTAAAAAAATAATAATATTGGAGGCGCTAGAGGCACTAGTCGTGAAAAAATGTTTTTTTTTTTTAGTTTTAGGTAGAAGAGGCTCGAAATTGAACCAATTCCTCCGGCCAGGCAGAAAAACTCCGACACGAGAAAGAAATTTTTTGGATTCTTATATCCGTGTTGTACTGTAGTTTTACGATAACATTTTTTTTTCTGATATTTTTGCGATAGGAAAAAAACTGATTTTGCAATATTTAAAAAAATAAAATTGCGATATAACCTCCAACTCACATTTTCCGGTTATTCAGCACACTTATAGCATTTATGGGGGTCGATTTAATAGGCTTTCCCATTTGATATATTTTATTTGTCTTAGTTTCCCATCAATTAGCAAATAATTTATGGATTGTTGAAATAAAACCATCATAATCAATTAAATATGACACGAAATAAAATATATAATAATCATAGTGCATGTGTCCTTAATTAAACAAAACATCCAAAAATAAAACATAAAAAAAAACTAATGAGTCAACGATTGCTTAATCACAAAGCTCATATTGTGTGCAAGAGCAGAACTGTTCTGATGATGACACATGTATATACGTTGGTACACAAACAAAAAACCTCATCACCCGTCAGCTCGTATAACTTTACCGACCCCGTTTTTTCCCCTCCTCAATCCAATCCAGATCACGTTTCAATATTTACACATTTATCAGGCAAACTGATTAAACGATTAATTATTTCATTCAGACGATTTCGAGTGCAATTGCAAACAGAAATAAATTGCCAAACCATTCCCACCAACTCTAGAAAAAAAAAAAAAAACAAAAACAAAAACAAAACGCGACTAACTCGAATTCTAACTGTTGAGTTGCCCAATCAGACAACCCACCTAAGCCAGCTACTGCCACTATTGCCGCCACACCACAAAACCATTCACTCATATACGCGGCCACAAACGTGACAACCTGCTCGTTTAGATTGGTTTGTTGGCTGCTCTGCTCTGCTCCTGGCTGTGTCGTTTTATCTCCCATCCCAAGCCTTTGGGAACGTAAAATTGCCTGGCAGCAGAATAACCCGAGATTTGATCCGTGGAAACAAGAACAACGGGCTTATGCTGTGCTGTGTTATTCGTTTCTTTTTTTGTTGCAGAAAAACTTTTTGTGTAGAAATAATTTTATTAACACTACCTCCGTTTACATTTATTTGACACTCACGAATGATGACGGTTGGTAACGTACCTACAAACTCATATGTATGTGTTTGTGTAGTGCCTACGTTCCCGTTTACTTGCTGTCATATGTGCCGTAATATATGAAGCGCTGCTTTTTATTATCCTGTCTCTTCACTGTGACACATTTGATGGGCGACACCCACACCATCTATCAACGGCTTTGTAATAAATCAATCTGTCAAAATCTGACGATACATTAAGTTTGTACATCCCGTTTTTGTCCTCTGTTTGTTTAGAATTGTCTCCATCCGCCATCCGCCACTACCCCCGCTACTACATTTATATGGGACCCTATTGGGTATTCGCAGTTAAAAGAATCTCAATATGCCCATAGATTTTAGCGCCCTCCGGTAGGTATATTGTTATGGTGCTCATGACATGAGGCCATTTATTTCCGACTCTTGATGGTCGGTTGGTTGCACCCCAAAATTAGTCAAAATTTTGGATTTATTGTACTCGAGTAATTGGCACTGACGATGGCTGCCATTATTTTGCCGTGTGTTGAAAGCCACAATTTGAGGGGAGTCTTTGGGGGCTGTGTTTGTCTGTTGGCAAAAATTCACGTAGTTGACAATTTGCAAACAACCCAAATATGGATGTGAATGTTGTTTTGTAAGTGATGGCGATGGGTGAGACTTAATATACAGGAGGTGGTGTTCACACATTGGTATAGCGTGTTATTATTATGGCCAACATAAAATTTGGGGAAAGCGTGAAAGGAAAGATTACTGAAGCGAGTTTTGATTTAATGAGACATAAGCTTGTGAGATCGTGACATGGATATCATCATGGATGCCTTGTATGAGACTCGCACATAAAATTAACAAAGCAAAATGCAAATATTATTCGCTTCAGGCACTATACGTGCGGGTATTTGTCTTTGCCTTTGCCTTTAGTGCTGCTCTTATAAAATTCATTAAAAGCATATGTAAGCTGTGTGCGCTATATCATCTGCATAAGACTCACTAAAACACAGTACTTCCTTTTGTCCTTCTGTTTTCATAACAAATATTGATTTGCCTTTAATGGTATGGTAGGTACTACAAGGGTTGAGTCCCGAGTCCACAGGTTTTTTTTTAGTTTAATACCTTTTGATATGACACATGGCGGCGCGGCGCTTCTGGATTAATTTAAAATTCATCTGCTATACATTATGGGATCATTACAAAGAAAGCATTTCACTATAAGCCTCACCTCGAGAGGGTTAATTTAGTCAAAGCAATCCCAAGTGCCTTTTCGTAACTCGGTTTGAATTTGGAATTCTTTTGACGAGGCAATTATTTTTCACAACCACATACTACATGCAGAAGATCCACTGCTTAAAGAAACGGGAATCCAAGTCATACGAAGAATTCTCATTTGAATTTAATTTAGAACGTTTGTTAATTGCCCCAATAAAGTGCTTAAAATTGGTTTAGTGATTTTTAGTTCAATTCTGTCTAAAATTGTGCTATTTGCTTGCTAAAGAGAACGCTCTCGTGAGTGTAAGACATTTCCACTCCTTGCTGGTTTGAGTTCAAGAAATTTCTTAAGCTATTCTTGCCTGGCTGTCAAATGCCAAGTTGACGTATGCCAGATGACATCAGGGTTTGTCGGTTGAGTTCAAATAACAAGCAAAAAATATAAAAAAGCTGTTATATTTTAGTATTGTCAGATGGGCATGTTTTTTTTTAGTTTTGATAAACTTTTAACTATTGACAAAAGATTTTTTAAAAAATGATGTCATTTAGAAAAAATGTTTCTGAAGATGAAACAGTAGAATTGACAATTGTGTATATATTATAGTATTTTTTGAGGAAAACACACACTGTGAGTTTCATAGTTAAATGTACATATAACTAAAGAATTTTTGTACCTCCTTATATGTCCAACGAATTGTTGGCTTAAATGTTAATCGAGTACGGAGAAGTAAGAAAGAAACCGAATGTACACCAACCAGCCTGTGTGTAGTTAATAAAAATGCTAGTTGATTCAAATGCAATGCGTAGTGCAATGGCTCTGAAGACGTTTGGTCTATGTTCAACTCTCAGCTGGGCAAAAAGTTTTTAAAATCAAAATTGAACGTAATAGACTAAGCTCCACTAAAAGGAGTCTGATGATCGTCCTGGCAGCTGTGAAGTAGCTATAACTCCATCCTATAATGACTTGGTAGTAGCTCACTCAGGTTTTTGTTGTTTCATTCTATATACTTGGTATTTTTGTAAATATTTATTTTTTGGGTTGTGATTCTTGAAAATGTTGATTAAGATTTATTTATAACTGATCTACACAGCAAATCTAGTCGAGTATATTTGTTTAGAGTTTAAAAAGTAGTCCGAGCAAACTAGCGGAAATTAGTGCTCAAACAGTTCCTGGCAGTTTGAAAGTGTTCCTTCTTCTGACATCATTTTATCCCATAGAAATGTACGGAAATGGTGTTTGAGCCTGTTTAGATTGGGAAGATTGAGTACGGACTGGTGAGTCTCATCGTGTTTACTTTTGAGGCACCTCAAAATACTTTGAAACAAAAACAATTTCAACATTTCGCACATTGAAACAACAACAAATGACACTCATGAGGCCGGTTTTTATGTTTTCTTCGTGCCTCACGAAATCTCTCACCCCACACTTCTCTTGCCTACAATCTTCCCAATCTAAACAGCGTCTTTTTCTCACATACAGCGTGGGGCACCAAACTTTTAAAATTGAACTGGCCCAGCTGTGGGTGAGTGCAAGAATAAGATATAATCAAGAGAGAGAAACAAATACAAATCTTTGAAATGTCAAACTACACATTTGTAAAAAGGGGAGGACCTAATGCATGTTGAGGTAATATGGCGATATATTAACTTAAATTTGCACCAAGTTCCCGGAACTGTTTTTTTTTTTCCTATGGGTTTTGACAGAAAATAGTGAAAAATTGCGAAAATTTCTGAAGGCGGTTTAAATTGATAAGCATTCGAATTTATCCTTCTGCCTTATTGACAAATTTTCTAATAATTGTAAGAAAAATAATTTTATTTACTTAAATTCGACTAAAAAACTTTACTCAGAAAAATATAAACGGACTTTATATAATTTATATTAGCGCCTCTACATTATCATTAAAGACATTTCGTTCCTGTTTAAATACATTGGTATATGTGGCAACTCATATAGTAGGTTTGTTCGTTGACCCCTGAAGTCATCCTGGGGTCGCCCCAAAGCGTTTTTTTTTGAAAAACCTGAAGTCCACCTGGTGAAAAAATTCTCTGTTTTTTTAGAACTGAGGTCGCCCTGAACTCGCCCTTTAATTTTTAAGATATATTTGTAACAAATTTTAAGTTTTAATTATCAAAGCACAGAACTTTTGGTTCTTGCTTTAAATGTCAATAGCCCTTGAGCGTTTTTTGAGAACCGGAAAACCCAATTTTATTTGGACAATTCTTGGGGTCCTCAAGAAAACCTGGGTCATAGCTGGGTAAAGTTCAACGAACGAAGCTAGTGCAATATTATAAAAAAAATGCAGTAGTTTTGTCATGGAAGGCCGCTTCCTTATAAATATTTTATCTTCAAGTTTCATCCCCATTCCTCAAAATTCGGCACTTAAGTGCTGGCGAAACGCGGTCGGGCGGTGAGGTCAACCGGCCAATTTGTTGCTGTAATTTTGTACAAACAACGCTACGCTCTCTGTTTGCCCAGCATTCTAGCCAGATTAAGTGTGGATTAGGAATAGTCCTATAGGCACATATGCAGAAAACCAAAAAAGGCTCTGAAATCATTAATTTTACTAATTGATTTTATATGAACGGATGTCTTTATTATAATTGCAATAGAATAACAGTAGTGTATGTGAGTAATTTGCTTTATTTTGCAGACGAAAAAAGTAAAATTTTTCTCAGGCTTCACTCACTGAGATGTAGGTGGCGTGGGAAGCAATTTACTAGGTGTCAATAAATTGATTACTACAAAAGATTCGTTAGATATTTCGATTTCCCAACACTTAAAAAAATATGGATATTTTTTGTTTACAGTTTACGGGTGTTTAACGAGTTTGAATGAAAAACCCTACTCTCTTACCTATTTAACCTACTTTATCAGTAATTTCCTGCTTGCTTTCCAGCCAATACCATTCCGTCATGCTCAAGTGATTTTTTTAATAAAAATAAAGTCAAAAATTTTCATTTTAACATAATTTAAATATAAAGAACTAGACCGCACCTTATGGAATTTTTCCATAGGCACAGCTCCCCAGATTACCAAAATAATTTATAGGGTACCTCTTTTGCAAAGAGAATAAGATCTTGAAAACTTTTATAATATCTATTATATTAGGGATTTCTACTCATCTTTGCATAGCATATAAGATATAACAGACCCGTGTTTCCCGCTTGAAACAAATTATGCTTCCAAAAGTTAGTCTCAGAAAGAAAATTACTTGCAAAGCCCCAGATAGTAGTCCCATTTTGACTTGAACTCTTAATTCAATCGTCAACTCCTAATTCTCGACAAGCAAAAATAATTTATTTTATACCTCCAACCCAATTAGCATTGAGACGCGCTGGATTTATCCTTAGCATCATCATCGCCATCATCATCTTAACTTCAAAGTTAATTTTGCAAATCACACACTTTTGCAACTATATACCTACACTCGGACTAGACGTTCTTATACGAGTATAAAAAAGATGATAATACAATCCTTGTGCTCAACTGCAGGCCTTTTCCCGTGTATGTGTTTAAGGATAATCCATATAATGTGTGAAGACAACACACAACCACATCAGTGGCTCCTTTAGAAGGGTCGGTTGTCGGTTCTTCTATTCTAACTAAAACTCAATGAACCGGCAAATCGATTACATGTCAATACTGTCGCCGAATGTGAAGACAATTTGTTATTCTCTAGCAAAACTTTTTATATATGTTTATTCCTTAATGGCACTAAAGCACCCCGAGCGACACAACAAACACAAATAACACACTGCCTCCCCCTGCAGAGCCAGGACCGTTTGGGTTCTAGTACCTAACCTACTACTGCCAGCTGAGTTTATTGGGCCATTTATATGCACGGCGCGCGCGGCATGCGATCGATGTGCGAATATTGAAGGATGTGTAATGGAAGATGAAATCAGGACCATTCTAAGGCTTGGGGCTCATCCAATATACATATCTGTATCTCTGACATTCTGTCATACATATATCTTGTTTTAGTAATTCGTGTCAAGCTGTGGAGGTAGAATTTCGATAGCAGCAACAGCAACAAAAAAAAAATATAAAAGCTAACGAGACATGACTTCTACATATGCACAGGCACACCGCATCACGCATACGGACGCTTCATACTATAAATTATTGTAGAATCAGTCGCTAAATTGGGAAGCTATGGATGGGGAGGCCCAGCCGTAGGCTACACCGATGTTTTGTGGCAGCCTTAAATTTGTTGTAGATGAAGGAATGAGAAAAGCATTGAACCTTGAAGACGAACGAATATTTATGTCATTAAGGTCAAACAAAAATCCAAAAACAATACAAACTTTTTGAGTTAAGTGTACTTGTTTTGGGCATGACGTTACGGCGACGACGCACCTTTAGAATAAAACTCCCATGACTCATCTATACAAATCTGTCAACCATTATTTTGTTATTTTGCAACAAAAAAAAACTTCCACCCTGTGCCTTCCACAAAATAAATAATTGTTCGATCTAAGATCATAGAAATTTACAGAGGTGTCATAAACAAGACATCCTTAAGCTACGAAGGAAAGATAATGCAACCAAGTGCTCCTTTGTTCAACTATATTAAAAGCCAATTGCTAATGTCAACTCTTTTCGACCTTTCTCTTTTTTTTTCCATCGTTATATCCTTTCGAGCTATTTTCAATTCACCATTTCGGACCACTTCACCGCGCTTGAAATTGCTTTTATCCCACTATGCATCGGTGATTGCCATTATATTGCTTCAATCTCAGAGTCGGGCGTGAGAAAATTAGAAAGTAGTAAGTACCACTCGCGCCGTACTTCACTTTGCTCCGATGGCCATTTAAGGTCACTCCCATTAAGCGTAAACAACCCCACTCATTTGTGTGCTTGAGAGATTGTGCACGTTGGGCTTGTGCACCCTCAATCGTCCTCATAATATTCTCATCCGGTTCTGGGCTCCTTTGTCCCGGTTACTCAGGGTGCAAAAGTAGAGTAGAAGAACGATTAAACACAAAAGGTACAGGGGGCGTGCTGGGCACAAATTAATTATGAACATTATGCACTCTGTGCGAAGCCGAGGAGGTAGATGGTTTAGCGGATTCTGATGTGAGCGAGTGGGTGGAAGGAAAACTAAAAAAGAAATAGCTTACGTTGGGGTGGAATGCACTGTTATATTTACTATCAATCCCGTCCGTCTCATATTAGAAGTAGATGTTATTTTTAGCTCCACCCGCCTCATCCAGGATCTTTTTTCTAACATCCTGCAGCTTTTTCTATACGTTTGGTTTTTTTTTGTTTTTCCTTGCATCCGCACTTAATTTGCATGAAATTCCGATTCACTCACATTCAACCTATCGACCGCATCTAGACTGCCAGAGCCATCTGCATAGAATGTTGTGCATCGCTCGACGATATTGGCAATGTGTGTGCATGTGCATGTGCATGTGCATATGTTTGCTCCTCTCGACTTCGTCTCCTCCTCATAGTCCTAGTTCTAGCTCGACTGCAAGGTTCAAACCTAAGTTCGTATCTAGAGTTGTATATCAAATTCAGTTAATTACAATATGGTGCCCACTCGACTGCAATCGAGTGGGTGGCAGCACTAGTGAATGGATGTGTGCTCATGCAGCAATGTAAATGAAAACAACAACAACAATAATAGGTATACACACAAAAGGACTATCGCTCTCCACTCATACATTTAAATTTAAGCAACATATGCCTGAAGCGCACCAGAGTAAAGGACAAACAGGTCGGTTTTAATAAAAACACACAGCTCTAAGAGTTTCTGAATTAACAAAACTGAATAGGCAATAGGCAGTATAGGGAGCAAACATAGCCACCTATCGGTACACCCACTCGAATGCATCTCACAGCTAGCGTGGAGGTGCTGCGGTGGTTGATGCACAATCGTCTCCCTGTTCGCCTCACTGACGACCTATAGATGGTTGATAGTGAAAAAGTGGACAGGGATGAGAAGGTGCATTAGGATGGGAGATGATGAAGGCGGGCGGGGGCAATCGCTTGGTGCATCCTGTGCAAAACCTAGAAAAACAACCATCGTCGTCGTCTTATCCTTAATTTTATGCAAAGGAAAACATATCGTGTTTTCAGTTGCTTGGCAGAGTGATGTATTACTGTTGAGGTAAGCTTAATGTATGAAAATATAGATACAGTGATATGTAAAAGTTATCTAACACTTTAATGATTACTGCGGACTAAACTTTGAAACTAAGAGTACATAAATTATACACAACCATAAGGATACAAAAACATAATATCTTGGTCTCTCTTAAATAATTAAGGAACTTTAAGCATAAATGAGACCTTTTAACATGTAGAATTTTCTTTGTAATGGTGTAGGTGTAGATCTCAAGCAAAAGCTCCTGGTGCGTGAAGAGACCAATGAAGTGGTTGTTTATGGAAACGGCTACTCAATATGGACCATAAAGTGGTTGTTTATGGAAACGGCTACTCAATATAGAACATAAAGTCGAGCCTAAATAAAGTTAACTACATAAACTACACATGGGAATTCAACTTTTTGAAAATACCAATATTTATATAAGAACCATTTCGACGCAAACACTCTTCGAATTTGGAGGTTTTCAGTTGTGCACCATGGTTGGCTTTATCTTTCCCAATAGATTTGATAGAGACAGCTATTGACAAAACGACGATAGTTCAATCGAGCGATCGTTCTAGTCTGATCTTGGGCATGAAGGCCAATTCGGGTTCTGTTAAAATGCGAATTGAATAGTTCTCACATTCGTTTTCACGCATTACTTTCACTTTTTATTTGCTCCTCAAAAAAAAGAAAGTAGAATAGAGTTAGATTCGACTGCAAATTAGCGTAGTCAAACCCATTCAGTTGAAATTAAACACGCAATGTAACAACAATAAATGGCTGCCAATTACTTTAAGTTTCTTCTCCAGTCGAATGTGACTTTCGGTAAATACTTTGGAATTATTTGGTCACATACAAAAAGAGATTTATAAACCTATTTGTTCCCCCATCGTTTTGTTGCAAAGCTTTTACTATGCTGTATATATAATTCTCAAGAAAACGCGGCTAATGTGATTTTCATATTTTGCTTCCATACTCTTCCATCCAAACAAATCGCAGTTTAAACATAACCTCAAGGACTGAAATGGGATATCCAAAAAATTGTCAGTCTTCAAGAAAATTCACTGACCAAACTTTGTCTGCCTTGAATATTAAAAAACTTCTACCACTCACTGTTTCGATTTTTCCAAGTTATTCATGGATTTTAAGTCCACTCCACAAGCCCAGAAAAAAAAAAAAAAACAAGAAAATCACCTCAACGACGTTGTTGCTTATTTTTAAACGGTAGTAATTTTTTTTTAATTGAAAGTCATAAAAACAGTCAAATAATTTATGTTTTACATTAAAAACAAAAAAAAAAACTTCCACAACTATAAAAAAAATTTCTAGCACCAGTGAACGTAATATCGAAGTTTTTATGTGGTTGCAACTTTTTTTTTTAATTGGACCATAAATTGCCTCAAGGGTCGGGAAAAGACTTGGATCCTTTTCCGTATTTTTTCACTCATCGCTCTTAATCATTCTCTACTCAATCATCATTTTAAAAAAAAAAAAATGCCTTAGTAAACACAAAAGTATGCAAGTTTACCAAAAAATTAAATTAATTATATGGTTATGCTGATGATGTTTTCATGCAGTCTGTCAACCCTTTTCAGTTTAACAACAGGCGGCCTTTTAGTAATTGTAACGAGTTTAAAGTAACATTTATTTTGAGCGAATCACATCAATCCCGCATTCAAAAATCGTGATGTTTTTTTGTTTGTATCCTAACAGGACAGCGTTCCAACGAGAAAAAATTCTAGGACTTATCAAAGAGAATTTACATTCATTTATCTCATAATCGTGCTGTTCATGCTAATGGGTTTAGGCTTTGCTTTTTTTTGGCAAAGTATCCGTCATCAGACCCGGTTCTCAATTTAAACTTTTATACTTATGTACGTCAACATAAAAAAAAATAAACAAATGAAGTACAAACCCCAAGGGTTGACAGCACTGCGCTGCTAGGGGTGAAACTCGGAAAGCCGCAGAATGAGTATTAAGTTTTACGCGAATGGAAAATTAATATCACTGTCGGGTGTATGTATAGACGAACAGTGAAGAGCTAATTGGAAAAGGTTACTTTTTGCTGTTTTTCGGGGACGAAAGTAAGGGTTGCCACACTTCCGTGTTTTAAAGAGATAATTTATTGTCATCCTTCATTCATTCCAAATTTTTCCCAAGCCATAACAAGAGTGCCAGTTGCCAGACTATCTTGACAAATTGTCATACAAATTTGGCGTTTTTAATTGGTATCTAAAATTGTTTGTATGTACATATTTCTATGTATAAACTCCATTCAATTTCTTAACATTTCAGACACAGAATTAACTGATTTACATAAAACAAAAAAGAACTCACCTGCTCTCCATCAAAGCATACAATTTCATCTTTGGACTTCTAAACAAGCAGCAAATGTTTCGTTCCTGACGTCGTCGTTCCTCTTAGCAACAGTGATCACTTCAAATAAGTTCGCATTCATGTTCCATTTCCGCGAGGAAAACAATCAATTCTGACTTCAATCACACTTCTGCAGAGGATGCAACAGCATCTTCCAGTGCGTCCAAACAAAGAAAGATTTCCTTTTTTTTTTTGTAAAGAAAGCCAAACACCTCACTTGGCCACAGAAGTCTTGGTATGGCCCAATTACTCGACTGGAACTATCATCACCCCCAGCAATAAGAGTATTCGACAAAAAAATGTCCTCCAATGGAATTGCAAAAAGGAGGAAACCAGAATTTCCTTTATTATTCCATCACGTTCAACAAAAGACAAACAAAGACTAAGACGAAAATGTAGATATGGATAAAGAAGAGAAAAAGAAAGACAATTTTTCCTGGAATGGATTTATCTCCTATATTATTTTTATTCATTACAGATATCTCATGAGATGATAAATTAAAAAGTCTTATTGTGACGTAAAAAAAATAATAAGACAATCATAAAGAAAACCCAAATACAAAAAGGTACACAAAAGACGGCTTTCTCCAAAAGAAAGCGCCTTGGATGGGGGAGTTGGGATGAAGATCACATAAGTTTGTAAGTGCTGTGTAATCTGGAATACCTAAAAAATACACAAATGAACTAAAGTGGGACTTGTCTTTGAGGGGGGGTTCTTGTTTTTGGAGCATGACTTAAACACAAAAAATCATAAAATATTTAATTTGTCCCGGCAAAGCTGGTCGATGGTTGTCCTGGTACAGAAAACTGTGGTCGGAAAGTTCCAAAGTTAGCAGCTGGGCTGCCGGTGAATGCAGGCAGAGCAGCACCTTGGAATCCAGCAGGAAATTGTGTCATCAATTGAGCTGAGAATAAAAAAAAATCAGTAATTCCGTTTGCTGTTATAAAGTTTTAATGCAAACTCACCGGAATTGGGTACATTTCCAGCGGTGGCAGCCAACCTAGAGAGAATTGATCTTTCTGACATCTGCAGACGCTGTGCCACAGGGGGAATACGGGCCAGAGTAGCTGGCAAACGTGAGACATCGCTCTTCATGTCCGATAGTAGCTCCTCCAGTTGATTCAATACTTTATGAAGTACTGCATTAGCCGGCTTGTTGCCTGCCAACGATTCCTTGCTCAGATGTTGGTGAGATTCAGCCAAACATTCAACTTCAGCAAAGCGGGCATTCAACGACATAGCTGGATGGCTGGGATCTTGACTAAGATTCAAGAAAGCAGCCCTCCGCAATTGCTCTTCAATAACCAAAGCCTGTTCGAGCAATTTGAATCGACGAGCCAAGAACTTGTTTTTGATTTCCAAAAAGTTTCCCTTGCCCACGTCCATTTTGAAAGGTTCATTGATTATCGCAAAGCGAATATCATTCTGGATATCCTGCCATCGACCGTAGCCGTGGGTCACTATGCCAGCCAACAGCCAATAATCATGACGACGATGCCAGATTTCATACTCCCTGCCGGGAACGGCGGCTTTCTCTTCATTCAACCAAAGTGTGTGCAGTTCTGTGAAGCCTCCGTCGGCAATGTTAAACATGAATTTGCGCTTCAGAACTTCCAGGCTTTCTTCGATCTTTGTCGTGTCGTGGCGTTTGTTCTCCATTGGCTTTGGCTTTTCAACTTCTCCATCGTCTTTAATGATCAGCACGTCGTCATCGTCATCCTCGGTCACAGCTTTTGACTCCTCCTTCTCATCGTCCTTCTTTACTGAGGAAGTATCTGCCTCCGAGTTTTCTTTGTCCTTGCTATCAGATTTCACAGATTGAACATCATCATCAACCGAATCTTTCTTTGTGGCGGACTTCTCATCTTTGTCGCCCTCTAATGCACCCTCAGCACGAGGTTTATCATCACCAGACGCAGCAGATTTGTCTTCTCCTTTCTCTGAATTCGGTGCTGGGCTGGGAGCAGCACTGGTTGCTGGAGTCGCGCTTGTACTGGGAGTAGCACTCTTATCACCACTCATGACCTCTGCACTTATATGCTGTTGATATCTAACCGGCTCGCATGGCTTCAGAATCAACTCTGGCATGCTGTAGTAACCATTTATGTGTTCAAATTCCTGTACTTTCTTTCTGATCAGCGACATCACCCCGATCCGTGTTAAAACATGTTGACGGCTAAGTCCCTCACGAGGCACTCCATCAGCGAATGTCTCTGCATTGTCGGCTCCGGGCTCGCACAGATGACGCATAAATAGCGACACATAAGCCTTGAAGTTACGTTCGGACTTGCCACGCAAATCCCTGACCAACCATTGCGAGTTGAATGCGTCTTGTGGTGGCATTCCATATCGCATGATTGCGTTCAGGAAACTCTTTCGCTGGCGGGCATTGAAACCCAGAACTTCAATGTTTCCTCCGACACGAGCCAGTAGCGGCGGCAATGGACGATCATCCCTTCGTTCGGGACGCCTCTTGACTTTTCTAGATGGTTCCCCATTGTCGACACGTTCGTCAAAGTCATCATCTTCTCGGTCTTCGTCAGAGGCACCCGAGTAATCCGAGTTGAAATCAGATGCATTATCCTGCCAGTTGGTATCATCTCTTGGTTCAGCAGCCACAACACCACCGTCAGTGTAATTAACCTAAAAGAGATCGTTTAATTATATTTTTAAATAATTTTCTCCCTTATTATCACTGCTGACATAAAGACAATGTTTTTTACCTGTTTCCTGACTCGCTTGCCCTTTCCAAGAGTTCGACTAACGTCCTCCTGATGCTGTTCATAGTGATGTCTCAGCAACTTAACCCAATAAGCCGGATCAGAATTTTCTGCTTCTTGTTTGATAATCTCTGTCTCTTCTTCCTCGTTCTCTTCCTTTGTAGCATACGATGCCACCTTAAATGAAGACAAATACTCATTGGCCCAACTCTCCTTCTCTTCGATGCCCCGATTCGAACGATCTAAGAGCTCGGCAACAGCTTTGTCATCATAGTGAATGGCTTCTTCTTCCTTACCATCTTCTTTAAAGAGTTCCTCTGTTCCGAAACGCAAAATATCATCCAGTTCTTGTTTGGTAAAGTTCGCTCCCTTTCCGCCCATTCCTGGACGCACCACCAAATGAGTCAACATCATCTTGCGCTTAGCCACTTGGGTGACCCTCTCCTCGACTGAGTTTCTTGTCACAAAACGATATATCATCACTTTGTTAGCCTGTCCAATACGATGAGCACGCGAGAACGCTTGAATATCATTGTGGGGATTCCAATCGGAGTCATAAATAATTACTGTGTCTGCGGTAGCCAGATTAATACCCAAACCACCAGCTCGGGTACTGAGTAAAAATACAAACTGTGCGGCGCCGGGAGCGTTGAATCTATCAATAGCTTCTTGACGGAGATTTCCCGTGATGCCACCATCAATTCGCTCGTATTTATAGCCCTCCCCTTCGAGGAAGTCCTCCAAAATGTCCAACATCTTTGTCATCTGCGAGAAAATCAGCACACGATGCCCTTGATCCTTAAGTAGTTTCAACATCTTTGAAAGAAGTACAAGCTTTCCAGCCGCCTTTGTCATTGAAGCAAGTTCATAGCCGCCTCCTGGCGCTAGTTGGGCCTCTTCGGCCGCAGATGGGAACAGATATGGATGATTGCAGCATTTTTTTAAATCCATCATAACGTTTATTAGGGAGCAAGAGTTACCACCACTTTTAGAGTTCAAAGCCTCGTAATTCTTGGTCAGAATGTATTTGTAGTACTTCTTCTGAAGAGGCGACAGTTCCACGCGCACAATAAACTCTGATTTCGAGGGCATGTTCTTCAATACGTCTGATTTGAGACGACGCAACATGTGCGGCCCGAGCATTTCGTGTAGACGTTTAACCTGCGAATTAAATTTAATTATAACAACATTTTTTAAATCGTCCAAAAGGATCTTGTTACCTGCTCTTCCTTGGCTACATCAGCAAATTCATTTTGGAAAGCATTCAAATCATTGAACTTACGCCGAGACAAGAAATTCAGCAAATGGAACAACTCCTCGAGATTATTCTGCAATGGTGTACCGGTGAGCAGTAGCTTATAAGCTATGTTGTAACTGTTCAAGATACGGAAAAATTTGCTCTGGTTACTTTTCAAACGATGTGCTTCATCCACAACGAGGACGGACCAATCGATGGATCCTAAACAAGCTGCGTCCATAGACACCAATTCATAGCTTGTCAGTAGTACGTTGAATTTAAACGAAGACGTGCGAATTCGGGTTGGCTTTGAACCTCGAATAGCTCCTTCCTCAAATGTCAGCTCGTTTTCTCGAATCACGGCTCGGGAATCCTTGTCACCCACATAAGTGATGCAGTAGAAATCTGGTGCCCATAGCTCGAATTCTCGCTCCCAATTGATCACTGTCGATAGAGGAACCGCAACAATGAACGGACCCTTGCAATGACCTTCCTTGTAGAGCGAGTACAAAAATGTAACAGTCTGGATGGTCTTACCCAAACCCATTTCGTCGGCAAGGATGGTATCGATATTCTGTCCCCAAGAGTAACGCAACCAATTGATACCATCGATCTGATAAGGATGAAGCTGCATCCCAGTTTCATCCAAGAATGGTGGCTGACCCTCGTACTTCTTCTTCAAATCTGTCGTTGGCTTCTCTGGAGGCGGTGTGTACCGTTTAATGGCAGAGGACCGCTCATCATCATCAAGTTCCTTAGCTTTGCCCTTGCGACCCTTCTTGCCCCTCTTTGCGCTACTACGTACCGTATCTGAATTGCATGCAGCCCTTAAATCCATATAGAATTCTATGGCAGTCTTCAAGCCAGGAATATCATCGCCTTCGTCTTCCCAGGTGCATTTGTCGTATTGCAAGTCGCGCCACTTCACCAAATATAAAATCGAACCATCCCTGGCTGTACGATGGTTAATCACTCGGTGAACTATGAGCCATTCTGGCTTCACTCCGTAACGATAGTAACGCTCTTCCAAATCGATCTCAGAGTTTTCTTCATCTTTACCATGGGTTTTGGCTTTGTGGCGCTGAATTCTCAGGAAACGGCTATCAGCTTCGTCGAGGGCTTCCTCGAACTTAGGCGGCTCTTCCATGTCGTATTTACGCATATAGGAGCGCAACATGAATGGATGGTGAACGTCCATCTGAACCTCGCTCACCCATTCACAATGCCAGTAGGACTGGTTGTGCCACTTGATAAAATACTCCCGGACTCGTGGTTGCTGCTTCTTTGATGTGGACGCTTCATTCTTTGGCTCCATCCAACGCCAAGTAAGAATCTTCTCTGCCTTACCGCTGAGTGCTGGACATCCGCAACGGGGACATTTCCAATCGCCGTCGGGTATTGTATCCAATGGAGGATTCAAACAGAATGTGTGATAAGCCGAAGGACAGGAATCACAACAAAGTAACTCTCCGCCGTCCTTGCAAACTCGACAGAACTCTTGATGCTCATCGTCTTCTTGTTCTTCAACTGGACCATCAGCTTCACAATGTGGACATGACCATTTACCTTCCGGAGCTTCATCTAATTCCGGTTCCAAGCAAACCAAATGATACGCTCTTGGACAAGTATCGCAAAGAATAATCTCTCCGCCCTGCTGGCAAACCTCGCAGTAATCCTGGTGTTCATGATCGCCATCGTCGCCATCGGGGAATCGACTGGTCTTGTGCATTTTCTTCTTCTTCTTGAATTTATTGCCAAACTTGGTCTTGGCTTTTTTCTTCACCACTGGCTGTGGTTCTTCTTCTTCTTCTTCGGCATTCTCGTCTAAATTCTCGTCCTTACTCGAATCGGACTTCTGAAGCATCTTTTCAAATTCCAAATCAGAGTCGCGCTCAGATACTCCACTGGCATCCGGGTCATCATCTGAGCTTTGGTGTTTACGTTTGCCAAACTTAATCTTCAGTGTGGGTACTTTTCCAGATTTCCGCCCTTTTTTGCTGGCAGTTCGACCACGTTTACGACGGGAACGCTGATCGGGCTCCGGTTCTTGCTCTTCCTCCTCTTCATCCTCGTCTTCTTCAAAGATGTCATCGGGCTGAGAATGTACAGTAAGTCTCAAATTCTTGTTTTTTTTTTATAGAGAATGCACTTACCTTTTCATTGCGTGAAGATCGAGAAGAACGCGGTTCTTCGTCGTCTCTGCCAGTTTCACTCTGTATGTTGGGGTTTACTTCAGAGAAATCCCTCCACTTGGCTGCGACCAACATCATAAGTTTAGGAGCTGGGACCTTAGCGTTCTCCTTTTGTAAAATTGGACGTACGTGCTGTTGGAAAAGTTTGTACGAAGTCAAAGTTTGCATGTCACTGTCAGTGTATTCTATCTCAACGTCAGTCACATTAAATGCGGTACAGACGTCCTCCACTGATGGCATTCCTACAATATGAAGACAAAGTTTATTAAAAAAATAGGATTTTACTTCTGACGAATAATGCATTCGCGATTAGGTTTCAAGGTGGATCCATCGCGTTTATTTTTTGGACGAATAGACAATTCGTTTATGTTATCTACTCTACCTGATGAGGATGATGCTTCTTTTTCCTTGGCTGCTGCCTTCTCAGCATCCTTGCGCTTGCGTCCACGCTTAGTTGTTGGATATTCAACTTCTTCCTCGTGCTGAAAATCACTCTCCTCTTCGCTTTCGTTCTTCTTGCGCTTTTTCTTCTTGCGACCTTTTTCTTTTTCATTCTTAGTTTTACGCTTTTTACCTTTTTTCTTTTTACGACTATCTTCAGGGTCGTAGTCATCATCTTCCTCCTGTGTATCAGCAGCACCATGAATTTTGTAAACAAAACAACAACATAAATACCGAAAACAAAAAAAAAGTAAAAACAAAAAGTGAAAGTCAGAGATGTATGAATGTGCGTCATTTTTATTCGAATACTTTAATGTTGTTATTGATATTTAATTAGCGAGTCTAGGAACATACCTAGCTACAGGTGCGAATGGGAAAGTGGCAGATTAGCTATCGATTTTTTTTTTTTTTGTCTTTTTTGGTGCTAAATGGCGTAAAGATATGAAAAAAAGGGTTTCCAAGTAAAATTGGGTTATAATTTACAAGAGTTCGAATAAGAATGCAAAAAGCAAAATATTTATTCGTACCTATTACTTGTTTTTGAAGCTAATTACGTCATTAGGCCTTGAGCGATAAAACTCAATTTAACTAAAAATAGCAACTTGTTTACTGTTTTGTTGTTTATTTGCAATTTTAGGGCACATAATAAAAAAAAAAATTTAAATCAAAGAATTCATCGTTATTTTGTGAAAATTATCTGTACAAATGTAATTAATTTGAAAAATTATTTTTACAAGATCAATTAGATAGTAGCAACCTACTGTATGTAGGAAGTTCTTCTTATCCTGGTTGCCTGAGCGAAACGCAATACACATGGAGTAAAGGCAGTTAACTTATTTATTGAATAAGTAGGCAATTCAACCTTCTTTATTAAGGCAAACAAAATGTAAGCTGGAAGATTCGACGATTAGAACTTAAGTTAGAGGCTTACAAAAATATCTACATACAGCAATCAGGACACAGGAATAAAAAAATTCTCATTGAACAGCAAAAAGATGTAATTTTCTTTTCTAAACTGTTCCGAACAGCCTCGTTGAACAAAGCTATAAATATTTTTTCTTCAAAACAACTAAACAAAATATTAACTATTGATATTTAATCCATAAAAAAACAGTATTTATGCCCTTAAATAATAATCTATGAAAATAATAATCAAATTCCCTAGTCTAAGATAAAAGTTCAGATTGTGAATTTGCTTAAAATAATGTTATCGGTCTAGCTGGTAGTCTTACCGCAACTTTTTTAATCACTTCTACGCTTTTTTTGTTTTTTAAACAAAAGAAATACATTCTGACACCAATTTGTAGTAAATAATTCAACACAATTTCTGTACTATTTACGTATAAAAACAAATATAGTGTACGTGCGTTAGATTGATAAGAGAACCAGTTATCTATGTACCTACATACTAGCATAATAGATTTATTTAGAGATTGATCTTGTATTGATCAGATTATTGTAGACTTTTAATTTTAGGTTCGCATTAATGATTTGATCAGAAAAGTGCAATAAATGATGTTGATTGATACATATAAAGTATGAAATTCATTATCGATCTAGACTAACAGTCTTATTGCTCCTGTCACAACAAAAAATTTAAACAAATTTGCGTGACTCATCTTTTTCTTCGACTATTTCACCTAAAATGATTTTATTCAGGGGTACAGGAAGTTTGACAAATTGATTCGACAGAAAATTGTAGGTTTCCTCCATTCCTGCCGTCTAACAACACGCTCACAGGAATGGTTGGGAATGTAAATCATAAAGTCATAGTTCTCTATGAGAAGGATTCAAAATTAATTTTGAAAACGAATATAAGTGCCTTGTTTCAGATACCGTTACGAATTTTTTGGACACAAATCATTTTTTCCGCCTGGAAAAAAGTTCTTATCAAGTTAAGTCAAGGCCCTTGAAATTTTTCAGTTAGAAAACTCTAGACAAGGAAAACTTGTCAAATACTTGTAAAGCCCTTCCTACTAAAACCGTTTGGCAAGTGAGTTCGGGAAATACCGGACAGGAATATAATAATATAGGTACATTTGTGTTTTGAAAATCCTTCAGGCATTTTTTTAGTAAATGATGATAATTATGTATAAGGATGTTTCCAAACTTAATAGTGTCTAATTTAACCGCTTAAGTTTGAAAACAAAGGTCACATATAAAAAAGTAACAATTATTATTATAAGGATGTTTCACGTCATGCATTTTTTAATCAAAAATGAAAATAAAAGAATATTAAATTCAATACACCACCTTCTTTCTTACCGTTGGCTTCAATGGAACATCAGAATCATTGGATAATTCTGCAGCTTTAACTGATTCTTCTTGGGCTTCCTCTTCATCTAAAAAAAAAAACGACCAATCAACAATAATTTATTTTGAACAAAACAAATTTAAAAATGTTTCTTTTGCTTTCATGTGTGCCAAATGAGCATTTTCTTAACTTTTTGATAAATGCTTTTCTTTAAATGCTTTTTTGTTTTCTTAATTCAAGAATATTTAAGTTTTCCAGGGAAATAGCTGCGTATTTACAATCTGCATGTCTATAAGTTATCTATTGAAGAAGACAAAATGCTTCTCGACTTGATTTTCAGAATCGAAGCCAGTAGCGTTCACAAGTATCGCAGAGTTCTTCCAGATTACCAATCGAAAACGAACAACATAAACCGATTCGGCAATTCTCATTGTTTATAAGATCTATTTATGAAAGCTTGTTGAGCCCGTAAGCTCATCCATGATTTTGACTCCTTTGTTTGAATTTGAATTGTACATAAATGACGCTGGACAACACAACTTCTACCTTAGAAACCAGTCCAGTAGGCCTATTCCAAAAAGCGCGACGAATCCTTGATTTTGACCTTCTTCCTTTCGGTCATTCCCAGCAAACATGATCCAAAATATAACTGTTCAATTTTTCTTTCAGTCTTCCCATTTAAATATTAATTGCGTGACTCCAAAAAAAAATTGTTATTGTTTTTTTTTTTAAAGAATTGTTTAATTTGTAATTTAGTGATTTAGAGCCGTTTGCTGAAACGAAACATAAATATTTATGTTCAACTTACAACGCTTATGTTCTACTTTTTCCTCAGCGTAAACTGTCACATAAGCTCTTATGTTGAACATAAACTCTTAAGAATTTTTGAACAAAAACAACAACTTAAAGGTGCTACCACCATTTGTTTACGAATTAATTTATAATTCGTTTATTTCGGGTGCCAAGCCGCCTAGCATCAGTCTCCTCCTTATTAGTGGTGCTGAACTTTAATCCAATTTTATTATGAAAAACTTTCTCTAGCCAAATAAACGAATTATAAATTAATTCGTAAACAATTGGTGGTAGAAACTTTAAGTTGTTGTTGTTGTTGTTGAAAAATTCAACGAAATTGACGGAATAAATAATGGCTAAGTCTAATAAACTGACATTCTAAGTATGAATAGTACAATAAATAATAATAATAAAATAAACTCTTAAGTTTCGTTTCAGCAAATGGTCCTTAGTTGCTATCATTTCAAAAATATTCGAAGCCATAAGTGTTTTTTTGAATACTGACAGGGAAGGAAAAGAACGTGAAAAACTCACGCACACTTTTAATCAGTAATTTTGTTATATTCGTCTGATTTGAGGGTCCTTGCTGCTAGAATAAGCCGTCAGTTTGGTCGACGACATGCCTCTGTTGGAAAGCAATTATGGACGCCGAAGGCGAGGGTACGAATTACTGAATCAATTATTGCATATCTTTGTTCTGATCGAGTTTAATAATACCTTACATTAAGATTCCGTTATTTAACTGTTTTGGATATATAACCCGCTTCACTTTTACTTAACTTTCTGACTTCTGTTTGAAACAGTGGGGGATGCATCTTTCTAAAAATATCGGCTATTCTTCGTAATATACCTTCAAGGCCAGATATGCAACCATGCTTACCTTTTATGAAAGTCACAAAAATTGATGACTCTTATGTCGCTGTCGTTTGTACGTTGGGAGTATGTAGTCATTCTGCACTCCCATTACTCCAAAAGACCTCGGTTCGATATATACATATGTGTAGTTCCGAGTAAAGTTTTCCTAGTCTGTTCTCGATTTCATAAAGGTTTTTCATGGGACTACTTGTCAAAAGTGATAAATGCTTAAAGATACCATTGGAATCAAAGAGCCCTATTCTGCTATACGATGCGATCGAAACTATTAATTAACTTCTGGCTTTCGAATGCAAATTTTAACAAGTATTTGTTTTTGAAATCGTAAGGAGAATCTTAGGGCCAGTTTCACAGTCAACACTTACCACAATAAGAGGCACTTATGTTTCTCATATAAGGACTTTATGCAAGTTTCATAGCCAGCGTAAGTGGAACTTAAGTCACCAACATCGGAGACTTAAGTGCCATTAATTCAGGTAATTGTGCCTTTAGTCCATAAAAATTGGCGTTTCGTCCCGGCGATCTCACTTGGACTCATCAGTTGACTAGTGAGGGCCTTGTCAATACGCAATTTTTACTAAGCTCAGTTCAACTTACATAGTTCACATTGGATTTTTGTCAAAAAGTTAATGTAAGTTGAACTGAACTTAATAAAAATTGCGTATTGACAAGGCCCTCACTAGTCAACTGATGAGTCCAAGTGAGATCGCCGGGACGAAACACCAATTTTTATGGACTAAAGGCCGTTAAAAGCTATTTTGAATCAACTTTAATTGTAATTGTACTACAGGTTATAAGTGTTTTACTAAGCAGGGCACAGGTTTTATACGAGGGCACACGAAGCAAGAGAAGTACACAATTGTTTACTCTCAGCTAAATCTTTACTACAAATTGACGAGTTTTGCATATTGATGGTCTATTTGGGAGTAACCTGCGTTTTATCGAAAAGGCAAATTATATACTTTGCAGAAATTATTTCGTGGTGTAACATAAACCTCATTATATGACGTCATTACACAATGTGACGCGATTTGCGAATTTAGGAACGACCAAAGCAACCAACTTTGCGAAGATATTAAAAAAAAATTCAAATTTATGAAGTGATAGTTGACAATCGGAATTATGGCTTTTGTTTTACGTAGGGTGAGTTTAGCTTTGACTGATTGGCGTTTCATCCCAGTTTTTTTCAGACACACATGTGAGGATCTTATATCGATTTTTTGACAAAGCTTCCAATGTGAACTACATATTTACATTTGAACATATGTTCCTATAATATAGCCGTTTTCGAAAACGTCACCTGCGTAAAAAATGCTTTTACAGAATGTTCTTAAACGTAAACTGCAAAAGTCTTCTGTTCGAAAACGCAAATCCAAATTCTACTGCATTAGCATTGGCCGCGTTCAGATTTGTATCCAAAGCGATCTGGATAGCTTTGTGTTGTTGTAATCCCATGTAAACAAACATCTGATGACAAAACAGCTGTTACCAAAAAAGAAATCTCAAGCTATCCTAAAAATTCTGGTATACTCATCTATCCAAAGAGAATTGTCATGAACAGCTGACTACAAGACTGATTTCAGCAGCAAATTCAACCTATCCAGTTTTGGTCGTTCAGAAACATACATGGATACTCGAGTATCTTAGATAGGCTATCCTAGTGAATCCTGAACGTGGCCATTGTGTTTGATAATGCAGTTTGCCAAAGTCACGTGTTCGAAAACATCATCTGCTTTGCAGTTCCAGCTGTGTAGTAAAAAAAAATGGAGGTGACGAAAGAGACAGACATGGTGGTTCGAGAGATTGTTAGCTAATTAACATTGATTTTTGGATGTCAGTCAGGGAGTCAGTAAAACGATAAACACGTCGCGGCTGAAAATCACGAGCGAGAGTCAATCTGAAAATTCTGATGAAATTGGTTTCTGTTCGAAAACATCAACTGCGCTTGCAAAAAAATCATTTGACGTTCATCAAAAGACATGTGTGCAAGCAGGACGATTGCATATTTGGCGATTGCAACTTTTGCGTCAAATGACGATCAATTGCCGGTCAAATTGACTTTGATTTGACGTTTTAAAATAGAACATCTGTGAATAACTGTGAACAAACTGGTCCTAAATGCCGTAAGTTTTCTACTTTTCTAATATTTTTCAGGAGTATGTATCACTTGTAAATTACAGAACGAATCCCAAAGATAAGAGTAGCATACCGTTTTAAATTGTCTCTTCCCACAAGCGCACCTATAAGATTTTCTTACTTAACCCATATCTCTTCTGATATCACATCAACGTAACCTTTTCTGTCTTCCTTCGTACAAGCAAGATTGAATAACATTGCACCGAACCGAAGTGAAGTAAAGGCAGAAAATCCAGCGATGATAGATTATAACAATGAAAATAAACTTCCCAATATAGAACAATAGAATTCCTCTCCTTCGCCGCGCCGCGTCGTCCTTTCCAAATAAAAACCACAAATAATTTTTGTTCATTTTTTAAATGGTTGCTTAAAATAAAATCATTTTTTATTTTTTTGTTTTTTTTTTCATCTTTCAAATTATTATAACAATAGTATTATTAATTAATATTTTTTTTTAGTTTTTCTCGCGCGTTTTCTTATATATTTTTTTTAACGTTTTTGTTTTTTTTTTTATCTTCCTTCTTCACTATATATGCATGTAATGTAATATGTGTTTGTTTGTTTTTTTGTTTCTTTTTTTTCTTGTAGTTATCAACTTTAAAAAAAAAATAATAATAAACTAAAACAAATAGTAGAATTAATAAAAAAAAAATCAAAGAAGAAACGAATAATAATAATTACTATATATAAAATAAAACTTATGTTATGTAAAATTCCTCAGTATATTTTTTTTGCATTTTTTTAAATTTTATTTGCATAATATAATATTTGTTTGCATCTTTCTAATATTGGTATAAAAAACATTACAACACCGCATCATATTGATTTTATTTATATATGTATGTATATATATATAAATTTGTTTTATTAATAAATGTAATTCTCTTTCATTTCTCTACCATTATGTTCATTGCCTTTTTAATTTTTGTTTGAAATATTTAAAAAATTCCTTCTAAACGTTTGCGCATGCGACACACCGCCCAAATCTTTTTTTCTTTCTTCAATTCTTCTTAGTTTTTTGTTAAATGCTCTAAAAAATAATTTAAATTTTAAGGGAAAACAACAAAACTTAGATTTTATAAATGTTAAATTTGTAAATATGTTTGTTTTTATTTTTTTTTTTAAACGTAATAAAAAAAAGTTTTAACAAATTTTGAGTTGGACTTGCCATCAAATAAATAAAATTAGAAACAAATAGGATAATAAAAAGGGAAAGGGGTTTGGTTGGGATCTTTTTGTTTAAGGTACAACATTTATCTCTGCAGAGCTTTAGGCGGTGGCCGCCACCGGCCCATCTTCTTCGTCCATCTATAATCGGCTCGTGTGATCAAAATCAAAGCAAAATTGATTCAAATCGATGGTGAAGAATATTTTTTCTAGCTTTTTTTCTAAGTTAATTTTCTTCAGTAGTTGTTGTGTTGTTGGTTGGTTTTAAAGAGTTGCAGATTGCAGCGTGTTGTTTTTCATCTTGTTTTTTTTTTTTATTTTTTTTTTTATTTTTTTTTTGTTAAGTGCAAGTCGGTCTAGGCATTCAGTTTTCTTACAAAATAAATTTCGCATCGAACAATCGTGGTCAGTAGTTATCATCGTCAATCATATGGTGTGATTGCTGATGATGTATCGCTGGGCCGTTGTCCATGACACCACCTCCCACGCCTACTCCTCCGCCACCGCCACCGCTGCCAGCACCATCGTTCCTTTGCAAAGGCGGCGAAGGGGTCATATTGTACACTTTGTTGCTCCGAGGAAAATAGCCGCTGCTGGGTTCTGTCGCCGACATCTGTTGGTTACCGTTCGTAAGCCGCTGCTGTTGTGCGGCAGCCGCCGCCGGATCTGTCAACCTATTGGTTTGCCCAGATTGATGTTGTGCCGCTGCAGCTGCTGCAGCCGAGGCTGCCGCTGAAGTTAACATCTTATCATATTCACTAACAAGGCCTTTAATATGAGCCAGCTTCACATGCAAGTAGTCGAATCGCATCTTGTCCCGTTGGTGGGCCTTCTCGTTGCGAATTCGTTCGTACTGGTTCACTATTTCCTTTTTGATGTTGCTATAGTCTGCGTCGTTGCGAGCGCTGTGCAGACGTTCAGCCAACATCGTAAATCTCTTACCCACGTCGTCTATCTGGCTCAAGAGCTGGCGGTACTCGGCGTAATCATTCTCAAACTCAGTCTTGTATTGACGACGCTGTTCGATGGTTTGGATCTTGGTGTAATTGCTGAAGTCGTAGCGGGGTGGCGGCTGCTGCTGCTGCTGCTGGAGGTGCTGCTGCTGCTGCTGCTGTTGTTGTTGTTGTTGTTGTTGATGCTGCTGCAATTGTTGATGTTGTTGCTGATTTTGATGATGCTGATGTTGTTGCGTATTTTTTTGGTGATGATGCTGCTGTTGTTTTTGCTGCTGCTGATAATGAAGGGATTGCTGCTGCTGTTGTTGCTGTTGTTGTTGTTGTTGATGTTGGTGGTGGTGTTGTTGTTGTTGCTGTGTATACTGTTGCTGGGTAGATTTAGTGTGGCCACCATAATTGCTGTTGCTGCTGCTATGATGATTTGTTGCTGTTGCTGATGCTGTCGTTGTTTGTGGTTGCTGTTGTTGGTTATTGGGCGAATATATGACACTCTGTTTGCTGCTGCTGCTGCTGTTACTGTTTAGGATATTAGGTGACATTTTTTGCTGCTGCTGCAGCTGCTGTTGTCTGATACTATTACCACTGGTGCTGCTGTTGTTTCTATAAGGCGATGACCGTTTCTTATCTATCACCAAGGATGATGACGATGTTGCTGTCGTAGTCGTTGCGTCACTGTAGGGACTCTTGTTGTTATTGTTGTGATATATTTTAGGACCCCCAGTAGATACCCCCAGTGCATTTCCAGATCCAGCTCCTCTTCGGTTATTGCCCATCGCATTCCCAGCCATTATAAAGTCATCATTATCCAGGACCGAGTAACTCAGGTCAACTGAGTTCTCGTCATTATCAATGTGATTTTGTTGATTATTAATATTCATCAGGTTCTGTTGGTTCTTCTCATTGGCAATGTCTCTGATAACAGGGGGTGCAACGAGAATAGAATTCGCACTGCTGTTATTGCTGTTGTCGTTATTGACGCGACTAATTCGTGCCTTCTTTGAATTGGGATTCTCGTATCGTTCCCGATGATCAAGACTAGGTGGCCGTTTAACAGCTGGCGGCGGACTGCCATTGTGTGTACTTGTTGGGCTCTGTCCGGAAGTTGAACTGCCCGCATCCGAACTTATTGGTGGAGTGAGGTTCTGTGGCTTACGGCGCTTAAGCATCTGGAGCTCCTGTTCCGTATAAAACTGCCAATTCTCATTCACATCGTTCCACATTGGTCGTTTCAGGTTGTATGTGTTGTCACGCATTGTTGATATCTCCTTTAAGATCGTGCTTATCAAAGACTTCTCTCTATCCCGGATTCCTTCGTTAGTCACACGATTGTACAGCTCCGGTTTTTTGAAGGGTTTCAGTGCCAGCAAGTGGATCAATCGCTCCCGAATGTTGCGCTTGGTAATATCATTGCCTTTGTGGCGAACTGGGTTTGAGTTGTTGCCCCCAATTCCGCCGATGCTGCTACCACTTCCCAAGGTTTTACCGCCTTTCGTGCGATTGTTGCCTGCTGCTAAATTTGGACCATTCTTATTATTGCTGCTCGAGTTTATCTTCATCTCTGGACTGTTTCCCCGGAAGTAACCATTGCTTATGCCCGATGTACCCGAACCAGCTGCCGAAGACAGTGCTGATGATAGAGATGAGGCAGATGTTGGCATGCCAACGAGATTGCTGTTACTGTTGTTGTTGATGTTGGAAATTCTGGACGACGACGACAATGACATTGATGGATTTGGTGATCTTGAGTTTGATGATATCTTGAGGGGGTGGTTATTGGTGGTGATATTACTACTATTACTCACAATCGATGCATGCGGACTGCAATTGTTGGAAGCTGCCGGATCTCGCTTAGGAAGCACACTGCTGCTACTGTTACTGCTACCATTATTACTGTTTAATCCATTTCTACTCCCACTACTAAAATTTCCATTGATATTGCTTCCTCCTACACCTCCACTTCCTCCCCCATTGCTGCTGCCTCCCACTATACTATTTTTCAATTTAACCTTCCTGCCAATGTCTGTCTGATTGGGTTTGATCTCCCTGGTGCATTTGTCCTTCTGTGTCTTCTCGGCCACAGCCATCCGATGTCGGGTCTTCTCATACACATCATCGTTTGCCTGTATCCGCATCTTGTATGGCAGTGTCCCCAACACGTCCAGATCATTCTCTGTCTGTTTGATGCACTCGAACGATCCCTCAATATCATCAATGGCAAATCCAAACTTCTGGCCTTCGCTGTCATCGGCTGTGGGGAAGGAAATTACACCACCATTGCCAATCACCTGGATCTTGGCTCGGGCGCTGCATTTGTTCTCGTTCTTCTGGTACTCCTCAACGGCACGATACGCGGAATCTGTTAATTTCACGAAAATATATTGCTTGCTCTCATCTATCGAATTCTGCGACATTCCATAGTTGCCAGTTTGTATGTGAGGAAGCCATTTTGACGACACACATGAATTTGTCATAACTTGTTAGTTCGTCGTGTATGGTTTTTTTTTTTTTATTTTTTGAGTGCGAACTCGTCAAACTGCGAGTGCTCTCTTTCTTTCTCTTGTGTGCTTCTGGTGGTGGGCCTTCACTTGTCGTATTGCTATCTTGCTTTATCTTTCTTTTTTCGATTCGATTTGACTACTTATTTAATGTATAATTAAAAAAAAACTCTAGCAACCCCTTCTTCACCGTCTTCCCAATATGTCCTCTACTCCTACGTTTCGTCGTCTTTAGATTTTGATTGCCACTGCTCCTGCTACTGTTGGAGCGATAATCGAGGTGATACCTACTTCAATTTTTTTTCACTCACTCACTATCTATTGTTCTTGTAAATTTTTTGATTATTAATTCGATTTGCAACTAGATTCGCTCTTCAAAGGCCAATTAAATGGGTTAAGGTACAAACAGACGTATAAGCTTTCGACGGTGTGTTGTGATCTGTTTTCGATTCTATTCACGATGCAGCAGCAGTCAGTCACATCCACCAGTCAGTTTGCTCTCGGAAAATCCCCTAAATAATGAAGAAAAAAAAAGGAAAATCCTCTTGATGTCGTTCGTTGTCTTTGCCTTCTTTTTTCAACGCACAGACAAACTGCAGAGTTAGAGCACACCAGCAACACACAGAGAGGAAGGAGGAAAAATATTTAAAAAAAAAAGAGAGCAACAATCGAAATTTCAATTCTTTTTGAAGTTTTTTTTCTGCAAAATTTCTCAACTATTTTCAACACCTTTTGGATATTTTGTGATTGAAAATCCAAAAATAATGTTATTCCTGGGTTACTTTTTGTTTGTAGGGAATAATCTTTTGAGTTGTAGGACGGCGATGGAAAAGGAAAAATTCCGCGACGACGAACCTTCACGGCACTTTCATAATTTTTTTTTGTAGTATTTTTTTTTTCGTCGTCGATTAGTTTTTTGTTCTTATTTAATTTTATTCCAACGGTTAATAGTTTGGATAGACTTGCGACTTATTGAAATTATTTTTTTGGCTTTTCCTTTTTTATTTTCACACAAAAAATAACAGATTTTATGATTGAAGAAAAAATCGCACACACGAGCAGTCAGAAAAGAAGCACACAGTCAAGTCAGTTTCTTAAAAAAAAAAAGTTTAGGAGCAATACTTTCACTTTATTTTTTAATGCGAACCGTTTGAGATGGAGTTGGAATTTTCAATGCAAATTAAACATTAGTTTGTTGTTAGGTAATGGAAGTTTGAGAATGTAATTAATTGGCATTTAGAATGAGTAAATTTATTAAATTAAGTTTTTCCAACCAACAAGAGACCCAAGTCAAAGTCAAAAATCACGTCATGGCTGCCACGTCCAAGCAACAATGAATCGAAATTGTATGGAATTATGTATGTGCCAGGTAGATTGTTCTCACTCTAACTTAACTGGCAGAGATAGCGGAATGCGTGGAATTGATATGTACGTGTGAGATGGAAAATTTTCTATAGAGAATAATTCCACAATGGTAAAGGGTAGAGCGAGGTAGAGAAAGAAAAATGTCAGTGCGCATTGTTTTCAAGGCGACTTGTAGTATTGGAAGGTGTAGGGATATTTTGTGTGTTGATGAGTTTTAAATGAGTGCGAAATAATAATAATTACATCTCATTAGTTTTATTCCATGCCCACACCAGGGCACTAAATTTGTTATGACCTGATGCGATTATAAATTTAGTTATATTCATTGATATTGTCTAATTAGATAATATCAGTTAGTTATTCAATAAAATCAAACACAACTTTATTACAGGTGTAGACACCTGCAAGGAACAACAACAACAACAACAACAACAACAACAACAACAACAACAACAACAACAACAACAACAACAACAACAACAATAAGCTTTTTAGAGATTGTAAGGCTGACTAAATTTAAACAAGGTTTATAATTATGACTTTGTTAACTAAGAGTAAAACTAAAAAAAAAGCTACATATGTTAACGAAAACATGTCTAGAATTTGAGTTTTATTTTGTTTTACATTTAAAAATTATTGGCTAATCAAAATTCAACTCAAAATCGAAGAACTAAAGAATTTTAGACAGATACATTTGTTTAACAATTAATTGAATTTATTAAAATGGTTTCCTTTTCGCCGGTTTCCGGCCTTGGGCAGACATGAGCTTTTAGAAAATAGAGTTGTCAATATTTAAATTATTTTTAGTAGTCTGAATTTGAATTATTTTCAATTGTCAAATCGAAAAAATTGTGTTATTTGAGGTTATGTATTTTTTGGTAATTAATTATTTTTTAGTTATGTATTATAGGCCGAGTTGATATGAAAATTAAGTTTTCAGACAATGATGTTTTACTGAAAAACGGACTTGTCTTTTTCGAAGCCAGTTGATAAGTGAGTAGAGCAGCAAAAACAACTCGCTCGTGTGGCCTCAGGATTCCATTACACCATCGATCCTTTTAATAATTTCTTGCAACCGCCTGCTACACCTAAGAAGTTGTAGCTATGTATATAAGAAAATTCAAGTAATTAGGTCCTTTGTAGACCTATGTACATTTCGTCAGCTGAATACAAATAAATTTCTTTTATAGATCTCCCAAACCAACGCGAATGCTTCGGAACGATAATAAAACTTTCATCTGTATATATTCATTTACATAGCGATTAATGAGAGTACTGGGAAATGCGGATCATTGCACTCAGATTTTCATTTGAACATTGGACTTATATTCCGTTCCTAGCTGCCCCAAAGGTGTCTAATATTACTCTGAGGAAACACGAGGCTACAAACATTAACTGTCAAATTCCTATTTGTATTTGCTTTATCTACCTTCTAAACTGGCTTCGAAAAATACAAGCCAGTTAAAAAGCGAGTAGCTAGCCGGTTTTTGGAGTTTCTGCAAAAAGTGTTGAATGTAGTTAAGCCTTTAACCTAGTGATTGTTGCCTTTACGAACTTAATGGGTGTGTTTTTTAGTGCATGTATATCCACCTAAAATAATTTCCATGTAAAAACATCGGCGGATCGGATATAAAAACAGAATTATAACTATAATACATGCAGTAAGCGGTGATGGTATCTTTTATTTTAAGCGAAGTGCGTACACAGACACACTTATGTCGTTTTCGAGTGGACGTTCGGAGCTACTCCTTTTTCACTCCTTTTACTCCAAATTTCCAATTTTATATAGGAATGAAACAGTTCCGAAATCCAAACGAAAAGGACATTACTCAAAATCGTGCGGAAAAGACAAAGAACTATACAATTAATCAAACTCCATGACATCAACTTATATGTTGCTTCACAGCGTAAAATTGGAATATAAAAATCAAATCAATTAATACATATTATATAGTAGTTCATTTAAGTTACTGAAGGCTAACTTTCACCGGCCACTAGTCAATAATAAGATAGAATTGCTTGTATGTCTTCGGTTCAACAAATACTTCTGTGTAACTTACTTATAGCTTGGAATTTCACTTCATGTATTCATATTTTCCTATAAATGTTCATTTGTACTAATATAATTGCTAATATTTTAATTTTACTGTTCGGTCCAGCGTAAACAATATACCTACTACGTTTTCATTAGGGGAAATTTGGTTATTTAATTATTTTTAAAACAATAAGTATTCGTGCTGTTGTAAATTTTTGAAGATCAATTAGCAGCCGAGGGTGTCAGGCTCAATTTCGAAATTTCTCTAATAACAAAATAGTTGTAATTGATCAATGAAAATTACAATTCAGGTGCAAAAACATAAAAAAATTAACTTATTTATATATTTATTTAATATCCATCAAGTATTCTTGAGTATAATTTTTAATCAGGAACACAACGAGCTTGGCACACTTCAACAAATAATGCCTGAAAAGAGAATCGGTTCTCCAAACGTTGACTAATGTGAAAATTTCTGTTAATACTCGTGACTAACTAGTCCATCTAATAAATACACCTGTTAGTATTTCGAATGTATTTTTGAGGATTTTTATCAGGTTAAACAACGACATCACTATATACAATATTCAGAAAAAAACAAACGAATCTTACAAATAATGTGAAAATTCTGTGATCTATTTTAGTTCATATTTTTATTTATCCATTCAACCACAAAAATACAACAATTGATTGAATATAAAATAGTCCCGACAAAAAAAAAAAAAAACAAAAATAAAGTGATATTCCCATTCTACCATCATGAACACTCTTTTAATAGACCAAAGTGGAATTTAATTTCCCCAAAAAATTCCCCATTACCATCTACCACTTATGTATCTATCTTTATCGCGCGCAAGCCTTTCTCTACTTTACATAACTGTAATTAAACCCAAATCGCAATAATTATTGAGGGCACAAGCCACAAATTCCCCGTTCGATTGCACCTGTCAACAAGTAAACCAATATGCGCCTTAAAGAAAAAAAAAACAACACTGCAACAATCCATTTCTATTTGTTCCGGAAAACAAATCACAGGAACATAATTGAAGCTGAATTTACAACCTTCAATGTTTACTGGAACTTGAAACACAATTTTTCTCGTTACGTTCACACCAGAGCGAGACAACTATGTTTGTCATTCTTTTTTTAATGAAAAAAAAAAGAAAATTTAACATTTTCCATTTTCAGGTTGACGTGCTCAATTTTTTTTTTTAATTTTCTTTCAAAAATAATATAATAATACATTTTTATTACATGGAATTACCACTTTTTTAAAAAACCTGACCTAGTCGAACTATCGGAATAATTTGTTTGGACACAAATTGCATCATAAACATGGCACGCGGGAACAAAAGCAAATTTGGCACACCATTTTCAATTACAAAATACCGGCTATAAATTAATGTACTCACCTTGTAAAGTATCTTCATTTTCTTCTTCGGATGCCATTTTTTTAGTTTTGCGTTGTTTCCACTTAATTAAAACACTTTAAATGACTAAATTTGCCGAAAAATCACTAGCAAGAAGTAATGGACGTCAAATTTATCCAAAAGCGGCTTCTAACATGGCGGTGGCGGAATGGTGTAATTCTGCCATTTGGTGTGTGTGCGTGCCAGGAGAGGAACAACCAAATAATGGAATTGAAATATATGTTATCGAAATGATTGAATGGAACAGTTAAGGTTATAACAGATTTGCTTACGATATTTGGCTGTATTCATTTTGGTGCTTCCGGAAATTAATTCAAAACAAAATATCGTATATTCACTTCTAAATATTTAAAATCAAAATATCCAACAACATTATGTATGTACGTCTTTTATTGGAGATATTGGTATTACATTCAATGAAGAAGCTGATCGATTCCCACGTAAGTATTTGTCAGAGCATTCATACAAACTTCCGTCAAGTAAATGTCATTAGCAATCAATAAATAAATCAATCTCTAAAATAATATTTTAATTGGAACCCGTTCTTCTATTTCTAGTTATAACTTCTTTATTTTCAATTTCTCGTTAAAAAGTATCTCACCCTAGTGCCACACATGCAATTTGCGATACACTTACCGCCATATTATTCATATCTCTTTTATGGATCTCAAGATATCGCAAAGAAAAATAATACATCCGCTTTTCCAAGATTGCGACCAAATGGGGAATTTTTACCTCAAAAAAATCTAGTTTTTACTCACACTGAACTTTTCTACACATACAAAAATCTTGTTTGGCGTCCCAATTTCGCTAGCGTGAGTTTTCTGTTATCGAATTTTGCGATTCTGCAAGTGTGAGGTGCAAATTTTTGACATAACGTGTGCACACAGATAGTCAAATTAATTCACACAGTGTAAATTTAAAATTTTTCCGATGATTTAGAGATGATCCATATAGATCTTCAAAATACATGCATTACAAAACCAACACGAGATCCCGCTCTCTATCAGGATCACATTTCATGACCCAAAAGTTAAGTTTTTGCTATTGCTTCTCAGCTTTCCAAATGGTTAGAAATTCGTATAGTGTAAAGAAAAAAGAAAACAAGTAAATGAAAAATAAATAAACGTAAGGAAAAAAGATATAGTTATACAACACAGTAGTTGTCACTAAGATCAGTATTATTTTATTTTCATGAGATGATCTATATGGAACATCGGCGATAGTAAAATACGACTGTTGTTGGTGAAGATCAGTTTTATTTTAATATCTTAAGGCTCTCATAAACCGGCAACGATGGTAGAATGTTCAAAGATTCGCTTCGGACCAATGTGGGTACTCTCATTTATCCACAAACGGAAATACATTTAGACAGGTGAAAGTTTCGTTGTCGTTCCGAAGTATTAGCGCTGGGCTTGCGAGAGCCTTTGTTCACCCCACCTAATTCGTGCCCATCTCTCCAATAAAATCCCCTTTCACACAAGGAAACTGAGTTTCCAGCAATTAGTTTGTAGGGGAGAAGGCCACGAAGTAAGTTATATGAACAAAGACCTCCCCGGTAAACAATTAGGGAGATTTTTTTAACATACCTTTTCACAAAATGTGCATTTAACCAATAGACTTTATATTGACACTACAGAAAATCCTTAACGATTTTGTTTCTTCGTGTGAAAAGTAGAAAAGATTTTAGTAGAAATGTTGAAAAATCTCCAGAACTTTATTTCTTCGTGTGAAAGTTATTTGAAACTTATGTCGTTTTCGGTTGCATTTCGGAACAGTTCCATTCCTATCGAAAATTTAGAGTAAAAGGAGTGAAAAAGGAGTAACCCCGAACGTCCACTCGAAAACGACATTAGTTTCCTCGTGTGAAAGGGACTAATTTCCAAAAAAAAATATCTCTTGAAACGCACTCCTCCGATTGACGTTTCATTAATACAAAACTGACATTTCTGACAAATCTATGAAAACGTTTAAAACTTGTATTTTCTTATTCCTTGCCGAGTTGTTGAAATAAAAATATTATCAACGAGAAAAAGAATTTACAAAAAAAAAATGACTTATTATTCTCGCAAAGAAATCGAAGATGTCCATTCGGACATATCGGCAATTGTATCCAAATCAGTCGGCTCCGAAGATCGCACATTGGTCAGTGCAATCGAGCACTGCCTCTACAATGGTTACGACAAGCGCCGGATTGGTGATAAGATTGCCTCATCCATGGACGCGAAAAAGGCCACTCGATTAACAGACAAAATCCTACAGCATTTGGAAGATTACCGAAATAGTGCTCAAAAGGCTAAAAAAAGATCCAACGATGATACTAGGGACAAAGATGTTAAGAAGCAGCGTGTCGAGGAAGTAAAGGCGCCGCTAACAACTGCTGCAGCAAAGATAGAAGCAAAACCAACTCCTAGTAATCTGAGTTCCACTCAGATCAAGCTAATGATGGCCAATGCACAGCGAGAAATCGAAGAACGGAAGCGAGCTTTGAGCAATTTAAAATCTCAGGACCCGATACTGGCTTCAGTTCCTCAAATTGGACTTCCGGTGGCATTAGCCTCCCAGGTCCTCGCCAAAAAGCCTGAAGATTCCGAGAAAGCACGGAAAATAGCAGAGCTTCAGGCGCAAATCCGAGCCAAGCTTTCGGGAACTTTGGCCAGCATTATTCCTCCGATTGTACAGGATCGCCCAAAACCACTTATTCTAGACGATGAGGGAAGGACGATTGACAAAAGCGGTAGAGCTGTTAATATACCCACCCTAACACCGACTCTGAAGGCCAATATTCGTGCTAAGAAACGCGAAGTCTTCACCAAGAACCAAGTTGTTGACAAATCCGCGACCGACGAAACAGTGAAGTTCTTCGATGACCGAATCGCTTTGAAACCAACCATTCGAAACAAGAGAATACTTAGGTTTCACGAACCCGGCAAGTTCCTGCAGATGGCCGAGCGAATGCGCATGAAGTCCCAGCTGGAGAAGCTGCAGAACGAAATTTCTCAGATTGCCAGAAAAACGGGCATCAGTTCGGCCACCAAATTGGCCCTCATCGCACCCAAACAGGACACCCCGGATGATGTGCCCAGCATGGAATGGTGGGATTCAGTTATCTTGACCAACGACCTCAATACATTGGACAATATCGGCAAGATCTGCATCCGACGCTCGGCCATTACCAATTTAATTGAACATCCAACACAAATGAAGCCACCAAGTGAGTAAAATATTTTTATTTTGAACTTGAATAAAACCTGTGCTTTTCAGATGAACCTCTCAAGCCTGTCTACCTGCCAGTCTTCCTTACCAAGAAGGAACGCAAGAAGTTGCGTCGCCAGAACCGTCGAGAAGCCTGGAAGGAGGAACAGGAGAAGGTTCGCCTGGGTTTGGTTCCCCCACCAGAGCCAAAGCTGCGGATCTCAAACCTAATGCGAGTTCTCGGCTCTGAAGCAGTCCAGGATCCTACTAAGATCGAAGCCCACGTCCGGGAACAGATGGCCAAGCGACAGAAAGCCCACGAAGACGCCAACAACGCCAGGAAACTTACCGTCGAACAGAAACGAGAAAAGAAGATACGCAAAATCAAAGAGGACACTTCGTGTGGGGTTCATGTGAGTGTCTACCGCATTCGAGACCTCCAGGACAATGCCAGCAAAAAGTTCAAAGTAGAAACCAACGCTAAGCAACTTCACATGACTGGGTCTGTAGTATTGTTTCGCGATTGCTGCGTCATCGTGGTGGAGGGAGGGCCGAAGCAGCAGAAAAAGTACCGCCGGTTGATGCTGACTAGAGTAAAGTGGGAGGAGGACATGGTGAAAAACCCTGATGGCCAGGAGGTACCGAATTCTTGTGTGCTCGTTTGGGAGGGAACCAGCCAAAGGCGGCACTTTGGAGAGATCAAATTCAAGGTGTTTCCCATGGAGAAGATGGCTCGCGAGTTTTTCCAGAAGCACCAGGTCGAGCACTATTGGGACTTAGCGTACTCGGGTGCGGTTCTAGAAGCAGCCACGGATGCATAAGGATTTTTTATAGAAATAATTTTTTGGGAGGAAATAAAAGAAAGATATTTTTTTGAAAAAAAATTGTTCACTTGAGGTGATTTTTAACTTTGTCTACCAAAACATTCTTTACAGTGCTGAGGAGGCTTTGATTGACTTTCAGGGCGTAGTTGGTTAAGTTCTCAATGGTATTGTAGCTCGTGTAGCCTTTCTGGAAGCATTCAGCAACTTGGTTGACGGCCGCCAGACTAGCGATGACGCAGATGCCATGTTCCATGCTGGTTTCGCCATCTTCGACTTTCATTTGGACAAGTTCTTCTTCGGTAGCTGTAATAGACATATGTGTTATCTCGGATATGTGACAAGTTTTAGTGCATCTGCCTAACCAATTGGATTGATGAAGATATGTTGGCCAATGGTGCATAGGGTCGAGGCAGTTATGATATCATAAATTGGTATTCCACCCTCTGCCAAAGCTGCTCCACAGCAATTGATGGCGGAACTTAGGGCGCAACCATCGTCTTGGAGTATGTAGACCATGATGCCTATCTGAAAGTTGGGGAACTCGTGTAAACAAATGACCGGTTCGAGGGCCTTCTTCAGAGCTACACTCAGGAACTGTTCCTTTTTGATGAGGTTCTGGGTACGATCGTGGGTGGCGAAGGGAGCATATTTTAGATCACACGATAACACTCCTAGGGCACTGCAAAATAGATTCGATTTTATAGGGTTAATAACTAGGACTTTTCAACATAGACACCAACTTTGTCTTAGATTGTTTGTTTATTTCTCGAGGTGGAAGTATGGCTGCTATCAGTTTGGTGTTTCCGTACTCCATATATGCCGAACCTTTTACTTGCGATAAGATGCCGACTTTAAGAACTGAATAATTTAAATATTTTTCTGTTTAGATTTCGGAGGATTACCCATAGAATTGTGTACTTACAAGTTGGTCTGGGATCAAATTTAAGATCTTTTTCATTGTTTATCGATGTCTCAGCACTTTCAGTGGGTTTTATATATATTGTGTAAGGAACCGAAGATTCGGGATAGAGTGATTTGCGATTGGAGGGTGGCATTTTTGCTTCTTGGTTTTTGAAATAGAACTTATTTTTTAAAATTGTAAAAAGTAATCGTGATACTAGGAGAGCGTGATAAAAAATGTCAAACAAAGAGTGCGTTCAGCGATCAAAATCAGAAACAGGGTGAAAGTTTTCAAAAAAAAAAAGGAAGAGGAATGGAGTGAATTCACATTTTCCCATATTGTACACATTAAGCTATGTTCACATTGTGTGTGGTGCCCCCTCATACGAAGAAATGAGTTGCAATCTTAGAATATAGAATAAAAGGAAATGCCCTTGTACGAAAAAACTGCGGCATTTTTTATGATAGTGTAAGTTGTCACAAATCCAAATGAATTTCAACAGGGACGGATTGTTTTTTATGGCAACTATCAAGGCGCCATATTAATAAACTGTGTTATGTTGTGAATTGAGTTATTTCAGTGAAATGTTTAAAAACACTCACTTTTAATGATAAATCAGTTGGGCACCAATAAAGTTTTGTAACACGTATTATTTTCTAAATTTGATTGTTTCAGAAGTTCATTACAAAATACTTACTTTTTACCAATTTCTTACCTGCATTAAACAGAATAGTAAGAAAAATGTTATCAACAAATTAAATGTAGGTTTTAAGTTTATAAATATTTTATTTATTTGAATGTCAAACAAATTATCACAGAAATAATTTCCTTAGTCTTATATATTTTGAACTCTTATATTTTAAAATTGCTTACATCCCTTTAAAATGGACAGTTTTCTTTAATTTATTTCTAATTGATTGGGATTCATTGCTTCTAGATACAATATAGAAATATCTGGTTTTAAGGAAAATTTCTATAATAGTTTTAGAAACTATCCTAAAATGGCCAGAATCTTTAACATGTCCTTCGAATATCGAAGTTCCTATCAATGAGCTTTGTGCATTTATTGTGATACGGTCATAAATGCTCTTCTTCAAATTTAATGACAAGAAAATTATTTCCTTAGTTGCGCCTTACAAACACCAATATAAGCAAATACGGCCCTGTTTACAAGAATTCCATTTTGACATTTCAAAGAGACGAATTCTAACAAAAAAACTATGTGCTAATTTTCAATATTTAAATAGATATTTTCACTTAATTTAAAGATAAAATATTCTTAATATATTGCTCAATTGTTCATTAATCTAATTACCAACAATAAACATCACTTTATCAAAGAAAAATATAAAAAAACTTACTGGTGAAAGGAAACTCTCTTGTCCGCATTTTTCTTTGTATTTTCACACTATTTTATTATACACTTCATTTTTTTTTATTTTTTATTGATAGATAAAATCAATTTCTAACAAATGCACTTTTAATTCTAAATAGTTAATTTATTATAAGTATTATAATTAAATTTTCTCAACTTGTTTCACTATTTAATTCTTTGTTTATCCAATTCACGCACTAATACTTAACTGTTTTGACGTTTCAGAGATCCATTTAATGCCGCACTCACGTATACTGTATATGTGACAAAAAGCGCTTCCATACATTTCTATGGTTGCAATAGTTTTTTTTGACGTAAGACTCTTCAAAAATACTAAACAATAGAAATATATTTTATTATAATGTTTAGAATTTTAGCAAAATGAGAATGTGTTTGTAAAACCCTATACATTGAAAGTAGGGATCTTCACACACCTCGTTAAATTGCTATTTCAATTCACATCTATTCATAGACACGAGATTAAATTACAAATACAACATACACCAATGGATTTTGAAGTGTAAAACGTACGAAAAATTCTCATCTATTTAATTGAGTATCTTTGTTTTAGATATTAAAACATGCCCTAGATATTCCAGTGTCCGATAAAATTCATATTAGATTTATTCGATAGATCAAACGCGGAATTTGTTTGCACACAGAAATCTCTCATGTTTTGGTTTTTCAGTTTTTTGCAAAAAGTGTTGAATGTAGTTAAAACTACAATTTCATTGGGACAAATGAGGTAATTTCGTTGAAAATTTCCAAATTCGAGTCAAAATTACCTCATTTCCCATACAAATTAACATTTCGAAATGAGATAATTTAAACCAAATTTGCACGAAATCCTGTAGAAAATTAAGTGAACACTTTACGAACACACGCACTGGAATCCATTCAATGTAGAATTCATTGAAAACAAAACAAGCCACAGAGATCAAAGTCAAAATGAAATGAGTTATTAAACGAAATTATAAAAATTGAAGAGATAAAAACACTATCTTTCTGTAATTTGCGAAAATAACCTCATTTCAGCTCTAATGAAAACGTAGTATTAAGCCTTTACTATCTTCGCATTTAACACGTAAATTATGTTTTTGTAGATCAAATAATAAATAATCGGAGAATATAATAAGAAAAAAGAGAAAACAGGAATCGGATGGAAATTTGCTATCCCCACACGTTTGATATGCTTCTTTGACCACATCCTTTCGTGTTGTAAGTTTAATAAATTAAAAGGGAAAATAACTGTTAACAGGCCCATCAGTAGCGAGTTCAGCATAGACAAAAAGTCCGTTTTATCCTAAAACTGAAATTTTTTTGTAACAACTTCGGACTAAATACTAAAAAAAAAAATCTTCTCGTCTGAATAGGACTTTCGTTTTCGAACGCATTCCATGAGCTAAAAATAAAAAATTTCATCATCAAGCCCAAATCGTTCCGATCCAAAATTAAAAAATTCCTTTCTTTGAAAACTGCACATGGCGTGAGAAGTTTCGCTCAATTTACTCCGTACTTACTCATGCCAATTTGGGCAAATTTCAACGCAGTTTTTCTACAAATTTGTTCGCGAAGACGATCTCAATCGATTTATTTCCAGTGTAAGTAAATAATCTCTCTTCGGGTGAAAACTCGATTAAAAATAAATCATTTTCAGGTAACTTTCAATCAACTGCTTGACGTATAACCTCACCCTTGCCCCGCAGATTTTTGCGAAATTCATTCATCCATCAGTGTGAGGAGAAAGTGCAATTCTGAGCAAAAGAAACGTCTTCAAGGAGGAACGACAAGGACAGTTATATTAAGCGTAAGTGAAACATTCATTAAAATGTCAATGCAAAAGAAAAAGACGGACTTAATTTAAATTAATATCATATTTGTCTAACCGTCTCTTTTTTTATTATTTTGGAATCCAAGTGAATTGGAACGTGTGTGTGTCTAGTCAAACGCCATATTTTGCCACGAGAACCTTTCGTCTTCTTGGGGCAATTTATACAGAGATTTTTTTCTATCATCGCAGGACACGAAATTCGTTCGTCTTTTGTTTGCTGCACATTTTTTTTGGTTTTTTCTTCACTTTAATCAAATACTTTAATTAATTGTATTGTGAATTATTGTAGTTGATTCAAGTGTTAAGAAAATAAATCGATCGCTCTTTCTACACCCCCAACCGATCCAAGGAACTTAAGGAAAAAAAATCAAAATGAGCGAAGAGACGTCCGCTGATCGTAATGTGGAAATCTGGAAAATCAAAAAACTCATCAAGAGTTTGGAAATGGCCCGAGGGTGAGTGCAATTTTATGTTTCTTTTTTTTTTTCGAAATACTTTTTGCCAAAATACGGAGGGCTATGGTAAAAATAAAATTAAGAATTTATTGTAATGCTAGTTGCTAGGCTAAAGCGCAGAAACTTTATTTGTGCCTTTTTCTTTCTTTGTCCTAAATTCTCTGGCATTGAGAAAAAATAATGTAAATTTCATAGAACAAAACATTTCCCAGAAACTATCCGATAGATGAAGTAACATCTAGACTATTTTATTTTTGCGTTCTTTAATTAAAAAATATAAAACGCCTTTCTGGTGGGAGTTGCTTTTTCTTGGTTATTGCTGTGACGCTGTGAGTGGTCTACCACTCCTCTGCCACTTTCTTCTGATTTTTCTTTGCGTCTTTTTGGTGCGCGAAGTCAAAAAAGTATGACGGGGAAGAAGCAAAAGCTGCAGCAGCAGCGTCGTCGTAGACAAATGAAAAGACTAAAATAAAAAATAAGTTATTTGAAGGTTGTTTGATTAAAATTTCCTAAGCTGGCTGTAGCTAAGGAAGAACCGCAGAGCGAAGTCTATTGCTAGTGCTTGTGCTAGAGTTTTTTTTTGTTTTAGTAAATAGTAGTTGACGTCCTCTTTGTCGCTTTCGATGCCGATGCTTCTATGTCTTAACGGCGCACTTCGCCCTTTCAAATAATTTGCAATCGAAATCCCCCAGTGGAACTACTTCAAGTCGTTCCACTTGTTATTTCTTAATTAATTTGCGTGCAGCATGTGCCACATCCACCACCGTAAACAAATCGGGTTATCGCTTAGTTTCTCCTTCAACAAATGCAAAATGAAACTATTTTCTTAGATTATTTACACACGCTTTGGTTATGTAAGTTAACCTATTTCAGCAATGGTCAGCTGTTGTAATCTGCTAGTGGTAACACTTTCAACTCTTCTCCATATCCATCCAAAGCCAGTCAACCAACCAACTAACCAAGGTGGGCATAAACAATACAAATTTTAAATGACAACCAAAGTGAATGCACAAGCAACACGTTGGCCATTTTCAATGCGATTTGTTGGTTGGTAGCATATTTGGTACGGTGTTAGTTGGAGGCATCTAGTTTAATCCAGTTTGAGCCCAGTGGAGTTTGTTTTGTTTGGGATTTTTTTGAAGTTGTGTATATCTGTGTGTGTGTGAGTATGTGCGTTTTGGGTAATATGTTTGTTCTTTTCATTTCTTCTCGTGCCCTGATTGATTCTTGCAATAAGAGGTGGAAATGTGTCAACGTTTGATGACGTAAATTATGAGAAGTCTTATGTTCTGCAAACTATGCGTAGCTATTTTTGAATTGTTTTATTTTTGGATTGATACTTGGCTTTTAAGTAAAGTTCTATGATACAACATGTTTCAACTGTATGACTGTACCTATTTCTCGGTGATTATGTTACGGAAATGCGTGGATTTGACATAAAAGACCGGATTGTACCTGGAATTCATGGATTTTTAAATTGAATGGTTGTTTTATGATAATCCTTGGTAAGAGTAGAATGAAGTTCTCGGAAAAAGTGAACTCATAAATCCTGATTAAAAATAGTTTTGAGATAATAAATTTTGATAGCTAGTTATTAAAATTGGTTTTGGTGAACGTAAATAAGTAATAATTTGTAGGATGTAGATTTCATTGAAGCTGCTTATTCAGAACTCAACGACACATTAATATAAAATTGAAAACTTGCAATATTTTGTTCCCAACTTGATCATGATTCAACATATTTTTTTTTTAATTTTATTAGGTTTTCCAAAATTTTAGCTTTATTATCACAAATAAAGATGATAAGAATTTTCGTTGAAAATTCATCATTGTGGCACAAACACAATGAATCAAAAGGTTTATAAATCTTAACATATTGATTTATTATTTTAGCAATTTTTTTTGTTATTACATTTTGATATTTATAAAACGAAAAACTTTTAGACGTACATAATACACTGGTCGGCACAAATTTTCTGCTTTGAACGATTGTATACCTATTCCAAGGTTTTTGATGTCCTGATTTTGACCTTAGAATGCCCCATCACATAAGGTTTTCAATATTTTTGAGGCATACTAGTGTAAATTAATTATTCTACACCAAAGTATTCTTTGCTGCCACATATGTTATTTCTTTCGAAAAAAAAAAGTAAAAAGTGGTTATAGGTTCTAAATAATTGCTAGGGATTATTATAAAGACCAATCTTGACGCTAAGATGGGCATTCTTCGCCTTATCCAGGATGGTATGTGGAAACTCCATATATAATGAGGAAATAAAAGTTGGTGAAGAAATCGCCAAAAGGATTTCAGGAATATTCCCCATAGCAAAAGCCACTTTTTAAAATACAGCAAGTTCGCCACGTGTCTTTTAGTGAAACTGGTCTTTTTTTATTGATTTTGATATCGGGCCTACCTGATAAAAAGTATATAATTCAGGCACTTCGAAAAACACCTAAACCTCTGCACGTTTCCATCATCCAGACGAGCGTCTGGAAATGTAATCAATTTTTATTTTGGATTTCATCTCGGCGTAGGTAGATTTTGTCTGGGAAGTAGTTAAAGCCATCGGTAATAGGGGTCAATTACCTTTTTCATAACGGTTTTTATTTTGTACTCAAGAATAATAATAAGTAAGAAATATATTGTACTAAAATTGGTCTATTTCTGGTTATAATAAAAACACGTTTCTCCAGCGTAAAACGACATACATTTTCCCGATCTCACCATCTAACCATTCTTTAGTTATCCCTCCTCCCCGAGATAAGATTGAAAAATATGAAGGTACATATCTTCAAAAACGAAAACGTTTTCTTATTTTTCCCAATAATTTAGTTTCCCATTGTTTTCTGGCTACAATAAAAATACCCAGCAAACATTTTAATTCAAAATTGAATCATAAATAAATCACAAAATTGAAGAACCTGACCGGAAAAGAATTCACTTATGATGCAATTTGAATTCTTTTACCTGGGCACTTGGACACCGATATAAATCGCTTTTGTGAATGATTTATGATCTTCATTTAAACTTAATTTAAATGAATGTATATAAGAGTCTATAAAATTATTTCTTTATCTTTTCTGAATCATAAATATGATTGCATTATGATTCATTTAAATGAAGGTATTTACTCATCATCCCTTCTCTTAAATGAACATTCACAATTAATTCACTTTATTGGAATCATTTTTGGTGAAGAAAATCTGAACCTTCAGAAAAATGTTTGCTGGGTACTTTCATTAAGTATTGATACAAATTTAATTGTTGTGTTTGTATTTATTTATTCCACAGAAATGGCACCAGTATGATTTCTCTTATTATTCCACCAAAAGATCAAATATCTCGTGTAAGCAAAATGTTGGCAGATGAATTCGGAACGGCGTCAAACATCAAGTCACGTGTGAATCGTCTGTCTGTTTTGGGTGCCATTACATCTGTGCAGCATAGACTTAAATTATACACCAAAGGTAAGTGTCAAGTGTCCTTGTTTTCTTGAAAAAAAAAAAAAAAAAAAAAAAAAAACTAATATCAATTTTTGTCCATTATCCAGTGCCTCCAAATGGTTTAGTTATTTACTGCGGCACAATTGTCACGGAAGAAGGCAAAGAGAAAAAAGTCAACATCGATTTCGAGCCATTTAAGCCCATCAATACATCGCTCTATCTATGCGATAATAAGTTCCACACGGAGGCGTTGACCGCCCTCCTTGCGGACGACAATAAATTCGGCTTCATCGTCATGGATGGTAATGGAGCATTGTTTGGTACGCTGCAAGGCAACACCCGTGAGGTTCTGCACAAGTTTACCGTTGATCTGCCGAAGAAACACGGTCGTGGTGGTCAATCTGCTTTACGTTTTGCTCGTCTGCGTATGGAAAAGCGTCACAATTACGTGCGAAAGGTCGCCGAAGTTGCCACACAGTTGTTCATTACAAATGATAAACCCAATATTGCGGGCTTGATCTTAGCTGGTAGTGCTGATTTCAAAACTGAACTGAGTCAATCCGATATGTTCGATCCTGTAAGATTAAAATGATCATGAAAATTGAGTCAACAATAATTGTGATTAACCTTTTTTTCAGAGACTGCAATCAAAGATTATTAAATTGGTGGACGTTTCCTATGGAGGCGAAAACGGTTTTAATCAGGCGATTGAATTAGCCGCTGAATCACTGCAAAATGTCAAATTTATTCAAGAAAAGAAACTCATTGGCCGTTACTTTGATGAAATTTCTCAGGTAGGTTTTTATTTGTATTTATTTTTATGAATATTTATTTAATAAAGTGTTTTTATTTATATCCTTATAAAGGATACAGGTAAATATTGCTTTGGAGTTGAGGACACATTAAGAGCATTGGAACTGGGTTCAGTGGAAACATTGATTTGCTGGGAAAACTTAGACATTCAACGTTACGTGCTAAAGAATCATGCGAACTCAACCTCGACTACAGTATTACATCTAACACCAGAGCAAGAAAAAGATAAATCACATTTTACTGATAAGGAAGTAAGTTTTCCATTGATTTTTTGATCTTTTTTTTGTGTTGAGATATTTACTTAAATGTTTTCTTCACTTATTTTAACTTTTCTTAGAGTGGGGTCGAAATGGAATTAATCGAGTCTCAACCGCTTCTGGAATGGCTTGCGAACAATTACAAAATATTCGGTGCTACTCTTGAGATTATTACCGACAAATCTCAGGAAGGCAGTCAGTTTGTCCGAGGATTTGGTGGAATTGGAGGTAAGTAAATCGTTTTTCCTATTTACATGTATTTTTATAAACATAACAACAGAAAACAACAAAAATAAAACCCTGGCACTACTGCTAACCCCACTGACTATATATTTATATATTTAAAATGAATTTGTATATGTCTTTAAAAAAAATACCAACTATTTCTTCTGTATTTTTTTCATTTTGTTTTTAAATGCTGCCACGTAAAATCAAATAATATATACTTGTAATCCAAATCCCTTTGCGTTTTTTGGGCTATTACTATTGTTAAAAATTTACAATGCTACTACTCCTCACACACACACAAAACCGTAGGAATCTTACGCTACAAAGTAGATTTCCAATCGCTTCAAGCCGACGAACCTTTGGATGATGTTGACCTTGATGATTACTAAATAAATTAAAATCAAAAAAATAATAATTAACACGTATAAATGATAATGATAAGTAAGAGAACAAAAAAAGGAGAGCAATGTGTAGCGAGAAACTTCACACAAAGAAAGCACACGAGAAGAGTCGTCGAATTTTCTCGGTTTTCTTATTTTATTTAAAAAAAAAAAATTAAAATTAAATCTTTTTAAAAATAATAATAAATTAGATCGCGTGAATTTTTATTGTAATATTTAATTTTTAAAAGAAAAAAAACCTGTCGTGCATATAAAATAGACATGTATTCTAAAAAAAAAAACAAAGTTAAAGGCTAACATTTTCCCAATTGTAATAAAAAAAAATCTTGCCATGAAGTTCGAACTCTCACAATTTAAATTGAAATTACTACTCCTCAAAAAAAAAATATATATACAAAACCCTGCATTCTTCTAACTTTAAAGTCACAATCGCGTCTTTTTGACTAAGGTAATTTTGAACAAAAAGATGATATTTGTGTGTTGTTTATGTTTGATACTTGTGTTCCTATTTTGTATTTTATTATTTTTGTTTACTTTCTATTGCTGCATGTAGTACTCTCTTTTAGATTTATTGAGTTGTAGTGTTGTATCGTATTTTTTGAATTGTTAAGTTGGCTTAACAGCACGTAATTTTATAATTGTATACTGCGAGTTTTTGGCAGTATGCATACATGTTCACAACAAAATTAGACTAATACTAATGTTCCAATAATTCCAATGGACATGTGTACTCTTTTTGATAATTTATCACAGCTGAGATAAGTTAAATTGAATAACCGGCATTATAACAGTTTTCGTTTTACTTAAATGACACAGCCCCAAAAAACACAAATACCGTTTAAGCTAAGCTAGAACTTCAGCGTTACTAGAGCCGTATTTTTGTTGTTGTTTTAGTAAAATGACAAGCGTTATAATGGTGAATGGGATTTCGTGTGACAACCATCTTGTGTCAGTATGAAGGCCTAATTGCAGGTTCTCTTCAAAACTAAATTTGCCAATTTCTATATTTAGGTAGTTTATAAAATTGCACAGTTTGTATTGAATAGGAAGGAAAGAAAGCAATAATTCAATCTAATTTTTACTACTATGAAGACTTAAGGTCTTTTAAATGCAATCGGCATTAGTGTTTACATATAAACCAGCCCTCAACAAAATAACCTAAATTATGAATTTAAATTCGCAATATATGCCATGGTTAATTTTTAAAAAGTAAATAGAAATAATTTAATTTGTTATTACTTATTTTACAGTTAAAACACTTGCAGTTTATTGTTTAAGAAGTCATTTTTTGTAAGCATAAGTTGGATTGTTTGTTGATTCAAGAGCCTATTATCTAAACTCAGATCAAGTTTTATGATTTATCGGCAGCTAAACTAGCAAGTGTCACACGAGTAACCAAAATATATTTTATTGCTATTAAAATAAAGTTGTACTGATATTTGGGTAGATAAGAAAAGAACTGTACTGAATTAAAAAATTGTACTAAGTAACAAGAACCACCCCGACAGTGGGGCTTGAAGCCATACTTAAACACAGTCAAGTAGGACACGCTCAGAATCTAAACAAATATATTAGGTAGTAATGCGTATCACAAGGGATCTAAACTGATCTAAGTTTGATAGGAATAAGATCTTCTATCAGCCCAAAAACCTAACCTCGAATTTACAGTTTTTTTTATAGGTTGCGTCACGTCCGTAACATGTGTCTGTAACATTTTTTTTGTAAATCAATAAATGAACCAAATTTTTAGCATCTTAACATTTAAATTAATTATACAGCTAAAAATCAAATTTTGAAAAAAAAATGTATTGAATTTTTAAATTTATTTATTTTTTTTTAATCCAACATCCTTTTTTTTAACTTAAATATTTAAACTTTTAAGAAGCATCTGCATACAACATTTAATTTAAATCGGTTAAGCAGATAATCAGGTACTGTTAATAAAAGATCTTGATGCAATTGTTTCCTACTAAATATTAGATATGTATGTATATTGTTATTGATTATAATAAGATTTTCCTTAATGGTATTCTGTGGTGTGGTACGTACAGTTATGTTTGTTCTAAGAATTTTGTGTTTTTAAATCTTCTCACAGTGTTCAAAAACCGTTAGGTGTCAACTTTCATACAAAATCAACCAATTCGACATAAATTACGTATATAAGTAATATTTAGTTTTCTAAATCCAAACAACTTTTTGAAAGTAGTTTTTACATATTTTTACCAAAAGATAGTCTCGCCTATAGCAATTAACTGATTTTTTTTGTCATACAAATCGATAAAACCATTTTGGAGAGAAATAGATTTTCCTTCACGATTAAAAAAATGTGCATGGCAAGTAACGTTATTTTTCTAGATTTTCCAAGAAGGCGTACTACCTACTTCTTGTGCGTTAAATTCATACATTACAACAACAACAAAAAAAAAACAACATTATAACGAGATCCTGCTCTCTGGCGTTGTCACGTTTCATGATCCAAAAATTTAGTGTTTTACTCTGATGGGCAGATGGCTATGACAAGAGAAGAGAGACAAAATATGCAGGAATAATAAACATACAAGGAACAACGAACAACGTGTATATAACGCTGTTTTCATGCAACGTCCACATCTACATACAAAAACCAACTTTGACGTTAGAGTTGACCATTGAAAAAGACAAAAACGAACACAAACATTAGAAGATAGGAAGATTGGAAGATAGGTTAGGTTAGGAGACCTGCGCTAGATCGTCCAGTTCTTCAACAAATCTGTTTCCAAAATATAGGAGGTGATTTGTATGAAGGTTTGGACAATCGCAGAGCAGTTGTTTAATGGTTTAAATTTTTTCGACGTCCTGACAGCTTCTACACAAATCGGGCGATAATACACCCAATCTAGTGGCCATTTTGCCAATGGCACAGTGTCCCGTTAGTACACCTATCAAGATTCTAATATTCTTTTTACTCAGCGATAGTTATAAGTTTACTTTTCATTAATTCTATGCCATAAGCTTCTAGAGATAACGCAATCGTTCCTGGACATCCAGGAGCTATTGATTTGCTCTTTCATAATTATGTCTATCTTCTTTTTAATCATTTCAACTGGAACGTCTGGTCCCATATCTAATTGGCTACTATTTTCCCTATTTGATCATTGAGAGTGTGTGTTCTACTTGTTGAAACGAAAATCTGCTCTTAATTGAAAACTGATATTATGGTAATAAAAATGAATTTTCTATTTTTGTCTAACCAAATTATACATATGTGTATGTATATGTACATATGTTTGTAAAACAGGCAATTCACGAGACGATCGTAAAAGGACAGATTTTCTATAGAAACCTTGCGACCGTCTCAACATGAATTTTCGTACCAGAATGTCATCAAAGTATTCTCAGTAATCGAAGATTATTTAATATAACATAAAAAAAAGTAGGAATTCGTGGATTGGCCTTCGCTTAACTTAGGAGTCTTTTTAAATAGTTTCCTCAGTGGTCTGATAATTGAACATCTCTTTTGGTACTAAACAGTTTTCTTTCACTTCAATTCGAATGATTTGACAGTTTGAGCCTTCGTATTTCCGCGTCATTTGACTGGGATATCGATAGAATTGACTTTTATTCAGAACGAATTTCTTTCAACTCCATCAGCTAACAGGTTCCTATTTCTGAAATTTATTTAATTACATTATTTTTGTTTGATTTTCCAGGATAAAATTGTTTTTTTTTTTTTTTGAATGGAACAACCGGAATAAATATTGGAAAACCTCATCAACTAATAATACCTTTGGTTTATTTACTTTGATGTTTTATTTCAATTTCAATCATTCTTGGAAAACTTTTAACAATAATATTATAATCAGTTTAAGTTCGTAGAACGAAATTTGCATTATCTGTTTATATTTTAATTTTATTATTAAAATCAACTTATTAATTTTTATTTTATTTTATTTTATTAGTAGCTTCGTAGTAAGCCTTTTTAGAGAAAGATTTAATTTGAAATTGGTTTCATTAAAAACAAATAATTAAAAAAACTAACCAAACATTTTCCCCTTTCATCTCTTCCCCAGGCATTTTACGTTACAAAGTAGACTTCCAGAGTATGCAGCTAGATGAAATGGACAACGATTGTTTCGATTTAGATGATTATTAGAGAATTTTTATTTCTGTTTAAATTTTTTTGGTAAATTCATACCTCAGAGAAAAAAAGGAATATTTGCATAAATAAAAAACAAAATACCGTAAATTATAAATGATAAATGGAAAAATGGAAAAAAAGCGTCAAATCCAATACAAGAATAAATTTAAAAGCAAATAAAAAATTGTATAGAATACTAAATTGCGAAACAAAAAATCATATACACTATTTACTAATTAATTGATAAAAAAGATTATTAAAATATATAATTATGAAAATGAATGACGTACATACGTTTTGAACAATTTTTTTCCGAACAACATCAGCAAACAAAAGAATGAGGGAAAATAAAATTATCTGTCTGTGTGCCTCTGACGGGAGCCTATTTTGAGCTTTAGTAGATCTATCGCTGTTCATTTTCTTAAAATTGTTTGTTTTTTTATATATACATATATATATTATTATATTGATTTTTCTTTTTTTAATTAAACCATATAAATTGTTTTTAAAATAAAAATAAATTTTATTTAACTTAAGATTAAAATTATGAAGACAGGAAACGGATTTGTGATTGGCAAGCAATGCAACTCTGATAATCATGATCTATTTAACATTAATGCATTGTTTAGTTCTTTTTATATAAATAAAAACACATTAATAAGAATACAGGATGAGGTTTATAATAAACAAAAAACAATGAAACTTAATAACAGCTTTCAGTTCGAGAATACAAAATTAAATAACAAAAAAAAAAAAAAAAAACAATTAACCAGACCATGTTTATATTTACAGAGGAAATAAAAACAGATGCAAAATTAAAAGAAAAAAAAAAGCTCTAGGTAAGAAAAGAGTGACAACATTTTAAAACAAAAAAAAATCTATATAAACCAAGAAATTACAATTTTATGTTGTATTATATATTTATCGAAGTAGCGAAGATGAAAAAAGCGATATACAAAAAGAGAATGAGCCAGCAAAGTGACGCAAATAAATAGAAAAAAAAGAATATATAATAAAAAGATTCCACACGAGAAAATTATATTTTTTAATTCTTCCTTTTAGATTTGTGTAACGCCTTTTGCCATTCATTTTCGCGAGCAATATATGTTGGCTCGGCTTCAACTCCACAAAAAACCGAAAGTTTTGTGAAGAAATTGTTTTAAGGGTATAAAAATAGAAAACCAAAAAAATTAAGCGAAGCGCAATATTAAATTTTCTATGCCGCAAAGTGCTTGATATGGTATTGTACCACCTCGCTAGTTTGAGATGAGTTTCCATATAGGACAAGAGTATAGTAATTTGTTCACATGTATGTGAGATGTCACCTTTAAGAAAACATTTATTTTAATATTGTATAAGTAAATAATTCATTTCTTCTCCGTAAACTTACATTTCAACCAGGAAAAACACGTTTCTTGTTTGGAGAATTGTAAGTGCTGGCAAGAACGCAACCATTTTTAGTGATCGATTTACACAGAAAGAATAGTTGATGTTGATAAACAAAAACGACAAATGAAATAATTTATCAGATGCACATTTGATACAGTCATCCGCGCGTTCGAGCACATATTCAAAGCTATACGGATAGGTTTGTATTAGCTGTTTTTTTACTGTCAGAAATGATCCATATACCCTACGTTCTGTAACTCTCGCATCGATAAAATCAGTCGAGAAACGATGAAACTTGAAACAAATCGTATGAGTTTTGTTCAATTTTTCATCATTTCTCTACTAATTTTATCCATGCGAGAGTTAGAGAACGTTGGCACAGATCATCAAAAAACATGTATTACAAAAACAACACGAGATCCTGCTCTCTACCGGGATCACGTTTCTTGATCCAAAAATGTAGTTTTGCCTATGGTAAGGTAGTTTGATCTGTTAAGAGAAAAAATACAACAAATACATGGAAAATAAACAAACATAAGTTAAAAAGAGATGGATATATAATAGTGTTCTCACTATGATCCTCATCGTTTTATTTTCATGGGATGATCTATATGGTTCATTCGTGATAGTAAAATGCGGCCATTGTCTCTTGTGAAAAAAAGCTGATGAAACAACTCACCAACTGAGCTATATAGCCTAGGCGACGGATATCCGAATTAAGTTCTAAAATCCGAATAAATGATATGTCAAAGTAACAAGTTTGAAAAAGCATCCGAAACGTGCGTCGTGGGGTTGATGCGTATGTTCACATATTACCCCTATTCGTTTACCTACTAATTTTAAATCTGTCAAACTTCATATTAATAAAATAGTAGAAATGGGAAGTTTTGGACTAGTACCCGAAGGCACCTATTAAAAAAAATATCATTGGCGTTTTCATTTTTGTTCAGTTCAGCACATCTGCAAAAAGCGAAAGGAAATGAAAAACTCAGGCTTGTCGAATGTCAATATCAAGCTTGGCCCTGGGAAACAAAATTTCCAGCTCAATAAATGTTATGCCTTGTTAATGGAAACAAATATATTACTGTTGGATGCGTCCATTTTAGTGAAAACGACCATCCCTGCTTAAAAAATGTGAACTGCCATTTTTTCAGATCTGTCAAAAATAGAAAAGCACCAAAAATAATTTTTTTGTTTGTTGTTCCTTCTGAAAAGTTGATAATTTTCTAGTTAACTTATTTTCGCTTTTTTTATCAGAAACAACATTTATTTCCCGTTTTATTTTATAACAAGTTGAATCCAAAATGGGAAAGGCAGAAGTTGGCACCCCCAAATACCTGGCTAACAAAATGAAAGCCAAGGGATTGCAGAAACTTCGTTGGTACTGCCAAATGTGTCAGAAGCAGTGTCGCGACGAGAACGGATTCAAGTGCCACACAACGAGTGAAGCCCATCAGAGGCAGCTGCTTCTGTTTGCTGACACCCCTGGCAAATTTATATTTAGTTTTTCCAAAGAGTTTTCCGATGGATACATGGAGTTGTTGCGACGTCGGTTCGGCACAAAAAGAGTGGCAGCAAATAAAATCTATCAGGAGTACATTGCAGACAAGAATCACATTCACATGAACGCCACCCGTTGGCTAACACTATCCGACTATGTTAAGTGGCTTGGAAGAAGCGGACAATGTGTGGTTGATGAGACCGAAAAAGGCTGGTTTGTCACCTACATCGATCGTAGTCCCGAAGCTTTGGAGGCGCAAAATAAATTGGACAAGAAAGAGAAAATGGAAAAAGACGATCAAGAAAGGATGATGGAGTTTATTGAAAAGCAAATTGAGAAGGCGAAACAGTCAGATAAGAAAGATGAACTCAGCGAAGACGAGAAGTATACAGAGTTTGTAAGATACGAGGATGAACCACTTGTCCTGGGAATCAAGCTGGAAAAGAAATTCAATCCACAAGGTGCAGCTTTGGGAAGATCGTGTTTGCTGAAGCGACCATCCGGGGATGAGGACGAAAAGATATTCAAAAAACCAAAACCTATCAAAAAACCATCAACTTCTTCGTCTTCAAACACATCTGCTCTTGGTGAAATTATGAAAATGGAAGAAATAAAAAAAGAAAAACAGAATCGCAAGGACTATTGGCTGACCGAAGGAATCATTGTGAAATTCATAGACAAATCATTGGGCGAGAAGTTCTTCAAACAAAAAGCTGTCGTCTTAGAGGTGATTGACAAATACCGCGGGAAGATAAAGTTCATGGAATCCGGGGAGAAAGTCAAAGTAGACCAGGTAAGATTTGGACATTTGTATTTCCCCCTGTATCTCGTCAATCATGAATGTCCATTACAGGCTCATTTGGAAACTGTGATTCCCGCCCTCGATAAACCCATACGTGTAGTCAATGGAGCCTATCGTGGCAATGAAGCTATTCTCAAAAGACTCGATGAAAAGAATTTCTGTGTGACGGTGGAAATATCCCGTGGACCACTTAAAGGTAGAATCGTTGAGGGCGTACAATACGAGGATATAAGTAAATTGCAATGACAAAACAATCCACAGTTTGTTTTTATTTAAAATGTTTTAAATATTTTTAATGCATAATAAAATAAATTAAATTAAGTTACTTAAGAAAAAAGAGTTTTGTTGGGCTAACGCCGAAAACTCTTCAACTATCAGGTACATTGTGAAGTCTATGAACATAGTTAACCGTTCAGATATTGTTTATCGATCTTCGTAGACGCTTCCAGAATAATTTCTTTTCATCCAGCTTGGAGTTTGCAGATGATCCGGATGGCCATTTGATGTATGTCTTGACGTCCATTAGATATTGCAGAGTCTTTGGACGTTTGCGCTTAGGGATGTCTTCGAGGAAAACAAGAATGACGTGTTCCTTCCTAGCTTCGAACATTCTGTAAGAAAAATCGATTGGTAAGTAAATTTAAGTTTTGTCTTTGTTATTATAATATAAAGAGTTAATGTTGTACCGATGTTGAGCCAAATGCATTTCAAATTGACACCAATGACTGAGAAGAAAATTTGATGATATGAGTAGCATTAGGCATCTCGATCGATCCATGCACGATATAATGTTGTCAAGAATTGGAACTCCAACCTTTAAAATAAAAATTGAAATTTTACATGTTAGAGATTTGTAACTGCAACCGAAATTTCTCTATTAGAAATAGATACCGGTTGTTTTTTTAGTTAAGAATGAACATACAAATATTTTACGTCCTTAGAGGCTAGTTCGCTGCTGGCTTATGCGAAAATAATTTTTGACTGTTGTCTCCAACAAAAGAATGCTGTGATGAATGAAACAAACACAAATAAACTCATTCTTCGGCACCGCCACACTCTAAATAGTCCGGGAAAATAATTTTGTGAGGAAAAACAGCGCAGACTTCTCCAAATAATCAATTTCGCTCAACGAAAGGCGTACTGGAAAACGAAATATTTCGTTTATGATTTCGTTTTCATTTTTGTATGAAATGGGGTTTTTCGTTTCGCGTCAGCAGCGTACTAGGCTCCATATTTACGTTAAAAATAAAATAAAAGGTACTTATTTACACAGTGCCTAACTTTAAGAAGTTTAAAATTGAGAAGAATTCTTTTTTTACCGACCGAGTATTGTATCTTAAAAAATAATAGCTTCTATTTTTTTTAAAACTCACCTCGAAGTCTCTTTCATGCATGCAAATGGAAAGATCACCAGCGATTTCGATGTTAGGCATCAACTCCTCCAGCACCCATTCTCTATCGTTCTGGCAATAGCTTATGAATATGTCATACATTAGATTCGAGTCAGATTCCGATAAATTATTGAAGCTATCACTATTTTCCTTTGCGGCTAGTGACAATAAAGCAGCTGTCTTCAACGACGACCAATAGTAATGAATATGCCAACGCTTAATGTAGGCCACCACTGTGACTATTCCGAGAAATACAACAACACACGACACAATCACAACATATTTTGTTACATTTTGAATGCTCTGAACAATCATATCATCAAACGATCTCGCTTGACAGTTCAGCTGGTAAAAGGCCATTTTCTCTGTCTCATTGAAGCACCAATAATGAATATCTTCATAGTCGAGCAATTGAAACTTCATCGAAGAACCATTGATTTTGTCGTAGAGAATAATTTGGCTAGGATTCGAACAGGGATTTGTGCTTAAATTCTTGAAATATTTCGTTATTACTTGTAAATTGAATAATTTATGCTGGCTCATTTGTTTTCGAATGTTATTGTAACTGTCTTTGATCATTGGTTTATATTTATCAATTGCTATAAAATAACCAACTGAGTCAATTGAAACATTCCCATCTAAGTTCGTCAGTAGATCATCAATGGGAGGAACCTGCAAGGCATTGAAATTCTCTTCAAAGGCATCTTTAGTGTTTTCAAGAACATTGTTCAGGCAATCGGCTTTATTGTTATTCGCAATTGCTATATCCACAAAGTCTCTCAGGACACAATCACAAACGAAGTCATTGTCGCCAATACCAAGATATCGAAGGCCTTGAAAATCTTTCATCATTTCCGATGTCAGAATATTTATGTTGTTGTTGCGAAGATTTAAAACACTGAGCTTGGTATTATTTGTGAATATTCGACTATACCAATTTCCAACATGATTAGAGCTCAAATCAAGGACTTGGATATTTTGAAATGATGCTAATGTCTCTAAGCCTGCATTGTCAATGTTATTAGCAGCCAAGCTTAATATCTGAAGGCGATTGAGCTTTTTTAACCAACTGAGTTCCTTTATATTTGACTGTTCGAATAAAAGCACCCGCAATGATTTTCCCACCATTGCAAACGAATCCTCTACCAATGAGTAAACTGCAAAAGAGTTCCCCGACAAATCCAGCTCCTGAAGTTTTGTATTTTTAAAGATGGTTGTTCCTAGCACAGGAAACGACGAATAACAAAGGCTTAGATATTTCAGACTCGCTGGTAAATAGCTGAAAGCTGTTCCACTATATCTTGTAAGTTTCGTGAACGATAGGTTCAAGTAAACCAGTTTCGAAAGTTTCTTAAAAGCATGTTGCTCAATCCTCACACCAACGAGAAGGTTTACTATTTGTTCAAGATGTGGTATTGGAATCTTGAAGTCTATATCCAAAGCATTCTGGTTCGATAGATCTAAATAACGAATATTAGGAACTTTATCAAATGCTTGCGATGGTACTCGCAAAATCTTGTTATCTGAGATATAAAGAGCCTGCAGATTGGTTAAGTTTATAAATGCTTGCCTTGCAATAAATTCTATTTTGCAGTTACTGATGTCTATTTCATTAAGAGACCGAAGCTCGGGAAATGTAGCCCAGGCAATGCCAAGATCTTAAAATAAAATAAACATAGATTTATATGTAGGTATCATTCATATTCTGCTGCAAATTGAGTATAAACACAAATTGGATGCTAGAAATTTTACTTCAAAGCAGGTTTTACCCTGAAATCATATGATGGGAACTCACGATTTCGCATTTGGGTTTTTTGATTTCGATGGAAAAATCCATCCTCAACTTACCATTTTTAAAACCACCATCGTCGGCTTGATAAGATGAAAAATTATTTCCCTTCAGCATAAGATACCGCAATTTTCGTCCCATTATTTTGAGAGTTTTGTATGGGGCCTTTCTTAAGTCATTAAAAGCAGCTGAAAATGCAATAACATCATCGAGCTTGTTGTTGCATTCAAAAGTAACTGCAGCTTCCAGCAATTCATCTGTATGACGTTTTTGATGGGATATGTCCACAAACAATTTTGAAAGCTCTGAAATATAAACAAAAAATAAGTACATATGTATGTAAATATTATAAAATCAAAATTTTTTGAAGAGATCTATTTAATTGGAATGTTTGAAGATAAATATCAAATTTTGTGTGTGTATGTTTAATGTGCGAGTGCGTGTGCGTGTGCGTGTTACCCCTCCTTAAAATCAAGATTTAAAGATTTGATTTTCGGTTGAATGGAAATAAAAAGAAATGGTTACCAAAATAATACAAAAAAAAACAATTTTTTCGGATGAATGGAAAACTATATGTTTTTGCGCACATCTCGATAACATTTATTAAGACAAAACAATTGGTGCCATTGAAGCTGAAAATTAAGGCCAAGGGATTGGTTTTAATAATCAAATTTCTTTGAACTGCTAAAATAAGTCATCCAAGGAAAAGACTAAGCAACATTTCATTGCCTTTGTAGATTTATTGATTTAAAACTGATTTTAATGCTCTTTAGTCAACAAAAATTGAAGTTAAATTATGTTATACGATTATCCAATGATACAAAAAAAAATATAAAAGTTTGTTGATGCAGATCTGTCGAAACACCAATTTTAACAATTTAGGCCTTGGACAAAAAATTCGACATCCATCAGTCGACAGCAAGTATGCTGTTAAAGGCGCTTAGAAAATTGCTGATGCTCCAATTGCATTTGATAAACAAAAAAAAATCATTTTCAATTGGTGGTAGCACCTTTAAGTTGTTGTTGTTGTTCGAAAAATCAATAAAAAAACCTTTAATGAAAATACTTTTGTTCTTCAAAACAGCTCCTACGATTTTAATAAATTTGCAAATGTACAATGTGTATTATTCTATTGTAGACATAGTCAACTTTGAGGAGAAAACTAAGAACACAGTTATTAAAACATTTCCAAAAACTAATTTTATCAAAATCGCTTAACTAAAAAAAAAGCTGTTGTCACAGCTATTTTTGTGGAACACCATACATCGCACCGCCTCTGCCGCAACTGATAACAAGATTTTATAATTCTCATAAAAAAATATATGTCTATTCGTTTAATGCATAGTATGTAGATATTTGATAATCATAAAACCACAATAGTTAAGTAAACAAATTATTTTTTGAACTCATTTTTAATGTTTGTAACTCATTGATCATTTAGGCCTTAATTTTAAGAAGAAATACCAGTCTTTGTAATTGCGTTTAAATAAATTGTATATCTTGTCTCAGTCTTAAGATATCCAGTTTCTAGCCTGTGTCTGTTCCCGCCCATGCTAATTTATTTTGTTTCTTAAAATATTCTATGTATTTATCGTAAACACGTTTTTGTATATACATAGTTACATATATTAAAATTTTTATTCTAAACCACTTCAACTTCAAGAGCAAGAGCATAGATACAAATGTACAAACATGCGTGCGACCCATCAGTAATGGGATTTATTTTTATTACAGAAAATATTGATCAATTTAATATTGTTATTGCTCTATATTCTACCTTTTGAATTTTGAGTTAAACTTGAAATAACAAGACTTCCATTTGGATGAGCCCAGGACTGCATGCGTTGTTTTAAGCTATCCATCATGCAAATACCTCCTTCACTTGACAATAATTTTAGAAGATATTCGCTTAAAATATCACTTGCGGTGTTCTCGTCAAAATCACTCCAACCGGTATCGTCTTCGGCACTTCCGCTAACTTCAATTTCGTCATTATTTTCGTTAATATCATTTCTACGTCTATTATTTTCGATTTTTGATATTATTCTACCTTTCAAGTTCACCGACGCTAAATGTAGAATTTTTAAAAAATTTTTCCTGAAATCTTCAAAAGTTTTAAAGACCGAGGTTTGTTTTAATTCAAGTCTTAGTAATTCTTTACTTCTATCGCTAACGGGGGATGCATAACTTAGATTATAATTATTTAATAAAAATAAGAGGACAGGCACAAGAATCCTGTACCGAGGGTTCATTTTTTATTTTATTTTTTTTTTTTTTAACACAGAAATAATAACCGACATATACCGAAACGAAATTTTCACTAACTAAAGTCAAGGTAAATGGTCAATATAACCAAAGGCAGAAAATCCTTATCGATTATATTGGCAAAACATTGATTGGGCAAGCTTATCGAACTCCATGAGAATAGAAACAAAAATATTTTGTATTTGTATTTAACTTCCCGTGGAGAGATTTGGCTTATCTTTTGACGATTAGAGTTTTATCTCTAGTTGAGATAATTATACATACCTTGATTGCTATATATACATATGCATAATCCATACGACTATACGCGTATTAGTTGAACACGCAGGAGTGACGATAACATTAATTAATATAATAATCAAAATGCAGTAGTTTTAATCCGTCAAAATGCAAACGTCTTAATCCGAGAAGGTTAAGTAGCCATAGATATCGGTTAGATTAGAATTTGAGAGTACAGTTATTATCGGTTGATCATTTGGTTTTTAACGAATTTGATGATAAGTCATTTTTATTACATAAATTGTTCTCAAAAATGGAATTTATTATTCTTGGGCATTTAAGTTTAAAAAAATTAAACATTGCAAACACTTAAATATTATGTACGAAATTTGAATAATATTTTAATCGAAACAGTTTGATTTATGCTATTCCCATACACCGTTTATTATGCTGATAAAGACTAAGATAAAATGTACAAATAAATTAATACTTCTGTTGTAATAAAAGATGAATTATAACCTAAGTTATAGATTTCGCAAATATTTTGAATTCTAATCATTATTTAGTTTGTTTTTTTTTATTTTTTTTTAATCCTCGGACTTCGTACCGTATTGGTCGATCAAAAGTTATTTATCAACAAGTAAAAAACAAATATCTCTTTTGGTAGTTCATATAAGACATTTTTTATAAATTTTCTGCTATCTGAACTGATTCAATTTTATTCACTTTGAAATCGGCATTACACTAATTTTGAAAAGAGTCATGACTCTTGAGACATAAGAAGTTAAGTTGGAAGCCCAATCAACTGGCAACTGTTGCACTCTTTTCATGCAAAAAAGCCGTAGGAAACAAATGGGGTCTTAAACCCAGCATTACTCATTGGCTATACACCTCGGTTGTCAGACCGATTCTTACATACGGTGTGACAGCATGGTAGACCGCTTTAGATAAAACGACGAACTGCGAAAAACTAAGCAAGGTCCAACGGCCAGTCTCCCGTTGCATGGGCGGGGTACTTCGTACAACCCCTTCTGCTGCATTAGATATACGAGTATATGCTAAACAAACAGCTGCAAGCACATCCATTCGTCTTAAAGCCTCCTCACAGTGGACAAATAATGATATTGTTCACACCATCATTCTGAACTCATTCGGAACAATTCCAAGTAACATTGACTACACCATCCCCCAGTTACAGTTCGATAATAACTTCCAGGTCACCATATCCTCCAGATCTATCTGGGAGGATCTGGCATTTCTGGAAGATGAATCAATCCACTCAGATACGATGAATTTAAATCTCTCATTTCGCCTTCCTAATCATTGTAGCATGTTCCAGGCGGGACTTTTGGCGATAAAAGAAGTATTGTCTGAGCTTAAAGAAAACGTGATATCTAACACAGATATCCGCATCTTCTCGGATAGCCAAGCCGCCATAAAATCCCTGGAATCTGTCTCTACCAACTCAATAATAGCCCTTAACTGTCGATCATCTCTCATTGAGATGGCACACAGCAGTTTAATTCACCTCTGCTGGGTGCCCGGCCATAGGGACATTCCAGGAAATTGCAGGGCTGACGAACTCGCCAGAAGTGGAACAATACTAAACCTATTTTAACAAATAGGTCAAATATAGGTATACCCATTACTACGTGTAAACTTATGTTGAAGCAAGATCCAACTGAGAAAACAAACCTAAGGTGGAACAACATCACCACCTGTGTAGCGACAAAACAGATATGGCCAAAGCTGGACCTGAAGCTCTCTAAGAGTTTAATATCTCTAAGCAGACTGCATATCGGCTCCGTTATAGTTATAGGTGTCATTACCGGGCAATGATGCTTGATAGGCAAGCACGCAACGAGGCTTGGAGTATTCTTAAACGATTTCTGCAGAAGCTGTATGGATGAAGAAGAGGAAGAATCGATTCCTCATCTCATCTTGTTTGCAAGCTCCTTAACCTAACCTTGTGGCTTCGTTTAATAACCGGCTATGTATCCATCTGATGAATTGCCAACCATCAGATGGATATCATTAACATCAATAATAAAGTTTTCACAAAATAGAATAGGATTTGTTCGATTACCAGCCTTTTACGCCTAACAACAAAAAATCTTGTTAACACGGTTACTGCCTCTTGCGAAGAAGTGAAAAATCCTCCGAAAGTTCTCTTGGCATGAATAAGTGCAAAAGTGCCTCTCATCTTAGTAGTTCAAATGGGGCAAACTATAATTGTAGATCCCCTCTATTCCTGCAAACCGGGTTCTAATTATTTTATTTTTGAACATCCACTCCAGAAATTTGTAGTGAAGTTACAATTTGTCAGAAACAGCTAACAGCCATACATAATCCGAAATCATTTTCAAATTCGTACATAATAGGTGAGTTCCTTTGGGCTACAGTATATCTACTGCCAAGTATTTCTGACTGAAAAAGTACTTTGCAAGGCCCAATGGAACACACCTAATGTCTATTTATGTACATACTTATATGTAGATATATTCGTCTTAGAAATAAATGAATAAAATTTATTTAAATGTCGTTGAGGTGTTTAGACAATATTAAAATAGAGAGAAATAAATAGGACACAAAGTGCGAACGATATAAAAATTAATATTCAACGAAACGACATACATATTTACTTGTCTTACGCCCAATTTCTTCACAGAAGTACTAAGCCAGCCTAGTACCCAGTCTAGCTAGACCAGGTACTAGCGCTGGTACTCGGTCCTAACGAAAAGTTAATACCTGAGCATTTCTTCAGATCACTAGTACCGGATCCAAACACACCAATGGGTACTAGGTAATAATACGTCTAAAACTGGTCTAATTCAGATTTTGACACTATTTTGGCATTTCAAATAAATTATTTGATATTTATGTATTTTGATTGAAAGATATTTTATTTCATTTTCGAATGGATTATGTCTATTTTAACAAAAGAACGGGCTAATATCCTTTGTACGCGATAACTGTCATTCCTGATAGCAGCATCAACTCTCAATTTTTTTACTCGAATGTGACTTCAACAATTTTCCTGTCTTCAATTTAAGCAGTTAATAGCAAAACGGTCGTTGCTACATAGAGAGTGGGAAGATGCAGAATGGCAATGCAATCCTACCGATTTGTACAGGAGAGTGATCAGTGGTGCTCTGTTCTGAATCAGCTTTATCTATTCTTTTGATTTAAATAAAACATTTTGTCTTGGAGTTTTTCATAATTTTCTGTGTACGTATACATATGTACATATGTGTGTGACAGGCTTGGAGAAATATCCTTTATTGTGTTCATGCAATTCTTTAATCCCGTTCGAGAAACTATCCAAAGACGTTTTTTCTCGATATAATCTTCGAAAACCATGGGAAATATGTGCTTTTACGGCAGCATTAACGTCCATGATGGACAACGTATCCATTGTATACATATAGAAGTAACACTTATTTTTCACTGATGTGCAGTGTTAAGTTGCAGTTTGAATTAGAAAAAAATTATAATTCGTTAATGTAAAATGTATTTAAGTATAGGTGGGGTCAGTACGAAGTCTGCTTGCAAACAAATATCTTAAATTGCCACCACCAAAATTAAAATCATTTTCTATACATATAATATATATATATATAAATATGTATAAAAAAAAAACAACAAAGAAACTATCGATATTGAGCAACAAATTCTTTGAAGAAAGTTAAATAAATTTCTCAAGTTCTTGTATTAGCGCCACTAGACTGCCAATTTGAAAGTCCTAGCTAATACCGAGTCCTAAATAGTACTCGGTACTAACTTGACAGAACTAGGGCTTAGTACTTATGTGAAGAAATCATTTTGTACCGATTTGAGTACTAACAACTGGTATAATTACCAGGTACTAGCTGATTTTGAGGAGTCATAACTAATACTCGGTATCAAATTGACAGGACTAGGGCCTAGAACTTGTGTGAAGAAATGAGTTGAGCATTAGGACTCTGTGAAGAAATTGGCTGTTAAGTTTACATAAACAAAAACGAAATTCTTTCATTAGTAGATACCATTTCTAAATTAAGTCTTGTCAAAAATTAAATGTGTCATATCAATAGCATGTGACACCTGTTTGGATTAACAAGCGGATAAGTGTTATCTTACTTAGTTTCAAATACATTATCTAAAGCTTTGTTAGATCGGTGAAATCGGTGATCGGGTAATCAAAAAATCAACATTTTCTCTAGAAACTATACATACAAATGTATATTTACATACATAATGTATCTATATTTGTTCATATACAATATTCATTATTATTGTTTTACTGTGTCTTGTCTTTTTCCAGCAAATTTTTTTTATTATTTTGTTTCTCGAGTTTCTTCCACGCTGTCAATTTTTTAGTTGTAAAAATGAAAAATTTCCAGTGTATGCACCCGCTTTTCGAAATATTTATCGACTTGATTTACTGAAAAATAAATGATTTTTACATTCTAGTCCATGAACGCAATGGTTATCAGATTATTTTATTTATGTCGGCGGTAGGAGAACTAAAAATGTGGGCCTTATGTGTTATACGTTCCGTGAAGCATGTTAAGTGTAGCTTGTTACATGTAATATGTTAAAATACGGTTGCATTATGTACATAGATATAAGTTCGTTCAAATAACACAAATATCGCACTGGGGCGACAGTTGTTGCTTACACATCTTACCCGTGAGTCCCTGCACTCGCAGATTTTGTTTATAGGTATTCTCTATTTGACATTTTGTTGATTTGATTTTTGACAGTCAATAGTTTTGCAATTTTTCGGTTTCGCTCGTAATTTTAAAGCATGTATTTTGAATGAAAGCGAAACGTCAGTTCGTCAAAATATAACCTACGATACCCTCATATTTATTTTTGTTTTAACGCAAAAGGTAGAACCCTCAGATCACATATTTTCCACACTATACCTACCTACTCAATTATTCCTGAAAAAAGGCCTCTAAAATATTTTGTTTATAGAACTATCTACAAGTTTTGATCCTCACTAGGTTTGTTCGTTGAGTCCTGAAGTCACCCTGGGGTCACCCCAAAGCGTTTTTTGAAAAACCTGAAGTCACCCTGGTGAAAAAATTCTGTGTTTTTTGAAAATTGGGGTCGCCCTGAACTCGCCCTGAAGTAGAACTAGGTATTTTGCTGTGGCGAGTTGAGGTAAAGCAAAAACTGCCAAAGTGACATGTTTTGTTCTGGATTCACGTGCTGCAGGTTATTCTTTATTTTTGGAAAACAAATTAAAAGAATATACAAATTTAATTTAATACTAATAAGTAGCAATACAAAATGGAAACGGTAAAAGTTGTTTTTATTCATTTGAATTTACATATTTGAAACAAATTTTAAGTTTTAATTATCTAAGCGCAGATACTTTTTTCTTGCTTTAAAATGTAACAGCCCTTGCGCGTTTTTTGAGAACCGAAAAACCCAGGTTTTTTTTTGACAATTCTTAGGGTTGTCAAGAAAACCTGGGTCAACCCTGGGTAAAGTTCAACGAACGAAGCTACTGTATCTCTGCCAAATCTACGATAAATTTGAATATTTTTTTAGAAAATTAAAAAAAGAACAATAACCATTGTTTTGCAGCTACCTGTCAAGCTGTCACCTGTCATAGATGGTCTAAAATGAACACATTTCTTCTAGTAGTGCATTTTTGTTTACACAACAAAAACAAACTGTCAATCCAAAAACAAATTGCAAATAAATTGCCTCTCTTGCGTTTGCCTCACAAACAAAATTATTAACAACAACAAAAAAAAAAGTTCCATGTTCTTTACAACGCCACCTACACTTAACTCACCTCAAAACTTATGTATGTATACCTATTTCAAATTTTCTATTTTTGAAACATCGAAATTCAAAATCAAAAGTAAAAGTAAAATACGTATGCTTTATTTCCGCCATAATGTTTTTTTTTCGTAGGGTTGAGAAAGAACACTGCGCGACGCATAATTGAAATGACAATCTTCATCTTCGCAATATTCTAGAGAGGTAGGTTCCCGCAGCCCACACTCCACACACCACACGGTCGGCTGCAGAGAATTTCTATTTTTAAAATGCTGCTTTTTTTTGAAACATGAAAGTGAGCATATGTACATTTTTGAAACGATTTTAATCTCACGATTAGAGATCCCATCAAAATATTATGCAGTCAGTTCAATTCAGTATAAGAGAACTTTCCATCCCTCTAGCATGGGTTGACGACGGACGCGTAATTTTACGTTCCAAACAACCAAGGATTCATAACGTGGTTTACAATCGCAGATTTACTACATTTATATAGGTGTAGCTATAATTATATTGTCTGATAAAAAATGGTTTATTATTGTGTTAATTCGATTTTATTTTGCGTTATTGTTATTGTGGGCTGTAAATCTGCTTCTGTTGCGGGTGCAGACGTCGTTACAGGTGAGAGGGAGCAATAGTTAATGCTCGAACATTTATAATCATACTCTTGCCTCTACCTCTAGACGAAAAGTGTCTTTTTGTGTGCTTCTATGGCTAAAATATAGACTAAATACTTAGTATGAATTTGTTATCTCAAAAAAGAAAAAAAAATAGCGAAATTGTTTTTTGAAGTGGATTTTGTCTTGGAAATGTGCTTACAGAAAAAAAAATTGAAAATTATATTTTTAGAGTGTTTTATTTAATGTTAATCCAACTCTGTCTAGAATACAGTAGCTATTTTGGATTTATAAGTTATACCTATGCAATAGTTATTTCACTATCTTAAGTAATATAATAGGTAGAAATAAAAGTATATGACGCGTTTTAAAACAAATAATACCAGACATAGGAGAATAGTTATTTTGCATTATTTAAACCGCCTTCCATAAATAAATACAAAATTATGATCCCTAAAATTGATGTAACATTTATAAAACTTCATACATTTATAAAAGCCATACATTAATTAAATTACATCGTAGCAAGTTAAAATAAATAGATTTTACAGCAGTTTTTTTTTTGTAAGGATCTGAGGCCTAGTTTTTCAGTGGTGAGTTAAACCAGAGTTAGTTAACTTTCGCAGTAAACTAACCCACAGTTGACTGAAGAAGCAGTGGAGAATGCATGCGGAACGACTCGGTGGATAAAACATCAAAGCATCTGTTCAGCTAATCCTGAGTTAACTCAAAAAATTTCATGAGTTAACTCGGGTTTAACTTTAAACTCGCACTGAAACTGGAACACAACTTTATTAAGTTGTGGGAATTACTAAAGGTAACAGACACAGAGTTGCATTTCTATTCAAAATATATACAGTCGTTTTAGAAAATGAATATTTAGTTTACACCTGGGTTGAGCTACTTTAACAGCTCCCTGAAGAGCAGTTAAAATTGAATCGGATTAAACGCGACAATAGGATTAATAAATAGCGTTTATTAATGGGTTTATCGAGTGAATATTATGCGCTTTTGAACACAATTTTCACTCACGAAGTAAATTAAACAAATAAAAAAAACTAATTTGCAAACTAGAGGTGTAAATTACATATGTATGTTGATTTTAGTAGAGAAGAGGGTGGAGTTAATCTTCCGAAATATTTAGATTTGCAAAATTGATTTTAAATCAAAAATAAATCAATTCATTTTGCTCAATGGAAAGCAAAAATGATCAAAATCGGCTTTTTGACACATCCAAATTGATTTATTTTTCCAATGAAAGAGCCAGTTAATAACTGAAAGAAAATCAGTTAAGCGGGCCACAAATTGCTGGAAAAATATTCATCACAGCAATTGAACTTGGCGAAAATATTTGTCCTTGCCGCTTAGTTTGTCTTTGATTGTGTGATACGAAACGTATTACACGTAAGGCCTACGTTTTTAGTTTACCCTACCGCCGAGGCCAGCGGGATACCTATGTAGATGTTTACTAATACAAAAAATAATTAACCCAAACACATCGCGCTAATGGACATCAATACGACAACAGACAGGAGAGTCTTCGAAAGACAAAAACCCTTAACTTATTGGGAGCCTGTTAAGTAAGTAATTAACAAATAATTTAAAACATCCTAAATTAGAATGAAGAGCCTTGGAATGAAGAGGACGATATTATGTTAGATGAGAATTATTTTCAGCCAAATTTGATGAAGGAAGGAATAGAAAGAACATGGAAAACATAATTTAAAAAAAATTAGGACTTATAAAACTTGCATTTGTATGTTCTTCTAAAGCAACGCGATGTGTTCAAGCTTTCGTTATAAGAATCCATACAATGCCATTAAAAGACCCAATATTTTAAATAATATTATTTATAGGTACTTGAAAGAAAAGTTGAATAGAACAACCATAAAATAAAACCCACTGATAGTGTCCGAAAACACCACCAGTTGGTAGTTTTTGTTGCCTCTTTTTATTTTCTTGTATTTACACTTTTGTAAAGCCGGTTCAAGAATTTTTGTGAAGGCAGAATACTAAGCGTTCAATGTTGAGGGTGTATTTTTAATGTTATGGTCAGTGTCATTTGTTAATCCGATGGCTTTGCCACTCAGCACTTTAGCGAAAAGGGTGGTTTATTGTGTAAAACCATTTAACGAATGCTATTTTTGTAGTGACGGGAAAGTATGACATTTGTTAAGCACATTAACGCAGCCAAACACAAAATCGGTCAACAGAAAATAATTTCAATGCTTCGCTTTTGTTTATAAAAAAAAAATTGTGTAAGCTACAATTATGAATTTTATGTCTTTAAGATAATTCAACGAGTCCAGATGATCCCCACGAGATACAAAAGGCAGTTTGCACTGTAACAGCAGGTGAAGTGCGAGCAAGTGCTGAAGCAATTACAACAAAAACTCTACAAGGTGTTTGCGGATCAGGTAAATTTAAGATTTGATGAAATTAAAATCAATAAAAAAACTTAAGCATTAGGTGCATTATTTTAGCTGAAATGAACTTGGCTCTTCGCAATTTGGAAACAAAACTATACAAAGAACTACAAGAAATTAAATCACTCCTCAGAAATATTCGAACTCAAAATATTGGTGATATTGGAAACAAAGCTAAACCAGTTTATACTCAAGAATCTTTGTATACGACAAAATCGCCCATTACTACTCCAGAACCAACTACAGTTCCGCCTGCGTTAGAAGAAACAACAATTATATTAAGAAAGTCTAAGCCAAATCTGAAATCACTCACTGCAAAAAGTAATCCATTCAAAGAGAAATCATTTTCTTATTTTTGGAAGCTTGAGAATTTTACAGAACATATAAATGGTTCGAGTGCAAGAGTTGAAAGTCCAGTTTTTTCAATAAAAGGTAAGCTAGTTATGTACATATGTATATGCATCACTTCTTCCTAACCTAACATCACTTCTATGAACATATGCATGAAATCTAAAACAAATTAAAAATAAATAAAATAAAATACGTATACGACAGAGTGTACCTACGAGAACATTGGCTAAACAACAATTTAAACAAAGATGGTTAATATCTTTCTTGTTATTCTTTGTAAGCACCACAGTGTACTTCGCAGTGCTTTTTATCGTTAGCTATTTTATTTTTTTCTGATTTAATTAGCGAGTTCGATTCAATTATTTTTATTCGCAGCTAATGCAATTTATAGACAAGAGTTATTGGTATTAAAATTAGCGTTTCTTCTTGAGAATGTCTTATAAATGCAAATACTTTTATCTATAGTAATGAACTTTTTAGTTATTAATAAAATGTATATTTGTAGGGAAGCCACTTCGAATCAAAGCATCTTTTAACCATCTTCGTCGAGATTTTCTTTATCTGCATCTTGTTTATGCTGTATTTGAGAACCGTGATAAATTTATGAACAACATAGTATTGGACACCGGAGGAATATTCAAGCATATCGATGAAAAAGTACTTTTTAACTATAAGATCTCAATTTTAGACCAGGTAAGTTACTTCATTGAAACTTCTATCATCATAAAGTGTTACTTCTTTACTTTTAGAATAACGGTTCAAATGATTTAGTATCCCAAGAATTCAGCACTCTAGATAGTGGCTTCCCAATTCCAATGAGTGCGCTTATATCTCCAACTTATTCAAAAAACAATTCATTACTCATTCAAATTTCTCTGTATTTATGATTTTAATTTTGAAATGAAGAAGATAATAACAATGAAATTTGTTATTTGTTATTTCAATAAGTGTACTACAAGTTAATTATTATTGTTATTGCATGCTGTTAAAAATTATCCTAAATTTGCAATATTGTAACTTTACTCGTATAATTTTATTAGATAAAAAAATGATTATTAAAACCGTCAACAGTTAAAAAAAATGTATTTAATTTACAATTTGCTTCTAGCACCCTTGGATCTAATATCCAAATGCGGCCTAGCTACTGGATATAATTCTTTGCTTGATTTGAAAGCTGATAAATCATTCAATTTTACATGGCGCTCCATATTGGTTAAATCGGCGGCATCAGCCTCTTTGTCAAACTGCGTTGAAACGATGTGCACTGAGAGAACATGGCGTTCTGGAGCGTCGCAGCTTATATGAGTCTGCAGAGAAGAATTAATTTATCACTCACAAATAAAATACTGAGCTGCTTAATTTTTTATTGACTGTTCTTTTGAGCTGACTTACTTTCATATATTCAAGGAGTTCTTCCTTGGTGAGTTTCCGCAAAATGGCCACTTCAGTTTCGGCCCTATCAAAGTGATACTGAGTGAGAGTGATTTCATTATATAATTGCGCAAACTTCACCCAGAAACTCTTAGCTTTCTCCAATTTTTTATTTGCAAGTGCTTCTTTGTGATTTTCGAATTCATCACCTGGCATCTCTTCAACTTTTTTCTGACCAAAATAAAGAGATTTATATTTGAATGCATGTTACTATTTTTTTGTAGGCAATTTTTGTTTACCACAATGTCTTCAATGAAGTTTTCAATACGATCTTCAACATACGATGGATGCCTTGTGGACTGCACTAGAATTCGGAGACCAGTTCCACCGTTTACTTTTCGCGAACCACAGAAAACAATGTAGCCAAGTTGTTCCTAGGAAAATTGAAATGTGTAAGAGATTAAAATAAAAAAAAACACACACAACACACCTTGGTTCTTAGGACATCATAGCAGGGTTCTGTAAGAATTTGTGAAACAAGGTCCACCAACACCATTGATCGGTCATTTTGTGGACCACATTGCAAGTACAACTCTGCACAAGAAGTCGTGTGAAACTCATTGGTGTTTTCAAACAAAAAACTTTCACCTAGAAAAGGCACCATGGGCATAAGGAATCTTACACATTCTCATTTCTAACCTACCATTACACAATTTGTACTCCCGCTTCTTTAACATTTGTCGCGCTAACAGTGGCAGAATTATAGAATTTGTCGTTTCAAGCTTCTTATTTATAATGCTCGCGATCTCCATAGCTCGTTGTTTTGTAGCATTACCAAAAACGAAGCACCCTGTGTGTAATCTCGAAAAGAATTCCTTAGCAAAGTATTCAACTCGGTCTTTTGTAACCACTGACAAAAAAAATGGATATAAAAATAAAGTAATAACTAAAAAAAAAATGGCAAACTTAACATGTCATTGCATCTAGCAATTCATTTTTAGACCATGCATTTTCTGTAAGTATTAAAGCCAGGTAGTAAATAGCATGTTGGAATGGCTGCTCTGCTTTGAAGTTCTTCAAAGACCGTATATAATCCTCTTTCAATATATCAAAACGCTTTTCATCGATTTTAAAATCAAAAAGATGCTCCAGAACTTTGGCTAGCAAAACATCTTGTTTGTGGTTGAAGCCTTTAATATTTACCTAAAATAAAAAAAAAAAAGATAAAAAATGAAGAATTAGAAGATGACAAATACTTACACTCATTCCAGACGAAGTATTCATAATTTCTAATTTCAATCCGGCCAATTCAGCATCATAAAGATAGTCATTTAATTGGTCTTTTAACAATGCCACTAGCATCCGATTGAGATTGCAATTCAGTGGATCGGAATAAACCATTGGATTAGAGAAATCAAAGTCCAAGGCAACCTTGGGCGTGAGGAATTCGTCATCTTGTTTGTGCCAAACACGTAGAATGGGTGTATCCATAATGACCACAGGATTTTTATTCATGTCCGGGTCGAGTGGCATGAGATTAAAATCAGTAGGAATGAAATCATTTGGGGCAGGCAGAGTTAGGTTTTCATTACGCTCGCAGTTGCCCCAACGCTGAAAATACAAACAAAAAAATCAAGTTACCAGTTGACACAGAAATAAAAATATAAACACTTTTTCATCTTCTTATTTACGACAATTAGTTCAACAAAAAAAAAAAACAACCCACTTTGATTGTTTCAGGATCAATATCCACTGTATCATATTTGGTACCATACCAAGGTTCACTCTTCGAAGGTTGCGGCTCCAAACTTTGACTCACAATGATAATGCGACATTTCTCTGGTACCAATTCATTAAGAAGGGTAGTAATTAGCTCTGGGTCCCATTCATTGGTTAAATACGGTGCCGTAAGAACTTCTTCCAATGGATACATCTGTGAAAAAAAAACTCAAATGAAAAACCTCGATTTAAATTGACATATCAAAAAATTAAAAACCTGCATAGAAGCAACCACATTGGTAACTAGATTTTCAGGCAAATCTTTTTCCTTAAATCTAAAATGCATCTTATTAATGTCACAACATTCATCGAAAATCCATTTTTTTGGGCCTTCCTCTCGCAGCATGCGGATATACTAAAAATATTCGTTAGCATAATTTGTTTGTTTTTAACCTATTTCTTTTTTAAACTAACCTGAAATATGATATGCACAATATCATCGACATGTTCCATACCATCTTGAGTTAGATCAACAACAATTTCAAGGAAGCCAAATCCTCGAACTGTATTATTGTGTCCAGCTATTAAACTTATCGAGAAAACAATATTAATTGTTTACAAAGATATTGGAAGAAAAATGTAAACAAACTTACTCATTACACCAACCACGTTTACGGAGTTCATAGAGAATGCTCCCCTTTGCCTCGTGCCCCACCAAGTGAATTAGGTAACCATCAGGCTATATAGAAAATTTCCGAAAATTATGTCAGTTGCAGGCCGAGTCATTTAATAATTACATACACAAATTCAAGTTATGAACTATTAACTGTTAAATAAATAAGTATAAATGAGGGAAAAGGAACAGCAGGTATTGGTAGGGTGTGGTATAGAGATTGGATGTAGAATGTAGAAGTGGGAAAATGAGAGTGATGATAATAATAATACATTCAAAAATACTTCAACGATGAAGACCTTCGAAGATTCTTACCGAAGATTTGTAGTGTTCGCTTAAATCGTCTGTGGTGAAACTAATTGTCAATGAGCGTATATCCTTGACTGGTGTAACCAACAATTTTCTACCATACTGGCTCTCATCGAAAGGATTTCCACGCCAAACTGGCAGCTCAACTTTTTTGTTCTCGATTGTGGCGAATTTCGAAATGACCATATCTTCCAATTCATTAAGGGACTCTTAAATCAAATTAAGGTATGAACATAAAGTAAAAATAAAACTTAAGTGGTCGTCTCAAACTAACCTTTTCCAACAACAGCCAGGCTCATAATATTAGACGAATACCATTGCTTGTGGAACTTCAAAAGTTCTTCTCGAACATCTACATCCATCCTCTTGGGTACATCACACAATGATTTTTTATTACCACTTCCAAATTTACTATAGGGATGATTTGGCTTAGCTAGATGTTTGTTAACTTGCCTAACTCTCCAGATGTCACTTGAGAGATTCTTCTCATACTCTGAATTGACCTTTATGAATTATTCAAACATTTGAACACGTTGCCGGTGTTAAGCAATTTTTAAAGTTCCAAACTTACCGCATTAATTTCACGATCCGTTGCACTAGGAGTGAATAATGGTGAAATAAAGAATTGAGCAAAACGATCCAAGGCTCCATCAAGTTTATCAGATGCAACATGGAAATGATATTTGGTCATATGCGAGTATGTAGCTGCATTGCAACTTCCACTGTTTTGCGATACATACATCGCATAACCGTTCTCATTGGGGTACTTTTCCGTACCAAGGAAAAGCATATGCTCGCAGAAATGAGCCATCCCAGGTAAATTATCGGGATCAGACATGTGACTGTAAAAAAAATGTTATTGCAATTAAGGATTGGTTAATAATAATGATTGAAGAACTGGCATTGAAAAGAGTAATAGGTAAAACAAAAACGGGAAGATATATCCAAGTATTTCTTAAAAAAAAACGCCCTCAAACCTCATCGTGAGACCAGAGAAGCATTTTATAAATGACTTTAAACATATAGAAGGGACTAAGGTCTACCTCTATTCGCAAGTTTGATTGAAGACCTCTACCCCAAGTTCCTGAATGGATTCATGAAAGCTACAAGATCAACATCTGAGAAGGAACTGTCATTTATTGTACGCACAACTAAAACGATGGGAGTGTTGAGATATTACAAAGAGACATCAATCGAAAATGCCTCTAATATGAGCTTGTAGTATGCACTTTAATGTTTTAAGTATGTATTAATGTTTGTTTATTTAGTATTTTTAAATATGTATATATTTAGTTACAAGTCGTGTTTTATCTCACCCAAAAAATAACAATCACTTTTTGTTTTGGGTACAACAATAACAAAGTAAATTATAATCACTTTTGTTTGTTATTGTTTGAGTGTAAACATTTTGCTGAGCTGGCTATACACTCTCACCAAAACACATTTGGAGGGTAACACTCCAGGCCTGTTGACAAAGTGATGATTATAAAAACATTTTACAATAAAAAAAAATACAATAATGAAACTGCTTTAAAAGAGGAAGATAGATCCATTTTTCATACGAAATGCAATTTGTATCATAATTAAAAATAGATGCAATTTTTTCATGACAACCTAACTTTTCAATCAATTACTCTAAGAACCACATTTCCATTACACGTTTTAAGTCAGAGTTTGAGTTGTTATAAAGTGAGGTCATAGGAGGCTGACAAAATACAACCAAGTTGTTGTCATCATCTTACCCAACTTCAACGGATAAAGCTGCTGCTGAAACATCCGTTTTCGGGTCACTGATGAGCAACACCTTCATGCCATTGTCTAGTTGAAGACCACGATAGTCTCGGTTATCCTGCTGCGACTTTGCTATAGTCAACCTGTAAAATTCATTAAAATAAAAACGTTGAAGTTAACGTTGCGGCAAATTTTTATTTGTCGGGTGGTGAAATTCGTCCATATAAGAAGAAAATAATGAAATTTTCTTCTCCTCTTTGTGACATCATAATCGCCAGAAGAACGATTTTTGAGTTTGGCTTAATAAATCTATAAACAAATACAAACCTGGTTAAGTTTTCGAATTCTTTTGGTTTCTTGACTGGGATTTTGTTTACGCATGTTCCTTCCATATTTAAAATTGTGCTTCTTACGTTGTTGCTGGCACTGTTACTGCTGCTGCTGTGTATTAAACGTTGAATATTGATACTACGCTGCGTTGTTATATTCGATTGTCTGGAAAGATTTATTATTTTAAAAATTTCTATCAAAATATTTATGAGGCAAACCTTGAAAAATGTGATTCACATATTGCGAAGGTGAATTTTGTCGCTTGACGAATCAACATTTAGCGCGTACCTAAGGAGGAGAGAGTTTATATTTTGTGTTTTTGATCTGGTGTTGATGTATGACGAAGAATGATGATGATTATGATGTTGATGATAGTGATTATGATAAACCTGATTTACTTTTCGTGGCCAACACAACACAACAAAAAAGGCAAAACTCACGGTCTTGTTTCAATGGATTAATCGATTTTAATAATATTCTTTATTTTTCATTCTCATCTTAACTTGGGGGTTAAGTGGGTGTACTTACGTTTTGACGGGGTTATAATTAAGTTTGAAATTGGTTTTCCTATGAGATTTTTATTTGCACACACGATTTACCATTCACGAAGCACGAAGGATGAGGATAAATTTTATGTCAATTTTTTGAAAGAGTAGAAAAAGGTGAAAATAAATGTTCACAAATGTCAGAACAAAGAAGAACAGCTGATTTTAATTGCATAGAGGTGAGATGGATATGTTCAGACTTCCAAGTGTGGTGAACACATAGAAAGATCTGTTTGTGATAGATTACACGGGTAGTTTTTCATCGTGACTTTTTTTAAGAAGGAATTTTTGGTCGATCAATTTAATTTAGGACAAAACTATCATTTGCAAGGTTTGTTGAAAACAGCAAATAGGAAAGAAGGTGCATTTTTTGAAAATTATTTGGAATTCAAAAACATATGGATTATTCAATTGTTTTCAAATATTACAAATTTTTAATCTTGTGTTCTAGTTTTCTTTCTTTATTCACACCATTCTGGATAAGTATTTTCAGTAAGATAAACTACGTTGACATAAAGCAAATGACGCAATTTCGTTGAAAATTTCCAAATTCGATTTCAAATCATCTCATTTCCAACAGAAATTCAGATTGTAAAATTAATTTTAAATTTCAAGCGAATTTCTTGACATAAAGTTAAAAATTTTGTGAAGGTTTCACGAACACACCCGATTCGAATCCATTTTAATCGATGCATACATAACAGAAATATAAAGAAAACAACAAGATCGAAGGATTAATGGACAAAAGATATCAAACAAAATTAGAAAATTTTCGATGAAAATACTTTTTTTTAATTTTGAATTATGAATACCCCTATAGTTGCATTACAGACTTTAAAAAAAAACAACAAATCCGATTCTCAAACTAAACATACCCAAATACTTCCAACTGGAACACTGGAAAATTTCTCCATCCATCAACCAAATGTCAGAATTGACCAAATTCGAAAAAGAGAGCTCACTAGAGAAAAAAAAAACAAATTTCTTCGCAAAAAAAACCGTTGCTCTTCCATTTTTCCATTGAGTAGAGTACCTATGCACTTGCACTTGTCGTCTTCGTTGTCGTCGTCTTGTGTGAAAACGGTGAAAATTGAACAACTTCAAAGAAATCGGCAGCACTTGCAAAAACTAAAAAATCTAAAAAAAAGGTCTTATTGCAATAGAACGGGCTAATTTATCAATTTAAAATTGCTCTAAAAACTTTTTGTCTTACGTTTTTGAACTTAAAACGACTTTGTTTTTCGCCTTTCATCCTGTGTTGTATTGAGTTTTTTGAAATAATATTGAATTCTCCCAGTTCTTTGTTCAGTGAAAAAAAAGAAAACTACAAACCTAGATAATTAAATAACACACATCACTTGAAAGGGGCACAATTGTGTGATCCGTTTTAATTAATTTGTGATGAAAAAATAATGTTCGCTAATTTGTGATAAAATCGTTTTAGTCCTCTACACCCAAAAAGAGGGAGGTTGAAAAAAATCATATTACGCATTAACAAGAACAACTTTACGACAGAAAAAAAAATAAAAAGAAGAATAAAATTATTTATTGTTCTTACTTGGAATTAGAAACAGTTAATAACTCCCTCCCTAAAGAGGAAAAAACTATTTTTCGAAAATTAAGGGAGAAAAAAGACTGCAGTTCTAAATCGGTAAGTTGCAGCAGTTTTTGGGGGAAAAGTGCAAAGGGGAGTGCCTCCTCAAAGACACTAGAGAAGTGTTCGTTCATACAATACAATTCTTTAATTGGTGGACATTGTGCGAAACAAAGGCGCAAGCAAAAGGAAAGAAAGAAAACATAACAAAATTGCTTTATTTTTTTGTGAAAACTTATTTTGCAATTTTATACATATATCACAATTAAAAACATTTTTCAATTTAAATAGAACGTCTTTCATTAAAGAGCAGGTTGGGACTTGGGGGTGTGTTGATGGTGTTACTTGGTGGTGTTATGGTGCATTGAAAGTTGATTCACTGTCGAACGAAGCCCCTACTTCGTTCGAGTACATTAATGGGAAGAAGAAAATCTGAATGACGGATGAGTAGGTTGGGCAAGGCAGCAAAGCGAGCATTCGCATTGAGTTCATTAACACAGAGTCTAGGCCAAAACGAATGACTTGACTATGTGACGAGTGAAACTGAAAACGATAAAAAAGGTGATTGTACGAAACAAAACACTTTTCTCGAAGAATCTGATGATGGCAGGCAATGAAGCAAGCCCAAGGTAGTTTTTATTTATTATTATTCATTCTGACTGAGCAAGTTCATGGAAAAATTAAAAAAATAAACAATATGATTATCATATATGAAGGGTAAATCTTTTATCCTTTCCGGAGCAGAGGGGATTTGCTACATCATGTCGAGAACACTGTTTTAGTGGGTAACCATACAAACCTAAATATATAGTTACGGCATCGACATCCGTCAAGCCTCCAGCAGATACTTACAACGCACACAACATACTTAAAGGCTACAGTTATCGTAAGTCTTTAAACGACGCATAACTTAAATGAATATTTATCTCAAAGCTTAGTTTTGTTAAATAAACAAAACAGCCGAATTAATAAAATGCGCATTATACTTGATGGCTACAGTTAAGCATAGTCATCAAAGATTCATAATTAAAAACGATAAATCAAACTGCATTGTTGACACAAGTGTGCAGACTTCAATATCATATCTCAAGGCTTTGTTTCGTCAAATAAACGAAACAGCCAACTAATTCAACTACGCAATTGATTCGATGACTACAGTCGTCATACGAATCATAAAAATCAAGGCCAAACCAAATTGTTGACACAAGTGTGCAACAATCATCCTTCTCAAGGCTTTGTTTTGCATAATTGACAAAACAGCCGAAATCATTGGTCAGCATAATGCAAGCCATCTCCATGGTCATTGCAAAAGCTATTTCACCACAATTGGGTATAAATAGCAAGATCCAATTGTTCCCGATTCATTCATTCTATTCATTGAATCACAAGTAGTCCGATCAGTTAAAAAGTTCACATAAATTCTTATTTCTGATTTCCCCCCACCAGTGGTAAGGAATCAGTTAAATAAAATAGTTAAAATAAAAAACTAAAGTTAAAAGTTAAATTATAAACCATTGTAAAAAATACAAAAGATTTAATAAAGTATAAAGATAAGAAGCTCAGTGAGTGAGCTTAAAAAAATATCTTTTTTTATTAAACGTTACGCTCGGCACGTAACTGGCGCAGTCGATAAAGCCTACAAAACCGCATTAAATACGAAAATCTTTAATTCGTAAAATGCTAAATAAAATATCTAATAACCAGCAATATTGAATAAATCAAAACTTATCTGTGAGAAGTCTAGTGAAAATAAAAAAAAAAAAAAAAAAACTAAAATAATAAGTGAAAAGAAAGCAGCAAAAGACAAAAACTCAATAAAAAATATAACTTAAAAGAAAAGTAACAAAGGAAATAAATAACCTATCTATGAAAAGACTAGTAGAAATAATAGTAAAAAATAAAGTGTCAAAGAACATTAAGAAACTAATAAATATAACAACAAAAAAAGCAGCAGAAATCATAAAATCAATCTGTAAAAAGACTAAGAAGACCAATAAAAAATAATAGTGAAAATAAAGTAGCTGAAGACATCAAACCCATCTGTGAAAATAAAGCAGCAGAAGACATCAAACCCATCTGTGAAAAGAAAGCAGCAGAAGACATCATACTTATAAACACTTTAATTTTTAAGCGTATACATACATCATATTGAAATAAAAACAAAAACTGTAAGTTTTCTCCTTTTCTTATTTAAAAATTTAAAAATACAAAAAGCAATATGGCAAATATTCTAGTAACCCCAGATATTATCAAAAATCTTCCAGATTTTACTGGACATAGCAAAGAACTTGAAAATTTTATTAAGAGTGTAGACACAGTTTGGAGTATTTTGCGCCAAATTGAAAATGCTCCACTTACAATATGGGCACAAGCTATTAGAAATAAAATTAAAGACAAAGCATCTGACAGATTAAGATTGTATGGTAATCCAGATAACTGGAACGAAGTAAAAGAAATCTTACTCAGACATTTCTCAGACCATAGGGACGAAAGAACCCTTTATAATCAATTAAGTCTCCTTCGCCAAACTGGCAGCTTATCAAAATTTTTTGACCAAATACTAGAAATAATAACAGCATTAAATACAAGACTAAGACAGACAGAAGAGGACGTTGAAATTAGAGAACGAATGACACGACGTAACATAAAGGAAGGGCTAGACACATTTATAAAAGGACTACGTGAGCCATTCAAAACGATTATCTTAAGTCGCGACCCTGACACTCTAGAGGAAGCATACGACATAACGCTAGGTCTAGTAGATACGAATCGTAGTAACTTTAGAAATTATACATCCCCCAAACAAAATTATACATTTATTCCAAATAATAATTATTATAATAAAAGCCAACAAATTTATAACCAAAGAAATGAAAAACCCATACCGATGGAAGTAGACCCATCACCCTCAACGCTGCAAAGAGCTTTCAATCAAAATAATAATAACTTTAACAGAAATAATAATAATAATAATAATAACTTTAATAGATATAATAACAATACTAACTTCAACAGAAATAATAATAGTAACAATAATTTCAATAGAAACAAAGGCAAAAAACAAATGCCCCAGGACATTTACGTCCAAGAAAATTTTCGTATGAGAGCCTCGGAACAATAAAACTACCATATATAGAAGTAACAGTAACAGAAAATGGTAAAAACCGCACTCTCAAAGCTTTAATAGATACAGGTTCAAATCTATCCCTCGTAAACCCAAACATAGTTCAAACTAAATATGCAACAAAAATTTTTCCCGAAATATCAGTAAATACATGTAATGGACAAGGTCCAATTATTGATGAACATGTTATATTAGCATTATTCAAAGAATTTGGTGAAGATCAACCACCAATAGAACTTTTCCTGTGTGATTTTCACACATATTTCGATATACTAATAGGTAACGACATTTTAGAGACATACAAAATGATCATAGATTTTTCAAGGAATATTCTAAAAAGAGGACATAAAGAACTAGAAATTAAATACAAACCTCAAATAAATGCTGACAAATCCATTAAATTTCAACCACGAACAATACGTTCTGTAACATTACCTGTAGATGTTGAAAACGGTTTTATTAAATTCAAGAAATTACGTCTAAATGAAGATCTTTTAATATTAGAAAAAGTCTTTATATCCAAAAATTGGACTTCCAAAGTAAAAATATTAAATTTCTCAGATAAAGTAATAAAATTAGATATTGTGCAACCATTTAAGGTTATTGGATATAAAAACAAAGCTACACAGTTTTGTAATTCAAATGAGGATGAAAACAATGACACAATGCAGTATCACATCCCAAATAAAAATAAAAATAAAAAAATATTAAAATCAGAGCTCCAATGGTCGCAAAAAGACCGGGTAGAAGCAGAAAAGTCTGATAAAATAAATAAATCCAAAAAAGGAAAAAATACAAATAAAATACTAAAAAATAAAAAAATATTAAAATCAGAGCTCCAATGGTCGCAAAAAGACCGGGTAGAAGCAGAAAAGTCTGATAAAATAAATAAATCCAAAAAAGGAAAAAATACAAATAAAATACTAAAAAACAAAAAAATATTAAAATCAGAGCTCCAATGGTCACAAAAAGACTGGGTAGAAGCAGAAAAGTCTGATAAAATAAATATATCGGAAAAAGAAAAAAAGAAAAATATTAGAAAAAGAAAATTAATATCAAATTTAGAATGGTTAGAAAATGACCAGATAGAAACAGATACAGAATCTGAAGAAAATAATTCAAAAAGATTTAAAAATGTGAACAAATGGTTATCAGGAAACCTAACAAAAAACCCTGAAAATTCTGAAGGATTCCTCAAAGGATCAATAATAGATTTAACAGAACTATACAGTATGGAAAACACACATCTATACAGTATAGAAGAAAATTTAGACCTTCAGAATAATAAAATTGTGGATTTAGAAACTGATCACTTAAACAACATTGAATTAAATAAACTTAATCAAATAATAAATAAATATGACCACCTATTTAAGGAAGAAGGTCATACGCTTACATTTTCAAACACAGTGAAACATGAAATCACAACAGTTGATGAAAAACCAGTATATGCAAAGAGTTATCGATACCCATATGCTCACAAGCAGGAGATTCAGTCCCAAATAAAGGACATGCTGAATCAAGAAATAATAAGGCCAAGTAATTCACCGTGGTCATCACCAGTATGGATAATACCGAAAAAGGTCAACTCCAAAGGTGTACAAAAATGGCGTTTAGTCATTGACTTTCGGAAATTGAATGAAAAAACCATTGATGACAGGTATCCTATACCTAATATCAATGAAATCCTAGATAAATTAGGAAAGTGCCAATATTTCACAACTCTTGACCTCGCGTCAGGCTTCCACCAAATAGAAGTAGACGCACGAGATGTTAAGAAAACAGCGTTTACTGTTGATAATGGACACTACGAATTTACTCGTATGCCATTCGGTTTAAAAAACGCACCTGCTACGTTTCAACGTGTAATGGATAATGTTCTTAATGAGCACATCGACAAAATATGTCTCGTCTATATGGATGACATAATAATTTACTCAGCGTCGCTTACAGAACACATTAACCATTTAGAAAAAATATTTGAAGCACTTACTATAGCAAATTTAAAAATACAAACTGACAAAAGTCAATTTTTAAAAAAAAGAGGTAGAATTTTTAGGTCATGTTGTATGTAGAGATGGTATAAGACCAAATCCCAAGAAAATAGAAGCTGTAAAAAATTACCCGATACCTAAAACACAAAAACAAATAAAACAATTCTTAGGTTTACTCGGCTATTATAGAAAATTTATTAAAGACTTTGCCAAACTAACAAAACCTTTGACTGAAAAATTGAAAAAAGGTAAGAAAATAGATATCAAAGATGAAATCTACTCAAAGTGTTTCGAAGATTGTAGAAATATGTTAATTAATGAACCAATTTTAACCTATCCAGACCTTTCAAAACCATTTATTCTTAGCACTGATGCATCTAATTTTGCCATAGGAGCAGTTCTTTCACAAAATCAAGAAGGTAACGAACATCCTATTTCTTATGCAAGTAGAACTTTAAATGCACATGAACAAAACTATTCAACTATTGAAAAAGAACTTTTAGCAATTATTTGGGCAACCAAATATTTTAGACCCTACCTTTACGGTACGAAATTTAAAATACAAACAGATCATAAACCCTTAAAGTGGCTAATGAATATTAAAGAACCCAATAGTAAACTAGTAAGATGGAAACTTCAAATGGAAGAATATAATTATGAAATAGACTATAAACAGGGTAAAATGAATTCAAATGCAGATGCATTAAGCAGAATTCCAATCGAAATAAATTTTAATGAAATCGAAACAGCAGCTACAATACATAGTGCAGATGAAGATGACCAGGGATATATACCAATCTCAGAATCACCTCTAAATTTATTTAAAAATCAAATAATAATAGAAAGACTCCAAAGTGGAGCAAATCAAATAAGAACAAAGAAAATTTTTAACAAAACAAGAAAAATAATTAAATATAAAAATTTTGAGGAAAATGACATTATACAAATAATAAAGAATCATTTTAACCCAAAAGCTACAAACGCAATTTTTATTGAAAATCTTTCACTTTTCATTGATTTTCAAAACGTTTTCAAAAATCACTTTTATAGATCGAAAAGATTTAAAGTGCTAAGATGCACAAAACTTTTAAAAGATATAACAGATGAAAGAGAACAAGATAAAATTATAACAAACTATCACAAAGAAAGTAATCATAGAGGAATAAATGAATCCTTTGAACACATAAAAAGAGAATACTACTTTCCAAATATAAAAGAAAAAATTACAAAATTTATTAATAATTGTAACATATGTCAAATAGAAAAATATGAAAGAAATCCTCCTAAACCCAAATTTGAATTTACAGAAACTCCTAAAAATCCATTAGAAATAATACATGTAGACATATTCTTTCCACAAAAAGGAATACCAATACTTACTATAATAGACAAATACAGTCGCTATGCACAAGCTTATGAACTTCAATCGAGAAACGCAGTTCACTTAAAGGAAGGAATTTTAAAATATATAAGTACATTTGGAAAACCTAAACTTCTCGTAATAGATCAAGAAAAAGCAGCAACATCTATTGATTTCCAAGAATTTTTAAGAAACGAAAACATAGACCTACACTTTACAACCGTTAGTAATTCAAATTCAAACTCTCCAGTAGAACGTTTTCACTCTACACTAATGGAACATTATAGAATATTGAAAAATCATAATACTATAACAACAAATGAAGCATTACTTAAAGCATTATTCGCATACAACAATTCAATTTGTTCAGCAACAAATTATACTCCATTTGAATTATTCTTTAAAAGAATCCCAAATAATTTAGCAGAAAAAGCATTTGAAAAAGCACTAAAAAATAAAGAGAAAATAATTTATAACAGGAATAAAACAAGAGATGATCAGATTAGTTATAAACAAGATTATCCATTCTACTACAAAGTCAGAAATATTAACAAATTGCAACCAAGATTTAGATCGTTTAGAGCATTGAGAAATAATAAAGTTACAATTTTAGCTAATAATAACAAACAGTATCATAAATTGAAAGTTAAAAAACCCCGTAAATTTCAGGTTCAAAATGCATCCACAAATTAGAGATTACATACAGACAATACTGATTATGACGACCATACTGACTATTAAAGGACAGAAATTGGACATAACAAATTTAAACGAAGGACAAGGTTTTATCATGGTTAGGGATGAAGAACTTCAAGTAATTTCAAGTTATAAGCAAATATTACATAGTGTAGAAATAGATTCATGGGAAAATAATATAAATATAATTGGTCAAAATATTGCAAACCTTAACTACACTTATCAGTATCCAGCTATGATACATAATTTTAATTCATTAAAAGAAGAAATAAGTAATTTAATTCCACATAAAAGATCTAGAAGAGGATTGATAAATATATGGGGAAAAGGCTTAAAATTTTTAGCAGGAGTAATGGACTCCGATGATGAAAAAGAAATAAGAGAAAAACTAGATGTTAATGAACAAAATAACAAAAATATTATCCAAAATATGAATGAACAAATTCAAATAAATAATAATTTTAATAAAATAATGAAAAATGTAACCAATCATATTAATACTCAACAAGAAAGAATAAGTAAACAATTATATGATATGTATGAAACAGTAAACTATAACTTAAATACAATAGAGCATATGCAACATGTCTTTCAAATTCAATATGATATTCAACTACTTAGAGATCAAGTCAGAAAAATTAAAGACAATTTATTACTTTGTAAACTAGGAGTTCTAGGCAGAGATCTGCTTACAACCGAAGAAATTATAAAATATAACATTTCATTCAAAGAATTAACAAATATTAAAAGCTCTATAGTGTTACATGATTTTAAGATAATTTTTATAATACTAATACCAATTTACGATACAGAAAAATATCATAAAATACTAATTGAACCAATTCCAAATAATAATGGACTTGAAATTGTAAGCAATTATACTATTGCAATATTAAAAAATAGTAATAATACTATTTATGAATATACAGAACAACCTATTATAACTAAAAAACAATTAAAATTAATAAAAGATAAATGTATTTCACAAATTTTCAAAGACAAACCAATATGTAATTTTAAAGTAAATAAGAAACAAATTATCAAACAATTAACTAATAATGTAATTATAACAAAAAATATTCCGAAAACTTATATAAAACATAATTGTAATACTTATGATATAAGAATTTATGGAAATAATTTGATTAATTTTGAAAATTGCAAATTAAGCATTAACGATATGGAATATGAAAACTTGTTGATAAGCGACAACTTCGTTATCCCAAACTTCAATGACATAAAAATTAGAAATATTACAATGAAATTATCATTGCCAAAAATTCATTTTGATAACGTTAAAAACAGTAAAGTAATTAAAGAAATTAAAGCTCGACATTTCGTGACTGAAGGCTTAACATTCAGCACAATAATTTTCATAATAATAGTTAACATAATACTATTGATAATTATAATTAAAATCAAAAAAGCCAATAATACAAAAGTAAATATTGAGCTAAAAACTTCGGATTCTCCGGAGCAGAATCTTAAGAAGGGGGGAGTTACGGCATCGACATCCGTCAAGCCTCCAGCAGATACTTACAACGCACACAACATACTTAAAGGCTACAGTTATCGTAAGTCTTTAAACGACGCATAACTTAAATGAATATTTATCTCAAAGCTTAGTTTTGTTAAATAAACAAAACAGCCGAATTAATAAAATGCGCATTATACTTGATGGCTACAGTTAAGCATAGTCATCAAAGATTCATAATTAAAAACGATAAATCAAACTGCATTGTTGACACAAGTGTGCAGACTTCAATATCATATCTCAAGGCTTTGTTTCGTCAAATAAACGAAACAGCCAACTAATTCAACTACGCAATTGATTCGATGACTACAGTCGTCATACGAATCATAAAAATCAAGGCCAAACCAAATTGTTGACACAAGTGTGCAACAATCATCCTTCTCAAGGCTTTGTTTTGCATAATTGACAAAACAGCCGAAATCATTGGTCAGCATAATGCAAGCCATCTCCATGGTCATTGCAAAAGCTATTTCACCACAATTGGGTATAAATAGCAAGATCCAATTGTTCCCGATTCATTCATTCTATTCATTGAATCACAAGTAGTCCGATCAGTTAAAAAGTTCACATAAATTCTTATTTCTGATTTCCCCCCACCAGTGGTAAGGAATCAGTTAAATAAAATAGTTAAAATAAAAAACTAAAGTTAAAAGTTAAATTATAAACCATTGTAAAAAATACAAAAGATTTAATAAAGTATAAAGATAAGAAGCTCAGTGAGTGAGCTTAAAAAAATATCTTTTTTTATTAAACGTTACGCTCGGCACGTAACTATATGTTGCTAGCAAAATCAATATCTAGGTGGACGAACTACTTTTATTGCTAACTACCCTTTCACGTTTGAACCCAATTCAGTGTAGCGTTTCTAATGAGGTTTTTTTTTTTTTGAAGGAAAATAGTCCAAAGGTATTAACTATGTACCTATAATGTGTCAAAAGCTTCATTTGGGGTTTTTATAAAATCATAAAAACAAAATGAACAAAGTAACTACACGATTTATGTACATACTCTTATGCCCCAAGGCTATTTGTTGGCTTAGAATTGAAATTTATTCACAAGTAAATAGTTGAAAAAAAAGTAGATTTGTTACTTTCTTCTTTATAAAATTCTTAAAAGAAATTTTACAAAGGAAGGAGGTAAGCCACCTACATTATTTGAAAAACGTATAGGTTTATGTACATACATAATGTGTAAATACTGATTACAAAAAAGTATAATCTTTTAAGGCATATCTAAATAATACAGGTAGGCACTTGTAATTAAGGACAAATTTGTAAGCAAAATTGAACCTTAAGATAATCATTTAAAAATATGAGCTCTAATATTTACACTGAAATATAGAGAAAAGGCAAACTAGAATTCAATTAGATATACATATATGTATGTCTATTTGGTTCTATATAATGTAAATAATGTACATAATATAAACCTGCATCGTAAACAGCGAAGCGAATTTTTTCATCAGATGTCACTTGGGAAAAGCATACAATTTCGGTAGTTTGAAAAGAAGGGTTCAAGAACGAAAAATATAAATCCATCAATTATGTTCACATACTTTTACGTGTATTGATCATTTTGATTGAAAATGCTCGGCAATATACCTACTGGGGGCTATCGTGAATAAAATTTCCCTGGGAATGTTTCCCATCTTCGAAAATTTGAAACGCCAATACTTTTCAACTCCACTTCTTAAGCTCAAATTTGGCTTATTGAAATGATAACCAAATTCACCTGGAAAATTTGTTCCCGATACCAGGAGATTCCGATGGATACTTTCAACCATTATTCACGTTCCAAATTTTCGAAGGAGGGAAACATTCCCAGGGAAATTTTATTCACGATAGCCCCCAGTATCTAATCATAGGAAGGTAATTTTATTTGATATATACATATATTTCAATTTTTTATTGTTGTTGCAATTAATCTTATACATAAATACATAAGTTAGCCAGTTCAGAGATCTTAGAGGAGTACGTATTCTCATAAACATACAATTGGTGGGTTTATATTTCAGAAATCTCACTAAATCTACTTTGTCAAAAATTTAGCAAGCGGGCCCAAAATATTTTTCCCTCATTATTTTTCGGTAGAATTGCTTTTATATTTGTAGGATTTGTTGAGACCTCGGAGTTCTCAGAAATAAAAACTAACCAACATTATTTAATTCATTTAAAAAAATTCCTTATTTTTGCATTCAATTATTGAGAATAAAATAGGCAAAGGGAGTGATTGCTCAAAGGTACCGATAACACCCTTGGTACCTGTGGGGTCGAGCAGTCCAAAAATTATGTAACGCAAAAATTATGTACATAGATATGTGATGAATGTGACGATTTTCCAGTTATTTTCAAAGTTGTAATGTCATAAAAGCCATGAACATATCATTTTATTGACTATTATCAATAATAGGCATGTGCGTAACAGTCTAAAAGAGTTACATTTTTGTTTTGTATACAGAGTAAGATTACAGTTGCATGCAGAGGGACTGTATCCCTCAGGATTATACGTACATTATGTACATACATATATTTAGATGTTGGATTTTTTTTTCGGGATTTCGTCCACAACTTTGTTAAAAAGTACGGGAAAATATAGTGAAGTCCAATGTTACATCATCATCTCCAAAAAAAAGTGATCGAATGTTTTATGAGTTGATGCAAAATTTGCTTCTTCAAGTTTGCATTTTGCTCCATCGCTTTTAGCAATTACCCAAGATTAACTGATAATGAAAACAAACATGCAGTGGACTATTGTATGTATGTACATATATACAGCAATATGTTTATTGAATGTATTTAGGTCTCATACGTTTAAGATCCATATCAATAAAACCTTAAAATAAATATTCGTAGTTTAAGCATGATTAATTAATTAACGGCCTAGAATCTCTGCCTAAGACACGACAACTTTTTTAAGTACGTCTATTGTATGTAAAAGTCAAATTCAAAATTTGAGATTTTACTTCAGATAACTCTAAATATAATAAATGGCTCTCAGAATCTAACAATCGAAATAAGTCGTCCGGTCGACCTTAAATGTCTGGATTACATGAACCATATTTCCTTGCGAAATCATTGACCTCTTCTCTTACTCGGAGGGCTTACTAAGTTTTAGAACCACACCCCCTTAAGGAAGTTTTACTTAGTTCATGGTTCCGATACACGTTTATAAATCTCGCAATAAGATCTGCATTTGCGTCATTAGCCCCCAGCAAAAAATAAATGACTCAATAAAAACAGTTAAAACAGGCGAAACGTATTTTCTTTATAGTTATTCTGAAATTTGTTTTGTTGCGTGACCGGGAACGAGTAGTTACAACAATATGCGCGATAAGCAGTTCCATCGATCGTTTATTATTGTTTTTATTTCTGTCTCCTCTTCTGTGCCTTTTTTTCACCTGATTTCCCATTATGGTGTTTACTTTTTTTTTTTTTTTTTTTTTTTGAATATTCGATGGCTTTTGCTTTATTGTTATTTTCGTTTTCATTTTCATATAATGCCGGTTTTATCATTAGCGGGAGCAACAATCATATCTTTTGAACTGGATAAATTAAAGAGTAGTACCATGGAGACAAACAGAGTGCACATTTTTGAAAGAACAGATTTCTCGCATACGTGAATAGAAAGAATGACTGACGGGTTGAGGAAGGTATATTGCAATTTAAACCACAACTTTGTTCCAATGCAGTCAAATACAAACATGATTACTGACCCCATTTACGAGAAAATTTAAATATTTTCCGCATGCGACGTACATAGTTCTATCTAAAATAATATATTAATTAATTATCCTATAAATCTGGACAATGGTTTGTTGATGGTGACTTGATTGTGATAAATGAAGTATATATTGCCTTGTAAAGTGCGAACAACATAACATTATTTCACAAATATTCAGTTATAATATGTATTATAATTGCCAATTAAAAATAATGGTGATGAATGAAGTTAACGATTGATATAATAATTACATAATTTATTATATATGAAAATGAACTCTGGCTAGTGATATATGTAAATATAATAACTGGCTTAAATTCGAAGTTAGGATTAACTCGCCAATCGTTTCTACTGAATATATCAGAAGTGCTTTCCACCGAACGCTAGACTTGTGATTTTGATATAAATATTTTTAGACAATATTTATGTACATAAATATTAGAACGAACTTTCTGAAAAAATTTATATTTTCTCAAAACGCGATAATTTTCGAGCCAGACACTGTAAACATCACCAAATGAAAACACGATAATTATAGGTGCGAAAAACATTTAAATATATGGATGAATATCGCTTTGTTAAGTTTTTTGTTGTTTTTTAATACTTAAAATGTAAATGGAATTCAATGATACCCACTGCCAGAGACACATGGATTTTATGAACAAAAAGTGGCTTATCAATTTATTCCAATAACCGCTTCCTTATTCCTTCACCACATCCGTTGGACTCCTTAGACTGCGCGTAAGTGTAACAGGGTATTTATGCAAACCCCTCCAATAAAACCATTTTCAACCAACAGGTCAATACGAGTTATGGTATCAAAACGGCGCGCTCTAGCGCTAATTGGGTCACCGAGCGAGATTACTCTGGGCCGCCATCTCTACCTACCTACCCCTTCAATTCAATTTTCTGTAAATTCCTACATAATTTAAATAAAAAATAGGACACTGTGGCGTATACGTACTTATTATATTATTTTTAAATCTTTATTCACAAAATCAAAATTTAAACGAAAAATCAAATGCCATGATTGTCTCACTCTTCAAACTGTTTCAAACCGACTAAATCAAAGTTTCTAAAATGTTTGTATGTATTAAAAATTAGATTCCAAAGGTTCTTAACCTATGGACGTGCACACTTTGGTCAACTATGATGGGTCACTCTAAAACCAAGGAATAATAAGGGTAAAAACCATACGAATATTAATTAGATTTTTGTAATCAATGTACATATGTTTATCAAAAGTGTAACCACTAATAACAAACGCTGATAAATGTGTACACATATGTATTTACATATATATTGAATCCGACGGTGTTGAAAAACTGATTACATACAATATTCTATATATTTGGTATCAGCTTGAAAAAAAACTTTTCAAAACTTCATCAATTCATTTGCCTAAAAGTTTTGTTCCTCATGGACAAGACAAAAACATTAAGTAGCGTGTGTAAGCTGTACCCGATTGTTTAATTCATTTTGACTATTCAATGTGTTATTCATTCCTTACGGCCTATAAAAATAATAATCAATAAAATTAAATTCTTAAAGTGCTACTCGTATGAGTTCCCTAACAACATGTACGTCACGCTTTGTCGTCAAACAAGAATAAATCAGATAACTACATTATATGGAAGGCATTTATTGTCACGGTTTCTCAGGCTATGCCATCATCATCACTAAAACAAAAAAAAAAAATACGTGCTCAAGAACACTGATACAATATACCAGATAAAAAAGGGCGGACGGAACATTTCAAAATAGTAGGTAGTGATCCTTCAAATAAAATAATTATTATTTTCATGTCCTGACACTATGACAAGCAAAAGAAAATCATAATATAGAATCATGCACATTTATCTATATCTACTCAGTAGTGGATTTAGGTTTTCTGCCGCCCTAGGCCCGGTTGACTACTAAACTAAATTCTTTAAATTGCCTTTATTCTTAATCGTTCTTGCAGAGCCTTTTTTCTGTGCTGCCAGAAAACGCCCGAACATTTTTAACACGCTTTTATTAGGTTGACCTACAATATGATATTATATGTACCGTCATCAGGGGAGGGAATGTGGGGTCAGATACTCCCATACATTATATGGCAGCATCTTTATTTTAAGACTCAAAAATGAATTATAGTTTTTAAAAATTAAAGCTCTAATAGAGAACCGAACTAAAAAGCAGTGATGCCACATGAAAACAAAAGAAGTACCTACAGCATAGACAAAAAATCCCTATATTTTCCCTACACCTGCACAAAATGTATAAAATAAATAAAAATAACAAAATGAAGATATTGTTTTTTATTTATTTTTCTCCTTTTTTTAATTTTATTTATAGATTTATATATGTAAGCGCAAATAAATAATAATAAAGTTAACAAATACTTAATAGTATTAAAACAAAATTGTAAAAATGCATCACTGTGTAGGTTTCTACGTACATTATCAGTTAGGTATTATGTTTATAATCTGTAGGTGCAGGTATATTGGGGAAACACAAATCAATAACAACCTTTGTAGGTGTGTATACCTATTATGTTGTGATTTGTGAATATCTATTTTTTAGGAATAGAATAGGGTGATCTTGAACTTTCTTAAAAATCTTAAATTTCGAATCTGCTAAATAATCTTAAAAAATTTCTGGGTGTCAAGTTTATTGAAAATGCATCAAGTAGTTTTTGAATTAATTAATTCTCAACAAAAAAAATTCAATTCAATTAAATAAAAAAATAAAATTTTGGTATACAATTCATTTGCAACTTTTTGTAACATTCTCCATAGAAAATCGACCCACTCGTTTAGGGGGCAATTTAAAGGACAGACGGACAGAATTGCGAGACCCATTTGTTTCGACTTAGCTATAATCGCAATGTCAAGTTTCATCCAAATCTCGAGTTCGATTTTTTTTAACGAATCCATAACTTGCCATAATGTATCTAAATATATACATATCACAAGTAAAAATATTCTTACATGCAATGGGTTTTTTGTTAGATGTTCATTCTGCTTAGAGATAGAAGTTGCAAAAAAAAAAAAAAAAAATATATGTAACACTAGAAAAAAAGTACTTACATACCTATTGCGATTTTATTAAAAAACGCAAAACAGACCTTTTTTCTAAAATTTAAATAGGAAAACCTATGAATATATTATGGTTTTTATTATTGAATCTAATATAAAAAAAACCCTCAAAAAAATGATTTAAATAAATAAAAGTTGTGTAGGCTCGCACTACCTCACAACGACTTTTCACATGATGATACATTAAATTGCAATTTTTAATGTGCAAATAATTGTTTTTTTTTTGGAAAGTTAAAACTCAATTCGTTTATTGTCCACTTTGAGAATCAATTATTTTTCAGCGCCCCCACAGAAAGAGAAAAAATATAAAATACTATTTTGTCATTTTTCAATAAAACTACTTTTTCAACACAAAATATCCTCTGGTCTATTGCCGCCCTCCTGCAGCCCACTAGCGCCCACAGGCATCATCGCTCACTTTGAGAATCAATTATTTTTCTGCGCCCCACAGATGTTGCCACCCTAGGCCCGGGCCTCACGGGCCTAAGCCTAAATCCAGCACTGTATCTACTACTATAATAAATGTAAACTCCCATACGGGACTATGTCACCGAATGTTATATGTTATTTGCTAATATAATTACATCAATTCAAACAATTAGCAAATTCTAAAAATTCAGCCTATTGTGGCGAGCTGGCCAGTGAAATTAAACTTAATAATAATTGAGTCATCAATTTTGTGCAGGTAAAAACACAGACTAGATCTACCCCTGGAGGTAGATTGATAAGACTTTTTAAATTGGAATTTGTTTTATCTTTTTTTGTTTTCACCATCATTGCATAGAAAAAAACTGATTAAAAGTGCACTTCTACCAAGTGATCAGTTTGAGTTAAATTTTAGTATTGTGCGTAGCCAGCATGGACAATCGTCATTTAATTTTAGTAAAAAGTTTTTTTTTTTTTAATTTTTACTCGTTGCAGAGCTCGTGCGCAGGCGTAATGTCCATACAAAATAAAAAAGCTTAGGATGTGTTTTTGTTGGAGCTTCGATAAATGATTCGATCATTGATTCGAACTGTACGTCACGTTTTGGATTCATTAAACGAAATCAAATCCTCGAAATTTCAATCGAAGATGATATGACGATGATACACGAAAAAAGTGGGTCCTGCAAATCCATCTGTATGTAATGTACTCGTATGCCTGTATCTCGACCTACAATCTAAACCACTAAGGTCGGTTTTATTCATTCAAAGTTGTTAACGACTTGAGGATTTTTGCTTTCAACTTGTGAATATGTTTTTACTCACTCAAAGTTTGCGTTTTCAACTCTAGAGCTGATTAACTTTAGTTTTCTAAACTTCTGGAAAAAGTAGAAGTTGGCCGAGAAAACTTGAGATTTTACGTAAAATAGTAGTTTTTTTTCTTTTTTTGTCTAAACAATTGAAGACTTTAGTTTAGTAAGCATTTCAAGCGTACATCATATCTTGCAACGAGTCCTCTTCCTCTTCCACCAAATAAATTACGTTGGGAAGTTTGTGATCCTTGTTGTTTTTTTTTCAGCCATTATTTTCCAATAATTTGTTTTCTCCCTTAAGTTATTTTCTTCTAGCTTGGAATTTACCTAAGATTTTTAGGTGATTCCCTAGAGGAGAATTTGTATAGCAGAGCAAAAAAGAAAAGGCGCGTGTTACCTGTTCAAAGGTTAAGTAAAGAAGTGCTTATTATTCCATTGGATGTAACAAAGTAAATAAAATAAGTCTGATCATATAAATTCCAATATACAGTTTACTGAAAATCTCGGAAACGATTCTACCGATTTTGATATAAATTTTTGTGTGTACAAATTTATTTAGGAGTTGTTTTAGCAATTTAAATAACGAGTTTCATGCACCTTTATAACTTTCTCTAATTTATTATAGCATGCTTTTTAAAATAAAATCTTAAAAATTCTTAGCAACGAACCACGAGAGCCAGTTTGCACGATCCAGTCGTGTATTATATTTTAATTATTTGTATTTATTATTACAATTTTTTTTTTAATTTAAATTTAAAACTATTTAAGGCAACTGATGTGTTGGAAGAAGAGTCCGTTGTTAGAAATTGCATTAAATAAATAAATAAATTTTTTTAGGTTCAAATTAAGAAGAAAACTGTTTCAAATATATACATATTATTTATATGTAAAAAGCAAAAACTTAAATTTGTATAATAGTGCAGCAATTGACAAATGATTTGATTTAGGATTTACATGGAAGCATACCGGTTAAAGAAAAAAATATTTTTAGGCACTAAATACAGAGAGTCTTAGGACAACAAATGTTCAAATTTTTTCTCTACGACCAATCGGAATTGAAATAAATCGATTTCAAAAATGAAAGGCAAAAAAGGGAGAGGGGGCGCTCGGCATTAGAATACGCCAAAATTTGTTCTTATGACTTAAACTTAATGCTAAGTCTAGTTGTAAAAAAAAAAATTGTAATGTAACAACCTTTTTTGACCGCACTATGTACTTAACCTCAAAACTATGAAAGCGAGTCGTCTTTTATACATAGATACATAAAATGTATGTACATTTATGTAATTTTAATCTATATATAATCTCTTATGTTTTAGAATATTTACAACGGTAATGGAAACATGGATAACGAACAACCACATCAAGAACTGGTAAAGTGTGTACTTGTGGGAGACACCGCCGTTGGAAAGACACGTTTGATTTGTGCTAGAGCTTGTAACAAACATGTATCGTTGTCGCAGCTCTTATCGACGCATGTTCCAACTGTTTGGGCAATTGATCAGTACAGGATTTACAAAGACGTAAGTAAAATTCAAAATACGGCAATATTATCTGCACAAATTTTGGAGAAAAATTACATATTTTCAATTATATTACATATTTTGTTTTGCTTCATACACAAAGTTATTTGCAATTTATAATCTTAGGTCCTTGAGAGATCATGGGAAGTCGTTGACGGAGTAAATGTATCACTGAGACTTTGGGACACATTTGGTGATCATGACAAAGATCGAAGATTTGCTTATGGAAGGTTATATATAATATATTTTAATTTAAAATTCGAAACACCTAAATTGAATTTTTTTTAATATATATATATACAGATCCGATGTAGTTTTGTTGTGTTTCTCAATAGCTAGTCCAACATCTTTAAGGAATTGCAAAGCAATGTGGTATCCAGAAATACGTCGTTTCTGTCCTGATACGCCAGTTATTTTAGTCGGCTGTAAGAATGATTTACGATATATGTATCGGGATGAGAAATATCTATCGTATTTTGGCGAGCGAAGTCCATTTGTGAGGTAGGTTTTTAATAACGAGTATAATTTATAGAGACAAAAAAACCCAAAGCTATATGAATATTTTTCTTCATAGAGCTGCGTTAAAAAGCGATTTGGTAATGCCAGACGAAGCTAGAGCTGTTGCCAAGGAACTCGGAGTTGCATATTATGAAACCAGTGTGTTCACATACTTTGGAGTGAATGAACTTTTTGAAAATGCCATACGTTCAGCGTTGATTGCAAGGCGACAGCAACGATTCTGGATGACAAACCTGAAAAAGGTGCAAAAACCTCTGTTACAGGTAATACTGTTTAAAAAAATTAAAGAATAACAAAAATAAAACACACATAAATTCTCCTAGGCACCATTTCGGCCACCAAAGCCGCCACCACCAGAGGTGACCGTAGTTGTGGGAAATTACCGAAAAGACATGTACAGCATGTTAGTATCCCAATGCTACACAGATCTGATACTCATTGTTGGCTCAACAAAGTTTGCAGTGCATAAATTTATGCTGGCCGCAGCTTCAAATGTCTTCTTCCGATTGCTTACTACAGAGCTTTCGGATATGGGAGGTAGGAGTAGCAGTGAATCGAGTATGGTAAGTAGGATGAAATCTATAAAAGAAAATACATTATATCTTAAATTTTAATCCCTACAGATTAGTTCCACGTTTGGCGAAGCAACAACGGCTGATTTTAACGATGACACAGAGTGTCTAATACGCAACGAGTCAAGAACATTGAGGTATTTAAAGACTTGTAAGTAAAAACAAATTATTTCTAATCAAATCGACTGCGTTTTCTCATGCCTGCATCCAGAATGTGGGAACATTTGAAACGTCGATCCAGCTATCAAGCTCTACCACTAATCGAATCAAAGAAATCAACAGATTTATACAAGGATTTGCATCATCCGATTTTTCAAAATATACGTATTGTTCAAATGGAAAATAATCGTGGAGTAAATGTTACACAGACAATTGTCACAATGACAAAAATCATCACACCACAGGCAATGAATCAGTGTCTTAAATTCATATACACTGGAACAATAGAAAAGGAATTTCACAATCTTCAGGTAAATTGAAAATAATTTGTATGTGTTGTTTTGTTTTTTTTTCTTTTGAAATAATGTAGAGAGTTAGAGTTTTAGAGTTGGTTAAAAAAGAAATAATATTAATTAGAAGATTATTTCCATTTTTTGTGTGTTTGTTTAAATTGAAATTGACGAATTTACAATCTTCTCAGACTGCTCCAATCGGATTACTTTTGGTAAATATTTTTAAAGATACAACAAAAAATTACCCGTTGCATTCATGATATTGTTTCATCACACTTCTTAATTTGGTGAAGTTTTGCTAGAAGTGTACAAAGTTAAAAGTTTATGGTTTTTTCAAAAGTCAGTTATTATACAGTACTATTAAATAATGTTAAACATGTATCTATGTACATCGGTTTTCAAGAAGTGATTTTAAAAATATATTTTTTTTTAAAATCAAGTATCAGCTTTACATTAAATTAAATGGGTTACTTAACTGTGGACAATATACACCCCCCCCCCCGCCGCTTATTACGATTGTTAATTATTTATTGATACACATTGAAATTAAGTATTTTAAAACACAATTTTTTTTCTTTGTAATTAAAACAGAATGTGAACATGACCAATCACATTTAAAATATCTGCAGTGTCTGGCAACACTTTTATCTTTGAATTCTTTTTTCTTCTTCTTTTTTACTTTTATTGCCTAGTTCATTTCACAGCTAACATTTTATTGGTTTTCCCTAAAATTCTATTTAAAAGTAAAACTATGAATTTATCTTATAAATAAAGAAAATTAATATAAAGAAACATAAAAGTTAATGAGTTTTATTCACTAAAACCAGACTCAAAATTCATCTTGTAATAGCACGCACAGTGGAAAGAAATACAGTGAATTTAAAATCAGTGGCAATTGAAACATCGTCGAAAGGTCTCTTTCCTATCACTGTCTTATCGTTATTTCTTTAAACAATGTTCTAGTGAAAAAGCCAGCTACATTCCTTCCCTTAAACAATTTTCCCGTAATACTCAGTATATCCTTGAGCTTAATTTTGGACGTACCGTGGAATTCCTTACCCAGGCATTCAAGACAAATGTACACCGTTTGCTCCTATTTAATTCTCCCTCTATCTCCTAAATTTCCTAAACTTTCGCACTGTGTTAAAAATAACATTTAAAGGATAGTTTCATTAGACCTTGAGTGCGTGTTAATTATAAAAAAAATTAAAATATACGTGGTGAATAAAGGCTTGTCCTTCACTTCGATCGACATTAAATAGCGATGAGGTTTAATCCTTCCTTCTATTTCATCTTTCTTAATTCCAACCATAACTTGAGCAGTAATTCTGCAGTGAATTGTCGGTGAATTGAGATAAACAGTTGAATAATTGAAAAAATCACTTAAACTTTGAAAATATATTTTGAAACACGTTGTACAAAACATTTACTTATTGATTTCATTAGTTTTGTGAAACTTACATACAAATTGGCTAACACAAAAAAAAACAATATTTATATCCAATCGTGATAGGCAAAATAAAGTTATTACTAACTCAGTTCTCATCATCTTCAATCATTATATCAATTTTCATATATGTAAGATTTTTGTTTATCATTTCATCAACATAAAATTTCCATTCTATATACCCCCTTTAGGAAATAAAACAAGCAGCTGACTTCTTAGAACTGCCTCAACTAACACTGCTTCTTTCTAAGCCGCAAAATGTTTTAGCTAGTCTCTCAGAAGAACCAATTCAACATTATTGCTTAGTGAGTTTTTGAAAAAAAAAAATATAATAATTATTTATTATTGATGTTAAACAAAGAAAAAAATATGCCCTTTTCTTGCAAATAAAATTGCTTGGTTGCTGAATTATGATTTTTGTATTTATTTTTTTAGAGTATTAAGGAGAATATGGAAAAGCATTGCATAGGCGATGGTTATTTTAGTGATGTAACCTTTGAACTGGATGATGGTCATATGAAAGCACATCGTTCTATTCTAGTGGCCAGATGTGATGTTATGCGTGCAATGTTAACTGGCGACTTTCGAGAAGCACATTCAAGTGTTGTAAGTTTAAAATTGAATATTTAACTCAATGAAACACGATATGAAGTTGTTTTTGTTTTTGTTTAATTTAGATTGTATTTCCTGGTGTTACGGTCTATACATTCCATAAGCTTCTATGTTATCTGTATACAGATGAAATTCCTGCAGTTTCAGCAGATAAATGTTTAAATCTTCTGGAATTAGCAAATAGACTGTGCCTGCCGAGGCTATTGAATTTGGTCGAATGCCGAGCGATTGAAGATTTGACTTTAATATCACAAAACGAGACAAATGAAACTGTTGATCATTGTTTAAAGCTGCTAGAAGCAGTCAAGGTAGATTATTTTGTTTTGCCATTTTTATGTTGCTTCATTTTAACATTGGTATTGGTATTGTTTTTTTTTTCAATTTAGCTTCACAACGCACATCAATTGGCCGAATGGTGTATGTCTTATTTGTGTGTCAATTACAATATTATTTGTAAGTTCTCATTAAAGGGCCTTAAAGCCCTGCATCAGGATAATCAGGAATATCTGCGTGAGCACCGGTGGCCACCAGTATGGTATCTTAAAGACTATGACTACTATCAGCGATGCATAAATGAGATGAATAAGGAATTAAAAGATGCACGCGGTGATTCACCAAGTGACGACGAGGGATGCTTATGCTTCACTGGAGGTAAGCGACTGATCAGAGTTATTTTTGTTGGTGGTGATGTTTTCCTTTTCAAATTGAGTTTTTTTTTTTTGTTTTCAAAATGGCGTTGTTGTTTTTATTGATTTCTTAATTTGTTCATTATTAAAGTTTTGTTTTACAATTTAGTAAGGAAGCAAATTAGAATGGTAAGAAATAGTTGTCATGTTAAATACATGATTAATATTTATGTAACTCATCTTAAAACACACCAGATCAATCAAAACTTATTAATCGAACTTAATACAATTGATTCTTATGAGCCATCACACTGGCGCGCAATGGTCGAAAATTCCAAAAATCTGCTCATTAATCTGAAAATATTCGTAATCATGTACTTTAATGTTTTACTATCAAAAATGCTTCACTCAGGTGTAGTGGTTTGCCAATTCGGTATTGGTATGACAAATTGGCTGATAATTTTCATCTGCATCTACTCTACAGTTAAGCATTTAAGCCCACTTGAACATTTAATACAAAATTAAGTCTCAAGGTCAAACGCGCAACTAATTTTTGGAAATGTTTACAAATATGTAATTTAAAATGTAAATGTAAATGTTAGAACACCCAAACAGCAAGAACACAGTTCGACTATTTTCTGAACTCTATTTAAATCAGCAAAAAAAAAAATAATATATTTTAAAAACCACAGTCTAACATTTATAAATTTATTATTTTCACCATTTCTACCTTTATAAATAAATCGATCCATTTCGTTTCATTTAAATAAGACATTCCATTAAAAAATTGCAAACTTATCAACAATGAATGAGAAAGACAAAAGCCGATTCACAGCGCCACCTGCCATCAACTGTCAATCCTGTTTGCATCTTCAAATACCCAATATAAAATATATATTTTTGCTTGCATTATGGCCAGCGTTTTGGAATTTTCGTCCAGAGAATGCACATGCCTCCCGAATCGAAAACGTTTTGAATTGTTCGGTGTGTTTTCAGCCTGACAAGAGAGTTTAAGAAATTCTTTTAATTTAGAGCTGCGGGCATTTTCAGCAGTGGAACATTTTTTTCGCTATTTTATTATTTGTGTCCATCATAAAACATTAAATGCATGGTGTACCTATACCTATTTATTTCTCAAATAAATGTTCACCATCAAAGTTTTTTTGAATTTAGGGAATGCATACACCTCTCCTGAAGTATTTACCTTTTAACCCTAAACTAACATTTTGTATCCAAGTTATCTCATAATAAAACATGTTTTACCATTTGAATTTGTATTCAGAAAATGTAACATAACAATTCTTAAACGTTAATATCTTCTTCTGATGCTTCCCTATCAACTTCGGTGTAGGTACAATAATACGTCGTTGGTTTTTTGTTGAACTGTGTGCGTGTGTTTCTTGTAGTGAATGACATTATCTTTTTAGTTTACTTGACAATAATTGTGAAATTTGGAAAAAGTATTTTCTTGGCTAATAGGTAAAAGTCGAAGAGGCGATAGCAATAACAGCAACAACAACGATGCCGAGGGAAATCAAATATTTAACAGCACTGCAAATTCAATTAATCACATTGACATGGAGCAGGAAGTTGATTTGAATCTCTGACATCCAGCCTTAGGGCAGAGAAGGTAAGTAAAAGATACTATATATGTTACTCTAATTGTATAATGGTGGTTCAAAATTTTTACTGAATTATTTATGTATTTTAACATTTATAATAACAAATTTGAAGCACCATTTTTGTTAGAAGAAGTTTTCAAATACATGATTCTGTGCATGTTTTTTTTTCTTGACACAGATCACTGCGCTTCATAGTGATTCTGCCCGTGCTGATTTGTTTTATCTGTACTATATTAAGTATATTAATTTTATTCCAAATTTACACATAGCAAATCAAATTTTTACATATTTTCCACAAACCAACTAAATTCGAAACTAAAAGAATATAAAATAAAATCGAATTATGTATTTCAGTTTTAAATTAACAAAATAAATAAATAAAATTTGTAAGTTCATTGTTTTAGCCCTTACAATTTATAATACAAATACAAAATAAACTGGTATTTATACACATACATATAAACAATTAAGCTTTCTATTTATTCATAAAAATCTTCTTTTGTAAAAACAAAACAAAAACATAAATAAACAGTCAAATGTTTTTGATTTTCATTTATTTCTTCGATGAAATTACCTTGATTCAAAAATCATAAATAAAATCTCCTTTTTTATAAAAAAAAAAATCAATTAAAAATAATAAAATGTTCTCTATGTTTCAATCTCAATACGTTTCCAAACAATCCTTTTAAGTACCTAAATTCAATAATAGACAAAACAAAAATAACAAAAAGTATATTTGTATTAATAAACATTTACATACATATATGTATATCCATGTATATTGCACAACTGCAAATGAGAATTACTTAGAAATATATACAAACATAAATAAATTATATTTAAGAACATTATAGTTTGCAGTAAACAAAACAAAAACAAATTAAATACCAATGAATGAATTTATTGTATGACGATTTTATTAAATAATTCACTTATGTATTCATCAAATATATATATATATATATCTATATGTATATATAAGCTTATATATACATATGCATATGTATATGTAATTATATATATTTTGTACAGCTTAAAACAAAGTGGTTGTTAAAAAAAGAAAAAGAAGATTTATCAATGTTTAAAAAAGAAAATATTTTTATTCAATCTGACCACTAAATTATAAAATAATAACTTAATATTATAACTATACCATGCCATACCATTCACACGAACGTAATCTCATAAGTAATGTGCTGTACTTCACAGATCTCTAGAATTATTGTTATAATTGTAAAGCTAGCAATAAGCGTTACTCTTTTTTTTCAAAATTTAATGAGTGCGACTGAGAAAAAATATTATTTTTTGTAACCTGACAAAAGTCATAATGTAATAGGGGTCATAGTAAGGCCATATATTCACAGGAAATCAATTTTTGGAAGCAATCGTTAAGTTTGTGGTGCACTAGGAACTGCACTCAGGCATCAAAGTTGAAATTAGGCTTGGTGAGGATGAAACCGACACCACTGACGTTTAGTTTTTCGTTGTCGTTTCTGGTCGCTAGGTTTCCGGAAGATCCGCATCCATTGTATGCCAGGTTTGATGACCTGGCACAAGGTGGGCTCCATAACTTCTAACCTCGAAAAAAAATCGTACCTAATATTCCTTCGGACTGCTGTATGAGCAGTAGAGCTGTGTTGTCGCATACGGCCGAGAGATAGGTTACTCAACAGGTGATATTTAAAAAGTTTGAGAATAGCTCTATACTCGTCCCCGTTACTGCATCGCCATTTAAATCGCAAAATAAATCTTTTCAGTTGTGCTCGCAGTGAATGGATATAGCTACAGAATTATTTGCTGATTTTCTGCACAGCAACATTTTGTGGTAGAAATGGGAGAGTCATTTCCTCCAAAAATAGCGATCGTTTAAGAATTTCTGAGTCACTTTAATGTAAAGTCACATCCTTACATACAAATTTTCGTTTTATGTCGTAAATAGAAAAGCCGTCCGCTATTGCTTCAGTTTAAAAAGTAATACATTTTTAAATCCGTTTAGTATTTATGACTCATCCTGTAATAAGAACATATTAAGCTTATTCTTATTTTTTTTTAAAGTTCAGCTGGCCTATGTAGATATTTAAAAAAACATGGAATTCGTTGTTATTATCAGTAAAATTTTTCACATTCCGCAAAATGTCTACAGTTTTACTAACTGGTACTGGATTGATCTCCGTCTTTGCCTTTTTTGTTAAAAATATTTCTTAATGATTTAAGAATCATTACAAACTGCCTGTTTTTCATGATAAAGAATTTGCATTTGAATATAATTATAAAACGAAACATATACATATGTTATTATTTTTTTTTTTAATTTTGGATTCATTAGTTACACATACAAAAAATATTGATAGCGAATTTATGTATTTCATATAATTTTAAAATTTAAAGAATAATACTGATTTTGAGGAAAGCATATTCTTTCTTTTTTAACACATACCCCAGGTATTTAACTTCTTCTATCTTCTTTCCCCTCCATCTACTGTTGTATTTACGCCTCCTCACTTTCGTCTTTCCCACGTTTACTTCCAGTCTTTTCCTCTCGAAATATTTCTCCAGTCTTCTTATCATACTTTTCATCTCTTCTTCATTTGTTGCCATTATCACCACATCATCTGCGTATGCCAGCGAGTAAATTCTTCTTCCTCTCACTTTTACCCCTCCCCAACTCCCCTTGCCGGTCATCTGTCTTCTCTCCACACTTTCCTGCAGATCTCCCATGCTACCTCTATCGCTTTTTCTCCTCCATATCTCCACGCCTCATTCGGTATTCCAAACCATATAAATTACAGAAATATAATATTTTTAAACCATCGTAATAACTACCATTGTCCCGGAGTCTTAATATCCCATTTCTATAACAAAAAAAAATACTTCCACAAAGACTTGTTACAAAAATTTGTTCCGCGAACCGACTTTAAACTATAATCGTAATATTGGAAAACGGATTCCAATATCACGATAACAAAGCGAATTCGATTAATTAATGATTAGAATTATTTATTAAATAAAACAAAACGAAAGCACGATCCCGGCGTGCAACGCGACTTATGAATTTAATTTAGAATAAGAAATGAAATTCGAAATGTCAAAATGACAACAGGTTCGTTCGATGAACAAATCAGCAACCAACAACACATACAGTGCTGTCTCCCGTAGCTCAGTCTTAGGGGTGGGTTCGATTTGATATTCCTTTTTAATCCGATCCGATTAAAGAGGAATATCAAACAAATATAAAAATGATATAAAATGAAAATAAAATGAAATAATAAACGAGAAGGTAAGTACAGGGGCGTACTTACTTTCGAAAGTGGGCGCCAGGAAACTTTTTAGAAGGTAGTTTGCCTTAACCAGTACCTGTAAAATAAACTCCTAAATTGCAAAATAAAATACTGAAATTAATTTCCTAATGGGAAATTGAAAGCTTTATTGATCTGTATTGGGTGTGTCTGGGAAACCGTGGCCGAAGCCTGGATTAAAACCCAGAATCTTTTCCGATAACAAGAAAAGTTCACAATTGATTTGGAAATTGGCAGAGGGCCAATTTTCCAAATAAAAGAAAGAAGAAAAGTTTGAATTAGGATAAAATAAATTAAAAATATAACAATCGAGTGTCACAGAGAGCACAAAGAAAAATCACTATGGGAAAGTTCCCGAACAGACAACGTTATGAAAAAAAAAAAAAAACGGTCGCGAGTCCCGCAATTTCGGGAGAATAAAAGAAAAACGGAACGAAAGCCTAACCGGGGTACAATTTTGCCACTTTTCTGGCCACAAAAACCAAACGATAAAATCTCACGATTTTCACTAATTTTGGACAAAACCAAACAACGAAATACTTAGCTTTAATGCGGAATCCTATCTCCTCCACTGTTCCCCAATCTGGAACCTTTTTCTTTCGCCTCAGACTAAACGTTTTCCTCTCCTCACACCAAAAAAAATTGCTCCTCTATTTCTTTTCGATTTTTGTTCCCCGAACGGGGATTTTTCACAACGCAATTTTTCTGATAAAAAAACAAATCGCTCAAAAAAAATCGAGAATAAAGTTTCGCTTAGTTTTTTTTTTTCCAACCACTTGCTTCTGTAACCTTTTCCAAAGTCAGTCAAAAATGGCGGACTTAGCTCGTCCATGCCGTCCATTCCATATATTGCTATCTCTTTCAGATCGCTTGTCCGTGTGTTATTCGGTCACAGTCTAACTGCAGCACTCCGCCAATTTGCTGAAGTGTGCGCTGTTGTCGAATCGAGCCACGCATGCGATCTCTTTCCAAAAGTAGCTCAATGGACAAGTTCAGTCCCCACCCGTCAATTTCCAAAGCAAAAAGGTAAGCGAAAAATTATTTAAAACCACGAACAATGCCCCATACCAAACCGGCCCAGACTACGAAGTTGGAGGAAAACATTTTGTCAGATGGGATGACCCCCTTTTCCAACTAAAATGAAGAGACAGGATTCACTGCCTTTCGCGAAAGTTAAAATAAGCTAAACCCGTAGACTTTCGCGCAGATTTTAATAGGGGAAGGGAAACACGTCGCAAAGTGATTTTACCTTTGTGTTCAAGACACTTTAGGGTGGGCATTAAGCCATACTAAATTTACGTTGGTGTGAAATAGTTGTCACACATGTCGTTGAACATGGGTCGGGTTCATCATGTTTTCTCCTTGTATGGACCAACTGCCACATACTTCATGATTTTGTGGACGACATGTCACACAATGTTTATTTTTATTGTACGTGGACCAACTGTCACACGATAAGTGTTTGTGCCGACCACCTGTCGCACGTATGTGTGTTTTTGTGGACCGCCCGTCACACAGGACACTGTTTCACGGATACCTATATTGGTTGCTTTTCCAGAATACTTTAAGAGCAGGACTCTGGCTGATGGAAACCAGGTTTCAACTGTACTCTACCAGTATTTTGGAGCCACAACGAAAAAGGAAGGCTAAAAATGGATGAAGGATAAAGAATAGGCTGGTGAAGCTTGTTGTGGTAAATTTTACCGCAACAAATCCCACCCTTACCTCCTAGAAAATGTGCTTACATTTCTGTGACACATTTTCTAAGATCTACCAAGGTAATGGAAAATGACAAGGGATTTTCCATCAACTAAAGAAAAATCAAAAGCAACAATTGAAACTGAAAATCATAAGTCATATTGATAAAAAACCAAACTACAAAAAAAAATAAACTACGTTACTTTAAGTTTAATCCTCGGATGCGTCGGTGTACGGTTTTAAATCTTTAACATGCCACGTTCCGCGCTCTTTACCATTACTATCTTCTAAGACATATGTCCAAGGTGACACACGCTTCTTAATTTTAAACGGACCGACAAACTTCGGTGCTAATTTGGCAGCATAATAATTCGCGGCATCCGACAACGAAAAGTTCCTACGCCATACCATTTCGCCGGGGTGATATTGAACATCACGCCGTCGAAGATTGTAGGCTTCAGCAGATCTCTTAGATGCTGCTTGCAATTTTTTCCCTATATCGACCCTCAGTTCTTTGAAGCGCTCAGCGATCTCATCCAGATCCTGAACGTTTCCTGAACTATCACCTATTGATGGTGCTTCTCGACCCGAAGTCACCATGTCCCTACCGAAGTTCGCATAATACGGCGAAACTCCCAAAACCTCATGTTGTGACGTGCGAATAGCACACGCCACCTTGCTAAGCTGTGAATCCCACGATCTGTGGTTTTCAGCGACGTACGCCCTCAACGTCGTCTTAAGAATCTGATTGATTCTCTCCGCAGGATTCGCCTGCGGGTGGTAATGGGCTGTGAATTTTAATTGTGACCCGTACGCCTGGCAAAGCGTTTTCAGTTCCTTAGATCGAAACTGGGGACCGTTGTCACACACGATCACCTTTGGGATGCCAAATAAAAGGAAAACATTATCTTCTAATTCCCTAACTATTGCCTTAGCAGTGGCCGACCTCAACGCGAACAGTAGTGGAAACTTTGTAAAGTAATCCACTACCGTTAAAATGTAAATGAAACCCCTACTCGACTTAGGAAGCGGACCTACCAAATCAACACAAATCATTTCCCACGGTGCCTTGATTCCTACCCTCTCGGTCATTAACCCAGCTGGTTTCTCATTCACCGGCTTTACTTGTTGGCAAACTTTACAACTCCTAACGTATTTTGTAATATCGGCCCTCATTTTTGGCCAATAAAACTTTGCCCCAATTCTGGCAAAAGTTTTCCTAACACCCATGTGTCCTGCTAAAGGACCATCATGGTATTCCTGTAGAATCCCTAACCTTTCATTTTTCCCTAACACTCTCTTCCATTCTTGATTCTCCTGATGAACAACTACATGATTAGCCTTCACGAGTTTGAACAACTGACCTTGTTCCACTCTCCAGGCAGGATACCTAAGCGGGTTAGAATTAACCGAAGAAATCATCTTACTCACCCAAGGGTCTAAATCCTCGTCCGAGATACCACCCAACTGCGGCACTCCTCGAGAAAGCATATCCGGAACAACATGCTCTTTGCCTTTGCGATGAATGATTTCAAAATCAAATTGTTGGAGCCTAACTGCCCAACGCGCTAACCTACCCTGCGGATCTTTAAGATTGCTTAACCACACCAGGGAATAGTGATCCGTCACAACCGTAAACCGAACACCTTCGATATACGGTCGCAGCTTCTCAATAGCCCATAGTACAGCTAAACATTCCTTCTCTGTCGTAGAATAATTCCTCTCGTTCCTATTCAAAGACCTACTAAGGTAACAGACAACCTTTTCTCCCTCATCGAAGTTCTGTGAAAGAACTGCACCGATACCGAAATCTGACGCGTCTGTTTGTACGACAAAAGGTCGTTTAAAATCTGGGCAAGTAAGTATAGGTGCTGTCACCAAACACTCTTTTGCCTTCCTAAAGCTATCCTCACATTCTTGAGTCCAAGTGAACTTCCTATTCTTCTTTAACAAATGCGATAACGGACTAAGCAGTTCCGCAAAATTTGGTACAAAACGTCGGTACCACGAAACTGTCCCTATAAAACTCCTAACTTCTTTAACATTCCTCGGTGCTGGAATCCTAACCATGCTTTCCACTTTCTCTGGATCTACATGTAAACCATTTCGATCCACTATATAACCTAAAAACTTCAGGGATGGCATGCAAAAATTGCATTTTTCCCTACTGACCTTCAATCCGGCTTCACTCAGCCTTTTCATCACCTCATTCAGGATTTCTAGATGTTTTTCGAAATTCTCTGTAATGATGATGATGTCGTCTAAATAGACGAATACGAATGGCTCGAGGTCGGCACCCAAAACTGTGTCGATAAACCTCTGCCAAGTCGCAGGCGAGTTGTGAAGTCCGAAAGGCATTCTCCTAAATTGGAAAAGACCTCTCCCCGGAACCGTAAAGGCAGTAAAGGGCTTTGATTCCTCCTCCATAGGAATCTGCCAATATGCTGACTTGATGTCTAGCGAAGACAAGAACCTCGCACCTCGAAGCCTGTCCAAAATCGAATTAATATATGGTAGTGGATAAGCATCCCTATCAGTATTCTTATTTAGCTTCCTATAGTCCACGCAGAACCTATAGGAGCCATCTTTCTTTTTAACTAACAGTATTGGAGATGACCAAGCACTTGTCGATCTCTCAATAACTCCTGCTTCTAACATCTCATTCAATTCCCTATCTATATGTTCCTGCATTGCCGGAGAAACCGGATAATACCGTTGTTTAATCGGTTCCGCCGACGTCCTAATCTTGTGCGCAACCATTGTTGTACACCCTAAGCCTTCAGGCATTTTCCTAAAAGATTCCTCAATCAAATTTTCTAAACACTTTATTTCCCTATCACTCAACTCTGATCGTTCTGTAATCGAACAAATCGAAACCGACTGTTCCGAAAAATTCCACTCACGGGATCTTAAATCCGGGACAATACCCGACAGTGCCCAAAAATCTGCACCTAAGATCACCGTGTGCGGCAGAGTTGGTATGACAAGACAGTCAATCAGTACTGCCCTGTCCTCTACTATGATTGGAAGAGAGACTATCCCTAAAATCTCGACACCTGTTCCATCTGCTAGACGAACGCAGCCAACAGTGTCTGTCTTTAAAGAAAGACCTAAATTTTGGAGTATTGTCCAAGCATCCCTACCTATTATGGTCCTAGAAGCTCCTGAATCTAATAAACCTAAAAATCTAGTACCAAAAATGCTAACCGTCAAAAATGGTCTCCTATCACTACCGTTTGCCTCCAAAGTAAATCCTAAGTGAATCTGATTCACCAACTGGTTACCAGCAGGTAACCTTTTCAACGTCTTCGGACATCCCGCCCTGCTGGCGCAAGAGTCCGTTGCCCATTTCCCGAGCAGCGACGACAATTTTGTCTACTGACACCTAACTCACCACAGCCGAAACAACGCCTAGGAGCGGAACACCTATTTGCAAAATGGCCTGATCCATTGCAATTAAAACACCTAGTTGTGGGTCTTTGGTTAGATGATTGGGCCTGACGAGTAGTTCCGTTGTTCTCCGCAACAACCGAAACTACTGGAGTTTCCCTACCTAAATAAGCTAGATCCGGTTCTAGCAGATTCCTATTATCCCTTACCCTAGGTGGTGGAACATACGATTCCACATTTGCCCTAACTGCTTCTAAATTCCTACCTAAAGCGACCAAATCGGATACGCAACTTGGTTTCGCCAAACCAAGCTGGGTTTGATAGAAGGGTGTCAAGTTCCTCTGAATCATTGCCAGCCTTCTACCTTCCGAAATTGGATCAGTAAGCCTACCGAACAAATTCTGCATCGTCGCAACATAGACACCGATTGACTCATCGTTGCCTTGTGTGCGACGCCTAATCTCATCTAAAAGCTGATCATCATAATTCGGTGGCAAGAACTCCAGCTTCAACTCTCTGACGAGTTCCGGCCACGAATTGATTGAAACCCTAACTGCCCTAAACCAGATTAAAGCTTTTCCTACAAAAAGCTCAACCGCTGCCTTAAAAAGTTGGGTTTCTGAAACCCCCCTAGCTGAACGCATTTCCTCAACTCTTTCTAAAAACGAGTTCACTGAGGCACCACAGCGCTCACCCGTGAACTTCACATTCCATTTGACTATATTCAGAAATTTTTCTGAGTTAAATACTACCCGTTCCACAATCGGGCTACCCTGGCTACTATTATCCCTATTCTTATCCTTACTAGCCTCTGCCACTCCTAAGCCTGTCGATGTACTGGCAGTAGTACTAGTGGACCTGCTGTCCTGAGGTTCAGCTGAACGCTGCTTTTCAACCTCACTCTTCTTGCTTAATCCCTGGTTCTGGTTCTCTTTATTTTTCCCTGCGTCAACCTCATCTTCATCCTCGTCATCATCATCATCCCCTTCCAGTTCTGCCATAGCCATAATCAATTTGTTTTTTAAAGCCTGTTTTATCTTATCCTGAGGTTCGTTTTCTGGTAAGCTCCTATCCATCCTACGCAAACCCCACTCTACCTTCGTAAGGATTTTTAAATATTCCTTCGAAGTTTCTGACTTCGGAGGATTTTCCAAAAGTTTCCCTATTTCTACTAATTTCTTTTCCACCGCCATCAAATCCTGTTCGAAGTTGAACGGATAAGAGGGAAGTGTAAAAGAATTCCTACGTTCTAACTTTATTGCTACCCTAAGCGCTTTGCGCATCTCCTCTACTGTCCCTACCGCTAAACCTCTACATTCTACCTCATAAGTGATTTCGTCTTGTGAAAGTCTATTCACCTGGCTAACATCCATTTTAAAAAAGTTAAAAAAAAATATTAATCTAAAACAAAACAACAAAAAATATTTAAAAAAAATTGAGAAGGAATTTAAATTCCGCAAAGTAAAAAAACTAAATTAAACTTTCAAAAAAACTATCACAAAATCGGGTGTTGGCAACCCTAAACGATTCCAACAATATTTATAATTAATTTGGACAGATTTCCGAAATAAAAAAAATGAAACACGAAAAATTAAAAAAAAAACTCGATTTTTCTCTTTTTGGACCAACTGTCCCAACAAACTAACTAAATCTAATCGATTTCGATTTAAAATACTAAAAAAATAAAGCTACACCAAAATTAAAAAAAGTTAAAAAAAACAATTATAAAATTTTTTGCACCGAAAGTGGCACCCCCGAAAAAAGTCTATGGCCGAAATGCAACTCCAATACTAAATAAACACGATTGTGTAAATAAATTGAAAACAATAACAAAACAATAGGTCTGAAAGAGACCGCACTACTATCCCATAAATGAAATTAATTAAAATGAAAAAAGAATTAAAACAATATTATAATAATAAAAAAACTAGCAAAGTTAAGTGTCAATCAAAATTAATATCACTTAACAACAATGTAAAAATATAATATGCACAACAGAAACCTTACTCAACTTTTATTTTTGTTTTTTTTTTCCCAAGCACTTCTTATTCGACGAATGACGTCACCACTTCACAGAAAAACAACTTCTTGCAATGCCACCAACAACGGGATGGGGTTGTGCGCTTTTTACCTATGAAGAAAAAAAAATATCACCAAGTAAAAATTCTTTAAGTAAAACAGAACAAAACACTTCCCTAAATAGACAAAATGCATCAACGATCACAGACACAATCTAATACGATTCGAATCTTTTTTTTTTTCCACAAAATAAACACTAAGGGAGCCCCACGTTTGGACGCCAATTGTTACAAAAATTTGTTCCGCGAACCGACTTTAAACTATAATCGTAATATTGGAAAACGGATTCCAATATCACGATAACAAAGCGAATTCGATTAATTAATGATTAGAATTATTTATTAAATAAAACAAAACGAAAGCACGATCCCGGCGTGCAACGCGACTTATGAATTTAATTTAGAATAAGAAATGAAATTCGAAATGTCAAAATGACAACAGGTTCGTTCGATGAACAAATCAGCAACCAACAACACATACAGTGCTGTCTCCCGTAGCTCAGTCTTAGGGGTGGGTTCGATTTGATATTCCTTTTTAATCCGATCCGATTAAAGAGGAATATCAAACAAATATAAAAATGATATAAAATGAAAATAAAATGAAATAATAAACGAGAAGGTAAGTACAGGGGCGTACTTACTTTCGAAAGTGGGCGCCAGGAAACTTTTTAGAAGGTAGTTTGCCTTAACCAGTACCTGTAAAATAAACTCCTAAATTGCAAAATAAAATACTGAAATTAATTTCCTAATGGGAAATTGAAAGCTTTATTGATCTGTATTGGGTGTGTCTGGGAAACCGTGGCCGAAGCCTGGATTAAAACCCAGAATCTTTTCCGATAACAAGAAAAGTTCACAATTGATTTGGAAATTGGCAGAGGGCCAATTTTCCAAATAAAAGAAAGAAGAAAAGTTTGAATTAGGATAAAATAAATTAAAAATATAACAATCGAGTGTCACAGAGAGCACAAAGAAAAAATCACTATGGGAAAGTTCCCGAACAGACAACGTTATGAAAAAAAAAAAAAAACGGTCGCGAGTCCCGCAATTTCGGGAGAATAAAAGAAAAACGGAACGAAAGCCTAACCGGGGTACAATTTTGCCACTTTTCTGGCCACAAAAACCAAACGATAAAATCTCACGATTTTCACTAATTTTGGACAAAACCAAACAACGAAATACTTAGCTTTAATGCGGAATCCTATCTCCTCCACTGTTCCCCAATCTGGAACCTTTTTCTTTCGCCTCAGACTAAACGTTTTCCTCTCCTCACACCAAAAAAAATTGCTCCTCTATTTCTTTTCGATTTTTGTTCCCCGAACGGGGATTTTTCACAACGCAATTTTTCTGATAAAAAAACAAATCGCTCAAAAAAAATCGAGAATAAAGTTTCGCTTAGTTTTTTTTTTTCCAACCACTTGCTTCTGTAACCTTTTCCAAAGTCAGTCAAAAATGGCGGACTTAGCTCGTCCATGCCGTCCATTCCATATATTGCTATCTCTTTCAGATCGCTTGTCCGTGTGTTATTCGGTCACAGTCTAACTGCAGCACTCCGCCAATTTGCTGAAGTGTGCGCTGTTGTCGAATCGAGCCACGCATGCGATCTCTTTCCAAAAGTAGCTCAATGGACAAGTTCAGTCCCCACCCGTCAATTTCCAAAGCAAAAAGGTAAGCGAAAAATTATTTAAAACCACGAACAATGCCCCATACCAAACCGGCCCAGACTACGAAGTTGGAGGAAAACATTTTGTCAGATGGGATGACCCCCTTTTCCAACTAAAATGAAGAGACAGGATTCACTGCCTTTCGCGAAAGTTAAAATAAGCTAAACCCGTAGACTTTCGCGCAGATTTTAATAGGGGAAGGGAAACACGTCGCAAAGTGATTTTACCTTTGTGTTCAAGACACTTTAGGGTGGGCATTAAGCCATACTAAATTTACGTTGGTGTGAAATAGTTGTCACACATGTCGTTGAACATGGGTCGGGTTCATCATGTTTTCTCCTTGTATGGACCAACTGCCACATACTTCATGATTTTGTGGACGACATGTCACACAATGTTTATTTTTATTGTACGTGGACCAACTGTCACACGATAAGTGTTTGTGCCGACCACCTGTCGCACGTATGTGTGTTTTTGTGGACCGCCCGTCACACAGGACACTGTTTCACGGATACCTATATTGGTTGCTTTTCCAGAATACTTTAAGAGCAGGACTCTGGCTGATGGAAACCAGGTTTCAACTGTACTCTACCAGTATTTTGGAGCCACAACGAAAAAGGAAGGCTAAAAATGGATGAAGGATAAAGAATAGGCTGGTGAAGCTTGTTGTGGTAAATTTTACCGCAACAGACTCCAAGTGTTTCCCTCTTCATTTCCATCATACAAGGAACAAGGAATTCCATCATACAAGGAAGGTCGGGGAGAGAGACAAACCTGGGCTTAGTTTCATAACTGTTCCTGAAAAAACTGTCAACCAGCTTTTTAATGTACATACACATGATCATGTTTTAATTCAAAGTTAATGTCAGATAAATATCCTGCATGGAACCGTCCTGGTGTAGTGATTTAAAAGCTTTTCCCAACAGCTATTTGCGGCATATCCTAATATGTATGTATGTATTACTAAAAAAAAAACACTTGCCATTTATTTGAATACGGCCATTACAAATGAGATTACTTATAAAACTGTTATCATTTGCATCAACGATGTTTAATTAAAAAATAAAATTGAAATTTCACCTGTAATAAACAAAACAAAGCCTTAGGGATTCGTAGGAAGTTTGTAGTCAGTCTATCTTATCTAGGCTTAAAAACTAATCCGCCATTTTTCGCAGATATTTATAAATAGTTATAGTAAAATATTTTAGAATTTCGCCAAAAAAAAATGAATTACTAAAAAAAGAAATCAAAACCAAATGCAAACAAAAAATACAAATTACTAAACAAAATAACAAGAAGAATAAATTAATGTTATTGTTACCAGTATTATTTTATTTGCTTTTATATTTGATTTAAATGTGCAATAATACATTATTATATAATTAAATTTATTATATTTTTATTAATTTCTTATTATAGCTTATAATGCAATTATGAATGTATAATAATTCAAATAGACAAAAGAAATAAACAACAAAATAAAGTAAATCATAATGGGACATACATTATTATAATGACTTGTTAAACAATGAACAATACCGTTAGAAATATTAACATTCCGGTAAATATTATTATGTATGTTTAAATTGTATACATCACAATACTCAAAATTTGTTAATTTTAAAACATTAATATAATTTTGTTTCGAATCGATTCGTTTTGTTGTGTTTGCTTACCCAAAAATTTTGCTAAAACAATGCCAAACAACAAGTATATAATTATATGGTTTACTTGTCAACTTTTATGTATAGATAAATAAATTAATTAAAAAAAAAGAATAAAAACAAACACATATTGTCCATTTGCATATACACAAAAATATACAAATTAAACAAAAATGTAAAATTCTTATAAGAAGATAAAAAATAAATTTTAGCTGCCAGTTTTTATCATTTAATAATTAAAACAAAAAAAACTAAAAATAAATTTAAATTGAAACAAAAAACAAAAATTATTAAAAAATTTTTAACAATTGCTGAACATGCTTCTCTATTAAATTCATACCCAAGTAACCTAGGAATGTAACTGTAAAAAATGACAATGTTCTGATTAAAAAAAATATATACATACATATAGTTATTTTTAGTGTTGTTTAAATATATAATTTATAAACGTTTATGTTTAGTTTTTGATTTGTTTTGATTTTTGTTAGTTTCGTTTATTTCTCCCAGCAACAACTATACTATGCATACCGTATGACTACTAATTATGCTCTTTACTAATTTTGTCATCTATTACTATTTAAAAATCATACTAGCATAGGTGTCGAGAAACCAAGGGCCCAATTACCGCTTCAGTGACTGCGTGAGTGAGTGCCATCAGTGATCGAATGAACGAGTAAATATGAAAACATAATAAAAACAATAGTTCTTTCATTTTCCCTTCAGAATTCGCATCCATTAAACACTGTCAGTCGGCTGTCCATCAATCGAATGATATTCCGTTAGATTACTGATGAAAAAATGTTTATTCATGGTACTTGAACGCACATAAATCAGTCACGTATTACTCGAAAACTGATGCGGTAATTCGGCTCCAGTATTTATTGTACCGAAGATCCCACTACATGCGTACAAATAGTCCAATAGTTCCGCTTTACTTTAACTGGATACACCACCGTTGATTTTAACTATACCGAATTCTTCCAAGGGTGGACCTTCTGTGGCAAAGAGTTCCACTATCGCATAGCTTTTGATTTCACTGTTGAAGCAGATACAATTTTAAATAAAAATAGATTACAGAAAGCGATAAAGGCCTGCTATTATACGATGCTTTGGGTTATTTCTTCTTAGCCTAGAAAGGTAATATGTACCTATTATTTCTCCCAAATCAAACACAAAATGTTCCAACCAACCGAAAAACGTAGCTTTTAAAATGTAATTTTTTGAAAAGTAGAGATTGGAAAATGATACGAAATATTCTTTATTGTGACTCGGCATTCACAGCCTGTCTTCTAAGTCCTTGGGATTCGGCAGAAAATTGTAGGTCCTTTCCGTTTCTGCAACACTAACAACATGCACACATGAATGGTTGAGAGTTGTAAGTCACTAGGGCCTCCACGAGCTGTCTCGCCACCAAATTTATTTAATTTAATTTCTTTATTATATTTTAGATTTCTAGTTTTTTTTTTTAATCTTATTTCACATTTTTGCTTCTTATACAAAAAAAAATTTCTTTTAAACTAAACAAAATGTGTTACTTCATAAATGAGACTGAGTACCGAATACAGAATGATTTGCTAAGCAAAAAAATTAATAATATAAAAATAATTAAAAAAAAGTGTCAATTGCGAGTTTAAACAAATAAAAACTCTTTGTTTTATGTTACACTGAGAAATAAAACAAAAAAAAAATAAAATAAAAAGAATTAAATTCTTATTTGCTTAATTATTATACAAAACATTTTAATAGAAATTTTATTATATAACTTGTATTTACGTTTGAAAAACAATTAAATAATATCAACAACAATCTATTTATGAGAAGAGATGCATTAAAATATTTTTTTTGTCACTCTTTTTCCCTAACATGAAAAAAAACATAATAGGAGATCACTAAATACATTTTGGTTTGATAATAATAGAAATAAAGAAAAAGATTAACAAAACGAAAGGTGTTTTTTTTTGCTGCTTAAAAAATGATTTGCATCTAAAATACAAAAACTTAAGCATATACATTATGCTATTAGTTAGTTCGCTATTATACGGTGACTACTTTTTTTTTTATTAATTTTTAAAAATTATTCTGGGAGGCGTGCTCTTTTACAAGATCGAAAAGAAATGAAAGAATATGGAACCAGGGAAAGAAGGAACGTAAAAATGACTCAACTAAATTCTACCCGGTGTGTCACCGCGCCGGCCGTGGTCCCCCTGGACTCAAAGCGACGATAAACATCGTTTATGAGCTGAGTGCTTTCACTTCTTGTGATGAACTAATTGTTTAGAATAAAACTAATGTAAATTAACATTGATCGTTAGAATTTTTATTTATAAAAAAATTGACTTGAAATTAAGAAAAAAAATAACAAAACGCTTCAAACAGTCTCATTGACATTTGGATCTAACTTTGTTGGTGAATCATGTTCAACTTCTAGACCCTCAAGCATGGCCATCAACTCCTCATCAGTAACTTCAATATTTTGCAGATTATTGTTGTCAATTAGTCTTTGAGATGTCTTCTCGTCTGGTTTCTCTTCTCCGACAATCTCCCTAAGTTCCCTCTCCAAATCACCATCATCGAATTTTTCATTAAGGTGTGCACTTGCGATGGTATCTTGAATTTCATCGTGACTATCCACCGCCTCTTTGATATCAGAGATAATTTCATCAACATTATCGTATTTAAGGCCGGAGTCGTTGAGAACTTTCTGTAAGGCTTTCGAACCGATTTTATATGTTTCAAGTATGACGCCATTGTTTTGAGCTTCATCAACACTCGAGAGCAGTGTCTCGACATTGTTTAGAGCAATGCTGCGTTTTTCTGTATAAACTCGGAAATAGAATAAAACAACATTGATATTTATATTATAATTTACCGTAGTTCTTTTCTAGTAAATGTTTCTTTCTTAGGTAGGTCTTGGCCAGCTGTCGTTTGTTGTCTTTCAAATATTGTCGTGCTTTGTCATCTGTTGCTTTGATATCTGATTCTAAGGAATCTAATTGAACTGTGAGATTTTTCTGCGTCATTTGTAGATTGTGGAAGGCTCGATCGGTCTCTGTGATTTCTGGATTCTGATCAGTTTTTCCTGGGAATAGAACCTTTAACATATTGAAGTTTAACAAAAGAATGTATGTATATCCTTACCGGGAATTTTTACTAAGTGAATCTTCCTTTCACTGTTCTCCACAACAAATTCAAGAACAACTTTCTTTTGGCAGAAGAGTGTGTGTAGACAAATGTGGAGTCCATCGTCATTCAAGTTTATGGCGTCGCTGATAATCGATTTGACTTCATCATAATGCAACAGTTTCCCAGAATGCTTTTGGAGGACAATGGCAAGATCGTAACACATTTTCTATAAAATAAAAAAAGCTTGTTTGCGAAGATCCTGTTCGAAAAAGATTAAATATTCTACCTTAACCACTTCCAGTTGTATAAAATCAAGCAGGGCATCATCGCCTTCTCCCCCAATCCATACTTTTCGCACTCCCCACCATAGAGGCTTCTTCACAAAACTATTTATAGCCCAACCAGTCCAACTGTTCTCAGGGTCGTACATGTATTCGGTTCTTGTTCGAATTTTCCGAGTATTACGCATTTCCTCCAGGACATTGTCCAAACCATATGGGGTTTTATTTTTACGTTGGAAAGCTACTTGCAGTTCACGCTTATTAAACGATGGAGATCCTTTGAATTCACAGTATTTTGTTATCATTTCTTGCCAAAAAATCATTTTCGACACGTAGTTTTCGGCATTTACGGATTTTAGACGAAATGGAGCCATTAAAACGTCCATGCGAGTATCGTCGGACCAACATGATGGGTAGAGGAGTTTTTTGTCATTGGTACTGACCATTGAACGAAATAAAAATGTCTAGATAAATTAACAATAATAAAGATTATAAGAAAACTGCGAAGTGTTTTTGTTTAGTTTCTCCTTCTGAACAATTTTATTTTGGAAAACAGAAGCAGAAGTATAAGGCTTTTCCAGAAACTATCTTTGTCTTTTCTCTTTCTAATTTTGACATAAAAATATGTAGGGAAAACAAACAATCGACCAATCACAATCACATGTTTTTGTTTTCCCTACATATTTTTCTGTCAAACTATTGATTTTTTTTTTACTTGTTTGGCACTGAAGTCTGGTGGATGTTCCAAATCAAATTTGAAGTTTGCTGCAAATATTTTTTGACGTCTGTGGTGAAATAGTTTATTTCCAGGGATGTAAGCATATTGATGAAAGTTGAATCGTTTATTTTCTACACTACATTTCTAATGTCTCAAATTAACTTTATAAAACGTCAACAAATGCAAGCAAAGCAAATATTAGAGTTTCTATTGTAACCTTTATATTCTTTATTAAATTTCAATTTTTTTTTTAATTATAGAGCCAAAAAACTTGTTTTATTTTTTTATGGTGGAAATTCGTAGAGATTGGCGGTTTTAGGAAGTAAACGAACGGACTTAGGCCAGGCGCGCACATGCAACTAAACAGTTTCGTTTCGATTTTGAGCACTCAGGATTATATGAGAGTCCGCCGGTTTATGTGCGCGGACTCTCATATAATCCCATAGTGCTCAAAATCGCAACCAAACTATTTAGTTGCATGTGCGCGCCTGGCCTTAGTATTTGCAAAATTAGCCGTGTTTTTTTGCAAGCCTGGGGAGATTTGGTTGTAAAAAATGACATCGGGGATTGGCGACGCCATTACAGAAACAAATTGGAGTTTCCATTCAAACTATCGATAACAAGTATTCAATTCACGCCGGTAACAAAGTTTTTCTCCGTGCTTAAGTTAAGCCCCGAGAATTTTCCGCGCTTATACTACGTTTTCACCTAGAGGTAATCCGGGATTTAAGGTAGGAGATTTAAAATTAATCTTGAAGTGTTTTCACCACAAAAAAGGAGATTAAAATGACGTTTTCATTCTGAATTGCCATTCAATTATCAACTCAATTTGACAAGAGTAAAACAAATATAATCGGCAAACGTATAGCAAACGGAAAAAACAATTTTTGAGCAATAAAACAATTAATTTTGAATAAACTATTTATTAAAAATGAGACTAGTAACCTAAATCTATTGTTATCACACCATTTTATTCTTCAAAATAACATAAGATGAGTAAATTTAATAGGAGAATCCATAAATACAGAAAAAAAACACAATTTTTCGGCCCACTCTTCAATGAAAAGCTCCCCATCCTCCAGTGTCTGGTTGTCCGTTGTTTTTTGTTTGTTTTGGCTGTTGCATTATCTGGAATTTGTTTTGTTTACCAAAATATTATTACAAATATATGAAATACATTGTAAATACTTGCATTTTTATTCCTACAGCCAACGCGCAAAAATATTTTATAATTTTTTTTCTATTTCAATGGAAAAACTGACGTTTAAAAGGGTGCGTTCTACAAAATTAGGATTGTTTGATTTGACAATCTCCTTCTTGCAAGAAGATTTCAATGAGATTTATTTTAAATCTTCATTTGAGGAGATTTAAACTTGTATGGTAAATCTTCGAGATTTGAAGAGGATTTATGCTAAATCCTCTTAAATCGCGATTTAGTGGTCAGTGAAAACGTAGTATTAGCTAAGCCCGAAGGGGATTAGTTGTTGTTGCATTTAACATGTAAATTGCAGGACAGGAGGTCGTTTTTTTCGATCGATTTCTCTGGGCTTGCAGGGTAGTGCTTTTTTGCTTTTCTCTATTTGTCGTGAAAATAAAAGGACGAAAGAAGATCTTAAAGCGAGTTTAAAATAATTCTTTAACTTTTTGTTTTCCTCATTGAAATAATGGGTCTGTTTGTTAAAGTGAATTTTTTTTACAAATTTTCGCAATTTTTCACAATTTGCTGTCAAAACCCATAAGAAAAAAAACAAAGTTTTAGGAAACTTGGTGAAAATTGAAGTTACCAAATAGACATAATGCATGTTTGGAAAATACTAAAAAGTTCACCAAGTTTCGTAAAACTGGGTGTCTAATAAGGCCAGGTGTGCACATACAACTAAACAGTTAGGTTTCGATTTTGAGCACATTGGGATTATATGAGAGTCCAAGCACATAAACCAGCGCGCGCTCCCATATAAGCCCATTGTGCATTGTGGAAAAATTGTGAAACATTTCTCGTTTCCAAACAGACCTAAACTGAACCATGGCGTTCAATTTTCAATCTAATAACTCACCACACCTGTCATACAACATTTCTGACACATGTCACTTGCTACCCAGCGCACTGGCTCGTATGGAAATTTCTCCAAACAGTGCTTTTTTCCTCTTCATCATCAGTTTCAACAGCAAAAGCTAAAAGTTTTTTGTTTTCCTTTCCAATTTAAGAATACAAAATACACGCACCTACTATCAAGTAAGATAAAAAAACCACAAATTGAATAATTAAGCAAACAAAAACGAAAAGATCTTATTCCATCATTTTGCTTCGGTGCAAAGGTTAATAAAGAAAAAGTGTGCTCTGAGTGTTGGATTGTAAAAAAATAGACCTGTAGCAAGACATTTTGCTCTTCCAAGATTTATTTAAATCATTGCATCAGTGGACAGTGTTGCAACGACGGCGACGACAAGATAGATTTTCCCTTTGAATCCAAAAAAAAAGTTAAACAAAATTATTCAATTAATAACCGAAGAGAGGACTCATATGTTAAGCGTGAAGATTTGATTTGTAAAAATTTGTGTTTTGCTTTTCAATAACATTCAAATAAAACAAACTTTCAACAACTGAAATAAATTATCTTCTATCAGCAAAATGTTGAGGTCTCAATTGGCAAAGGGTAAGTTAAGTTCTGATGTATGTTTATGATATACATCCGCAATATGTGTCTCTGCCTCATAAAGTATGTGCTCTTTTTGTTTTTAATCGCGCAATGCAATGGGGCAAGGCGCAATAGTGAACGATTATTAATTGGTAATAATCATTTTGTTTATCTTGGATTTTATTACACATTATATATATACATATGTACAAAAAATCGCTATTACCTTGCATTATTCAAGTGCATATAGTCTGAGTATGATTCAATGGCAATGTTGTAAAAAAAAAGATTTCTAAACTCGTGTATTAATATTATGTTTCCTTGTCTGTGTCGAGGTACCTACTATCTTTTTTCTATTTTCGTTAGAAAGAGAAATGTTTGTCTCAATGTTATACGAAACTAAAGCCACAACAAAAGAACTCTTTTTGCTCTATATCTTTTTTAAAACGCTGACCTCTTTGCCACACATCACACTTTACCCTTCCATCACCACAAACATGTTCTTTGTGCTTTAATTTTTGTTTTCGCGTTTTTGCATTTCTTTATTATTCCAATTTCAATTATCCAATACTGTTTGATGCGTCTTAAATAGGTGAAAAGTCATCGACCTTGAATGAGATGATGCACTTATGTACAACAAAAAATGTTTGCACACAACAAAGTAGGTACCTTCCTACATACATATCACATATCATTTCACATTTTCATTTGCTGCGAATCCGTAGTACCGGAAATCAATCGACTCTATAAAACTATATTTTATATATATGTACATTACATTACAAGATTTCTACTATAAGCTGTTAGTTTAAAACTTAAAAAATGCAAATTAAAAAAAATCTCGCATGGTTTTTTCGTTTCCGTGATTATTTTATTAAAAAAAAACTGCACTGTACTTGCGTGCACGTAATTTTAAATTTATAATTGACATTAGTTATAAGGGTGCTTTAAATTATATACGTAACTGAAAAAAATATACCTTTATAAAAAAAGCCTTTAAAGCTGGGGTCATGACCCCGAAAACTCAGCAGTCATACTAGCTACCAATATAAAAATGATTTTTATTTGTTTTTTCTAAACATTGCTAAGCCAGTACACAAAATTTCTCTAATCAATTCTACCTTTTGTTTTTCAATTGTTCAACCGAACAAAAATACAATAATAATCTCACAATCAGTAAGTTACTAATTATTTTTAATTCAAAAAGAATTATTCAATTTCAGTTTTGTCATAATTATTATTAAACATGAATTTGGAAATTCTGTATAGGTACTACTAAAATAAATCAGCCAAGTAGAAGTCATATCACTATTTAATTGGGCTTGTTGAAATAGCTTTTAATAGCCTTAAAAAATTGGCGTTTCGTCCCGGCGATCTCACTGTCACTGAGGAGCCCAAGTGAGATCGCCGGCACGAAACAACAATTTTTATGAACTAAAAGCCATTAAAGGCTATTTTGAATCTATAGATACATTTGTCTATTGTTTCTGAAAGCTTTTTTACAAAGTTTTAATAAATATTTAAATGCATTTAATGAAACCTATGCATACACTCACTTTGTATTTACTACTATAAAACCAAATTACACCAAAACGTGCTCTGAGTTTAGATAAAGGAAAAAATAGTTAACGGCTATCAAATCGACAAAACAATAAAATATGCAAATACAGGGTTTCCAGCTAATTTTATTAAAAAGTGATTTTGGAGTCAGGTCCTGTTAAGCGGTTCAGACTGCAAAATAAGGACCAACATTGTTCCAAATTAATTTTACGACGTTTCCTCTTAGACATGCAACATTGAAACTGTTTTAATAATTAATAATTTTTTTTTTGATTTAAAGTCATATTTTGTGATTTTTAATGGAGGGAATTTACATATATCACTTTTTTTGGTTTAATGGACGATGTCGCTTAAATTAAATATATTATAAATAGTCGGCTTGAAACCAAGATTGGAACGCGCAAAGAATATCATTGTAGTCAATCCAACAGTTGATTTCATTGAAAATGATCATTCGTGGTTGGACGGAACAGTCCAACGGATCTAGACTTGCATTTGAAATCGTGCACCCAAGGCCGAAGCCAGGGGGGATCACAGGGGTTTAACCCCCCCCCCCCGCAATGCATTTCTAAATCACACTTTTTCGCTTCAATTAATAATGTTAAAAATTCTCTAATTTTAGTAAAAAAAAGTATAATCTATTTTTTCTTCATAATTTTTAATGAACATAACCTACCGTACATACCCTGACAACTTTTAAGTACAACTGCAAACGACCTAACCCCTTTTGCTTCAACTGCATACAGTATATCCAAAGCGGCCCATTCACATTATAAAAGTGTGCACACAGTTGTCATCATACTAGTGTGGCATTCCACCATGTGCACGGAACAAATCAAGAAACCGGCACAAAAAATCTAAATATTTTGATTTTTTCTATACCTTGTGCCACTAGACACACACCGGTCAAAGAGTGCAATAGCAGCTCTTGGGGAGTGCAACAAGGATCTGTTTCCTAACATCCACAAGCTTTTAAGAATTCTGGCGACATTACCGGTTTCAACATGCACACCGGAGAGAACATTTTCGACAATGAAAGGTCTGAAAACTTATTTAAGAAATTCTAACGGTGAAGAAAGACTAACAGGATTGGCGTTAATGTCAGTTCATCGACAATTGAGATTGACACTGTGAGTGTGAAAGTTTTCGATGTATATGCAGCTAATGCCGGTCGTCCACTACGTGCGCGATAATTTCAACTAACTTCGTTCAACTCTTTCATTGGATAAAAAAAATTACAACCTCTTACACTAGTGCAGCAACTTACGTTGTTTACATTAAGAAACGAAAGTTGAACGAAATGAACTTTCCCAAATGATGAATAACCTCGTACACCTAGTTGATCAACTCTTTAAACTTATTCCAGTGTTGAATAACTAGTACCTAGTTGATGAACTTGTTCGATTTTGAGAAAAAAAAAGTTTTTCGAGTTGATCAACTGCGTTTTCAATATGGTTAAGAACAAAATTCATTCAGTGAAAAACTTTTTTCATTGTTACTTTTTTATTCAACTTAAATCAACAGTTCAGAGAGAATGGGCTATTTATTTATAATTTGCATGTACAAGGGTATTATTTTTTTTTTAAATAATATTCGTTGATTATATTCATTTTCAAATTGTCCACGCAAGCAATTCGTTGTTCCTGACCTTAAATCATATTTTTGTTTGACAAAAACTCTCAATAACTTTTATCGCATCTCAACAAAAAAAAAAAGATACGTATTATACGACGCAGTAATAAATAATATGCAATCACCTGATTGATACCTAAAACAACTCACTCATGATATCAAAAACGAAATTGCAATTGATAAGCAATCTAATATGGTGTGTTTGAAAACATGATAAAAAACAACCTAAGGAGGTGTACTTTAAGACAACTTGATCCTGATATCCATACAAATAAGAGATAATTTGTTTCAATAAGTTTTGTTTTATCCGATCTCGTTTTAACGTGCCACTTAAAATAATAAAAAAAAAAAATAACACTTGCATGAATGCAAGTCCCCACTTATATATCACTATCATGTGTGGCTGGCATGTTTGATTAAATCGAATCCAAAAATTTTATTTGCAATACGCCATTCCACTTTGTTTTATAATTAGGGTATTCATATACAACGTCGTAAAACCATCAAAATTTGTATAGGATTTTTTTTACAACAAATCTTGAAACTTTCTAACTCGAATGAAGATGGTAAACTCAAAAAACATTTATATTATGTATATTTAAACAAAAATCTTTAAGGATATATGAAGTACTAGCGGTGGTGATAACTAAGAACACCTTCTTTAAAAATGCGAAAAGTAAACATTTTGAACTTTTCTTAAAAATTATTGGTGGAAAAATACAAATACAAAATTTACAAAAAATGCCAAAATTGTTCCTTTGGTTTATAAAATCAAAATGTTTTTTTTTAAGCGCGAGTAATGTTTGAGGCTGTGTTACATCACAAAGTAATTTTTTCTGTCCACACACCTTGCTAAGGCATCAATACTTTTTCACTTAAAAGTGAATTTAAGCAATAATTGTATTTTACTCAGAGAATATTATTTTAAAGTTTTGCACATTAGTAGATTATTCAAGAATTTAAAAAGATCAGTAAGGTGAAAGATTCATGAATTTATATGTATTTTAAAGGGAAAGTTTAGTAATTTCATAAGATTTCAGATGCAATGAAGTAGTTTTTTACGAACAATTATTTAGTGATGCGAAATAACCTAATTTTGCTTACATTGGAATATCTTGAAAAACCTTTCTAGTAAAGAATTTTTGAATAGTTTCGGCACAAACAAAAATTTAAATTTTCTGCCCCATAACCTTTAATTTGAAAGTAGACGTATTTTGGTTTGGTAGCCAGCTCAGCAAAATGAAACAAAAACAAATCACTTTTTGTTTTGTGTACAAACAATACCAAAGTATGAGCTGGCTATACACTCACCCAAACACGGCTAGGTCAATGTGGGCAATTGTAAGGAATTTCAATTTGTTTTTGAAAAAATTGAGTTAAACCTAAATTTCTGTAGTTGAAAATTTAACGAAAAACTATGAATGATAACGTGAAAATACAATATTTCTGTATTAAATATATTAAAAATTACTTTAAACATTTTAAAATAACGGTTAATATTATTATGTTTACATTTACCCAGTTCTGCTTTTATTTTTATTCTAATTTATGGAGTAAATGTTAACAGCAATGTAAATCGTCTTGAAGTTTTGAAACAGAGGCTTTAAGTTGTAATAAACAAAACTCGTAAAACTTCTTTATTTCAAGAGCAACCATTCGATGGTTAAAATCTTAAAATCTTAAAATATTTTTCGAAGGATACGCAAAAGATTTTAAGGTCATGATTTTGTTATTCTCAGCACTGCTTGATTTGGTTTGGTTTGGTAACGTCATCCAATGAGTATGAATAGTAATTTTGAAGGATATTCCCGAACGAAATGTATTTCGCAACGAATCATTTAAAATAACACATTTAAATTTTTACCCATTTGAATTTTAATCCAAAATATTATGTTTACAACTACCCCAAATATTTGTTTACATTTACCCTCATCATAAAATTTTCTAGGCTAAATTTAAAGAAGAAAAAAAAAAGATAAATCACTTCGATATTTTGGAATTTTGTTTCTTTTAATTTAATGTCAATCAAATTTTATAACTAAAAAGTATATTAAAAAAACTTATCTCTGAATTTTGTAAAAAAAAAATATTAATATTTCCCGAAGCCTCCAGACTTGTAAAACACTTTTTACAACATTTTGGAACATTTCATAAAAAAAAACAACTGTTAGCTGAAAAGTGTAAACACATTAATGAGTGACATGTATTTGATAGATAATGAATGTATTTGAAGGTTTATTCAGTGGATGCGTTCAAGACTGCATTATTTGTATGGAATTTGAGCTCTGTTTACATGTACCCACATTGACCCTAAAATATTTATTGTTTTTGTTTTTTTTTTTTTTATCACGCCTCAAAATTAAAAATTTTCAATGACTATAACTACTCCCTAAAAGTGGCGTAAGAAATGTAATATTTTAAAATTTAAAATTGTGAAGATGAAATTTATGTGGCTAAACGTCACTTTATTTCTGTAAATAATACCTTCAAAAGCCTTGAAAAACATCGAAGGGAAATGTTTATTAATTGGAAAATGTGTTAAAATTGTCTACGCTACTTTTCTCTTGTGTATGCATTCTATTAAGAATATAGCTTGAGAAGAATTTAGGAGTATGTAGGTATTCGATTTAAATCTCATATAAATGAGTATTATTATATATTATTTTATTTTTAAACACCTAGCACCTTTGTTGGTACTAGGTACTTTGATCGTAATTTTAACACATTCGTTAAAAAAGCATACGTATACCTGCGTAGAGTACATTTTAGGAAATGAGCTTTACTACATTTCAAGGTAAATTATTTAAGCTTTATCTACATGCATTTATGTATGGGTCCTATGATGTAAACATAGCCTCATAAATTAATGTAATATATATTTCACATTTTTAACTGATAATAAAATCGTAACATTCTGGTTTCTAAATAATAATAATACAAAGAGCAACCAATAATAATGATTCATTTCAGATTTTATTCAAACTTGACAAACCAATGAGTTATCTTTATTCAGCTAAAATAGGTTTGTTATCATTTATTAACAACAATTCTGAATGTTTATCTTTTATATAAAAGTTAAAAGTTACCAGCAGGTTCTCTTTTTCGACCGTATACTCAGTTCTTTGCGAAGACGAAGACTCTGGCAAATTCTCACTCAAGTGATCTATCTTAAAGATAACTACGGGAGTCTAACTCAATGAAGAGAAATAAATGTAATAACAAAAAAAAACACGACACTGAGAACCAATGCAGTACTCTCACTATTAACTTATGTAGTGAACTCAACCTACCAGGGATGGCAATGCGAATAAAATATAAGTACAAAATAATTTTTGAAAATTTGTTTGTTTTGCCCAAGGATATAAAACAGATAAAGAGAGAATTATATAAAAAATGGTAAAAATATGTCAAAAAACCGTTACAGAACATCGTAACTCACATTTGTATCAAAACAATTAAATAAGTAAATTTCCTGTAAGTTATTTTTACTGTTCAAAGTGTTAGATTTTGTTTAACAAGTTGAGACGTTAAACGAAACCACGGCTAATGGTATTTTGTTGTGCTGAGATTAAGATTTAAATTGACTGAGTTGTGATTTAATCAAAATCAATAAATAATGTTTATTTGGTAACTTGAAAGTTTTTACAAATGTTCGCAAATTGTCACAAACTTCTGTTTATTAACCTGTAGTTATTTGATAAAACGTACAAACTCAATAGGGAGATATTACTGGTGAAAACACAAGTGAGTATTCACCATGGTGCATCATTCAGTTAAGTGGAATCTTATAGACGAGCGCAAACATGGAAATAATGAGGGTATTTTAATATTTTTTTCAGTAAAACCTTAATCCCGGTAGAGTAAATTGCTGCATTGCAAACATTGGATGAATGCTATTTGAAGCCATTTTGAATCAGTATAGTTTCATCGAATTAAAAAAATCAGAAAAGAATAATAAAAGTTTGCGATAAAATGGATTTTTTTATCATCGACTTGCGACTTGTCATAGAGAACATTAAAGGAGAAACAAAAATGGTGTTAACGATAAGTGTGTGTGTAAAAGTCATTTATTTTGTCATAAATATGCTTGAATTTATATTTAAATACAAAATATGAATGATATTAAATTCTGCGAACAGTTTTGATAAGAATAATCATTTTTTTCAGTCATAGGTAAGACATATTTCCAGGGTGGAATGTTTTGTTTTTCAAATTGTATCGATGCGAAAACTTATCAACGAAGTAACAGAACTTTGGTGCTGCTATCTGCTATCGCTACTTTTTTTCTACACATGTAGCTAATAAACATCCCTGAACCATAATCGTATGATTTTATCTATACAAAACCTCAGACAGTTCATACATATACAGGGCATAGTCTACAAATCGCGCTCAACACACTCTCCAGCTCCATTTTTATTAGTTTCGTGTTATTTTCCATTCCATACGGCTTCTTTGGAATTTCAAAATAATCAATTTTCATTTCTTTGTTGGTATCTGATCCGATCCGAACCGGAGCTGCACGAGCCGCGCACAACAGTTGTCGGGTTCATATTTGCGCTCGAAATTCAAATGTTATAAATTTTAAATTTCTCTACACAAATTGCGGAAGAGAAAAGATTAAAATCAATTCAAGCATCAAACTAAATTTGATTCAAACACACAAAACAAAAAATGATACTTCTTTATGAAACTTAAACAAAATTAACTGAAGTCGTGGTAAAATTGCCAACAATTTATTATGTTGAAATTTTGCATAAATCATCGCGTAAAAATTAACACCAGCCAAATAATAATAAAAAAAAAAAAAACAGTTTCTTCGATCATCAGCTTTTAAATTTGGATCGTGTGTGAGTTGGTTGTTGCCGTCGGCGTCGTTTGTCGTTTTCAATATACACTACACACCAACTACGAAAGTTATTTTTTTCCTGTGCATATTTATAAATTCACATGGTGTGTGATTTAGTTAAAACTAAGTTATTATATAACTCATCAAGTTTTGGAGCTGTCAAAATGAAAGTTCCAGCGAAAGAATTTCATCTAAAATACACCTACAACTGTCGCCATTTTAAATCATTGCCTGACCGGAAATCAGCTCGGCGCACAAATTCAAAAAAAAAGAGTAAAAATGTAAAAAACTGTTCGAAAGATAATCGATGTCGTTTTGACAATACGGATACGGATAATGACTATTTGATTAATAGCAACGATTTTTGCAAATTGGATAGCAGCAGCTGTGAATGTGAAGATGGTTGTGACGCAGACAGTGGTCATATCAGCCGATGCAGCAGTAGGAACAGTTCCAGCTGCAGTTGTAGGAGCAGCGAAAATAGCGATGTATTCATGTGTAAGCGATAGTGATCTTTGATCAGACCTGATGTTGTTGTTTGTACATATTTTGTTTCTAACTTTTAGTCTCTGTATCAGGTGGTTGGATAGATACTTAGATAGATTAATTTATTATTAATAATGAGAAGCTGAGGCCATAAATAAAACACTTGTGTTTTGAGTTGAGATTGTTGTTATGTAAATGCGGTTAATGCTTTGTGTTCATATTATTATCTGGATTTAAATTGACAGTTGCGTGTTTGGTCTAGATGATACATGTATGTATGTATGTAGATATGTAGTGTTCATAAAAGCGTCAAATGAAGAAGTGAATAAATTCAGGGTCAGTCCGGAGACTGATGAACTTTTAAAAATCTGTATTAAATGCCTTTTATTATATTTTATTGTTTTGTTTCTATATGTTTTTTTTTTTTTTTTGTTAAATAAGAAACACGGATCGGATGTTGTTTTAATTTGCATTTAATTGACATTTCACACGCAGCATCATTTAGTTCATATTTTGTTTTTTTTTTTTTGGAAAATATTGTTGCATAAGTGTGAAATGAAATACATTATAGAGTGAAGTGACAAACTGTGTCGCATGAAATTACTCTTGAAGCAGGTGCATATTCGCTTATACAGTTGCAAGAGTTCGAAATTATAATAAATTGATTGAAATATGTCAGAAATTGACAAGGAAATAATGCTTTTATTTCTAGAAAAATATAAAACATTTCGTTTTTAAAAAAAAAACAGTTGTGAAGATACTCGTTTATCGGAAATGCATCGAAAATCGCAACCTTTAAGCTCAACCAACAAAAAAACGTTTGTTTCTCAATGAAAAAACAATATACAGTTGTAACGAACTATAATTAGGAACGCTAGACTGGATCAAAAAAAAAAAAACATGGTGTGTGTATAGCTTCGTTTCTTGGAAGTGAAACATATTGCTTACCATCGGAACACCCTCAATTGATTTTAGACTTTTTATTCAATAGTACTTTTTTTCTATTGTGAGACAGTCCAATCCTTATGTTAGTAAAAGCTATTTGGCTAAATCTCAGTCAATAACTCTACTGGAGTGTACAAAAAGTTCATTTGGTTCCTCGCCGAATGCTCCTTCTGAATACCGTTTGAGCTTAAAAACGGATTTTTTCGGCGGTGCGAACTGTTGGCCTAAGGTTCACACGCTTCACGCGGAATTTATACAGTGGTACCTATAATTCCTGAGTTTCGTAGAGTCTTAGTTGCGGACGTGATGCTTCCGTCGTTGTGCCAAAATTAATAATATGTATCTCTTTACTTTCAAATGAATTTGTATGAATAGGCCCAGTTTTTCAGTGGTGAGTTAAACCAGAGTTAGCTAACTCTAGAAGTAAATTAACCCACAGTGAAGTGAGGAAGCAGTTTTCTGTGGAGAATGCATGTAGGACGACTAAACAAACTCGGTGGATAAAACATCAAAAGCATCTGTTCAGTTAATCCTGAGTTAACTCACCAAATTTCAAGAGTTAACTCGGGTTTAACTTTAATCTCGTACTGAAAAACTGAACCTTAATTAATTAAGTATATTTATATAACCGATTGAAACTCATTTAAATGCGTAATAACTTATGGAGTTGCAGTTTTACATGAAAACAGACATGAGTGAATAGATTAGCGGTACTTTTAATTTAAGTCGACATCTCTGTCTTATTATTAGAGCAAAGGTGTTACAGGTACTTAAAATCGTTCGAAATTGGCTACGCCCTCGCCAGTTATGTACAATTTTTCCTCGAGACAAAAACACCAAAAAGTGGGTTATTTGAGATCCTGGGACCTTCCACTTACCAGTCCCAGTCCAATAAGCTAAGCACTGGTATAATTTGCAAAAGAATCGTTAATCTTGTCTAATTTTTTAAAAAATACAAAATAAATAATAAGCAACAGAAAAATCGAATAATTGTTGCATGTTTTGATAGCGTGACCAATTAATAAATGTTTATAGAAAACTTTTATCAGATCATAGATTTTTAATCAAAATTAAACTGCGTCGTCCATCGAATTTGCGGGTTGTTTATTTCTAAATCGAAATTTAATACAAAATATAAGATAATATTGCCTTAGATAAATTTCTTTTACTGAGAAACAAAATAAGTGTGACGGGCAATACAAAAAAAAAAAACTCAAAAGCAATGGAAACATTTTTAATTCTCTTAAATTTTGAACTAATGGTCTAAAATTATAAGAAAGAAGAAAAAGTCGAAAAATCGTTAATCAAATTTATTTGCCTTACCCAGGAATTGTCAGCGTAAAATGGAATAAGAATTCTTTTTTCTTAGACATTATTCTTGAAGTACTCAGTGACTCAGTCATTCAGAAGCGTTTGATAACTTGTAAATGTTTTGAAGCTAAGAAATACGAATAGAATGATCAATAGAATCAAAAGCCTTTGAGAAGTCCCACAACACAAAAAAAAACTATTTTTTCAGCACACAAAGCAAAACCAAGATCAGAGTTACTTTTGTCACCGCGTTGACTCACAACTGTGTAGGTTCCCTAAAACCTGACTGTCATTTCGAGAAATGTTAGTGCCTAATAAGGAAGCTAATATTTGTTTGTATATATGAGTTTGGCAAAACCTTTAGAAATATATGATAACACACCTAGGTCGCGCTGAAAAACTGGACCTTATACTCCTGAAATCAGCAAGAATATATGGGTTAACTTTTTTTTAGGAATTAGTTCTTTTTACTTGCGGTATATAGGTACTATATGGCAAGTTATGCATTCGTACAAAAAATCGAACCCGAGATTTTGATTAAACTCGACATTAAGATGATAGGGAAGACGAAAAAAGTGGGTCTCGCAAAAACGTCCGTCTGTCTGTCTTTCCGTTCCACTACAGCCTAAACGGATTGGTCGATTTTCTTTAAACTTGGTACCTAGCGTTTTTTGCACATTCCCCCCACCCATTTTGTTCTCTTTTTTTAATAAGTTGCCGTTTAATAAAAAAAATGGTTCCGAAAAATGGTTATTAATGTTACTTCCCAAAGAACCATTTTTTTGATTTTCGCTTTTCTCGAAAACTGTTCAAAAGATTTTGATAAGTTTTTTTTATGAAGAAGAACTAATACATTTGAAATAAAATTGTGTATCGAAATTCTCAAAAAAATATTTTTTCGATTTTTAAAAAAAGTTAAGGTTTTTTTTTTTTTAAACCTAATATTTTGAAAACAACCAAGTCGATTTTTACTAAACTTGGTAAAAGGCGGTTTTTTTACTTTATATAAATAGAAGATTTTTGACAGAAATTATTCTAATACTCAAAAATAATGGTACCTCCCATACAAATTTTTAAAAATCATTAAGAAAAGTTTTTTTTTCTCAAAAACGACTCCTACGATTTTGACAAAATTTTGTTTGTGTATTAAAATTAGTACGGTCTACCGTTTAAAATTTTTAAATTTTATATTTTACGTTTATTAACAGTGTCACTCATAGAACGGTTTCTTTGATTTTCAACTATCTCAATATCTGATTAATTGAATAAAACTAGATTTTTCATACAGAAGCTTATAACAAATATTAATAAAAGTACATATAAAAATATTCTAAAAAATGATTTTTGGATTTTTAAAAAAGAATTAAAAATTAATTTTTGAAAATTCGATATTTCGAAAACGGGTAGCAGATTTTTTTGTGAAGTTCAATTTTTAACTCAACATTAATAAAAACTTAAAATTGGCGTACCAATTTTTTCTCTCAAAAATATTAACCAAATTTTATAAATACAAAATTAATTATATTTAAAACCGCTCCTACGATTTTTAAAATTTTTTTCTCATAAATTAAGATTTATAAAAAAAATCAGATGGTGTACATCGCGTTCGGTTAAAACAGATTCAAATTATTTTAATCAATTTCTTTCTAATTTTGTTGATTTAAAACAATTTTCCTGTTTTAAATAATATAATTTCCTTGCATGCATATTGCATATGTGCAACACTGGGCTATATTGTTAATTTTTGTATACTCACATAGTACCATCTGCAACTAAACTAAGTTTTGGCAAATGGATAAAATAAAGACTCCCATAGCTAGTTTATTTCAGCTATAGAACCACAATGTGATCGCACATATGAGCAAGTTTGTGCGACCCAGTCGTGCATATTTTTTTTTTTTGCCTTTCATTTTAAAGGAAACAGCGCCATTTGACTTAATTGAGTGAGTTGCTCAAATAACGTCACATCCGACATCCATGTCCTTCCACATTCAATAGCTACAATCTAAAACAATAATTCTCACTTGCCGTTGATTCAACAAAGCGAATTGGATCAGTACTCAGTTGACATTTCTGCGATTTAGTACCTTTACAAACTCCTGCCACTTTAATGGGGTTTTTCATTGGTAAATTCAGACTTCAATTTAAAAATTGATTTTATTCGTGGCGAATAGAATACGATTTCCAATTGATTTGTTGTTGTCATTGTAATTGTATTTGTGTTGTTTCTTTTCTGTGTCAGTAGTTCGAAAAAATGTTCAACTCTTGATGCACTTTAAGGAGAGAAAGATGAGCTTGACGAAGTTATAGGGCCCATACACCACACATGCCTGCATGGCCAAATAAAAGAATGCACAATCACGCTTCAACATACACTACTCATGCAAACTGTACAATATTTAGTCGTGTGTTCATCGCTGAGTTGACAACTTCTTAATATTTCAAGCTTGACTGAGCAAATGTAGCACACACCACACATGCTTGCATGCACAAACAAGAAAATATCAAAATTTTTTAAAATCACTCATGCCGCATGCACAACCACACATTCAACACCATACACTCGCAGTTTGCATGCGCATTCACTCTATTGCGCATGCAGGCATGTGTGGTGTATGGGCCCTATTACCAATTTATTTTAAAATGCTTCCATTTACTATGAGCGATTTTTTTCCAGATTTTTTGAACACAATTTTCACTCACAAAATAAAATAAACAAAAAAAAAAACACATTTGCAAAACAATAGCTGTAAACTATGTTGGTATTAGTACAGCGAGGGATATCTGCCGAAAAATTTAAATCTGCGAAATTGATTTTAGATCAAAAATAAATATCAATTTATTTTGCCCAACGGAAAGCAAGAATGGTCAAAATCGCCTTTTTGACAAATCCAATTCAAAGATAATTTGATATAAGCCGTTTTTTTTGCAAGCCCCGAAGAAATTGGTCGAAAAAAAACGACAATATATACAACTTCATATTATGTGTTAAAATGTAATGTTTTGATTTCTTATAATTTTGATCTAAATTAGCTTTTTGTATACCTTTGTGTCCAAATCAAAAGTCATGATGAATTGCTTAAAATGTATGAGAAAGAAATGCTTATTTTTTAATTTATTTAATCAAATAATTATCTCTAAATTTTTTTTTTTTTAATCTAACAATTTGACGCACTCGTCCTATACATTTGTTTATCGCAATTGTAAAATTCATCAAGTATATACTTATTTCAGTGTCAAAGAGATAAGCTGTATATATCACCTAATACAATTTATCACTATAATGCAAAACCCAAAATTAAAAAAAAAGAAAGATTAAACTAATTGTTTTTATACCATACACCACCTAACCGCTCTAACTTCATTAAAAGACGAACTTTGAAATAAAGTTTGTGACATCCCAGTTGATAACTTGGACGCGTGTAGTTTGCTTAAGTTTTCCTGATTTTTACATTTATATTGAAGGGGATGTTAGAAATTTCGATTTTAAGTAAATACATAGTAAAATTCTTTCGAATTTAAGCAAAGTCGTTAAGTCATTTTTAGTTAAATATATTGTAAGATTCGTTAATTAAGTGATTTATTTAAAGCTCATCTGTTTTGTTTATTTAATATTTGAATACGTATCTTCATTATTTAACACTGTCTGTCCTGAAGCTTCCTAACTGCACTTCTTGTTATGTTTAATTTAATAAGATTATTCCATATTTGAGATAGACCAATTTATACCAATCAACAAATTAATAAACACAAATCTGTTATAGCGTCGTCTACTATTTAATTGACTTTGTTTCTTTTTGACATGTAAAATTAAGTTGACAGTAGGATATCTGATATTAGTTAATTATTTATGAATCAATTTAGTGTTTTAGAAAATTCAAATGATATTATCACCCTTATATCCACCTACTATATTAATTAAATGCAAAGGTACTAATACATATATACATATCGATTACAAATAAATCTGACAGCCTTTCTGTGTTTAGTATATGTGAATATTGAACAACAAGTAAATATTTAGAGTGGCAATTGTATTATCTCGGACTTATGGGCCTCTAGGTATGGTCTACCAACAATAGAAGTTTATCGGGTCAATCTAAAATCACCTCATGATAATAATGGGATTTGTAAACACTCGGAACATGGTGCGAGTAAACTTGGTTTGACTAAAGTCCACCAACAGTGAAATGAACCTTAGACCAAACTAATAGAACTTCATAATTCTTCGACATTGGCATATGTCATTGTGAGTTTCAAAATAATTCCTAAAACAATAAAAATAAGTTTTGTATTTATTTTATAAGGCCTGGCGCCCACTAGGCAACTTAGTTGCCGGCAACTTTTAGCTCCTGGGTGTTGCCGGCAACTCCGAGCAACTAAAGTTGCTTTTTGTTTTTAATTTTCTATAAAAACGTGCTACACCTAAACCTCTCTCAATTTTACATGTCTAAAATGCAAAATCAATGTAACATTTCAATGGACTACATATAAAAACGTTAATTTTTAAAAGTTGCTCGGAAGTTGCTCGAAAATTACTTAGTGGGTGGGGGTCAGCAACTAAAAGTTGCTCGGAGTTGCCGGTAACTAAGTTCCGCGAGCAACTTAAAGTTGCCGGCAACTAAGTTGCCCAGTAGGCGCTCTCCCATATAAGCCAATGTAATTGAATCGGGAGCAACTAAAAGTTTCTGGGGTGAGCAACTAAAAGTTGCCTAGTGGGCGGCAGGCCTAACAGTAGCATTCGTTTGTGAAGTTTCAAATTGAAATGTAATGGTGTTTTCTATTGGTAAAATCAATCTATTTATTTTTTATTTGAATCTGTAAAAAAGCCGATGTTGACCATTTTTGCGTTCCATTGGGCAATTTAAATAAAGGGTAATTTTTTAGCTGGTTTGGTTTTGGCAACACTGGTTTTGACAGCTGACGTGTGTTTAGTACCTTGTGTCACTGTCAAACAGCTTCAGTTTGGTTTGCAATTTAACCATGGATCGTCTTACAAATGAACAACGCTTGCAAATTATTGAATTTTACTATCAAAATTCGTGCTCGGTTCGAAATGTTCATCGCGCGCTGCTTCCATTTTATGATCGGCATTCTCGACCTTCTGAGCAGTCTATTCGGAAGATTGTGACCAAATTTCGCACCAAATTTACTTTGTTGGACATTAAACCACCAACACGTTTACGTACTGTGCGTAGTGAAGAAAATATTGCGGCCGTATCAGCTAGTGTGACAGAAGACCGCGAAATGTCGATTCGGCGCCGTTCCCAGCAGTTAGGCCTTTGTTACAGCACTACGTGGAAAATTTTGCGGAAGGATTTGGGCGTAAAGCCTTTTAAGATACAGCTGGTGCAAGAACTAAACCCAGCCGACCTACCACAACGCCGAATTTTTGGTGAATGGGCTCTTGGAAAGCTGGCCGAGGATCCGCTTTTTTATCGAAAAATTGTGTTCAGCGATGAGGCTCATTTTTGGTTGAATGGGTACGTAAATAAGCAAAATTGCCGCATTTGGAGTTAAGATCAGCCAGAAGCATTGCAACAGCTACCAATGCATCCCGAAAAAGCCACTGTTTGGTGCGGTTTATGGGCCGGCGGCATTATTGGGCCTATTCCTTCAAAGATGATGCGAATCGCAGCGTTACTGTCAATGGTGAACGCTACCGAGCGATGATAACAAACTTTTTTTTGCCCGAATGGAAGTTCTTGACTTGCATGATATGTGGTTTCAACAAGACGGTGCCACATGCCACACAGCACGCGAAACAATGGCGCAATTGCGAGGCGAGTTTGGTGAACAGTTAATTTCACGTTTCGGGCCGGTCAATTGGCCGCCTAGATCGTGCGATTTGACACCATTAGATTATTTTTTGTGGGGGTATGTCAAGGCTAATGTCTGTAGGGACAAGCCCGCTTCGATTGACGCACTGGAAGCCAACATCCATGCATTCATTCGTGAGATACCGGCCGATATGTATGAAAGAGTATGCCAAAATTGGACTCAGCGGATGGGCTACCTGAGACGCAGCCGCGGTCAACATTTGCATGAAATTATCTTTAAACATTAAATTGCAAGGTTCAAACTATCGATTCAAATAAATATTTCATTCATTTTTTCGAATTTTGTGTGTTTTTTTTTTTTAAAAAGTTCTAAACCTCTTAAAAAATCACCCATTATAATAACTAGAAGCAGTTTAAAATGAATCGGCAAGCGGCAACTTCATCAAGCTCATCTTTCTCTTCTTAAAGTGCCTCAAGGGAATTAATTTTGTTTGAAATATTGACACAGAAACAAGACTACACAATGACAAAAACAAGTCAATTTAAAATCGTGTTCTATTCGCCAAGAAAAAAATAAATTTTTAAATTTAAATCTGGATTTACCAATGGAAACCCCCATAAAATTTTATCAATGAAAACCCCCATTTGATTTGTGTATTTTGTTCATGCTCACACAGTACCTTATCTAATGGCGAATTCCTTTCAACAAAAAATTCGAATTTTTTCTAAACAGAATCGAATTTTTTCTAAACAAAATCGATTCTTTTCTGTCAAAACAAATCTTGCGTTTTTAGCAAGATTTCACACTGATTCGCACATACACTATGAAGACTTGACATTTCTAGTACGTCATAATTTGAAAGTCGCTGAATTTTTGGAAGACAAGTTGTTTAAAATAAAAATATATGTGCAAATAGAAGTTCAAACAAATAAAATGCACCGTATAAGCTGGCAAATATCTTTTATTAATTAATTTAATTCTATTAGTAAAACATTTTTCTCACAACAAAAACAAACAACCTTAATAGTTTTGTGAATAATTTCTTGACGTTTTGCGTCAATTGAAGCTATAAAGTCACAAACACAATCACACAAAAAAAAAATCGATTCTTTTACGAAATACGAGTTCCTTTCAATTGACAGAAAAAATTCGATTCTGTTTAGAAAAAATTCGATTTCTTTTTTGAAAGGAATTCGCCATAACTCCTTTGAATTAATTTTAATTAAAAATAATAGCTACACAATCTTTTTTGTTATGCCAATATTGCCTGTCCATTTTTATAATTAATTCCACCATATAATTGTAATTTGAAAGTTTGTTTATACTTTTAAAACTTTGTTTTTTTTTTTTTTTTTGTTGATTAGCTACACAAATAATGAGTTTATTTAATATGTTTACAAACTATTATACCAACTTTCGAGACAAACAACAATTATTGTGTCTAGGAATAAATTACCATAAAAATCTAGTTTTAGTATTAAGAACTCAAAGTCCTTATTAACCGGCACGCGTTATCCACTGGAAAACATGCATTTACAATTTCGTAAAACGTTGAACTCGCTGTGGCTATATAGTTCAGTATTTTACATTTTAGGTTCAATATTTCTAGAACTAAAAAAAATTGCCTTCTGTCTAAATCACCACGTGCTTATGTCGAGCCGACACACAGCGGACGCAACTAAAATTAGTTCAAAAATACAGAGGTCAAGTGTATTCATTGAATGTGCTTGTTTGATATTCAAATTTATAATTATTTCTTTACGTAAAAATCTATAAAACACAAAAGTGAAAAACCTTTTGGAATGTTCCACAATGAAATGGGCACATCGCTGTGCCGTTGTCGCATTGAGACTGAACAAAATGTTAATTTTACTTGATTTTCTAAAAATATACATATAAACCTTTTCCATTATGCAGTTTTGAATAATTTTTATTTGATACATTTTTGTTTTGCAGCAATGCCATGGTTTGGCATGGATATTGGAGGTACATTGACAAAACTAGTGTACTTCGAACCAAAAGATATAACACCTGATGAGCAAGATCAAGAAGCTGAAATTCTACGCAACATTCGAAGATATCTTACAAAGAATTCGGCGTATGGAAAGACTGGACACCGTGATACACATTTGCAGGTTAGTAGAACAAATACAAATAAAAAAATCGACATTTCTAAAGAATGACAATCTTTATTTAGAACTGAACCCCATTTATGGAATTCAACTAACAGGTCCCGAATTACGTAATCAAAAAACGAACGAATGTAATCGGTTTAACAGGACAGCAATTGTCAAAAGGAAATCGTTAAATCATGTATTGCTCATATAATACGGCCATAGATCAGCATTTTTCATAACGCCTGAAAGTATGCTACAGATTTACAGCAGATGCTGAAGTTCTCTTAACGTCTACTACTCCATGCATTTCTTGCTTCCCCTACTGCTTCACACTGTATCTCTCTGTACTATTTTCCTGTTTTCAAACTTTCACAGTTCTACGAGCTGCAGATGCAAACCATTCAGCCAGTAACTCTTTGTCATTCAATTTATCATCCAATTTGTATTTGGCCTTATTTATGATGGAACTTTACCAAATTGTCGGAAGATAGTTCTCCGAATCAAAAAGGACTTAAGTGAAAGGAATAATCTATGTCTTAGTTTCATTCCTGTGTCAGTTGGAGGCACTCTTAACTTACGTTAGTTGAACGGGCTAGACAAAAAGTAACAATCTACAATTATAGGTTCATCGTATGATTTCCTTTTATTGGCTTGTTACGACCACCTAAGTGCTCCTCCGACCATAAGAGTCTTACCTTACCAAAGGAAATATATAGAATGATCTAGGCGGTAATAAAAATACTGTTTTTCTTATTATCGAAATGTATGTTTTGAAACTGCTTTTTAACATAAGCCGTATTTATTATCGCCGATGGTCCACATATCATCTCATGAAAATAAAACAATACGGATCTTAGTGACAACTGTGTTGTATACATATCTCTTTTTACCTTCCACTTATTTATTTTCATTTATTTGTTGCCTTTTTTCTTTACAACATACAGTTCACAATTCCTAACCATTTGCAAGGCTGAGAAGCAGTAGCAAAAACTAAACTTTTGGTTCATGAAACGTGATCTCGATAGAGAGCAGGATCTCGTGTTATTGTTGTAATGCATGTATTTTGATGATTTATATGGATCATCTGTGATAATAAAAAACGGGTTAAAGCTTATACTCGCAACTGTTGTTGCAGAGAGTTATTTGTCATTTTGTATGTCCCTGCTTGATTTTGCCCAATCTTAACGAACAAAACCTTATGTAGGCCATTTTATATTATTACATAAGAATCGAAAACGACAATTGCCATTTCTAATTCCGTATAAGATGTTTAATTGTATCTGAAAAAAATTCCTTTGAAATTAAAAAAAAAAAAAAGATATACATAACATCCTTTTATCCCTGAACCATCACTCATCTTAAGTACACTGCACAGATCAAGAGCTCTCAACTATGCACGCTATAGAGCTCTTGTAGAACGTTCCCTCTTCTTTATCATATCTACTTGAAACAGTGTGGCAGTGATGTGTGCTTACCTTCCAAAAGGGCGAATCGCAAAAATGACGCAAATCTAACTGCGGAAATAACCCTCTCACTTCTCATATGATTTTAAATCGCCAGCTTATTAGTTTACGAAATGTGTTTCAAATTATTAATCATCAAATAAAAACGTTATGAAGCACTGGAATGTCAAATTACGTAGTAGATGCGTCATACATATCAGCTTTGAATTAAAAATTAATGTCAAATTCATTCTTGATTCTGGTTCAAAAAAAGCTTATACTTACACCCTCTTATAAACGGTCTTGAAATCTTGCATGACCTTTAAGTAATCTTAAAATATAAAATTCAGTGTATATTTTGAGTGGAATTGCATTTTACACATAGAACAATAATTATTTATAGCTTTTGGAATATACAGTATGTAAATGAAGAGAAAGGTATAGAGATGTATGTAACACCCTCTTTTAATTATTATTCATACGTCACTTGTTGTTTTAGTTGTAGGTATTTCACATAAATAAAGTGCAGGGTGCTGGTACCTAATGTTACCTGTTTTGCTGTTCTTTGCATGGGAGTTGAAATGGTGTTATAGAGAGGCGTAAGCAATTCAGTTATATACTCAAATAAGTCTGATTCTATATTACCGGAAATATATACATATTCGTATTAAAGACAAATGAGTTGTTTCCGAACTGTATACGAGTTCAGTGAGTTGAGAATAAAACAGCACATTTGCTGCGATTTATTATCTACATGATGTGATCTGGAACAATTTTTAACATCTATCTGTTTTCAACTTTATATCTATCTATATATTTCAATGATTCATAAATTTGTTCTTGTTTTGGCGGGTAGATGGCTTTTTGTTTTGCACATGGTAAGGTAGATTTGCAGGTCAAAATAGTTTCGCCTATTTAAAATTAGTTAAGTCAAAGCAATAAATCCTCATAGCGATGTTCATGCAGATAACTGGTGCTAGAACACTGCCCGAGTGTTGGAAAATTTCCATCAACATAAAATGCCATAATCATAATATTTACTTCCTGTGGTCTTTGTGTACCCACACTAAAATAAATTATGCTCAAACACAAAAAGTATTCTTAATTTAAACGATTGGATTTTATTTGAGTAGGTGGTGAAAGAGGGTGGTGCTAAGGGGTGGGTCTGACATCACAAAAAAACTGGACTTGAATAAACAAGGTTGGAACTCTCGTTTCATAGTGAGAAAAGACAATCAGCCCTATCACGAATTCCATCGTAATCGGAATGTTTTCGAATCCCGAAAAAAAAACAATTACAGAATCCGTTCGTAATGGCAATAACGATGGAATTCATGATAGGGCTGAATATGGGGCAGGATTTTTTGAATTTCTAAAACTTGGCGAATTTCATAATCAGATTGAATAATTAGGTTGAATATATTTAAATTTTCAGAGTTGTTTTAATCTATCTCTATGTTCATATATAATTATAATTATGTAAATTTAACTTTTTTATAAAACTGCTGCATCACATTACAAATATCCTAACCTCTTTTCTTTTAGATGGATAATGTTGTGATTCGCAAACGACGTGGTTCCCTGCATTTCATTCGATTCCAAACCTCCGACATGGGTAACTTTTTATCATTAGCCAAAGCGAAAGGCATGGCTGAATTAGTCACAACTGTGTGTGCGACCGGTGGTGGTGCCTATAAATTCGAAAAGAATTTCAGAGATGTAAGCTGCATAATCAATAGACATTAGTTTAAATTTAATATCTATCATTGATGATCTATGTACATTATTTAAGGAAGTTAACATGAAACTAGCTAAATTCGATGAACTAGATACATTAATTAAAGGAATTCTCTTTGCTGAAATCCAAAACAAAACCGAGTGTTATTATTATGAGAATGCCAGTGATATTTTGTAAGTGTAATTACAAAACAAATAATTTTATTTTTTTATTTATACAAAAATATTGTTTACATATAACATCTACAGAAAGAGCCAGGTATGTGCATTTGACTTCTCCAAACCATATCCCTTCATTTTGGTGAATGTGGGCTCAGGAGTTTCCATTTTAGCTGTCTATGGACCGAAGAATTATAAACGTATTTCTGGTACAAGGTGAGCTTCTTAAATTGTTTACTTAACTGTTGGAGTTTTGTTTTAAATGTGTCTTATACAGTTTAGGTGGGGGAACATTCCTGGGATTGTGTTGCTTACTAACAGGATGTAATACGTTCGATGAAGCTATTCAACTTGCCACCAAGGGAGACAACAGAAAAGTCGATAAGTTGGTCAGAGACATCTATGGTGGAGACTATGAACGATTCGGCTTGACTGGTGATCTCGTTGCATCAAGGTTTGTGATTTTAATACAATTTGCCATGGAGTAGTGAAATTTATTTTATTTTATTTAAATAGCTATGGACAAATGCACCTGAAAGAAAAACGAGCGTCAGTGTCCCGCGAGGATCTCGCCAATGCCACTCTTGTAACAATCACAAATAACATTGGTTCAATTGCTAGAATGTGTGCCCTTAATGCCAAAATTGATAAGGTATTTGCAAACAGATTACGACGCGAATCTTGAAAGGTTTACAATTTGTTTTTAATTTTACAGATAGTTTTTGTTGGAAATTTCCTGCGTGTGAATCCAATTTCAATGAAACTGCTTGCCTATGCCATGGACTTTTGGTCCGATCATACAATGAAAGCGCTCTTCCTTGAGCACGAAGGCTACTTTGGAGCTCTGGGTTGTTTGCTGCAGTTCAATGGAGAAATAGCCGCTGCACTAAACGAGACCGATGACGACGCTGACGCTGACGCCGACGCACAGGCGACATCTGTTACAGATGATACTGCCTCACAAACAGCTTCATCGTCATCAACAGAAGACGCAACATCATCCACATCATCATCCACCACAGAAATAAAAAAGGATCATAATAATTAACGTTAATTGTGTTCCTGACAAATATGTGATCTAATTCTATTCTTCATTTGTTCTATATCTCTGTGAGCAGCAAACTTAAGTTTAAGTGATTTGTTACAATTTTTTCAACATAGATTATTTTTTGTTGTCATTAATGCAATATTTATATACACATACATATATGATTTTTATTTGTTTGCGAGAAAGTTTTAAACTTCATCTAAAACGGTCTAACTCTTAAGAATGGGGAACTTAAAGCAAATAATGGGCATTGAATTCAAGAGCAGTGATGATAGATAGAAAACACCTTAATTAAAAAAAAAATATTAGACAAATCATAAATCAATCCGTCAAACGTGTTATTTAGATAAATTCCGTTTATGTGTATAATATATATTTTTTTATATATAAAGTGTATGTATGATTTAAGTTATGTATTTCGTTCTAGAGATAAGTTAAAGAAACAAAAGAAAACACAATGAAGAATACACAAATAAATTTTTGTTTATTTATAATTTACATGTACTTTTTTTATATTAATTTTTCTTCGCAAATTGCATATGACTGGCATTACAAAGAAATTGACTTTCAAATAAAAAAACGTTTTGATCTATTCGCTGAGGTGCTTAGACCAGTTTATACTTTTCAGCAAATGAATAAACGGTAATCTGTTTAGTTAAGGTAGGTAGTCAAATAAATAAAGTTTGCTCTTCTTGAAATCATGAAGTGACCATAAGAAATTTTACTTGAATATTCAGCCATATCACGAATTCCATCGTAATCGGAATGTTTCCGAATCGCAAAAAAAAACTATCACAGGATCCGTTCGTAATGGCAATTTGTATGAGATTTTCCCATACGATGGATTCTGTGATACTTTTTTTCGGGATTCGTTACAAGTTTCCGATTACGATGGAGTTCATGATAGGGCTGATTATCGTATTTAAATATTGGTATCCAGGGATAACCAAAAGCCGTTGCACTAGGTCACTTCTTTTGTAATTAGTGTTATCTAGAAACTATACTACCCCTTTCTGTTGTAAAATAATCGAAAGTCTAGTTAAGAAAAAAACAACTTCAAAAATGTATTGATTCCTTAAACAAGTGTGGAAACTAGTTGCTCCACAAATATGATTGCTTTCTTTATAACCATTACAAAATCCGGACCAGACGGATTTAATAGGTTTTTTTTTTAATTAGTTAAGGAGATTTTTTTAGATGTCTATTATAACATATTTTTTCGTTTGTAAATACATTATAATATGAGTTTAATTCTTAGTCTGCGTTTTCCACAACAAGACTTTCCATTAGTTTGTCCATATCTTGTATCCGAAAAAAAAAACAAACGAGTTTGATGGCATTGAGATTAGCCCCTTATAACGGTCTTAAATAGATTCCGATAATCTCGATTGGATGCCCAATCTGCCTTAAAATCAAGTACCCTCAAATTACGATCTGTGGCCACAAATAAATATCGACTATCGCATGCTATACTGTACACAGGCGAAGTGCGGCCATTTCTCGCCGAAGGAAAATATATCTGGACACATTTCTCGGGCATCCGAATGTCGTACAGATTTACTCGGCAGTGATGTTTGACACCACACAAAACTGCATAGAGGCCATCGTATTCCAGACAATAGATCGAAGAAGCGAACTGATCCTCCCATATGCCGACATCAGCGTCAGCTCGGCGATCGTACATTCGGAATGTGGAGTCGAAATTTGCTGTAAAAACTACGTTTTCATCTTTTAGTTTGAGGTCATAGACGGAGAAAGTCTTTGAGTTGAGGATGCGTTGAGTTCCACTAGAGAAGAATAACAAATTTAGGGAAAATGACAAGATTGTTTATTAGATCCTACTTACGTCTCGATATCCACTTCCCTTAGTGCTTTTTTTTCTTTGTCCGAGTATAAACCTCCATAGAACCTATCGCCGTCTGGAGTGAACTGCATTGACTTGTATGACTCAGGGTAGTCTTTGGCCAGATCCAGGTAGAGGAGTCCGAATTGATCAGCTCGTTGCCATAGTTTTGTGCAGTTGTCCGTGCTGGTAAGGAACAAGTTGTTGCTGAAATCAACGCACCGAAGATACTCGCTGACATCGTGGAGACGTACATCGGTAATAATCCCATCCTCGTAGATAAACCCACTGCCATAGACACGACCAGCAAATATTGTGTCGTTTTTCTTTGCAAAATCGGAAATGTCTGCTTTGGAGTTTGTACAAATCTCCTCGGTGCAGCGTCGCCTTAATGGCTCGTCCCTCAAACGCTTATGAATCCTCAAGTATCTTTGGTGAGTAATGTATAAGTTCTCCTTGTCGAGGTGGATTTTCGCCGCAGACATCCGATTGCTATTGAAGTAAATGGTCTCTTTGTATCGTCCGTTGAGCCAATTGGCTCCAATTGAGAGACGGCTTTGGTAGGAAAGGTTATTGAAGGTTCTGTGAAAAGTTAAGTGTTGTTTATTTAACTAGGTTCTTGTTGATAAAAAGTATTAACCTATCACAAATAGCCGGATAATCTCGATGTCCACAGAGAAGTAGATCTAGTGTTTTGGTAAAATAAACATGATTGTTTATGACAGAGTTAAAAAATGAACTGGCACGACACAAATTCATTAAGTCAGATGCATTGCAGTAGCAGAATATCTTAACGAGACAGTCAAGATTCAAATCACATATTGTTAACATTTTATTTTAAACTTAATTTCTAAACAAACTAGTTTTTAAACTTAAGAAAGTATTTTAAAACGCATTTCTGCAACTTTTTGTTTTGACAGGAGAATTGTTGTCAAATATGGATGTCAAGATTTTAGGTTTGTTTGTTTGAACCAAGGAACTTTGGTACAGTAATGTTCAACAATTTGATAATTGATAATTATTTTTAAAACAAAGGTTTTTTTCATTTTGCAAGGAATGGCAAGTAGTACGCAAATCATGAAAGTCTAAATATTATCTCTACAATTTTAAATAAAACTGTCTTTAACAATAACAAACCTATAGGACTCTTAAAATATCAATTGGGTAGGCACTTTTAATAAATATTAATGTTAAAAGGGAATCACTTCCAAACACTGCAGGAACCGAAATCGGTATGTCTTCCCGTGATCGTCCTAACCCAGTCGTCAGAATGGCCGTCTCTGTCTAGCAATACATTGTTGTCAGAATGCAGTACTGCCAAGTTATTCGTTGTTACATGTCAGTCGTCTGTCAAACAAAAAATATTTCTCTGAAAATTGAAATTTTTTGTTTTGAAAAGTTCCACTTTGTAATTAAAAATTTGGATACAAATTTCATGGACACTTGCGTTATTCTTTGTGCCACGCATTATTACTTCCACTTTTCCAAAATTGGTTGAAGCTTGATACTAAAAGATGTTCCTTGATGATATGAATTGAAATGTTAACCTGTCAAAAGCAGCTGAATTTGGAAATGTTTTCAATTTGTGGTTATATTTTTGTTTACTTTTCATTCTTGGAGTTGAAACTATTTTAATTCTTGGATTTCCTTTTACAATTTAATAAATTTTTATTTTCGATTCTGATTTTTGGAAAAGTTTTCTGTCCTTCTATGATTAAACTTCTTTTTTTTTAATATTTTCTTTCGTTTATATTTCGATAGATATTTAACAAGTGAATTCGTGTCCATTTTGAAATTAACAAAATCTTATATTTCGCTGGAAGATTCGCTTTTATTGCAAAAATAAAGTTTATATAACATATAATTAATTAACTGTAAACATTTTTTAAGTATTTTTTCAAATAAATTTGATGCAATCAAGTGATTTCTTGGATTTATTTAATCTAAATTTATTTTCAACCCATTGCGTTTGACTTGACAGATCAACAATATTGTTAACATTGATCGTTCCTAAATGAAATGTTAAAATGTGTAACATTTTTAACAATGGCACTTCAACATCTTTATTTGACACATTTACAATAGTTAACTTTTTAGAGAAAAAGAACGGACCACTGACTTCAACTTTTTTCTAGCGCAGACTGCCGCGCATCGACTTCCAAGTAGTCTTGCACTTGCACAAATAATGCTTTGATTATTATTTTTCTCGCAAAATAGAGTGGAGAATTTGAAATTTTAACACACAGTGGTTCGACTTTGAGCGTGAACTGCGTACTACTCGGGAAAAAATTAGAGACAAAATTTGTCTTGGGAAAAAATTTGCCCAGAAGAGGCTTTGCTAGTAAAATTCATCTACATTTGGACTGGCACCCAATAACGAATAAATAATCAGTTTTTTACAATTTGTTTTATTTTAATTCTAATCTTGTACATGCATCTTCAATTCCTTTGCAATTCAACGAGATTACCACAAACAGACAGTTGATACTAGTAATAGCCGTGTTTTTTTTTTCAAGCCCGGAAGAAATTGGTTGAAAAAACGGCATCGGGGATTAGCAACGCCATAACAGAAAAAAATGGAGTTTCCATACAAAATATTGATAATAAGTATGCAATTCACGCCGGTAACAAAATTTTTCTCCGTGCTTAAGTTAAGCCCCGAGAATTCTCCGCGCTTAACTAAGCCCGAAGGAGTTGAGTTTTGTTGCATTTAACATGTAAATTGCTTTGCCCTGACTTCGTTTTTTTTCGACCAATTTCCTCGGGGGTGCAAAAAAACACGGCTAATAATAAGTATTGTTCACTTCTATTATGTTGTTTTTGATCTCAATTAAGAACCGATTTGAGTTTACTGCCAAGGCCTTAAATTGTCGACGTTAAGCAATTTCTGTGAAGTAGGTATGGACTAAAAAAATTTACTATTAAGTAAACTTAGGATATAATGTATACCAGGTTTAAAATTCATTGCAGAAACCTACTCATTTTTATTTATTTGTTAATTTATTTATAAATTTATAATTTAAACCCAGAAGAAATTCTTCGAAATTTTTGATCGGATTCTATCAATAACCTCATGAAATATTATCTTACACTAAAGTAATAATATAAATACATAACATGCATACTTTCAAAAGCAACCAATTATTTTCTTGGCGAGAAATCAATTTTGGTCTTCTAAGAACCCGTTACACAAAGGCCGACAAAGAAACTATATTATAGTTACCTATGTATATGAAAGAAAGAGGCGTGTATTTTGCGATAATTGTACAACATTGATTTTCCATCAATTCGTCCTCCCCTTCCCAAAAAATCTCATCAATAACATTTTGCAACATTCATTCACACATCACACAAAAGAAAGAAAGGCTTTTTGTTGTACGTTTCACATAATTGGTGGGAAATAAATTGCAACACATCGGATGTCCATTTCCCATACATTAACCGGAAGGATATTGCAATTGCAAACCAATTATATAATGTCATTCGTTTATCGGATTGTTAGTCCTTTGAGTTTTTGACCTACATTATCATGTACATAATATGTATGTATTTTCAGGTCAAAAATTAAACGAATAAAAGGTTATCTAGCTGCGAGTAAAAATATACCAAATGGCCGGATATAACGGGTGATTTTTTAGCTGGTTTGGTTTTGGCAACACTGGTTTTGACAGCTGACGTGTGTTTAGTACCTTGTGTCACTGTCAAACAGCTTCAGTTTGGTTTGCAATTTAACCATGGATCGTCTTACAAATGAACAACGCTTGCAAATTATTGAATTTTACTATCAAAATTCGTGCTCGGTTCGAAATGTTCATCGCGCGCTGCTTGTGTTCAGCGATGAGGCTCATTTTTGGTTGAATGGGTACGTAAATAAGCAAAATTGCCGCATTTGGAGTGAAGATCAGCCAGAAGCATTGCAACAGCTACCAATGCATCCCGAAAAAGCCACTGTTTGGTGCGGTTTATGGGCCGGCGGCATTATTGGGCCTATTTCTTCAAAGATGATGAGAATCGCAGCGTTACTGTCAATGGTGAACGCTACCGAGCGATGATAACAAACTTTTTTTTGCCCGAAATGGAAGTTCTTGACTTGCATGATATGTGGTTTCAACAAGACGGTGCCACATGCCACACAGCACGCGAAACAATGGCGCAATTGCGAGGCGAGTTTGGTGAACAGTTAATTTCACGTTTCGGGCCGGTCAATTGGCCGTCTAGATCGTGCGATTTGACACCATTAGATTATTTTTTGTGGGGGTATGTGAAGGCTAATGTCTATAGGGACAAGCCCGCTTCGATTGACGCACTGGAAGCCAACATCCATGCATTCATTCGTGAGATACCGGCCGATATGTGTGAAAGAGTATGCCAAAATTGGACTCAGCGGATGGGCTACCTGAGACGCAGCCGCGGTCAACATTTGCATGAAATTATCTTTAAACATTAAATTGCAAGGTTCAAACTATCGATTCAAACAAATATTTTATTCATTTTTTCGAATTTTTTGTGTTTTTTTTTTTAAAAAAGTTCTAAACCTCTTAAAAAATCACCCATTAGTAACAGCAGGAAATCTCTACTGTTTTTTTTTTCTTGTATCATATAATAAGAATATATTTTAAATGCATTTGCATTGGTTTTAAAATGTGATTATTTTACAATGAACATTCAATTGGAAATGACTTTAGGAAAGATCCTTTTTGTTTGTAATTATGCTTCAATCTGTCATTAAAATTATATCAATTGAAGTAAGATGCTATTCAAATAATCTGATGAGAATTATAGATTGATTATAGGTATCATCTTTTCTCAAAAAATTCTTCATGGTTACCTTTTGCGTTACCCTTAACCCTACTTGTGCAAGTAAATGTAGTTATTTGTTTATCATCTCCTTCCGGTAAAGGATCACTATTCTTCAATGACTTTAACCTTCCATATATTGATATGCACTTGTTACCCAACATTTTCCATGTTCCCATACATAGTTTTCTTCTTTCCTAAATCTGTATTATCTAAAATCTCTCGTGTATACATAATATGAGCGTCAATGATTGTCTCTGACAGATGAAACACACATTCTTTCGCTTCTGTTTCAAGATTTTATTTTTCCTTTTTTTTTTCTTAGTTTTCCAAATTTAAAATTCCCAAAGCCAAAATGTGCCGCTCATTAATTAAAAAAAGGTCCTTACGTGTATCCTTGTTTTTTCTGCCCGGAAGACATTATTTCGATGTTGATTGAAATAAGAAAAACAGATTGTTCTTTCTTGCTCTCTTCATATGATTTAAGAGCTTAAAGGATATATGGATGTACACTCATACAGGATATGCTGGTATATTTATTCTATGAGAATAGGTTTTGGGAATATCCATAAAATCTTATTTTAAATCTCTTGATCTCTAAAGTTGTAAGTAGGAATGTTCACGATTACGGATACAAAGATATATGTTAAGCAGGAGTGATTTTCCACCGCCCGTAATTAAAACTACCTAAATTATGAAATCCTCTAGAAAGGATTATAAGATTTTCTTAAAGAATACGTCCATTGAAACTGATATGATCCCTCACTATTCGACCATGTTTATCTAGAGTAGTGCTCTCAATAATTAACACTTGCCGTTGCCATTGCCACAGAGGTTTTTAGCTCAAACAGATGTTTTCTGGCTTAATATTTGCAGATAGAATAAACGAGGATATTTTTTTTTTGTTTGTTTGTTTTTGTGGTCAAAGGAAACAAATCTGTGTAATCTGTTTGGCTTGGTGATAGAATATGTGTATGTAAACGAGGATTGAATTGATAACTATATGAGTTCTGTTAAGTAGTTTATTTTGGAATATTTCCTTGGTCTCTCTATATTTCTTTAAACCGCCTGACTTGTATAAAGCTAGAAGTGTCAGTCTCAGTAATTCTGTGTTATAACGAATTTTCCACTAGGTGTCTTCTGTCAAAATAAAATAATGGTATTGAAAATAAGCAATATATACTTATGTACAGTACATAACTCATATGTACATAATTCTATGCTATGTAAGCTACTTCATTCTCCAAAAAATTATTTTCTGCGAATTTAAGAAGTTCGCAACGTTAAAATTTTTTTTCTGTAACTGTGTTTCGTTAAGTTTTCCCCATCTGTTGTAACTACTGAAAGAGCTGTTGATCTTTATCATTTTGAATTATCGACAGATGATTAAGTTCTGCTCAGAGTTAAAAAAAAGAAAAACGTCTATTAGATGATATCGGTTTGACAGCCATAGTAGTTTCATTACATTACATTTGGCAAGTTTTCCAGATAAATATGACTCAAAAGTGTAATATAAGTTAGTAAGTAATAATGCTATATTCACGTGACTGACAAATTGGCAGTTTTTTGTCGGTAAACTGCCACAAGAATGAATTTGTCCATTCTTCTGACAGTTTACTGATATTTACTGCCAATTTGTCAGTCGTGTATATCCAGCATAATACTACTTTCTCATACAACAAATATTATGTCATATTTCATATGGCATAATGGGACATTATATATGTATATGACAGTGTAATATCGCCTTAAAACTGTTAATCCTTTTATGTCTATACAAAATTGTAGATATTTATTCATTATTTTTTCTACAACTATTTTATTCGCTTTTTTCTAAAACAGAACACACAAGCTTTGATCATTTTTGCAACCAGGAAGTTCTCGCACCTATATAAAAGTATTTAGGGCATAGCAACCTGTCAGGTACTCTTCTCTGATACACAAATAGATTTCGATAAGATTGATCTATTAATCCTTGCGATAGTAAATTTTCTATTTCTATTGTGTGAATTACGCAAAAGAGAAAAAGGTGTGTCAAATATATAAACTTCAACCTAGATGTAGCTGCCAAGTGGGTGATATCTCAGATGCTTGCTCTCAATTCATCACACTGAGTGTAGGTACCTACATGTATTTTGGCTGATGCAAAAAAGTCACATTTTACCTACTCCTACTCTTGATGCATTTAACGGTTGCAAGAATAATTCTTTTAGGTTTGTTTCTTTATTATTTTGAGACTTGGTATTTAGACGTCTGATGCGGTGTGGGCGAGTGATTTGTATGGTATTTGGAGCAAATAGTCTATGATACCTACTAGGAATATGGCATTTGGATTTCATTCTTTTTATTTTGTTGCAAATATAACTTCATGGATTTGCTGTTATTTTGAAAATGAAGCGATCAAAAAAAGACCTCTTTTGTAGATACCTAGACACATTATATCCTGTGAAGTTTTTGTGTAAAGGGATTTTCATTCAACAACAACTGAGTCCTTATTTCTCTTAACACCCTTTTAGATCGTACAAAATTACCTGCTGTTTTTTTTTTACCAGGTGTAAAAAAGTATCTTTTTTAATAATAGATTTTTTTCAAGACACCTTGCCCACCCAGGATATGGAGAAAAACTATGGGTCTGAAGACATATAAATTATTTCCTGACAATGGACGTCTATTATACTGACGTACAATCGGGGAGTGATAAAATCCCTTAGCTATAGCTAATAATTAAAAATATTTTGTAAACGGCTGTATTATTAAAGATTCGTTTCGGTGCAGATTAGAATGGAAATTGATTTTTGTTGTTTTTGTTTGTTGAGATTTTTGAAGTAAAGTTACTATTTGATTTAAAGAAAGGTTCAAAGGACAACTTTTCAATGACAGGAAGACTAATGCTGGATTTACACGACTGACAAATTGGCAGTTTTTTTGTCAGTAAAATGCCAAAAGAATGAATTTTAAAATTTTTCTGCCAGTTTTTTGACAGTTAGCTGACAGAATACTGCCAACTTTTCAGTCGTGTAAATCCAGCATAATTTCTCTGAATTATGACAGAATAGAATGAGAATGTTCATTCTTTCTTGTGTTTTGTCATAATTTGCCAAATGCTAATAATATATACCTACAATAGGTCTGTTTGGTTTCTTTTTTCATTAAAATGTGTAAAACACCACAGTGAGAATGCTTTCTCAAAAATGGAGAAACTTACAAGCAACAAGAAAGCGAACAAACGAATTGAACCATTTATTTGTACAAAACGTCAAAATCTTACTGCTCACCTCAACAATCACATGCCACAAGTCCGGTTTTGTTTAAAATAATTTGCGATTAATTTAAAAACAAATACTTAAATTATACATTTCCCAAGTTATCTACATATGTTTCTAATTTTCATTTTGTCAGTCATGTTAATACAGGAGTTCAGAACATAAATTAAAACACTACGCATTTATTTAACGATAAGATACAATGACGCAAAAGTTTTAGTATTTTAAGTATAATGGTATTAAAATGAGGTACATTCTAATCGCTTTCGATACTCATTTGTTTCGATATACAATAACGCGTTGACAAGCTCCTGTCTGAACTAAAATTACAATTTAATTCCTATATAATGCAATTCTTAGGTCCTGGCAGCAAAATAATTATATTTGAATTGTTTTATATTGCTCCTTCGCAGGTATACAAAGGTCATCCTTATATTTAGTAGGTATTTTTAAAATGTGTTAGATGTCTCCTTTCAGTGATTGAAACCATTAGTACTTTGCAAAAGCTTGACCTATTCTAAATAATGTCTTCCTTTAGAATTCGTCTCGTTTTTAAATAAATCCCTTTCAAGGTTACGCTCTTTTCAATCGAGTGCCGTTTGTAGTTTCCTTTTTGTTTTGTTTTGGTTTGATTTTATTACTTTTTCCAGATTAAGATTTGAGTTCAAATGTCCTTCTGAGAAAAGGTGTCTGTTTACATCGTGAAAACCTTTGTTTTAGCAAAACACTACAAAATTTACAACTCTCAAGCTACCGTATAATTTCCTGGTTTCCACGCACATGTGTTAAGCACGCGAGTTTTTATCGCTTGGTAGATATATTGGTACTTGAAACTATAAAGTAATAAATGTCTACCTGTTAACCAAAAATGTCCTTGTTTGCGACATATTTATTTACTAAAATTCCTAGAAATTGTTTAGTTGCGCTATACGCATTTTTGATATGCATTTTAAGAAATACCTAAGTGCACTGCATGTCAAGGACATGTGTCTAATGAAAGCAACAATTATTATAGGTACCTACAATCTTTTTGTCAGAACTCAACAAAAGAAAAAAAAAATGTTTTCCATTCTTGTACATATTTCTAACTAAATTGACTTATCAAAAAGATGTCCTGAAGGTTGAAGGACATCGAACGGTTACCGGTAACATTATAATTTATTTATATTGTTGCTATGGTAGTTGGGACTTGCAATTCTTTGCGATTGAGCTGTCAAAAAGATGACATTGTTGTGAGCGTGGACAGAATTATGATTTAAACGCCTTGTGAGGTTATGCGGAGCGGATTCCTTTGGGTTAGTAGAGAAATCGTAATTGATTTGCAACACGATTTACTTTTCAATAATTGAACAAGAAGGCATTCGAAGAAGCTCAAAAAATACGATTTGGATAATGTGACTACCTATCTCTTATTGAGATATCAGTAGATACATGACATTGTTAATTTTTGATGTGTAAACATCTATGCCGTCGGTTGCAGTGAAATAAAAACATGTACTTTCCTCTGTGCGATTTACGAGGTCACACTTTGCGATGTAGCACGTTACGTTACGAAAATCTGCATAGTAGGATAATGGGTACGTTCAGTGACAAAATCTGAAGCACACCTTCAAGCAAACTAGTCCGCTTTGGATCTATTCATGTAGTCAACAACGTATGGATAACTTCGCATTCGGATCCAAATATGGATCCTCAAAGCCACGCTTGGACAAACGTTGATGTTTACACATATTAAACGTGAGTCCCGGCACTCACATAATTTTTTTTTCTAGTGAGAGAACTCAATAAGAATTACATTAATATCCAAAGAACTTTAGTCAATGTTATGCACTTAAAATCCATTCTAAATAATTTTTTACCCTGGATCGATAGGCGGCCCTAAAACAGCCGGATTTTATCGAGTTAAACACTTTGCCTTATGAATATACATATAATACGGCACTGTTGAAATAGAGTATGTGTTCCTAATAAAGATAGATAAATTGTGCAGTTCATTAACAAACCAAACTAATTCTTTATCGGTCGGTTTGTTCTAGATAATTATAGTGGTTGTTTATTTGCTTGTGTCGGTGGTGGCGTGAAACTAAAAATTCGCATACGTGTTCTTTACCACATAATATTATCTAATGTGGAATTTCGCAAGCGTCCATTAAGACAAAATGGTTTTTCTTATCAGTTAGGTATCACAAACAATTTTTTTTTTTTAAACATGCCCTATCGCTCCTCTGAACAATTGTATAAACTCATCTTTTCAAGCCAAGTAAATCTTTTTTACTGCTGATAAGATTGTAAATTGCTATTCAAAGGTGAACACAAATTTTGCAACCGTCAGAAAAGGCAATTGAGAACGTTGTGGAGACTTCTAGGTATTAAACCTCACCAGTTGAATATAATTAACAAGCACCTATGTTACACGACCTGTCGATTCGACTGGCCACGCTCACATCCTCTCCTCCTCACTCAGTCTTTACTTAATATAAATTGAATAGGGTACTTGCACTTAGTAATTACTAATTACTTATAAAGTAAACTACCTACTGTTGTTTTTGTTTTGTAAAACTTTGTTATCTTTATTTTGTGTATGGAAAAATCACGATTACTTCTGATTGTGACTTGGGGAATCACTTTCAAGTTCATTGAACACGTAACACTTGTGGTCTTATGAAATATTTTACTCAAAGACAATGAATATACGTATAGGTATATTTTTTTGTTTTGGAAAAATAAAAATGCCAACAAATACATTTGAAAGCTTTGAGAGAAACATGAAACCGCAAAATGGTTTCCCAGGCATGGTGGCGTGTGTAATCGCTTTTCAATGGCAAAATAAATTGCTGAAATCGACGCTATTGGGTCTACTATATATGTATTTGTACTTGCGTAGTTAAGTACCAAGAAATTAATTAATGGCTTTAACAGTGCAACCAGCCCCTTAAAGCATAATAGAGCTATATAGTAAGTGCAATGAAGAACTTCAGATATACCCAATGAAAAGACCACTACATTGTTGTGAATATACAATAAGGTATACCTACCTTGTGGTCAAAAGAACTTGAATCTATCTGGACAAATAGTTCAATAGAATGCAGTTTTAATTATATGTTTAGTTTATCCATATAGTGTTTGACTTGTGGTAGGTAAATAGGTTAATCTTAAATATAGCTGTGTTAATATTTGAACGTTAATACTGGATAAGGATTGGTATATGATGAGACAAAACTAACTGGATTTGACGTAATACGAATCTTGAAAAGATTTAACGGGTTTACCTACTATAGGACAAACTTACGTAGGTTTAGTAGTATATACCTAGGTAACTGTTTTTTTTTAGGAAGGGGTGAGGTGTCAAATCCCACGAACGAGGTGGCCAGTTAAGAGGTCCATTTCGTGAAAATAAACGTATACCTATACGTCAAATGTTTTATCTCAGTAAACATCTGAAACCACATGTCTGCAACATTTGCGGTTTTAAATTATCAGATAGGTATGATCCATATAGGTAACATGTATTAAAACAACAACCTGCGCTCTTTCAGGATCACGTTTCATGAACCAAAAATGTAGTTTTTACTCTACCAGATAGATGGCGTTCTCTTGGAAAGGTATAGTGTAAAGAAAAAAGACAACAAATACATAGAGCTGTTAATGCCTTCCAGTTGCGCTCACCATTGACTGTAACGTTCTGACCATAATCATTTTTGAAGACATATAATGGACCAATGCTCCCACTAAACCCATAAAGCGCGCCCAACAGTGACATTTTCTGGATGTAATGGTGATTCGAAAATAACTTGTGGACTATCATCGCTCCAAATGCGGCACTATAAAATGCACGCAATGTCAGATGAGTTTCTTGGATTGAATCATGTTTTTCAAAATAAATTTGAACAATTTAAATGAAATAAGTATATAACGGGTGATTTTTTAGCTGGTTTGGTTTTGGCAACACTGGTTTTGACAGCTGACGTGTGTTTAGTACCTTGTGTCACTGTCAAACAGCTTCAGTTTGGTTTGCAATTTAACCATGGATCGTCTTACAAATGAACAACACTTGCAAATTATTGAATTTTACTATCAAAATTCGTGCTCGGTGATGAGGCTCAGCGATGAGGCTCATTTTTGGTTGAATGGGTACGTAAATATGCAAAATTGCCGCATTTGGAGTGAAGATCAGCCAGAAGCATTGCAACAGCTACCAATGCATCCCGAAAAAGCCACTGTTTGATGCGGTTTATGGGCCAGCGGCATTATTGGGCCTATTTCTTCAAAGATGATGCGAATCGCAGCGTTACTGTCAATGGTGAACGCTACCGAGCGATGATAACAAACTTTTTTTTTGCCCGAAATGGAAGTTCTTGACTTGCATGATATGTGGTTTCAACAAGACGGTGCCACATGCCACACAGCACGCGAAACAATGGCGCAATTGCGAGGCGAGTTTGGTGAACAGTTAATTTCACGTTTCGGGCCGGTCAAATGGCCGCCTAGATCGTGCGATTTGACACCATTAGATTATTTTTTGTGGGGGTATGTCAAGGCTAATGTCTATAGGGACAAGCCCGCTTCGATTGACGCACTGGAAGCCAACATCCATGCATTCATTCGTGAGATACCGGCCAATATGTGTGAAAGAGTATGCCAAAATTGGACTCAGCGGATGGGCTACCTGAGACGCAGCCGCGGTCAACATTTGCATGAAATTATCTTTAAACATTAAATTGCAAGGTTCAAACTATCGATTTAAATAAATATTTCATTCATTTTTTCGAATTTTTTGTGTTTTTTTTTTAAAAAAGTTCTAAACCTCTTAAAAAATCACCCATTAGATATAAAAATAATGATTTATGTAACAGCATAGAAGGCATGACTATATTCATCTGTTTAGCGAATTCTAAAAAAAAATTGTGTGAGTGCCGGGACTCACGGTTAATATGTGTAAACATCAACGTGCGCGGATCCAAAACGGACTTGTTTTTGCTTGAAGGGGATCTTAAGATTTTTTTCACTGAACGCACCAATCCTAGTATGCAGATCGTAACGTTGCACACCGTAACGTTGCACGACGTAACGTTGCACACGAACGTTCACGTTTTTTCACTCTACCGCCAGCATAGATGTTAACACATCAAAAATCATTTGTCAATCAATAGTACATTTACTATCAATCAATTTTACAAAAAAATACCCACCCCCACTCCATTGTTAAAGTAGAACTAGAATAGCCGGAAGGCCTCGCCAGTGGTCGTTCGAAACCGAGAGAATAAAAAGAATTCATATCTTGTGCCCATAATTGCGATTTGGTACTTTTCGTCTAGTTTTCGTTAACTTTTGCCGTCGGACGTGAAGAGCGCTCATCGACCGCTCATTCGTTAGTGGATGGATGCAAAAATCAAAATGGTGAAACCAAACTAAAAAGAATTTGGCGTTTGGTGCTTAGATTTCGACTTTTTTCTGATTTATGAATGAGAGAAGTAAAATTTTAAGTTTTCTTTTATTTAATTTACATATATCACATCGAATCTTAGTGGTTTCGCAAAGTAAATAATTAAAAGCCTCTCTGCTATGAAAATTGACATTGAACAAACAATTATTTAATTTGTTTTCTCTTTCAACCATTTAAGTGCATTATGGGTTATTTGTGAAATTGACGTTTCGGAAAGCTACTTTTCGGTCGGTTTTGACATAAGCTTCCAACAGCTCCCGCCTATTCTAGTTCTACCTTTATTTTAATTTCAAATAGATCAACATTAAAACACTTCCCTACAATAAACATAATCTTCCACACATAAATCATATAATCCAAGTTCCCCAAAATTACATTGTAAATTTTAATTTGTATCTGCGTCAATAAAACATTTCCTCACTTCCTGTGACCTAGAGGAACATCAACTATTCGATACATATATGTATGTACATTAGGTACTTAAAATTGAAAAGAAATCAAAAGAAATAACTAACGAAATATTTCTCAAACAGAATCTAACTAAGGTGTTCTAGACATCTAGACTTCATCTCTCGGGCGTCGGCGTCGCGCCCTTCCACCCAACCTTCAATTAAATTAAATAAAATTTTAACAAAACAACAAAATATGCTATATGTATAGTGGGAGTGGGTGCCAATCATGTGGCAAGACTTCGAATGAAAATAGATCGTTTTAGTGATATTTATCTCGCGCAATCAAAAAACTATAAACGATTTTTTGTCGGTTTTTATTTCGAAAAAAGGAGCGCGAATATAAGACTCGTGCGCAGTGCCATGTTTCAAGAAATTGTGAAACCATTTTATGTTCAGTTAAGCAATTCGTTTTGTTTTTTTTTTTTTGTGAAAAATTTGATTCATTTAAGCAACAATTCAACCTAAATGTTAACAGATACTATATGTACATTTTGTTGATGATGAAACCAGAACTTATATTTCGCGTAAACACACCGAAGAAGGTCAAAAGAATCTCGGCTAAGACTTTGAATACACTTTATGCCTATTAGTGTACTTTTTGTCGAGTCTGTATCGTCTGACTCCACCTCATCCAGCACAGAACCGTGTTGACACCACTTTTCATTTCGATATCTGAAATTGTTCGACATTGCTTCATCTTAAAGAACGCAGCATGCTCTACTCTACAACAAGATATCAAAGAGTACCTATAGTAAACTTGAATTTTGAAGTTAGTTTTCTAGGCGGTTTCAACTGCCAGTACACTTCCAATATACCACTATAGCATATAGTAAGTTGAGCTCAAATGTATTTCTTCTTCGTTGTCTGATTTTAGTACACACGCTCTTGAGATTGAGAGTGACATTTGTTACACGACGACTTTTTATGGCACAGCTTTGATCTCGATCTCATTTACGCTTGTTGGACCAGTTAGCATTGACATATGCATATCACTTTTATCTGAGTTTATTTGCAAGAGTTTGATGGCAAATTATGTTCTAGCTTCTAAGCTTCTAACGGTAGATATAGGTAAGTAAAAAAACTTAAAGATGCAGTGACTGGTCTTAGAATTGCCACAACAACAACTACAACTACTGCTGCTGCTGTTTTTCTTTTGGTAACTGAAACGTTTTGACCTAGTGAGCTCGATTTCTTGCTTCTCTATGGGCACACACTTATTTGAAATCTTGTTCTTGAGCTAAGAACTAGGTAGACAAGAGTGATGTTTATAATTACTCATGTTACATTCAGTAATTATTACCTAATTGATTTTATGCTAGTGAGCTTTTGATCATGTATTATTCTAAGCAGTGGATAGTTTAAAGCGGGTTTTTCTAGGCAAAGCCATGGATTTAAAATTTATATTTTAGTATAAAGGTACATAAAAAATTGAATAAATAAGTATTTAAAGTACACATTTTCAAAAGTATTAGTTTTAAGTATAACTTAAGCTTTCGGATTGGATCAAATGGCTTAAGCTAGGATTTGATCTAATGGCGTCTTGTAAGCTTAAACTAGGATAAAATGGCGTGGTATAAGGTGTAAGCCGTGCCTTAAGTCACTTCAACAGTGTGAAACAATTTTAAGAATTGGAATTTTTAGACTTCTAGGCTCAACTTATTTTTATTTTTGTGTTACAATTTAAAATATAATATTTTAGTGATAAATGATGGCATATCAACGTAAAATCTACATTCATATGTAATTTAAAATTCAAGTTTTGAGGGTTTTTTTTCCAATCCCCTAGTGAATTGGTCGAAAAAACCCAGCTCGATTCTAAACAATTATTATATTATAGTTTTCGGGGCTTAACTTAAGTGCGGAGAAAAAACTGTGTTACCGGCGTGAATTACATATATCTAATAGTTTGAATGGAAACGTAGTTTTTTCTGTGATAGCGTCTTTTCAAACCATATTTTCAGATCAATTAATCTTTTAGGATATTTAAGTTTTTCAAATAGTCAAAAGACTTCAATGGACTTTTAATTTTTGAAAAAATTAAACGACACTAAAAAAATCATTTACATGACGCAATCGGTCTACCATGTCGACGAAATAGTTCGTATAATTGTATGTCAAAACCAGCTGTCAAAACGAATACCTATTTGTAAATTCTATATTATTTCTAGCAATATTACCATTTCAAAATGAACCCAAACACACTTTTCGGTCTATTTGCAATTTTTTTTACATAATCAGCTCAATTCTAAACATTTCCCGGGAAAATAACTCCCCGGGAAATAACTCCCCGGGAGACGTGTTCTCTCGGGAGTAGTAGTACCTACTCTTATTCCTTATTTCCCGAGAGAAATTCCCGGGAACTTTTTGTTTAGAATAAGGGAGTAGGGAAAAGGGGAAAATTTCCCGGGGAATTGTGATTTAAAATTGGGCTGAATATGTAACTTCATTTAATAAAAAATTATATGAATTAAAAAAAGGGGGATGGAAAACACAAGTTGACAAAAAAAAAATAAAAAACTGAATCGGCGAACTAGTTCGGGCCGGTACAGTACCATTTGCCACCGCAAATTGATAGATGGACATTTCACCACCGCCGATTGAGTGTTGGATCTTTAAGTGCTGCCATTTAGTGCTCAATATTTTAGTGCCAACCATTTAAGTGTCAAAAAAACACGGGTATTACTGGCAAATCTGTATTCTGTTGTGACTAACCACATTTTTCTTTCAAAAGAAAAAATGAACATAATGAATAATAAGCACTACATTACCAGTCTGTAGACAGTGTACAAAAGTCTAGTGTTGAAAGAACGACAGCGAACTACCCAGTGGCGGAACCGCTGTAACGAAAATTACAAGTACTAAAAGGCTGTGTCCAACGGTGAAAGTTCGGCACTGAATAGTCCTGCTTCGAGTTCGGGCCTTTTTACACACCACGTCGGCATACTACTTCGAACACCAGAATTCGAACTACAGTGTCGACACACTTTCGTTTCACACGACCAAAAAACCTTGCTGACACTATAAATCGCTGCAATAGTTGGGGCGTGTGATAGGGGTAAATAAGATAAAACAAAATTTGAATGGCGACTATTTAGACTTGAAGAAAAACTGTTTTTATTTGTGTTTACAACAATGATTCAACGCTTTTATACACCAGTGTAATAGGGTATGTATTTTGTTCAATATACCTACCTCAAATTTAATAGATAGAGACCTTATCCACAATGCATAAATCTTGGTACCTAACTCCAGTCACACACGCACGAGACGAATTTCAAATCAAATTGTGAATTTTTATAGAATAGAACCTAAACTTATGTAGCTGAAATACTTAACTGCTAACCTTGAGATGTAGAAATAATTCAACACACTTCGTGGTTAAGTATTTTAATTTTAAACTTTGCATGCGCCGGATACCTAAAAAAGTTTCTGCAGATTTCTTACTATAGATATTTTATTATTAAAAGCAAAAACATCAGAAGTCAGCAGCAATAACATTTTGCAACAATTGCAAACACATTTAAAACAACAAAAAAAAGTACTTGCGCCTAAAACAGAACCAAGTGCAAATTTCAACACCAAACAGATCGTGTTCTATTCATATTGGCATAGGTACCAACTGTAAAAGATTTAAGTTAATATTTGTTTGTTTAGTTTACCCACCCACGACCCACCGGGAATTGCCCTTGAGAATTATAATTACACGGAACGGAACGACAACGATTGCAGATCAACGTATTTGGTTACTGATCGCGCAATGCCAAGCCAAGCCAAGCACCTGATGAAAATAAATTTTGTTTGGTCATTTGTATCTTTTTTTTGAGCATTTTATTTTTTTTTCGCAAACAACTGTTCGCTGCGGGAAATCAACAACACCACAACTACTTTTGATGAGCTTTGACCGGAATAACATTGGTCAATTAGAAGAAACCGTTGGATAATGATTTAATTTGCATTTTTATTCCAAAAGAATATGATTGCACCAAGATCAAGCAACGCTGTAAACGAGGAAATGAAAATATTTCCTCAAGGTGTTTCAACTGCCAGCTACTCAGATGTTTGTAAAGAAAAATGTTGCACGCAAGAGGAAGTCTTTCGAGAACAGACAAACACCGCAATGAATTGATATAGGTTGGGACTTGGGAGGTACCTACTTTATGTGAACTTCACTTCCCGCTTCGGGTGCTAAAGATTTCATTATGATTATGGCAATGAAAGATTTATGAAATATTAAGAATTTAGAAATATTTATAGGTACGGAAAAATTAAAATGCATTTCAATGAAATTTTTTCTGATTTACTCAATGGCATAATCATATTATGTAGGTAGTCACTTTGTGAAAAATAATTGCACGTGTTGTCTTTACAGATTGATGAACTTGGAATTATTTCTATCATATTAGTCATAAGTTCCTAGGTACATCGTCAAGTTTTTGCAATTTAATAATCTTCTTCGGATTTCTTTTAAGAAAGTTTCTTAGGCTTTAATTATTTACCAACATTAGTAAATATGCAGAGGATATCTATTTCCACGAATAGATAATGCAGTTTAAGTCGCAAGAAAATTGACAAAGCTACCTTTGTTTTGATGTTTCTAAGCAGGGTTGCCAGTTTGGAGGTTTTCCCCCAAGATTCAGGGGCTTTTTTTGTCTTTGGGGAGTAATCTAGGGTGACGAGATGTTAGGGGGAAATCTGGGGGGATTCATTTAGAGCTGAAAGGTTGACGAATCGTATGGGTATTGAAACAGGATTTATGTCAAAATATCAGCTGATTATATTTTGTCATTAAACAGAAAGCTGAACTTCATTGTTCAGTGACTTCTTTTTTCCACGTTTGTTTTATTGTTTTGGGTGGAGGAGTTCTTTATCTTTATTATATAAAAGATTTAGGCTCTCCCAAACCAACGCGAATATTTCAGAACGACGACGAAACTTTCGCCTGTCTTAATTTATTTACATGGATATTAATGGGAGCACCCACACTGGCGCGATGCGAATCTTCGAATATTATTCAGTCGTCGCATATTCGCGAGAATGTTTCGCGTTGGTTTGGGACAGCCTTTAAAAAAAACGCACACTACATTAGTAAGAAGTATTGAAAAATTATAATTTACAATTCGTAATTGATTTGTGTGAGGTGTTTTTCAGATAAAAATATTATTAAAAATACTATCTGGAAGGTATAGGTTGGAAGTGAAGTTCCAATTTCGGCATTAATGACATCTCAAAAAATAACTAGTTTCCTTTGTAAAAATTGCGTTCAATGAATGAACTTGACTACATATGTAGTCCCTTGTGCCTGCTGAACGTACCCAATAAATCTGAAAATCTAACTGTCAAATGAATTTGTTTCCATATGCAAAACAATTGACCGGCAATTTTGTACGTGCCAGAAAATAGTGCGGTGAGGAACCGATGCCGGTTTACACTTGCGAAAAAAAAAAAATTGTATTCACCTCACAACATAGTTTTTCATTTTTTGGCCTTTGATTAGTTAAATAAGTGTAAATTAAGCACTGTACGGCTTGCTTACGCCAACGCAAACATTTTTGCGCTCTATGTTATAGGTACTATGGACGGTAACTGTTAACTAGGCTTTAAATGACAATTAAGTGCTTGATTATTCCCTTACCAAATAAGCAGAAGGACAATAATGGATATTAATTTTGTTTGCATACAGATAACTTTTGTATTCATTACATTATTTTTTCGCATCAGAAGAATTGCACAATTGCATGCAAATAAAATTGTCTAGACAAATGTCATTAAATATGGGCATATATTGTATACGTGTTAGCACAATGTGTGAGTAAATGAAGCATATCATTAATGAACTAATGTATTTTTACATATGTATATGTACATAAGTAGGTACATAAACCATTTTATTTTTCGCAAGAGAACTGTCAACATAACAACAACAATATCCTTTATCCGCTTAGTTAGCCGTGGGAAATATTCCAGCTTATGACTTAAGAGTGCTTCCAAAATTTTATTGGGATGAATTATTATGAAATATCATCAATTCATTCAAAATGCATTCATTTGACATAATCATAAGCAAAACTACAAAAAAAGGTAGATTAAAACTATTTTTTGTAACTTTTATGAGCAACATTAGGTTTTTTTCTAAAAAAGAAACGGTGTTTTTCATTGGAAATGTAGGGCTAGCGCTGTAAAATTTTCCTCCGTAAACAAAAAGAAAACCAATAGCTATCCATTGCTGGCTGGGGTAGGTATTTATTGACACTCTCTTGATTTTTTTTGTTGTCAACCAAGTGAAATTTGACTGCTATAATACTTTCCAATAAAACAGGCCTATAGTTTCTGTATATTTTCACATGTTATCGAGTAATTTTGATTTAAAAATCAGCCCGCGTGTTAAAAACAATTTAATATCAATAATCGTTTACCTTTATAATGCTAATTTATATCTATAATTTTCCCAACAACCTTTACTTCCTTATTGTATATTTAAAAAAAAAACTAATATGAATACACAAGTGTATGTGTTCATTGTTTGTAAAACAAACTCATATAAGGTGATACAGCATCTTTAAGCTAAATAGGCATTTCCGATACATAGTAGATAATTATAAAGCAAACTTTTTTAAACGACCTTAGCTTGTGCGCCACAAAGAATGTTTTGTATCTCTCATTTAAGTGGGAATGTAATTGTATGCTAATTACTTATTGTGACTAAATTTATTGTTTTACAGTACGATAAGAATTCATTTGAATTCATCATGGTGTTTGATGATACTTATGCAATATACCTACCAATATGGAGGATAGTTCCGGTCTTCCTGTCGCACAGCACGTAGGTAGGTATTTCAGCGATAATAAATGTAATTTAAATACCCATACCTACGTATCAAGAAATTTTTTCCACCACTGATTATACAAGTTGTTTAGAGAACCTTTAATTTATTGGCTAATGTGATAAACAACACGTGTAAACGAGCTTTTAAAATGAAAAATGTTGAAATTCATCACGTAGCCACCCGGTTTTATCTTTTGACGCTGATTTTTAACACATATGTAGGTATGTTAGATATAGCACAATTCAAATGTTTAATAATCAATTGATTACAAAAAAAAAAACAACTAGACGAACTGTTCCAGTGATAAGGTTATATTAACTAATTTTGCATCCTCTTTCACAATCTGTAATTAGAATTTCGAGATGATTGCCCTTAAATCTTGTTTGTTTCTGATAGAACTCTCTATAATATTTAGCTTCACCAATACGAACTTTTGTAAATATGTAGGTACATACATATGTCGAGTTGTTTGGGGTATGACTTTGGGCTTAAAATATCCTTGTATTAAGTTTCAAGTGGTAGCCCTATATACCTACCTATTAGGATCAAAAATCTTAAAAGATGGCAATATTTTGTATTAAGATGATTCCTTTTTAAAAGAACGAATCAAGTCAGTCAGCGCAATCTTATATACCTTGTATTCAGGGTTAAAATGGGAAACTAGTTTTATTTGCAGTTTTCAGTTAAAACTGGATAACTTAACATTAAACATCAAGCATCTGACGAGTTATTTGACCATGATATTGTGACACAGATCGAATTTTTGTCGTCAGACATTTTTATTAGACGTATTCATCACGTATTGACATTAGTCATAAAATTAAACTAATCAAATCGAGAAACTTATGTATGTACATATATGTACCTATGTTCCTAAATGAGTTTAACTTTCTTTTTAATAGGTACCTACATACCTACTTAAGTAAAATTCCATATTTCGCCCCCTGGTACCTATAGCCCTAATATTCTTGTCTTTTCACAAATTAATATACAAAAACAAACATTTCTTAAAATTTGATTTCAATTTTATTTTGTTTGCTATTTTTTTGTTAATTTTTAATTTTTTTTTTTAACAGATTACAAATGTAATAAAAAGTATAGGTTTAATAAAATTCAACAAATGCGACCAATCACTCGCCGCCTTCCTACTCATTTATCTTTTGTATAGTCATCGGACGACTATTATATTGAGAAAATAAATTTTCCCCAAAGATAATTCATAAGCAGGGTTCCGCTGTGTTCACCTTTGGCTCCAATTATGGCCAACAGCTTCAAAGCAGGCTCATGTTTGTGACAACAGTCAACAATTGTCCAAAGCGCACGTTGGCGGACGCTTCATTTGAGTTTTCTTGAATCCATGGGACTCGATAACAAAAAATAACAATTCAACACAATCATCCCATTTCGCCGTCATCATCGATTGCGAAATCCGTTGAAAAGTCATCATCAAAAAAGTCAATTTTCACTCGTTTGGATTTTGGTTGTTCACAGTCATCGTCATTTTCCTCGTGTTTTCTTGCCTCACTTTCAGTATCCGAAAAAACTGCATCAACAGTAACGTGCATGAAAGCCGGTTTTAGTTCCTCCAACCAGGGATGTAGAAATATATGCTCAGCTCGTAATCTTTCGTCGGGAATACGTCGCAGCAAGTTCCTCAATAGCCAACGCACTGGTTTACTCAGCACCGCAGGTATCTGCACCTGGCAGTGTCGGATAATTGTAATAAGATTGCAGCCTCCCCTTTCGTAGAATGGATATTGGCCGACTAGCATTGTGTAGAGAATGACTCCCAAGGACCACATATCGGCAGGCTTGCCAGCATAGGTAGAATTCGGGCACAAAAGCTCAGGAGCCGTATACAATGGACATCCAATTTTGTCATATAGTGTATCATCGTCAGGATCATCGAGGATCATTGAACCCTCCAGGGATTCATATTGAATTTTTGTTCTGAAAAAAAAATTAAAAAAAAAATGATGTTAGACATATACGAATAAGTAGGTAATAAGTAGATAATAGGTATACAAAATCTCAAAAAGTTTGAATTTATCAAGTTCAGAAAAATGAGGTCTCACAAATTTCGCTCCGACAAAAAGTTGGTAAACGAATCCAAATTTTGTTGTTCGCATTCTGTGCATATGGACATATACCTATATTTGAAATTTTTCTGAACTCGCCTAATCTGTCAAATGTCAAAGAATGCTATAGGAAACAGTGTTGCAAAGGTGATCGCGCTTAAAAATTAAACAAACAAATTTGAAAGTTCAAGACTTGTCTCTACCAAAATACCAATTGTAAGCAGATGTTTGACAGCTCATCAAATACTACAATGAAAAATGTAAAACGAACTAATTCCAACTTTGAACACAACTATAGAGCATAAAAGATCAAACTTTAATTATCATCAATATAATAATCAATTGTTAAAATTTGAAGGTCGAAAATACTGAATTTTTGTCATTTACTTGACCTGCAATCCGAAGTATAAATGTGTCTTTGTTTCAACCGTTAAAAGTTCCATTCAACAATTCTCATAACCTTTTTAATCTTATTCAATACATAAGAACATGAGCAATTGTGACTTAAAACGAAACAAAGTGCAACCAATTGTTTAATTAAATATCCGTGTTTGACGTTTTACATTCAATTAGGCAGGCAGGCACCTACCTACCTTACCTACACTAACATATAAGGAGAAAACGTGAATAATCTTTAAAAGCCAAATAAACTTTGGCATTGAATTCTGAGAGACTGTGCCATTGACATCATAAGTGTAGCAACAATTAAATAAAATAAAATCAAACCTGCATACTTAAATCGAACAAAGCAAAATATAGGTACAATGTCAAATAAGCTCAAATACTCAAACAAAAAACGAAAAATCACCACATTTATTTCATATCCAAGGTAGGTAGATGCCCCTTTTAAAGATTCGAACTCACTTCTTAATTGGGCAGGGTCGATGGTCGCAATATTGCGCCACTAAATTAAAAGTTTAAATATAGATGCCAAATCTCATGTAGGTACCTATTTATTTTCAGAGACGTCGAAATGATGTCACATCTTAAATATTTATCACCTCTTGTTGTTGAAATTATTGCACTGTACCTATACCTACCTAGGTAAACCTAGGTAAGTACTTTGATTGTTCTGTTTGTCAAGATTTCTTAACACTTTTATCCATATTTGACAAAAATTGTCACTCTATATGCTTATTTAATGTTAAAATCGATTTAACCTCCTATCTTAATCGCATGAAATAGCTAGGTATACCTATACCTATACCTTATTCAGTCCCAAAGCTTTTGAAATACAATTTCAACGATTTAGATAATTGAGCAACGACAATCACTCGTGCAACAAATTTATTGCTGAACTCTGTGACTCTGTGACAACATAAAATATAATGGCACTGGGCGGCGGCGGCAGCGCTGGTGTTGGTGGTGACGATATGATGACAGTGATGGCGTCAATTATATTCGATTGACCCAATGAATACATTGAACAGACTATGTCATCATTTGAAAGACACGTTTTTGGTGGCTTGCAAAGAAAACGCCGAAAGACAGTAGGCAGAGAAGGTATACAATATGACGTATTACCTACCTACCTATACTACAAGCGTATTTGACTCCTATAGGTAAGTACATTGCTATACCTCTTTACCTCACCTCTCTAACATTGACCCATATTTTATTGAAATAGAAACGAACTAAAAATTGATCTTAACAATAAAAATAAAAAATAGTGAGATCACTCCTCAAGATCAAGAGGCAAAAATGGAAATGAAAACAGAACGAGAAGATAAACAACCGCAAAAAGAGGCAACAAAAATTGCAGCGGTGCATGGTGATGGTGAACAGAAGCTATAAAGAGGTTAAATTTATTATTTATTTTTGTTGTTGTGTATCTGATTTCAATTATTATTATCCACACACATCTCCCCCTGAAACTGTGTGGAAACGTGCCTAGGTACACTTTGCACAATATCCCGCAGACATTGCTCCACCATCAACACGAATAAATGAAAATGATCGACATCGATATCATCCACACAGCTTCCGAAAAGATTACCCATAAATACATAAATGTTGTATCTTCTCCTTCGACTCTCATGCACAGATTAGCCATATGAAGATGAGAATGTTTCGTACGTTTCACCCTCCAAAACCCATTTGTTTACATTGTTGTATTTGTAATTTTTTCCCGCGTCGATGAATAGATGTGAATTGCAACAACAATTTAACCGGTGTCTGAAGATCCCTACTGTCTATGTGTGCGGTTTTTATACACACATTCTCATTTTTTATCTGATATCTGACAGCTCAAGCTTGTAGGCAAATTAAAATGGCTGCCAGGGATTCTCATCTTCATGTAGCTAATCTGTGCTCTCATGTCTCATTCTTCTTCCTCCTCCCTCTTCCGTAATCCACCTTCTCTCATCAAATTTACACGCTATCAGTAATTTTATTTGTTCTCTGTCATTCGCTGTATTTAAAAAAAAAATGTGGCAACCTCGAACTGACCCTGATATACACCTAAATGTGGGTAAAGAAAAATTGCGAAAACACAACCTCGAGTATCTCGCACACATCTAAACCAATGAATACATATACTTATACTTATACGTATACGATGCACGATCGCTCAGCACAGCGGCGTTATAATAATGTACAGTTGTGCTGGAAACATTGTTGTGCAAATTGATTGCGATAGCTTCTACTGCCCCAATGAAACCGAAAGAGACAGAGATATGTGAATTCGCCGATGTAAACGAGTATTTGTGAGAGACTTAAGAGCAAGCACATTGACGTGCGTTTGTAAATTTTATTTTAAACAAAATTAAGGGCAACAATGAGTAAATTGAATTTAAATTAATTTAGTTAGTAAATTTAATGTATGTTTAGGATTTTGATAGATCACAGTCATGGCCATAATTATTATTTTACACATAATTCCTCATTGCAGCTATCTACTTATTGAGCAGAAGCAAAGAAGAGAAGGTGCTATAAAACGTAAACAAAAGAGAGAATATATAAACGAATTAAATGAACAAAATTATAATAATTAATCGGTGTGTAATGACCTTAGGGTGCCACCGTGTAGATTTTTTGTTATTTAATTTTGTAATTTTTCATCTACTCGGATATTTTTAGGAAACAATATGAAGTAATACTGACCACCTTGGCAGATCAATTTCAAAGGCATTGTTTGAGGCTTTAAATTTAGGAGAGAAATAAGATTTGTTATAAGTGGTAAAATCTAATCAGTGGTACTACGAGAAATTGATTAATCCTCCAAAAGTACCTCGGCGTAATAAAGTGCCTTACTTCTTAGCCGTTCATACTCGGCAGAAAATTGTAGGCCCCTCCACTGCTACGAATTTACAACAGTTGAGAGCATAAGCCACTAGGCCTCTGTTCTCCACTATTTTTTTGTTATTTTTTTTTAAGAATAGGTACTTAGATCAATACATACTTGCCGATTTTCTAGTTTTTATTTCTAGTTCTTTGATACGGATTTACGCACAAAAAAAATGCTCTTTTATCTTTCAACCAAACAATGAGTAATATCTAAGGCAATAGACACTCGTACATTCCACATTGCCTCTTTTCAAGATGTGTCTTTTTTATACCTTTCTTCTTTTACATTCAAGTTTCTTGCACAAACCACACGAATATCAAATGGGAAAGTTTTGAATATGGAAGAATCTAAGCAAAACAAAAGCAAAGAAGGAAATAATAAGATAGGGGAATGTCAAAATTCACACACAACAATAGTTAGAAATTTGTAACATAATTTGCATATCAAAGGGGTTGATTTTGGTTGGTGAAAGGAATGTTAATTTATTGCGTATTGGTTTCAAAAATAGATTCTCTCACATGTTTTGATAAAATTTTTAAGTTGGAATCCTTAGAATTATTTTTTCTTCTTAAAAAAAAAACCTATACAAATATAGGCTACTAATCCACCTACGGCACTGTACTCTGCAATTTACACACGGCTTTGCGTGATCAGTCAGTTACATTGCACAAGAACAGCATATTGCAATGGCAATGACAGCTGCAAAGTTGCGCACCGACGACAAAACAGAAAACACAAAACACAAAAAAAAACGTCAGAAACAGAGGGAAAAAATAAGAAAAAAACACAACAACAAAAAGAGAATAAAAAATAAGAATTCTTGTTGCAATGAAGCAATCGGACGTATTTACTAAATGGGCATGATATTGCACCACACCACGGCAACGGCTACGGGGGCTACGACAGCACCACATGCTGCTGCAGTCTCAGCGCTTAATAGTATGTGTAGGTACCCATGTTTGTTGCCCAATTCCTTGAATTTTTCAAGTTGGGTACATGTTGCAACTTTTTTTTTTGGGTGATAGTGCGACGACTGTTTATTGCAAAATTCGATCTTTTGACAGATTTACTTAATCAAAAGTATTTTAAACAGATGCAATCAATTTTCTTTAGGAGAATTAGAGCAATATCGGATATCAAAATCAATAACTTACCTCTCTGCGTCGATGAAATAAAACCGCTTCAGCTTTAAATCTCTTAAAATAATCCCATTGCGGTGGCACACCTGTACAGTCTGGCATATTTGATGGAATAACGATCGAGCTTCTGTTTCTCCAAGTCTGCGCTTAGTCCGAATATATGTGTGTAGATCCTCGTAAACTTCAGCGCATTGGGGAACGATTGCGTAGGTGCGACTACTTTTCATAGCTATGACATCGCGTACCGATCGCACTAGTTGATGTTCGTAAATATCACTTTGGCAGTTGTCCTGTTTCAGCTTAAAATAAGCCATTTGAACTTTGTGCAACGGTTCGTTAATAATTTTGCACAGGTATTGTTCTTCCGAGTAAATATCCACACACTTTAGATTTGAGCTTGATAGATCAACGAAATGTTTGTAACTAGATTTCGAATCGTTGTGGACAGGGATTGTTTCCGCTGAGAGGAGATAGCGATCCTTGAGGAGATTCAGACTTCCGGGCTCCGAGCGAATGTGCAGGGAGCGAATATCACAGCCACCAGGCGAATAGAGTTTCTTACGGGTCAAAGCATCCAAAATGAACTTCTTTGGTGTGGAAAGGTTGTTCTGTCCTGCAGAAGCGTTACCGGAAACAGAGTTGGCATTTTGTGTAACTTCAGAAGACGATGTAATGGAATCAGGGGCCACTGTGATGCATTTATTACTATCAGGTGTAGAGTCGGTGGTATATCCATTTGAGGTGGGAGTTGCAGTAGTTGTATCCATTTTTTTTTATAATTTAGTTTTTAAAAATAACTTATCTTTAGAAATATTTTTTTTTTCAATTGCACAGCACTTTTTTCAGTTAAATTATTCCTTTTTTAGTTCGCACTCACTTTTAAAAATAAATTTATAATTTCATATTTTTTTTTTCGTGTGGGATGGGACGCGCGTTTCTTGATAGAATTTTTTATTTGAATTCGAAACGATGACGGAAGAGAATAACGATAAATATAATTTCGAAAATAAATTTAAAAAAAAAAACTTAAATATTAACAAAACGAAAATAATGGAAGCAACATTTATCACAGAACAGACACGTCCACGTTGTTTGCTTCGACGTATTCAACTGATATTCGTTGCGAACGAAATTTGAAATTTCAACTCTATCTGCTGCTTCTGTGGCTGTGGCTCTTTTGGCGTTGTTGTATTTTTCTGTATATTATTTTCAAATTGAAACGATGACGATGCTATGCCTTATGACGACGATGCGGGTATGAAACAAAAAAGAAAGAGATAGTTATACAACAATAAAAAGCAATACGTATACGACCGATCAGTTTTGTGGCAACATATATGTAGTTTTTAGCAACATTTTAAAGAGTTATTGCTTGGATTCAAAAATAAAAAGAGCGCAGCACATGCATCAAAAATTATTGAATTTTTTGATAAGATAGAAGTCAAGGTGTGCTAGAAAGAGAATAATAATAACAATAATATGAAGGAGTGGAATGATATGTGGTGGAAATTTAATATCACATTTTAGAATTGTTTATTTGAGAAAACTGCTAGGTATTAAATGATTGTGCTTGTTGTGACAGGACGATTTTTGTTGACATTACTTGCGTAGGTTCTTTGTTTTGCTTGTCATATACCCAATACGTGAGTAGACAATGAATTTATATTATTCATCGAATACCAATTGTGCTTATATAGGCTGGATTTGTATGGTTTTCTATTTCACAACTTCATGCAAAATGAAGAAACGTTTAGAAAAGTTATTGAAGCTTGCCGACTATGAAAGTATGTTTACTATCACGTAGGTATACATATTTCACCTTCAGAATGAATAAAGGTTATCTAGGAAGCACAGTTGAATTGCATTTCATAATAAAACGATGACTTCTTTCACGAAAAGCTTTTAATATCCTAACCAAGTTAGAACATTCATACAAACATAAAGTTTATTATGGCTTAAGGTTACAATGAGACATTATGATTAGACTACATGACTTTGTGAAAAATGTGTCACAATAGAACTTGGTGTGACATGTATCTAGGAGCATTTAAAGTTAAATTAATTATTTGAATAAAACCAAAAATAATTAATTTGAATATCTACCTGCTACACTATGTCTTGAAAACCCACAAATTGAAGATTTTTTAAATGACTTAATTTAAAAAAAAATATACCTTTATTTATACGAGTATGTTCATAAATTCTTCTAACTGTGAATGACAGGAGTGGAGAAAATTGGGCGCCATTTTTTTGCCTCCCAAAATAGCACTAAATGGCAAATTTCTTCAAACTAAGAAGTCATCTAAACCTTCCAAGGTACGGTCTGAATGAATCTCAGGATGTCTTTTAGTTTTTCACATACAATATTGAAAAATTGTGGAATTTTATAAGAATTTTCACGCACTAAGACCCAGTTGTGAGTTAAACCAGGGTTGGTTAACTCTAGAAGTAAGTTAACCCACAGTTAAATGAAGAAACAGGTTTTTAGTAGAGGATGCATGCGGAACGACTGAGAAACCTTGGTAGATAAAACATCGAAATCATCTGTTGAGTTAATCTTGTTTAACACGGGCTCAACTTTAATCTCGCACTGAAAAACTAGGTATAGGTGCCGATTAATGACCATCTATTTTCTTACTCTCGTGGAATAAAAAAACTCGAATGTGGTATGGCGAGAATCAAGTGTTGACCCATTTTTGCCAGTCAACTGCCATTTTGTATATTATATTTAATTTTTCGCTATTAAGTCATCGATTTCTTCCCATATCTGGATCTCAGCCGTTTCTTTAGAGGGCATTTGTACTCTTTCTGTACCCATTTCATAATTTTGTACAATTCTGAAGAGTTGATACGAAGTTAAGGTATTTTTCATGGATTATTGAAATATCTACAATTTTTTTTTCAATATAAATTACACTCGAAAAAAAAATGTATAATCTGAACAAAAAATTGCATTTGATAATAGGCAGCAGTGAAATAGCTATAATTCCAGCCTAAACCAAATTGGTGGTAGCTAACTCAAGTGTTTGTTTATTTTTTTCATTCAAAACTTTCAATAGTCATTTCATGATTCGAATGCTTTGTAGCCTTTCCTTCTTATATATTATCAAACAAAACCCCATTTAAAATGATGAACTCGTTTTTGTCGATTGTGTGTTTTGCCTTCCTCCCACCACTCAATATTCCTTTGTTTATTGAAAAAGCTTTGGTTGTGAAATGAATTCAATACAATTTCGCAATAAAATGCAACAAACCGGATGATAAAATTATCTGGAATACTGCCTAAATGAGTTGGAACTCAAGCTTTAAAGTAGTATCATACTTTTATACCGAATTATCAGACTGTTTAAAATTTTGTGCTAATGTAACTAACTTACTTGGCCTTATTTGAAGGCGCTCTCAGTACATAATAACTTAATGCAAATGGTTCACAATTTTAAGGTTAAGCATGATACTAGTAAGCAATTAACTAACTTTAAAGCTCTTTACAAAAATGTTCTTTGTTTTAAACACTCTTGCCAATTTAAACCTATTTTCTAAAGAAACTCAAGCTGAACGCGCCTAAAACAGTGGCATTTCGTGCAAAAAAGTAGGCAAACATACCTTTTTCACATTTTTCATTGTCAAATTGACATATAGAGTTAGTATGATACTAAAAAGATAAAACAACCATTTGTTGATTTTAACTTTAATAAAATGTAAAAAGTTAGTACGATGCTAACTCGTTTAAAATTTGGAAAATCCTCTTTGTACCCTAGCATCATATACTTACTAAAAATGCTTTATTAACATCGTACTAAATGGTCTAAAATTTTGCGCCAGTGACAAAATAATTTTAATACTTTAATTCAATTTGTTTTCATTTTTCTCCAAGAAAGCATTTACTTGAATAAACTTGATATGTTTAGCATTTAAAATAATTTAAATGTGCTTATACACAATCCTACAGTCCGATTTTTTTCTCATTACATCTGCCAAATAAAATTTTCTCTCTTTCTTTCGAAAGAAAAGTATCAACAAACAGGACAGGTAGCCAAGATGTGTAGTGCAATGCACAACACTAACACTTACACATTGAACACCTATAGGTAGTTTTTTTTTCCGAAAAACAAAAAATGTGCATCTTCGATCAATCTTACATTGCGCAGTGCAGATGGCACAAAAGGTGAAATTAATGCGGTAGCAGGTAGCGACAACGATTAAGGTTGCCAGCCGAAGCCGATATTGATTCATGATGGTGGTGGCTTGGCAACAACAACAAATGAATGTGTATCTTCAACAAATTTTCTTTAAAAAAAAACTGTAGAAAACTAGGTATGTGTTTCGTTTAAAAAAGGATGTGTTGCGCATTCCACTAAGCTCGCTTATGTCCTATTATATCAAGCGTGTTCGGCTTGGGTTCTGGCTTTTTTCAATCAAGCCAAACTATCCTACCCAAGCTATGCCATGTGGAGGAGTCGTCAGTTATATCCTCCACAATTTAAATTAAAAATTGTTTTTTTTTTTTGTTTAAGAACAAAGGATCCACCGTGATACAGTCATGTTCATTATTATCACAACGATGACGCATTCTAAAAATATTGATAAAATGCTGCGATCGCATATTTGGCGAATGACTATAGAACTGGCAGCATTTACCGCTTTCGAACAACCCCCAGGTTCTACTGTGAAATTTTGTATGGATTGTATTGCAATGCAATACGTTGCCATGGAATGTTGGCATTTTTAATTTAATGCACTCACTTTGGTTCGTTTCGTGGTTGCACGTTTGTGACAAGTGGAAAGATCCATTTTAGGAGCGGAACTCTGTTTTTAAATTTAATTAAAAAATGGAAATTGACGTGTTCATTGTGAACCATTTGCATAAGGAGTAGGTTAGGTACCTACCTATTTATACTTCATAAATGGATTGAGAAGAAGTCGTTTTTTTTTCTTTTTTTTTTAATTCTGGGTTGGGCACAGGAAAATATATACATTTTTCATGGGGCAGGTTTGCTGGTGCGTTATGGGTGTATGATCTTTATGAATATTGAATGATTTTGTTCTGTGGACCATGGAATTCTCTTTGTTCATTGCGTTAGGTATGGTGGTTATTAATTTAAATCATTTCATTGTGTATGGTTAACAGGATGTGTAAGTAAAGCAGCCAAAATAAACTTCACTTGTTCGCGAGTCCAATGGCAATCGTCCCACTGTGCGCAGTCACTGAAAAGTTATTTTTTGAGTTCCGATTGAATGCAGGAAGAAAGAGCAAAATTTAGGTACCAAAGTCCAGAGAAAAGGGGGCAAAATTATATCTTCTCTAAGCTCCCCCTTGCTATAATCATGCATTAGTATGAGCCATGTTTCAGTTGCATGCTCAATCCGTATAGAACTGATTTTGTATGTCGTTGAACCTGATAGGTGTTTCTGCAACGGACAAGACTAGAGATAGGTATGCTAATTTATAACAGTTTTCTAGTATGCCCACTGGCCCTGTGGGGCTGCATAAACAATACTTTTATAAACCAAAACTGTTATAATTGGCATGTCTAGAGTCACTTCCTTCTGCAACACGACATTTCCCTTATTATGAAATAATACAAAAATACATATGCATGTATGTACATGCATTATACATACATGTGTATGTACATATGTATATAATGGAAATAAACTCACCTTAAATAAATGTACCGTGATGATGGGCTCTAGTTACCTTATTCATTATAACGTAAACCTTAAAAGAATTGCAACTTTTAATGACTTGGGAATTAAATTTGCACCAAATTGTCATTTAATGTTACTGTTCATATTTACTTATTACATTATAACAAAGCATTGGCAAGGATCCGCCTTGGTTTTATTTATGAGGTTTTCTGTAGAATTTTATGATCCTCATAAACTTCAAAGAAATATATTATGCACTTGTCTGATGACCTGCGTTGGAATATTGCAGTTAAGGTTTTTGTTATTTGTTTTCGGTATTTTCAATGAGATTCTGCTCGTGACATCTTGGACCTTGTGACAGTTGACTTTAAATATTAATTCTTTCAACACATCAGAAGAAAAGGAGGTTTGCGAATTTGTTAAAACAGCTTTTGACAGTAGTTTTGACAGCTGACTGAAAACTTCAACATGCGTGAACTTTCAGATTTAGAATATGCAAATTTACACACACACTTCCGAATGTCGCAATTTAACAAAATGGCCGCTTTTTCAATGATTTATCGCACTTTTGACAAGTAGGTTTAATCCGCCAACAACTTTGTATTTGTGTGTTGTGTGAAACGAGGAAAATAAACACACTCCGAAAACATTATTCGAATGTTGGAACTTGGAACAGACAATCGAAGGTATTTTAGAGTAGTAGGAGTACAAAACGATTACCCCGAACTTCCAAACGAAAAGACATTAAAAACACAGAATTATATGTACATTGATTTACATGAAGACTCTTTTGATTATCTTCTCAAAGTCGACTGTTGTAGTTGTCTATTTCATTAAAAATTTCTTTCGTTTTACGGCTAACAAATATGACACTCAAAAATCTTCATGCATGAGTCAAAACTAAGAAGTAAAGTTTAAAAGTCGAATAATAAATGCAATACATATAAATCCTGTCATTATACTCGCATCTCTTATTTTCCTTTGTTTATCTTTGCATAAAATGTAATCTAAACTATTTCCTTCACTCATTCAAAAGTTAAAAAAAAAAAAAATCATATTATAATGCAACTTACCTAAATTAAGACCTCTTTTAGTCGACCTTGATGAAAAACAAATTGACTGTCAAAAATCGAACTGTCATTTCGCAATTGTGACATTGTGCTTTTGCCCTCACTAAAACCTTCCCAAAATAAAACTTCTGTTTCATTGTGTTAAAAAAAAACTTTAATTATTTCTTAAAACTTGAATTAAAATCCAATCGTGTGCCCAAAACTTAATCTCATGCTCAAACTGTGCTCGAACAATAGAGGGCACACACCGGTAGTCATTGTCAAGACTCAACAAGAGTATATGAACTTATAACTAGAGGGAGAGGAAATTCAAAAATTAGTATTTATCATTGAATAAAGGTATCGCGTCGGTCGCATCGTCGTCGTTGACTGCGATCAACCCAAAATTAACCTAACCTCGTCTCACGGTCAGTCAGTCTCAGTCTTACTAAAACTTGCGAAATAAAAATATCATAAAAACGAATAAATCAAAAACCCAATATACCTACCTGCATACCTACCTAAATAAAAAATGATAATTTTTTTCGCAAAGCTGTTTTGAATTCAAGTAGAGTATTAAACGTCACCACAGACACAGAGTGTGGGCGTGCAGTAACTCGTGAAAACGTTGCCAACGCCGCCGCTGCTGACTGTTAAGGCGAAGGTTTTCACCAAGGTCGATGATCTATTACAACAGAGACAGAGGCACACTGAACGACTGAACATATGATACATGAACAATTTCCCCACTGAACGACATTAAATGTGTGTACCGTTGTATAGGCTGATTAAGTGACTTTCATTACTTCGTTCGTATCGCTTGGGTTGTATAAAATTTCACTGTGTGTTGAAATGTTGAATGAATAAATGCTCATCGAAGTCAAAGAAAGTTAATGCCTCTTCCTTATCTAATGCAATCTACACACTGAAAGTGTTGCTGAACCCGGTAACACTATAACAGTTAGCGGTAGCGATGCACTTCTTCTCTGACACATACTAATTTTATTTCTCTACGTCAACTCACTCACCGTCACCACTCACCAGACTAAAGAGCTATAAAAAGCCCTAAGCCAGCTCAACCAAAAGTTATCTAACATAAAAGCGGGGATTTAGTAAACAAAAAATCGTTTCTCCCGATGAATGAATGAGACGTTCGAGTGGAATTTCTAATTATTTCATGGCTCTTTTACGAGGTCAGTGTACCTGTGCGATGCGATGGTTTGTATGAAAGTTTAGTTGCACATACCATGATGGTTCCGCATTTACATTGCTGCGCATGAGCAATTTCTCGAAGAAGAAAGTTGAACGATGTATTGTAAATGTGATTTTAAATGCTGGTGGATAACTTTTACTCTAGCGCAACTTTCCAAATTATCATCATCCAATCCAACAACGATTCAACGAAGTTCGTCGGCCTCTGGGTTGCTGTTGCTGTTGATTTTGATGGTTGTTGCCGAAAGCCGAAAGCCGAATGGCGTTTGTGTTGCTACTTTTTTTCGCTTCTTGCTTGCGACTTTTTGAATTGTGATCGAGCGATGAGGAAGTATTGAATTTTATTTTGATGAAAGTTGCAGAAAGGTGAACGAACGAAGCGGTGGCCGCAGCGAGATACTTAATGTATAGTATAGTGTATAGTGTAAGGTTTTATTTGTGTGATATAATCTGGTGGAGCTGAAGAAAACATTTTGTAAGAGGCTACCGAACTGCTGTTAACTGTAATTGCAGACTAATTTTACAACTTTCACCGCTTAAATTGGGAAATAATTTTCTTATTAAATTTATTGTTTTATTTTTAAAATCTTGGTAATCTATGTAATGTGTGTTAAGCTTATCACTTTGAAATATTAATAGCTCACTGCCATTAAAAACCCCATCAGATATGTAGAACCTATAGTGGGTGGATGAGTTTTAAGTCTTTAACCAAAATAAAGAAAAATTGTTCCAGAAATTTCTTTAACTTTAACAAGGAAGAGAGTTAAAGTGGAATAGGTAAATAATGACGAATGTTTGCGATATCACTGATCATGGTGGATGATGTGGCGGGTGAATTACGCTCACTGATTCAATAAATAAAACTGTACAAAACAGTTACGGATATTACATATTGATAGGAATGTATTTGACAAAATATATGAGTGACATCTTGCAATGGCAATATTGGTTTCACTAATTTTAATGTGTCACTCAGTTGCTCTGCTAATACGTCACTCCGTCGCTCATATCGTCAAATGATAATGTCCATAATAAAGCGCCATAGAATTAAACAATCCTTAAACGTAACTTAATTTAGACTTTTTTGTAAGAAGTTTAACGAATCAAATTCCTCACGGTTTTGAAAGGACCTGATTAGAAACTGTCAGCATGATTCATGATTTCTTAAGACCCTTTTCAAATGATAATCAAAAAGCCACTAAACTGTACAAAAAAAGTAAAACATATACATAAGTATTCCGCACGAAAATATGATAAGTGGTTCACACCCTTCATATTCTGACAATTTTTTTTTTAAAGATCCTCTTCATATCCTTTTAATTGACAAACTAAATAAATTAAGCCGCGAAGAAAAAAAAAAAAAAACTAAATCATATTTTCTCGTCAAAAATATACGTTATATTCTTTTTTTTTTTTGTATATATTTTCATGATAAAGGATGATTTTTTCCAGTTTTCCGTTTTTCCTGGGACTTCACATCACAAAAGAAAAGAGGATATCCTGCCATTTTCATAGAAATACTCATTTTGATAAAAAGAAAAAAAGGGTACTCCAGACTTTTCCTATCCCTTATACTGATCTTCAAGTGCATTTGCCAAGAAATGAGAAAATCTTCTTGTTGTTATGGTTGTTTAAAAAGAACTAAGGGTGCATTCACCTTGACAAATATATGTAAGTTTCTTTTAAATCCCTTTAAGGGGTGTTTTAATGAATGAACAAATATTAAACGAACAAAAAAAAAAAAAAAAAAACAGTTCAAAGGGCAACTCTATTATGGGCGTCAGAAGAGCATCTGATTGCTTTGTCAATGCACTTGACGTGAGAATCACGTGAATTCGTTCTATTGCGTCGCAGTTATAAATAATTCTCTTTTTGAAAGTTGGTTTTTGTGTGATAACACACTTGCATCAAGGCTGCAAAGCTTATATACGCGCCATCATATTAACATTTAAGTTTTGAATGAAACAACAACCACCTGAGTGAGCTACCACCAAGTCATTATCAGCCTTATCATCGTATCCGATCGGGAGAAAATTTTCTCCGATTTCTCCGAAATGTACGAACTTTTGTATCATTGTAACCGTTCCGATAGGACAATCGGACAGATCTACGAAAACAAATTTAATGTGCGTTGAAAATATTAAATTCATGCGTTCATACCGATGAAATGTCAAAATGGCAGCAACGCATCATGAATTCATGCGATGTATGAAGATATTTGCTTTCCGATTTCCCCGACAGAAAATTAGAAGTGGAAAATTTCCCGAAACAAAATTAAAGAATAAAAGACTGCAATGGACGTTCAGCAACAACAAAAATAAGTAAATATGCGTCTTTTAATTTGTAAATTATTCACTGAAACATGTAGGTATATTTCTTTCTTTCAGAAAAAAAAAAACAAACCAGATACAATACGATCGGCTGGTTGAATTTATGCATCTGAGAGTTGGAAAATATTTGATGTATTTTTTTGAGAATCATCCTTTTTCTTTATTTAATGTTCTTTGTTCGTATCTTACCGCTTTCAAAAAACACTGCTCCACTTATCTATGGTTGTTTGCTTCTTTCACTATTGCTTATTAGAAAATATTTTATTTTGACAAATTTAATGTCAAATACATGTGTCGGCAAGCGTCTGTATTTCGTTTATGATTCGATTACAATGAAGCAAATAAAACCTCCGATTGGAACTTTTCCCCGATAGAAGAATTATCCGAACGGATACGATGATAGGGCTGTATATGCTGGAGTTATTGCCATTTCACGGCTGCCAGGCCGATCATCAGACTCCTTTTAGAAGCGCTTAGTCTATTACGTTCAATTTTAATTTGAAAAACTTTTTGCCGAGCTGGGAGTTGAACAAAGACCAAGCGTTTTCAGAGCCAATCGCACTACGAACTACGCTACCGGCGAAGTCATTGCCATTGTTTGATCATTGCATTTGAATCAACTAGTATTTTTATAAGCTGCACACGGTCTGTTGTACATTTGGTTTCTTTCTTTTTTCTCCGTACTCGATTTATATTCTCTTTTGCTTAGTAATTAATACCTAAACATTTTCTTAAAGACAAAGGTATGTCTCACTAAATCAAATCAGCTTAAAGGCTGTCCCAAACCAACGCGAAACATTCGCGCGAATATGCGACGACTGAATAATGTTCGAAGATTCGCATCGCGCCAGTGTGGGTGCTCCCATTAACCTCCATGTAAATAAATTAAGACAGGTGGAAGTTTCGTTGTCGCGCCGAATGTTTCGCGTTGGTTTGGGGCAGCCTTTAATGCGAAGCTCGTGTTTCTCATAAGTTTATTGTTCGTGTCAATATAAATCACTTGTGTCAAATGTTTTATACTCTACAATCCGAATTCCTAAACCCTATTCCTAAGTTCTTTATAGTTACAATACGAATTTAATAAAGAGTGGCATAGAATTTATATAAAAAAACATTCAATTTGTTGTTTTTATTGTTAAATCAACTCCTTAAAATGTTAAATAGTTTGAGCTCTATGTGTCTGATTTCTTGAACTAATATGGTTTTATGCAATGACTGAATCACACAAACTTGCTTTTGAAGACCAAAGCTAAATGGTGGCAGAGCTCAAAGATTACCATTATTTTCACAATTATGCATTGAGAAAAGTGTGAAAAAAGTCAGTCTACTAAAATAATCATTTTTTTTTTCTTTTTTATTTTTCTCCATACACGAAAAATTCTAAAATGGTGTTAGTTCGAGTTATTATCAAAAAACAAATACGAGACAAAATTCTTAAAAAAATCTTTGAGACCATATTTCTGTGAAGTGAACTTTTTGATAAAAACCGCGTGTAAGTAACAGTTTTATTAAAGTTAAATTAAAGTTATAGCAAGAAAGTCAAAAACAAATCTTAAGAAGGGTTTGCGAGAATATTTGAATAATAAATGATTCTTTGCGAGCTGCTCGTCAAGATGAGTTTAAATCTAAATTAAAATGTCTCTCTCTCTCTAGCAACAAAAATCTCTACCAAATTTCAAGCAAATTTTTCCACCCGTTAATGCTCTAGGTCAAATTGCAGTCGACTCAGAGACACACAGCCTTACAGACTTTTTCCAGAACTATTTTGATAGTTTCTCAAACTATTTTGATAAAAAAAATTCCTCATTATCAGATACGTAGGAACCTACCTCAAATAGAACCGATTTTCTTTAACTTTATCGCGTATGGTTGAATCGAATTCAATAAATTGGTATACAGAAGCTCTTAACAGTTTATTCAGAATTCGTATTAACAATTTTTCTGAAAACCAAAACAATAAAAGTTATAATTTGCCTAAGTATAGTTACATAGTTAGAGTAAGTGTCGCAAATATGCCCCACCCTTAACTTTTTTGTAAACAAAACAGTCAGTTTTTCGGTAATTGACTTTTCTTTTTTAAATATCTAAAGAAATTATTTTATAATCAGCCTTCATAACAAAAAACATAAAAAACAACTTAACTAAAAATATATAAATAAAAAAACTAAAAAAACTCATTTTAACATTTTTCAAAAAAGTGCTGCTAATATGGACCGCCTTGTGTTAAATATGGACCAGGTTGGTGTATATGGTAATTGTGATGGTCCATATTTTTTTTCGCCCGGTGTTATATATGGACCAGGGTGGTGTATATGGGCATGAGGTGGGCCATATTACCTGCATATAGCCTTTTCGTTGTACTTTTAATTTTAACCAACTTTAAAAAATATTTAAAATTTCGGTTTCACATAATGAAATATAAATCTAAGCACAACAAAGTCTCAAAAAAATATTAAAATATTTGCGCAAAATTTAGTATAAAAAGACTTACAAAAATTTACCAAACAATTATATGGCCAATGTACAAAAATTCAAACTTCAAATTCCGCGCACATTTACTGCTCCTGAGTCTCCTTTTTTTAATTTATCAAAACCACTAAGATTATTTTCGAAATAAATGCACAGCGGCGGTAACCTATGCTCTTCTAGTAGGGAAATATTACGGTGGGCCATATTACCAACATGGGCCATATTTGCAGCACTTACTCTATTTACTTACCTAACTTTTAAATTTTAGCTATAAAATTGAATAATAACGGTCCTTGCCAAATTTACAAAAGCTGATGCAAAAACAAATGTCTATAGGTACCAAACTCAAATAATTTATCTATTATTCACTCTTCATTATTATTGATACACAAATGATCAATCATGTAGTGGTTGATGCATTTTGAATTGACTTCCGGAATCAGCGAGTTATTCCGCATTATACCAATCGAAATCGCCAAAAGTATAATTATTTCCAATCATTCACACACGAGAAACTGCCAGAGTTAGCGAAGAATAATAATTTACGCCGCAAAAAAAAAAAAACAAACATTTAAAATAAATTTTAACCGTCAGCCTAAGTATTACGCATTTTCGAAAATAAAATAAAATGTAGGTTCAAGATTGGAATTTACTTCATTATTCATGGTCCTATATATGAAGGTATATATGGTGATGTCTGTTTTATTAAAAATGATAATATAATCATAATGATGAAGCTTTTTACCTATAAGCAGTCACGATCTAGAAACTTGAAGAAACTTCACCACTAAAGCAGCTTAGCTTTACGTTTTCAATGTGTAAAAATGATACAAATACAAATATTCCACCTTCAACTTGCTCAACAACTAAATAAAGTAAACAAATATTCCAATGGAATGAAAATATTCGCAACTGAAACCGACAACACCGGCAACGAGTAACGACAACACACAAAAACAAAACGTAAACAAAAAAAAAATAATAATACGCAGTGTGAATATCCCGCTCAAGCAAGATAATGAAAGTGAAAGTATTTTCAGATTACGTTGCTGGTAACAGCAAATTGTACATAAATGTACATACATTTATGTATGTTGTTGGAATAAGTAAATAAGAAAAAAATACAAAAAAATATTCACCATTGGCGTCATAAAAAAGTTGACGTCAACAGAGATTGTACGACAGATTTTGAAAGTTTGTCTTTGACAAATTTTCTGCCATTTTTTCCCATTGTTAATTAAATTACACTACTCTACCAGCACTATCGGTTTAATATTTTTTGAATTTCATTGAGTTTTGCATATTTTTCCTTAACGTTAACCACTTGAAATCCAAATAATTGATATTGTTTGAATTACCAGGGACTTGTGTACTGATATGTTTTCCTTTGTGTCCTATAACGCGATTTTACTGTCAAACTCAATTTCTTCTATCTGACTTTAATTTATATGGATACATCGCATAGATACAACATAGGTACATGTTGTTAGTTTTGTTTATCAAAAGTTGCCACATGTAGCTTTTTTCCAATTGTCAATAAAACTTAAAATCAATTAGTTCATCGCACAAGAAACAAATACCTCTGCTCTAATTCTATTTTATCGAGTAAATTGAGACTGACTTTTAATTTGAAACCCCCGCCTCCAATCACAAAAAGTGCAACAAGCAACATTCCATCGATGTATTCAAGACAGCATTGAAAAAAAAAAACAGACAGCGCATGAAAAAAAACTAAATACAAAAAATAAATTCCAGATCAACGATTGAAATATAAGCTAACTCCCCCCTTCAATTTACTATTCATTAACCATTCACCCGCATGAACATCAAATCACATACAAACATACATACATACAAACATATAGGTTCCAAAATTATTTCGTTACCTTTTTGTTTTTGTCACCATCAGACAGAGACTAAAATCCATCGCAATTGGTATATGGATATTGGATACAAATATAAATGCTTGCCTGGGTTGGCCGTTAAATTCAAACGGAATGATTTGAATTTTACGCAAAATAACGATCATAATACACAAAGAATTGGGGATAATGTAATGTGGTTTTCCAAACAACCAAAAAAATTGATTTTTATGGGGGTCAACTTGATCTTTTTCAGATTTTACGTTCCTAACAACCAAAAAAATTGATTTTTTTCGTGGTCTGTTTTTTTTCTCGATTGATCTTTCAAATCTCGATTTATTGGCAGATTTACACATACTTTCACACACACTTGCACACAAACCAAATTGACATTTCTAAACTACGTCCTCTCCTCGTCAGTTTAAATTCGTTTTGGCCTTTCGCTAGCATTGTTTACTTTTGATAAGGCATTTGTTTAATAAAATAAATACAAATAATGAAGTTTAATTAGTGAAATTTTTGTCTTTATTGTCCTCATTACCGTTAACCATTGGCTTCTTGAGTTCGGAGTCAATTAGTGATTAAATTGGATAAATGTTTCATACGAAATGAAAGGCAATGTGGAAACATGTGGGAAACATGTGGGTTAGTCCATTGTTTTTTGTGAAAATAAAATTATTTTTATTAAAATTCCGTAGTAATCCTTATGTAGTGACCATGTTTCATGTTCATTGTCTTCTTCCTCACCATCGACCGATAGCTTCTGCTTTGATTTGGATTTTGGATGGACGGGATTCCTGTGGATATATGGATCCGACCGATGGCCAAATCATGTTATAAAGCAGTGATAGTATACCAACAAAATAAAATTCCTGCTAGGGAACAAAAAATTCCCTAATTTGTATTCTATTTTTTGATTTCAATTTGATTGAACAAAATAATGTACAATATCACATTCATTTAAATGAAGTCAAGAAAAGAATGCGTAAATCTTTTCTTTCTTATATTTTGTAATTTCAAAATGGCCTCAGGATATTAATAATTTCAAGATTAAAAGTCAGTCCCACTTTTGAGTTTTTTCTTATGAAACAAATCAATAAAGGCTCGCAAACCGGCGCTAAACCTTCGCGCGAATATGCGACGACTGAAGAATGTTCAAAGATTTGCATAGCGCCAGTGTGGGTTCTCTCATTAATCTCCATTTCAATAAATTAAGGCAGGTGAAAGTATTCGCGTAGTTGAAATTAATTATAATTTAAACACAAAAATGTTCTTTTATAATTTGAAAAAAAAAAACGTTTTGTAAGAATTTTTTCTTACGCATTTTTTCACCAGTTTCATCAAGAAAATAAAGCCAAATATATATATTATTTTTGTATTAAAGAAAAAACTGTTCCCTAGGAAAAAAATACTTGTAGGAATTTTTCCCTACATATACTATCACTACTTACATCAGTAAACACAGACAAATCACCTACACCTTTACAAAAAAAGGGATCAATCGCGATTCGTTCTAGTTACCACGATTGATCTGGAATCTGACCCCCAAATCTGAAATGGTTGACTGGAAAACCACATAAGAAAACCCGCGCGATCTTGTTGCTAAGTCGATGGCGAAGGCAAGCATCGGGCTCTGTGTTATTTTCAGGGAGCTTCGTTGACAACTGGAATCAGCAACAAGTTGACGGTTGAATTTTTAAAATTCGCTTTCACAAGTGGTTAAATTTTAAATGCTGCGCATCATTATGGTGAGAATGGGAAGTGGTGGTGATCACGTTCGGTATGGTGAAGATGAGTCAGACAGTGGTGGTATTCGTGATTTTAAAGGTTCTTCTACGTAAAAGCCGGATTCCCATATATAAGAACATTCCCTTTATGTTGGGAATCACACTGACTACGATAGATGAGTCATGTTCTTGTGTATACACAACACATATCAGGAACTGAAAACATTTTTGGAAATTCCCAGGAAATGACGATGAGTCGGAACATTAAAGCAAATACAAAAATGAATATATAGATCGGGATAAGAAAGAAAACCGATCAAAACAACGAATGTTTTGGGTGAAGTGATAATAAATTAGTTAATCTTTCCAGAAGACTCTTTTAATAAAGATTTAATGATAACAGTTTATGACCAAATTTTAAACAAAACAAAAAAATATAACCGAAAAGAGTAAGTGAGAGGTCATAAATGTTATGATTTGGATTTCTCTGTTAGTCATTTCCAAAGGGAACGTTAAGATTTGAATTTGAAGTTTCATCATCGTTCATATTCATACTTCAACAAAAAACTACCTGTCTATGTTTGTATGAACAATAAACAAATGAAATGGCAATGAGGTGATAAATTTCCGGTATAGTTGTTTTGTTTTGTGGGTGGGTTGACAAGAGTTTACACGTACAAGGTTGTTTGGAAGAAAACATACAATGTATGTAGGTATAACGAGTATACATATATCAAATGGAAATGACAATACACATTTTGTAAGGACGGTTTAGTATGGAGTACTGATAGAAGGTGCTTTTAGTTTTTGTTAGATTATTTTACTCGGCATATTTATTGTCTTATGTCAACAGGTGATTTCGTCATGACAAAATATGTTTGTATCTATGTTGATGTTTTTCTCAAGTTCATATAAAATGCGAGGAATATTTGGATCATATTAAATTGTATGTTTTGGTTTGAACTTCAGATTTATGACTGCATTTCACTTTCTTGACAGACATAACAAAAATACTGCAGGAAGTTCCACCAGAGGTTTCTTTTTTGACTATGTTTACCCATAGCTTTTCAAATAATAACTAAACCCTTAACCCTTCTCCCGAGTTATTTATACTGTGGATTAAGAGTTAACTCGCGAGTTAAAATTCCTTTTTTAATAAAAACAAGACCATCTTAAAATTGATAACTGACGTTTATTTCAAGAAAATCTATTACAATTAGTAAGAATTCTCTTGTTTAAATTTAAAATTTTACTAGAACTGCTTTCATAAATTTAATTTAATTTAAGTAGATTCAACTTATAAAGCGTCTCTTCTGAAATAAATAAATAAAACAAATAAAGAGATAGATAAATAGATGTGAATAGTTCTAATTTTTAATTAATTAGTCAGAAATGTCAAGTCAATAAATGAAGGAGTTCAAAAGTACTGCAAAAATCGAGTTCAAGTTTTGTAGGATTGCATGTTACGTTTTGTAAGTGTAGACAAAAACTTGATAAATTTAAATCAATATTTACAATAAAAAGTCATAATAAAATGTTTACAAATTAAATACATTTGTAAGTGTAGTGTTGTCAGATCAATAATGAAAATGCTATTTGTTTTTAATTTATTATAGAATCAAACATAACTAACTTACCTATAGTGTTTTCGCACCGAATTAAAATCAATGATATTTCAGTTTTGATAATCTATACTAGATTATGACAAAATTTTCTAAAAATAAATTATGTTTAGTACAACACAGTTAACTAAAACAACGCAGTTTACTAAAGCATGAAAAAAAAGAGAGGAAGAATTTCTTTCGCTTATTAGACATGTTAACAGGAAAAAGAGAGAAAAACTGATTTTTTTTTGATTTAAGAATCTTAGCATTGTTTTCTGCAGTAGTTTTTTTCTGGATTTAAGTGCCGCACAGCACTGAAGCAAAAATGCAATTTGCTTGCTTAATTTTGAATGGAGCAAAAAAACGTTAGAAACTGAATAAATTAAAAAAGTACGTATACGCCCGAGTGGATCACTTTACTACACTAAAACTAAGCAAAAGTGAGAAATATTTCCAAAATTCGTAACAGGCTGATCTTAATATTTCTTTGTTCTTTAAAGTAAAAATCATACAAACGAAAATATAGCATATTATATCCCAATTCCCAGCACTTTCCAATGTATTTTCCCCTTTGTATTTGCTTTACTTTTCTCGGAATCAACTTAAACGATTTCGATATAAAAATATTTGTGTACAATTGAAGGAATGTTATGCATTTTGGTAAAAAAAAAGTGTTTGATATGATAATTTTTAAAAAAAGATATTTTTTTGGGATTTAAAATAAAAATTCTATTTTTTTTTTTAAATCAATATCTTGGAAACGGGTAAATAAATTAATTTGAACATAGGATTTTAAATGTAGGTTTTTAAATACATAGGTAAATTTTAAATGTATATACAATTTTTTTTTTAAATGTTAAGGAAATTTAAATTTTTAAGAAAACCATACTTTAAACGATTTTTGAAATTTTTGTTCACTTTAATTTTTGTTTTTATTATTTTCTCATTAAAAATAATTGAACCACTATAGCCTACTATATATTTATATAAAAATGGATCGTGTAGGGTTCGGATGCTTAAAACTTGAAAACGACTGGACCAATTTGGATACGTCCTTGTGCGGGTTTGTTCGTAATTACTCCGCGAAGGTTTAGGAAAAAGAAGAATCGAAAAATTCCCAACAGGTGGTCCTGTAGGTGCACATTTCGTTTTTCAGTTCCATTCAATTACATGTGGCGCTGTATTCGGTTAGGAAATGGCTTTTTGGATATTCTTTTTCAACTGTTATGTGTAGGGTGAAATGAGACAAAAATAAAAAAAAGAAATTTAAGAATTTCTTTTTTTTTCTAAAGGTTTTTCGTTAGAAATGGCTTTAGGGATATTCTTTTTCAAAAATATTAATATTTGTAGGGAGAAATAGGGTAAAAATAAAAAAAACTATTGGATTTAGGAAAATCTTATTTTGTTTAAAAGGTTTTTCGTAGGAAATAACGCTTTAGGGATATTCTTTTTCAATTTTTTTTATTTGTAGGGTGAAATGGGGAAAAAATAAAAAATTATCCGATTTAAGAAATTCTTTCGGTGTTTGAAAGGTTGTTTTTTAGTGGATGGCCTTAGAGATTTTTTCCAGAAAATTGCCATTTATAGGATGAAATGGACGAAAAGTAGCATCTGATTTCAAAATTTCTTTTTTTGTGTGAAAGGTTATGTAAAAAAAATTGCTATTTATAGAGTGGAACGGGATAAAAACAATTTTTTTTATTACAAAAATTCTCTCTGTGGGCACAAAGTTATAAAGTAGTAAATACATATTCGATTACAAAAATTAGCTCAAATATTTATTTATATTTTCTTTTGTAATTTAGCTTAGGTTTGTTTACCCGTGCGAAGCCGGGCAGGCCAGCTAGTAGTTTATAAATACAAGAACAAGTTCGTATGACCCAGTCGTGCATTTTAATTAAATACAATCGATATACAGTGGACGCTCGTTAACTTGAACACGTACGAAACCAGTGGTATTCAAGCTATATAGGATTGTTCAAGTTACTAAATCAAGATGAAAAATTGTTGTTTTTTTTAATAATAACTCATATGATGGTTTTAAAACGTCAATAATAACATTATAAAAAAATAATTTCAAATGAGACGTTTTTAAGACGATTTGGAAAAAAATCATTATTTTGCAGTGCTTAGCTTTGCACAGCAAATTTAAAAGAAGATTCTCGGAGACCACATCCTAGGTACCTTCCAAAAATTTAAGCATAAATGTGTTTTCAAGTTACAGAGTATGCAGAAATTGGAATGCGATAAAGAAAAAATTAGTATTTGTTTATTTAGGTAGAGTTTTCAGTGGATGAGTTAACTCCGAGTTAAATCGGAGTTAGTTAATCCTGTAAATACTTTAATCCCGAGTCAACTCAAAAGTAGTTTTTCAGTGGAGAATTAAATTTAACTTCTTGTTGTCAAAAATCTATCGAAATCGAGATGGCGCCACTATGAAAATCACCCTTTCCATAGTGTCGTACCTCGATATAAATTGATTTTTGACACGCATCTTTCAGAAATATCTATTCAGCTAATCCCGAGTTGACTCACCAAATTCGTTGAGTTAACTCGAGATCTAAATTGACTAAAAAACATGTTTAAGGAGTTAACTCGCATTTAACTCCGAAATTAGGATAATCTCGAACTGAAAAACTGGGCCTTAGAGCCCATATTGTATTCAATTATTAAAGAAGAGAAATATTCAAAATTGTTTGTTTCATGAATGTGAAGTTTATAAGTATGTAAATACATAATTTTCTTAATTTAATATTGTTTAAAATTCAGAATTTCACACTTAAGCCTATAGTACTCAGTTCGAATGGAAATGAAATTTGCATATAAAACTAACGGTTAGTTCACAACGATGAAATTCCCAACGAGAAGTGAGTACCTACCCTAATGTGAAAGCGGAATATGAACCGGTTCGTAATCAATTTCACACCATAATTTTCATTTCGTAACGTACAACCACCAGATGTGAAAAAGTGTGACATGCTGAAAAATAAAAAAGATATACCTTAAAAATTATTCTGGGATCGTCTCATTTTGCGAATTTATTGCTACCAACATGCTAAAACTACAGACCGCGGGATCCAAAAATACTTCATTGTGATTTGTTCAACGTTCTGTCAAAATAATTATTTATTAATCAATCATTTTCTTTTTTCACTCGAAGTGAGTATTAAAAATTACAAACTGTGTATCGAAAATACACGTGGAGATTTTATTATGTATTCATAATCATTTTTCACGTGTATTTTGAAGCGGTTTTATTTTTCATTTCACAAAGATTTGAGTACTAGGCTTTAACATCTTCTTTGTGAAAACAAATATTTAAACTTTAATTTTTAAGAAATTTAAAAATATAAGTTCATCTTAAATGCTTTATGTTCTACTTTTTCCTTAGCATAAACTTTAAGTAGGTATTAAGTTTTAGTCTCAACAAATGGACCTTAGATACATAAAGTATGTTTCTTTGTGTTCTAGTCTCCATGTTATGTGGATATATGTAAGAAAAGAGAAATAAAATTTCTTAAAAAACTAATTTTAAAAATGTAATTTTATTTAATTTAATTATTTAAGCTTATTTCACAACATTAATTTATCTTTTTCAAAGCAACGCGTTTCGGATTTTATAAAACCATCTTCGGGCTTCAGCTTGTAGACTTTGGGTATTGTTTTGCCAAAAAATTCACCTTCTTGAAAAGAAACGCGTCGCTTTGAAAAAGATAAATTAATGTTGTGAAATAAGTTTAAATAATTAAATAAAATAAAATTACATTTTTAAAATTAGTTTTTTTAAGAAATTTTGTTTCTCTTTTCTTACATAAAGTATGTATTATATGTATCCTTTCGAAGAGTAGAAAAAAATTTTTCTCCTAAGCTTGTTCACCTTGACTTTAAATTTAAAATATTTATTCAGTTGAGGTTTCCCACATTACTATAATATTTTACAGCTAATATGATTGATGGAATTTACAATATACATAAGATCCATTTAAAACATAGTTAATCTAGCCATTAACAGCACAAATTATTATTAGTGTGTGAACTCGCATATAAACATATGTATGTTCATATATGTATGTATATCACGTGCCACAGCAATATATCTGCTACCTTGAATATTATTCAGATAGAAATAATAAAACAACAAAAAAAATCGAAAAATGAACACACTAACGAATTCAATTTGAAAATTTATGCCGATTGACCTTGAAAATTGTACACATGTTTGAATTATCGATAAGGTAATTCTCAAGCCTCAATTATAATATAGACACATTCCTACATAAATTTACATACAAACTTTGACCTTTAAACAAAACGGTATTGCATATTATGTACAAACAGAATTATTAGAATTTCGTTATTGATCTAAAAATCGATTATAAAATAAGAAATTCGAATTGTGTGGGTGTTGAACAACATCAGACTATATTTATAAAAATAAAGATAAAATATATCAACCAGATATATATGTAATACAAATTTCTAACTGCGTAAAAATGCCTTTCGTGTTGTTTCGCGAACTTTTGGAACGTTCCTATGATCTATATAAAGAGAACGATTTAAGCTGCACGTACAAAATGTACTAGTTCATTCCAAACAATTGTTCCAAGCTCCAGACGTACTATAACAGAATAACTTCAATAAAGTTATAGTCTGGGAGATTCTGTTGAATATGATAGAAGAATTTTTATCATCACATTAATTTTGTACAGATGATTGGTCTCATATTTTTTTGTAGTAAATATCCATCAAGTATACGCATAGTAGTGAATACAGCAGTCATTTTTGGTGTACAGGGTGACACCTATTGTTTCACTTTAAAATCAAATTTCATAACCAAACTCCAAAGTTAAATGTCCATTTCTGGCCGAACAAGAAAGAGTTTGGTATCAAATGAAAGGTGACATGAAGTTGGAGAAAAAGTCGAGATATTAAGGCTTGAAGTTGCCGTTTGCAAAATAATGATTTCAGTTTTTGTCCCAAATAATTGTCCATAGTGGGTGAAGTAATAATTGATGTAGAAAAGTTATATTGATATCAAGTGAAAGGTAGATAATATTCCCTTTGAATTTTATTTTGGTGGCGACAAAAGACCCATTTATTGGGCTTAATACAAGTAAATAGCATACACATTAACTTAAACATTAAAACTAAGAAACTAATAAGTGAGATTCGGATGAATAGATAAGATGATTCAGAGAAGGTAGGGAAACTAAGGGTAAAGAAATGGTAGGGGAAACTTAGGGTAAAGAGAAGGTAAGGGAAACTAAGGGTAAAATCTAAAAAGCTAACATCTAAACGTACTGTCTGTATAGCTGTTGGCTAATTCAATGTTCGACTCTTTGGCTCATAATATTGGAGATTGCATGCGCTGGGGTGAAAAGGTTTTTGAGACACCATACTGAGAAACTGTCGAGTTAAACATACGAGATTAGAGTTATTTTTAGTCGAAAATATTCTTGAAACAATTTGTATCATCTGCATAAAGGTAGATATGGGAGTTTAAAAAGAATAAAAAGTGGCTAAATGGCTGCCTTGTGAGATCCCAGAGGTGGCTAGAAAAGGGTTACAGAATTGTGCTCTGAAAAAAACTGAATTTTTAATTAATTATTGAAAAAATCGGCTGTAAGAAATAATTTACTATATCAATATTTTCATACTCAACATGACAGATTTCACAATTTTTTGCTTCATAAGTTTAAAAAAAAAAAAAGTAAAGGAATTGGCTTCAATTATGAGTTTTCTCTTCGCTTGAAATTGGGTAGTGATAGTGTCTTTTAAATTCAAGATAACACCTTCCTTTTTCACCTTCTGTTTCAGTGTACCCTAATTATTAGCTGTTATAATTGTGCTTGAAATCGATTGGTGTTAAATGGTTATCTATAACTACATTATATACTTAGAAAGTAGCATTTTTTCCTGGTCTATTTAATTTACCTAAGCAAACACAATTTATCTTATCACGTTGGTTTAAATATAAAACAGAGGTATATGCGGGTAGAATTTGGAATTACTCAATGTTTACTAAATGGGAATAAAATTACCTTCTATAAATAAATACGAATATAGTTGTTTTGCTATCTTTAAAGTACAATTAAGTAAGTTAGTTTAGTTTTGATTAGGGATCTTGTGAATGTGTTTTTTTCCGGGTGTCAACTTTGAATAATCTTCATGATTGTAAAATTCAGGTAGTGGTTGATATTTAAGATGAAAAATTACACTTTCCAATTTAATCTATAAGAAAACTGACTGAAATCGGTTTAGTTTCTTGTATAATGGTGTCATATTGAGGTTTATTCAGATTATGCAGAGAACGAAAAAGCTTGATGTAAAAATGTTGATTAATCTAATACCCGACCGTAATATACAATTATGATACTTCTTAGTTTTCCATTTTACTTTCAAAATAACTAGTCTATAAACTTAAATTAAAATAGCCTTTTCGTTATATTCTTCAATTATGTAAAAGATCGTATACATATATGTTTTTTTTTTTTTTTTAAATATTATCAATAGTGATAGATGTCATCTTGACAAAAGGCCGTTAAAAGCTATTTTGAATTAATAATTCAACAAGTCCAATTAAATAGTGCTAAGTCTTCTACTTGGCTGATGTATTAGAATAGAATTTGTATTACAAAAACCTTCATATAAAAACAAAGCCTGGCCCTGGGCAAAAATTTCGAGCTTAATGATTAAGAATTTTAATCTTGTTCTATATAGTTCACATTGGATTTTTGTCAAAAAGTTCATGTAAGTTGAACTGAACTTAATAAAAATTGCGTATTGACAAGGCCCTCACTAGTCAACTGATGAGTCCAAGTGAGATCGCCGGGACGAAACGCCAATTTTTATGGACTAAAGGCCGTTAAAAGCTATTTTAAATTATTCCAACTTTTCAATCTACATAAGACAAAAATACATTCCTATGTAATAACCACTTTATGTTTCTGATATCTAAAAAATTCTCCCGAATCTCAGAAATGTGAACCCAGTTTTGGTGAAAAAAAAAAATTAAATTTAAAGACTTTTAACAGAAAACTCATATTCTTTTCCTATCAAAATGACGACGTAGGGAAATTTATAAGATCGCAGAAATAGGAACTGATTTATTATATTTCTGTCGGTAAACCATCGACTAAAATAAATTTGCGACTTTAAAAGGTACGACAACATTTAGCTGATAAAAGCCCGTACCTGATGCGCAAAACGCATTGGACTAAAGGTAACAAAAAAACATAAGATTGAATTTTATTCAATATAGTACACTCAAATAAAAACCGGAACACACGGTTAATATGCGTAAACATCAACGTTTATCCAAGCGCAGTTTTGGGGATCCATATTTTGATCCGTATGCGAAGAGTCACGTCCATAAATTATTAAATTGTTGATGACTACGTGCACAGATCCAAAACGGACTAGTTTGCTGAATGGGATCTTCAGATTTTTGTCACTGAACGTACCCAATATCTTACTGGGTGTGTTTCTTTATTTATTCCGAATATTCGGAATATCTGGAACACCGCTTTTGCGTTTCTTTATTATCTGGAATATTCCGGATATTCTTTTTTGTTTCTTTGTTCGTTCTAGAATTATTGGAATGCGATCTTTCTGTTCCTAGTCAAGAGCTAGTGTAAATGGAATATTCTCTACTTTGACAGATACATTTCATTTTTTTCATTGGTTACAATTAGGTATTGTTATTTTGTCTGCCGTTTGCCTCTGCCATGGATGAAAAGAAATTTAATGAAATAGAAATGGGTGAACATGTTTTTGTGATAATTATTTTTCTTTCTTCATGATGCTTATGCGTGTGCGTAAAATCGCAAAACGATTTTTTGAGATGAAAACAAACAGCTGATAGTTGGATTAAGATCTGTTTCCTTATTTATTCGATTCTGGATATTCTGGGTAGATATTTCGCCTTTTCCGTCTTTTCTATTCTTTATCCGGAAAAAATAAAGAAACACACCCACTATGTTGACTCTCGTCACGTAATGTGCTACACCGTAAAGTGTGACCTCGTAACATCGCACAGAGGAAAGTCCACGTTTAAATTTCACTCTACTGCCGGCATAGATGTTTACACATCAAAACTATACATTTTATGTTGTTTTCATTCTTCTTTTTTATTGTTATTAAAAACGTTTCCAATTGATTGTAATGACTAATATATTGTCAAGAACTGTTGAAAAATAAAAGTTTTATAAGCTTTTTAATCAAATCATTTAGTTAGCGTGTGATTTTCTCTGGTAGCAAGAGGGAAATGTTGTCATGTACATAATGGTCATACGCAGGTTTATCTCGGTACTAAAAGAAAAAAAGGGTTAAGTTATGCTATCGCCAAAAAAATCAAATCCAGAAAGCATATACCGAATGACACTAATCAGATACTAATAAAATTTTATACTGCAGAAACTCTTGAATCATTGAAAACATTCCAAAACTTTTCATAATTTAAAGAATTAATTTTTCTTACTAAATTTTTTTTTACTTGTTCTATAGGGCAAGTATTGGTTTCGTGTAAAAAAAAAATTGAGATTGTAATCAAAACTAACACTACGATAATCGAGAAGTAAAAAAAAAGTGGGTTTCGTCATGCCGTCCTTTAGTCTGTGCGTCACGTCGGTGCGTGCGTCTGTGCGTCCACTGTAATTTGAGCTATAGAGCCTAAAAGGGTGGACCGATTTGCTTCAAATTTGGTACAGAGCATTTTTATGTAATTCCCTAGGGGATTTTTGATGTGTAAACATCTATGCTGGCGGTAGAGTGAAAAAAAAAACGTGAACGTTCGTGTGCAACGTTACGTCGTGCAACGTTACGGTGTGCAACGTTACGATCTGCATACTAGGATGAGTGCGTTCAGTGAAAAAAATCTTAAGATCCTCTTCAAGCAAAAACAAGTCCGTTTTGGATCCGCGCACGTTGATGTTTACACATATTAACCGTGAGCCCCGGCACTCACACAATTTTTTTTGTTTAAGATCATGTAGAACGAGTAGCTGCCATAAAAATATTTACCTTTATTCAAATTTTCTCAAAAACGGCTAGAACGATTTTGATTAAATTTCGTACCTGTAATCACCAATTCAATTATAAGAAAACTGCGTTTAAGGTTTTACTCAAAAAATTCACATAACGGAATAAGTTATTCCATGTTTTTTGAGAAAATGTTCTTATATTTTTGGTTATTCGCTTATATCTTTGCCGCATGGTTCAACCGATTTTGTTATAATTTTGCAATCTGGTGCTTCTCAATAGTTTTAGCAATAATGCATTTATAACAATTTAAAAAAAAATGTTTTACAACAAAAATCAATTTTTTAGTGCTTTTGACTCTTTTAATATTTTCTCGTTAAATATTTATATACATCGCATGCATCTTCAATGTAGGGTTACACACAGTATTTAACCATACAAAAAAAAAAAGTTCGTGCGATCAAGACGTGCATATTTTATTTTTTTTTAATAAGGTAACGTTTTTAATTTGATAATTATTCCTGTTTCGTGACCTTTATTAAGATATTTATATAAAGCCCTTTTAGGATTACTCTCTTTCAGAGATTATCTAAACAATTTATGAAAAGAATAAATAAATTCTTATAAACACAACTTTAAATTCAAGTAGGTACATACGACTTTGTTTCTGTACTTTATATTATATTTTTTCTAGCACGTGCTGCCTGTTAGTATTTTTTTGAAAATAAAATTGATATCGTGCTTAAGTTCTGCGGAATTCAAATTAAATTTTGAAAGATGAGATGTTTCAATGGTGTTTTTAATGGCATTTTATATTTATATCAAAGAAATTTAAGTTAATTTTTATAAACGATAATTTTTTTTAAACAACATGACGTGGTTTCAAAAGAATAACAAAGATTGTTTTGTTTAGGTTTTATTATGAAAAAAGTTAAAGTTGATTATTATGAAATCATTTATATCAATTTATACCTAAATTATATGACAAATAATATTTTTAAAGAGAAGGCTTTCCAAATAAAAGTTGTGTTTTAATGGGAAGACTCTTATACCTACATAATATACACACACATATTAACTTGAATACTTACATAATGCTGCAGGTGGAGGAAAATTGTATTAAATAACCCCTAAAACCTATATCGATTTGTGAATTTTGGGCTTAAAACCTGAAAAGCATTTCGGATATAACAGCTTATATGTACCTACCTATATCAAAACCTACCTAAGGATTCTACAAAAAGAAGCATTGACACTAGGTACTTGGGCAAAATTGTAGAAATTATTCCAATTCAACTATAGGTAAAACTACCTACAATATATTTTTATCTTAAATGGTTTTTTCGTAATTATATTTTTTTTTTTAAGAATTTAGCAGAACACTGGAATTCACTCCCTTTCTCATTTTGAAAAAAAACCCATGATTCAAATTAAGTGTACCTACATACATATGTACTTTTTATTTGCTATCAATTCATTTCGTGGCAAAACAAATATTCGAGATTTTTATCAAAACTGACATCATCGATGATGAAGGCTTCCAGAGAAGTGGTATTCGGTTCGTCCATATGCGTCCAGGTGTACCTACATCGAACTTGATGCTACAGTCTAAAGGCTTAACTACATGCATTCAAGACTTTTTGCAAAAAGTTGAAAAGTGCTTGTGTACGAAAAGATGTACGAAAATTCAAATCATTCTTAAGTGACAGATAATACATAATTTTTTGAACACAGGTGTATCTCTAGATCATGTTTTTGTTTTTCACTTTATCAATTTTTGACACTTTTTTGCAAAAAGTAGGAATAGTTAAGTTTAAAAATAAGGATAAACGGTTTTTTTTGATACCCCAGAAGAGAAATTCGAGTTTTCGTATAGGTACCTACCTATAACAAAATTCCCTATAGGTAGGTAGGTATTAGGAACGTATAAAATGTGTTGATAATTAGGTAGTTATTGTCCCCAGGGGGAAAAGGGGGTGCTGTATCTTGCAGGCGCATATGGGCCAACTAAATGAATCTTCGGCTCCATCCGCTTTATTACAAAAAATATGCAGGGTAGGTAGGCATTTAGGCTGTCTACCAAGCTTAGCTATCTAGGTATAAACCTACATACATAGGAACATAGATAGGTTATGTTACGCAAATTTCTGTCAAAATATTCTCGTTTTCCAAATTAAAATCTTCCTTTCAGTATACCTACCTACCTTTAAGTAGGTACCTACACTAAACACATATCCTTCAAAAATCTTCGTGTGAAAATTTCACTTTTCCACCTTTTACAAATTTAATTTATTCTCACATTTCTTCAATTCACCTTGGCTTCGCATCTTATTGAATTCTGCCATCTGTTTAAACATCCACCAACCAAACCACCATCATTTCATCAACCCACAAAAATCGGAACACCATCGCAAGATCAGTGATCGTCTGGGTTCGATGCACATTATTCCCATTCTCATGTAGGTATTTTTTTTTTTAAATTATACAGCGTAGAGGTAAGGCATGCATCTACAATATTCTGTTTTTGTTTTGCATTCAAAATGAATCTTCTGTGTGCATACAGTAGGAGGATTATTTTAATTGAATCTCCCTAGCAGGAGCAAAAAAAGGAGCAAATACCTACCTACCTACTCTTTCAATTGTCATATCATGAGACAACCCATAATACCTAATCAACCATAGAAAATTATGCGGGAGATTCGTCCCCCTGAAATCCCACATTCCCATGCCATACCTATTGGTTATTACCTATTGCTTATGGCTTCGCGTAATTCAATGACAATCGAAATCATCAATCATAGAGTGTAGGAATTATAAAACCAACCACCACCAGCAACAAAACGCACTGCAGCGAAGTAATCCAATGACCTAGCAACAATCCAAATCCACATCCGATTCCATAGGCCACGCTTAATTTTTAAAATAAAAATAAAAATACAAAAATCTCGCTACATAGCTGATGACTACTGTACTCTGTATTGACTAGGTGTAGAGTATACCTAGGCTTTGTAGATAAAGGAATTTCATCCCTTCCCTTAAATATTCAAGGATGCCACAAGCATTCAAGAGTGAAGAGTGCCTGCATGTGTTCTTCTGATTCTGATATCACCATCCAGTTCCAGATTCAAAAAAAGCCACCACGCCACTGGCTATACGTACATAATATTACCATGATCGAGATCGAGACAATCCGACAGACAGAAAAATAAGAAAAAATAACTACTCATGCGACCGCAACTGTACTTTTTTTTCGCACAACTTCTCTTGAAACTCGAACACCACACCAGCGGCAGCGACCAGACCAGCAGAAGCAGAATGGATCTCGCTGTTTTTTCTGTTTGCTGTTTCACAAAGTGGTTGTTTTTGTTGATGTTGCTGGGATGTCTAGAAACATTATTTTGAATCCCTGTGCCAGTTGTCTCTTTTACTCTGTGTTTACAAACACAATGTTGACTGTGGGTACAGTCGCACATGTTCAAATTCCACGGCATTGTGTGTTTTTTTTTTGTTGTTTGTTGGGAATGTTGATAAAAAAAGGATCTTTTGGGAGATGGTACGAAATAAATTATGCATAGTTAAATATAAATTGATATACTATGTAGGTATAGACAGTGAAAAAGCCAAGCTTTGAAAGTTTCTTCCCATTATCAGCTTAAGTACCTACCTACACAAAAAAATTCTAAAAATTTAAAAAAATATAGGTACCTACCTACCTAACTGACAAAAAATCATAAGTTTTAAAAATATAACCGTTAAAAAAAAAACGATTAGGAGCTCTGCGGGTCAATGATAAACTTCAGTCACTTCTTGAGCCTGTGTTTCTTTCTCTTTAACGTTTGGTTTAATCACGAATGACATTTCGGTTAATTTTTTGAATTATTTGCTTAGGAATTTTCAAAAAGACGCGATAGCTCTTAATTGGATGTTGATAACCTTTAGCCCCAAAAGTATACATATGTATATACGAATTATTTCATAAGCCCTTTTTAAGATCCAAAAAAAGAAAACCATCCCTCGGCTAGTAGGTATAATTTATCTCTCTCAATATGGAGAACGGCTTTCTATCTTTAATTCGATCTTGTAAAATCCAATTCAAATTACATACCAAGCCCCATCTACTGCAGTTTAAATTCCTTGTAAAAGTAAAAAAAAAAAAAAAAAACAAATAAATAGTGATGACTGATGGTAATTTGGGTCAATTGCATTGAGGAATATGAGTGTCAACACGATCAATCAAATCATGCAGGGTTTAATTGGGAAGATTAAAATTTCACCCCGACACAGAATATATTTTTTTTTTTTGAAAAAATTCATTTTGATTTAGGTATTTGAAGAAAAATAAAAGGAAAGACACGATGAGTGATTCCAGGTGATTTGTTATTCAAATAAAAGGGTTCTTCACATTTTTCAGCTGCAATATAGGTACGTAGGTATTTAATAGAGACTCGAGAGGGTTTTAAGGACAATTATGGAATATAGGTATGAACGTATATACACAGTAGGTACAATTGCATATAATGACATCAATATGATGAATGCAGATGCTAAATATGTACCTACAGTACCTAATTCTGTTTTGTGTAAGTACCTAGGTTTTGTTTAGTTTTGTTGTTCAAGGTTGGACACTTTCTTCTTCGCAGTTGTAAGGCTATTTTGAGGCGAGTCAAATAATTGAGCAGTTGTTTTTAAAAGTTTGTGTATTTCCATAACCTCTATGGTGTAAAATTTTTTATAAAATTCAATAATTGATTTAATTTAAGATTATATTAGGTCGTGATAATGATACTGTACATAAAAAAAGAGAACAAGGTGATTGTAAACAATATAGTAGCCTTGACCGCTTAAACATTAAAAGCTGAAACATATGGGTTCCTTTAGAAATTTCAACTTTTAAATGTGAAGTGCCTACCTAGTACTTTATTAAATCGGTTCATACCTACCTATAATTACAGTCATATTATTGACTTTTTTCAAAACTAGTTTCATTCCTGACCTATAGTTTTATACATGTTTGGAGGTGCTCAAACCAGTAGTATTCAAAAATATTTTGACACCTAAAACTCGAAAAAATTAAACATAGCTTTGCATAAAACTCTAAATTCATAAAGCCGTGCAAAACTTGGGACTCCAAACTTCTATAAAACTAGTTTTGCTATAAAACTAGCTGTTATAATTTTAAAACGTATTTTTAAATTTAAAAAAGTGGCAAACAAATGTAAACAAGGCACTAAATATAGTAGAACCTTGGAACCGGCACTGATGACAATCCCATAAACTCTATAGTCTCGTTTTTTTTTGGCAGCAGAAGTTGATGTTAAATTGTGTAAGTAGGGACTAATTTGAAATTCATTCGGAAACCTAATAGACCTCAACTCATATTCTGAACAGACTAAATCACATCTTATTTATGCACATTTTATAGATTTTAAAAAAATAAGACACTGTAAAATGGGAATACCTACACATCCAATTATTTTCAGATTTTAATTTAGATTATGATCTCACAATCAGATAATTATAGTGTGTAATTCAAGGGAGACTTGGAATAGAATGATAAGACACTTTCTTTTAATTTAGTTTATTTTAACAGTCATGACATGACTATGACAATTCAGTTCATGAAATTCATATAATTATATACATCATACCTACATACCTTTTCCTTTACTACCTATTCTTTGTCATGAAAATCAACAAAATGCTCACATTTAGATTGTTTTAAGAATTTTGCAAACAAAATATATTAGATATATACATAAATAGGTATAATGAAAAAAAAATATGTTGGCTTATCATGTTGTTCATATACATACATACATATGTAGGTACATATATGCCCTTCAAATGAACATAATATTTTATTTTCCTTAAAGACAAGTTTTGCGTTCGTAAAAAATGGAAACTCAAGATTTTGATCAAATATGACAAGATAATCAAAAATATACGACAAACAAGTTAAGTCCGCAATTATTTCGGTTCGGTCTTGGTCAGCCTGTAAGCTCTAGCACCTAGCTATAGCTCCAGATGGGTTTTTAAATTTCTGCAAAAATATAACTCTGCCCTATGCTGGTAATACAACTGTTGAGGGAAAATACTAAAAACCTTTATTAACGATTAACGAAACTATCTCCTAAAGGAGCGTTATCCGATGCTCCCTGTACGTGTGATTTTACCTACCTACATAATTTCGTCTTATCAACAAAAATACACTCCCAAATGCAATCTTCAAATTTAAATAAGAGAAACATTAAAGGTTGGACCCAGGCTTAACTGAAGCCGATTGTTTTAAGAAGTTATACTTAGGTATTTTTTGATGTGTAAATGTATAGCCGGATCCAGAACCTTTGGAATTTCCCTCATCCAGAATCGCGTGTCATTAATAAACACAATTATGCTATACAAAAGAAGAAGAAGACAAAATAAGAATAAGGTACCTATATCGCAAAGTCAATAATTTGGTTCTATTATTTCGATGGACGAGACTAGAGGCATGCCAATTTATATTAGTTATAACAGTTTTTCGCCATTAAAAGTGGGCTTGCGTTAAAGCGCTTCGCGCGCCTTAAAAAAAAAAACTTTGGGGTGCCTGAAGTATACCCACCGGCGGAGGGCCCTGGCCCTGCGGGCCGCATAAACATTACATTTGTAAACCAAAACTCTTATAATTGGCATGTCTTGAGTCACTTCCAATTTCGATAGCTCATTGGAAGATTTCATCATATATCCCAACCATGACTTTGATAACTGTCATTCATTGTTGAATTGATTCCGCACTGAATCATCTTACTCAAATGGAAAACTCAGTGTTGCTAATGTGATAATCATATAACCTTAGAATTGACGGATATCTGTTATCTCTATCAAACTTTAACTGGGGTGGAATCGGGTAAGGTAATTAGAGATAAATGACAGGCACAATCAACCAATTCAGTATGTGTAGGTATATGAGCTAGCTATCACAACAAAAATCTGTTTGTCACTTCTCAACGAATTTGACGTTTATCCCCCAGAACGACTAGAGTTACCACAACCCTTCAAAAAATGGTTAAATTTTTTCTGAGTTCTATTTTTTATAATCATTCGAAAAAACAAAAACAAATATTCATAGGTAGGTATGTGACGAACAAAGTTTACTATATTCCAAAAGATGAAGAAAACTAAAATATAAAAATTATATCCCAAAAACGTCATGTTGTTTCTAGGTATAATTTCGATAAATCATTGAAAACAATTGAAAATTTCACTATGGCAACCATGATTTTGACAAAAAAATGTCATTGAAATGTGTTCAATTGAATTGAGTTAAATCATCTTAACCAGAGAGAACACCACTACCAATAACGTTGATGTCACAATCAAAAGTCGATTCCACGCCTGCTTTAATATACATAAATGTCACATTACTGTCAAAAATCATCCATTACTTTGTAGAGACTGACAGATGCAAAAATAAAAAAACAAAAGACGTTCTTATTGTATCTAGAAATGTGTGCTCAAATTATGATTACCTACCTTTGAAATTGTAATTTATTTACCTATCATAAAACAATTGAAATGTATGTTCAACAAGAGTGTTTGTCAATAAAATGTGAAATTGTAGTCTGAACTAAGTGACGATTTTGACTTTTGTGAAAAAATGAAAGAGAGAGACTTCTTGTAGCTTATTAAACAAAATTCATTTTACTACCAAAACACCTAGGTACCCTGCCTATAAAATTGACAAGTTCTTTTCTATTCTTTAATGTCTGTTTACATAAAATCGCTGTAGGTATAGGTACAGTTAATGTAATTCTGCTATAGAACTAGGTATACCTATATATTGCCGAAATGCCATCCATTACAGTTCCATTTCAAAATAAATTCCTTCTTATATCTTAAACCTACCTTCAAGTTGATATTTAAATCAACACCCAATTTAAAATACAACCAACATCATAAAAAAAAAACAACAACAAAAATAAACAAACATTGGGTGCGCAGTGCACGCTGACGCGCACGTTTGCTCTTCGCAAAGTCACGCGTCTAGGCCCAACTGGGAAGGTGGGTATATATGTACCTATAGAGGATACCTGCCTTACCTGTAGCAAAATGTTAAAGTTGAGTCAACTTCAACCCACAAAATAGCGATGCAAACGCAAAGTATACGATTAAGCCACTTTGCAAAGTGCAATGCTAACCTGTCTCGAACCATTTGGGTTTTATTTCAGATGCGCCTGCTTGCATAGCCGTCACATTATCGCGAGGTTCCTTTCCTTAGTTAAGACGTGCATTTTCAGATGTTCATTCAGTTTAATTGAATCAAATTCGAATCTGTAAGATAAATTCAAACCAACAACAAGGAAACCTGCGAGCAGCAGGTGCAACTGAAAACTTTTGGAGGCGTGTTTAATACCTATGTTGGCTTTCAAATTTAAATTTGGACTTTTTTTTTGCAAGCTATCGGTGGTACACCTTAACGCATTTATACATACCTACATATTATATTCGGTTATTCTTCTTCTTCCGAAAATAATAACATAAAACAAAAAAATGCAAGTTACGAATTAAATGAAGAAGGACGAAGAAGTCAAGAACGAAGAGCAGATGTTCCTTCCTGAGGTTCCACTTCCAAACGAAATATTTATGTATATTCAAACAACCCACCACAATGCCATTCGATGTGGATACGTGGATTTTTTTTCTTTACCTTCTTCATGTCAATATAACTACTAAACGAAAAGTATCTACGGTGCAGGAGGACGACGAATGAATTGTTAGCTGATCCTTCGCTACCATCAACCACCGCCGCGCCGTATTCATCCGAATCCGATGGAATCCTTTGTCCTTTCGTTTCGAATCAAGTAGAATAAAAAAAAGAAGTTGAGTGGTGGCATGCATCGATTGAATGGTGTGTATAGTGTGTAAATGTACAGTGCGTTGCACAGGAATGAGAGAAGGGTAAGTGTGTGTGTGTGTGTGTGTGAGTGGATATCCTGCGTGACAGATGCACGCATAGCAAATGTTTCCTGTTCCTTCAGAAAGAGTCCTGTGCGTGGTTGTTTTTTTTTTGTTTTGTCAGTTTTGTTTTGGATCCTTTTGCTGCTACAGTAATCTGGACTATGTTGGGCAATATTTAACTCAGAGAAATAAAATTATGTCCATTTTTTAAATTAATAAAGTAAACCTTGGAATTTAACAATTGCAACTTTTTAGTGGGTATGAGTGTGGGGCTACAGCCTTGTATTACTGAAAGACCTTTTTTAGATTTTACATGTTTGTGTAAAAAAGTGAAGACTAGTTTCCCGAATCTTAGCGAATTTCGACCATTTGGTCAACACATAAATTAAATAATATCAGTGCACAGTTGGAATGAAAATGAAATACCAAACTACACTTCACTGAAAATATGACGTGAAAATTTAGTTGAATGTGTTATGTTGTATTTACACGACTGAAAAAAAATCACTATATCTGCTAAATTCTAGACATTTTTATTTCATGGTGATGTACATTCTCTAAAATGTGACAGTATTCTCGTCAGTAAGCATATGACATTAGCAACTGATAATTTTACCATTATGCTGGATTTACACAACTGACAAATTAGCAGTTTTTTGTCAGTAAACTGCCAAAAGAATGAATTTGTCCATTCTTCTGACAGTTTTTTTTTGACATAATACTGCCAATTTGTCAGTCGTGTAAATCCAGTACTATGCTGGCATCGTGTAAATGTTTTGCTGACATCGTTTTTAAAATTATGACAAAATATAAGAAAAATTAACCCTCTCATTTTTTCCTGGCACATTGGCAGTATCTTCTGAACGCCATTAAATGATCATTTTGCCAGTTTTGTGACATTGATTCTGATAATTATTTTTGGATATTTTAGTTCTCAAGTTCAAAACAAACTTTTTACCTTTTCGAATAATAGTAATACGGACTAGAAATTCTCACAATATAATGTGAAAGTTTTCCTATATGTTTTTTTTTTAATAATAAAGATTGGTCTTTAGTAAGGTACCCCTACATCAGAATTGCGTTGGAGGCAACGCACTAGTCGTTGTATAACGATTTAGTGCACTGTTTTTGTTTTTAGATAGGCTATGAAGAATCAGAAGGCAAGTCCAACGTATAGGTACCTAGTTCTTTAATGAAATGAAAGAAAGCAGACGTTTCTTTGTAAAGGTTTGCTTACATTTCTCATTCGAATTAAGATTGACAAAAAATCAATGACGAGTATAGGTATACGTTTACTTCTTTGTTTTTACTATGGTAAGATATTTGATTCTAGAATCTACCTACATATTAGTGAAAAAAGATAAAATAAATTAACTTCGTGATTTTATTTAAACATGGATTAAGGTTTGTATGTGATTTCCTAGCTAGGCGTGAAGTTGTTTTGTTTAGGTTTTAGCCACAAATTACCCACGTGAATTTAAATTTGCCTACAAGCTTGAACTGTCAGATTGCAGATAAGAAATGAGAATGGGGTGTAAAAACCGCACACATAGACAGTAGGGATCTTCACACAACACCTGAGTGAAATTGTTGTTGCAATTCAGATCTATTCATCGACACGGGGTGAAATTATAAAAACAACAATCTAAACAAATGGGTTTTGGAGGGTGAAACGTACGAAATATTCTTATCTTCATATATGGCTAATCTGTGGTTTTAGCGTTAAGTTAAGAATAACGGAAGCTGCCATGCTCTGTTGTTTTTTTTTTTTGCATTACACTACAGTTTACACTACTTTATATAAATAAAAAAAAGCCATCTAAACGCCAGACCAAGAACTAATTTTTGGATCATTGAAATTGATCCAGATTTAAAGGAGGATTATGTGTTGTTTTTGTAGTTTGAAATTCATCCGGGTCAGATTACGTAGTTATGTGGCTTTCGTTTCAACCAATTCAGATTTGGGTGTCAGATCTTAAATCTTACTGGCAAAACAAACACAGAACGTGATTTTATTTTGTTTTATGATTGTATGAGTGCCTTTTTTAAAACAACACTGGTAAAAGTCACTTCTCTTTGATGTGTGTGCAAGTGCGTGTGAAAATCTGTGTAAATCTTGCTAAAAATCGAGATCTGCAAAATCGACTTCAGATAGACAAAAATTCGATATTTTTGGTAGAAAGGAAAGGAAAAACTTTTCACAAATCAAAAAAAAATTGATTTTTTGGTCGAAACGAAAACCACATTATAAAAAACCAGCTATTGTTGCCACTATATGTACATATTTCTTCCTCTGATCAACAGGCAGATAAATAGAGTACCTCCTATAACATTTTTCAAAATGGCTTCAGTTCTGAAACAGCGTAGGTATTCCAAGCTTCTTTCGGATTCAAATCATTTTCTAAAAGATTGATTGTAGGTGATGCTAAGAACTGACGAAAGTTCACAGTAGGTTAGGTACCTACCAGAATGGATAAAAGTTAAAGTAGAACTTTGACTTAAAGATTTACTCATATTCATTTGCAACAACAACATAAATCCACCTTAAAATCCGCCAAACATTTGAAAATGATCAAATCTACTCCTCCATTCCATCTGGTGATGATCATAATGATGCTTCCATATTAAAAAAAAAAAACTACCTTCTCTTGAAGGTGCTGCTGCTTTTTCTTTGCCTCTGACTCTGATGCTACACCAAGCAATATTGTAGTGGTTACAAAGCCACAGGCTGTTTTCGATCTTTTTTTTTAGTTTTCTTCTTTTAAACTGAACAGCAGATGTATCCATATCCAGGACAAAACACACAGGACTCTTCGTCTACCACTGAGGAGGATGATGAAGATGATGATGATAAACACCACCCGGCAGACATGGAGAGAGATATCGTGATTCGTTGTCGTCGTCCATTGAAATAATTTCGAGTTTCTTTACCAAGGTGATGCAAGCATACCCAGAGTATACATATGTATAAGAATTATGCTTCTTCTTTGGTTTACAAGGAATTTTCAGTGATGAATTTGAAACATTGACAAGGACCAGCGAAGATGAAGCATGAAGGAGAAGAGCAGTGGTACATACATACGTATAAGACCCAAACAAAAAAAAAAAAAACAATTCACAACCAGAGCAGATGCAATCATTAATATTTTTTTTGGTCAAAGTGGATTGCACCTTGATTCGAATTTTCGTTTTTCGCCTTCACATTTTGTTTAATGTAGGTACCTATAAAATCATTTTTTATTTTATATGATTTTTGAGGAAAAAATGTCCAGGTGAAAATTTGATTTAAAAAAGGAGGGAAATCTTTTTTTCATATACCTATAGGTAGGCAGGTTTTATATAAGAACTTTAATGATAGTTAGAAAAGATATTGGATAGACGGCGCGGCGGAAAAAAAGGACACACACCGGCATGTGGCACGCTTACTTATCCAGAAAAAGGATCATTCAAATAATACCTAGTAGAAAAAAAATTAAGAAAATGATTTTTGGTGTAGTGTGTCAACATCTGCCTGCTGCTGTTGCCTTGAGTGGGTCAAGTAGGTATTTATATTGAAAGTGTTTCCTTTTTATCCTTAGAAGTTTTTGATTTACTTGATGGCATGGCAGTGCGTGGTGTCGCTTAGTTGTTTTATGGTTATGTTGCCACCTGCCGAAAATATTTTTAGATATCTAGGTACCTAGGTACCTATGTATGTACATATACCTAGGTACTTTGGTTTCTAAATGTGTTTCCAATAAACGCAAGCTGCTAAATATGTAGGTAGGCACGTAGGTACCTATAGGTAGGTATGTATTTTTAAGCGCAAGACTCAATAAAAGCTGGTTGGAGATTTTGAAAATTGGAAGTTGTCAAGAACTTTAATCATTTCACATCCATTATGCATCTATTGGCTAAATCCGTTTTCAGGAAAAAAAACTGAACCTTAAACCTACCTACTATAATTTTGCTAAAAAATATAAGCCGTTGAATTCCCCTAACACCTTCAATATCATTCTGTAGGAACATACATGTATGGTACAGGCAATTGGGAGTTGAAAATGACCATAATCTGTACATTTTTTGAAAGGATTTGTACCTACCTTCCTAATTCAAATTAAATATGAGAAGGTAAGTATAGACTAATGACCAATCTGTTCATTTTTTGAAAGGATTTGTACCTACCTTTCTAATTCAAATTAAATATGAGAAGGTAAGTATAGACTAACCTGAATATCAATTTGTGGTACTGAAAACCGTGTGGAAGGGCCGCCATTTTGAAAAAGGCGTTTATACGATTTTCTCGGCTCCCATTAACCCTACAACGGATTTTTTTTATACGGATTTGTAGGAACAAATACTCCCTAAATCTTTTGTTTATAAACATTTTTGACAACTCTTTCAAATAAAAAAAATATTGTCAAGAAACTGTCAAATTCTTGTACTTGAAAACTGTTTTTACGGTTTATCTCGTCTTTCGTTGATCTGACTGAAATATGATTATACTGTAGTTCTTGAAGATCACTAAATTTCCTATATTTTTATAGGTATATCAAAATTTTCTGTGCGTTCAATACAACTTAAGATATGAGCTTAAGAGCAGGAAAATTATGTTCATCTTGTCGAAAGAAGGGTATCTGCACTGTGTTACAAAATTAAAAAAAATGTAATTACTTTTGAAATGACCTAGTATCTACTGTTGTTTTAGGTGTGACTGGATACATCATATTATGGTGATTGAAAAAATTCATAGATCCCGGAAATTTCAATTAATTGCCTAAAAACCGTTTTTTTTTTTTAATTTTTCAGACTAACGATTTTTACTAAGTCATTTTTCGACAAATTTTATTTTTTTTTTACAATTTCAAAAAGAGGAGTATCCGCTCCTTTTTAAAAATATGAACTTTTATGTTCATATTATAAATTGTGTGTAGATTTTTTTAATTAAATCTAAAAACAACACATTTTTTTCACTTTTGTCGACTTTGAAGAACGTTTAAAGCTATATTTTGAATTTTGGATTTTCAATTTTAATTTATTTCTTGTGCTGAATTAATTAACCTAGGTACCATTTATGAAAATTGGTCAGAAATTGTGGAAGTTATGAGGTCATTTTAAAAGTAATAAATTAATTTTTAATTTTGTAACAGTGTTAGTATCATTGATACCCTTCCATTCGACAAGACGAACATAATTTTCCTGCTCTTAAAATTTTAATTCCTATACAGAAATATAGGAAATTTTGTGGTATTCAAGAACTACAATTATCATATTTCAGTCAGTATAGTAGGTACAGATTTTTCCCTATTGACTATGTACTAATATGTTTTGTCTCAAATTATGCCTACTAATAAACAACTAATTAGCGCTTTATCCATACTTAATATTAGATATCTATACATATGTATTTGTAAGTATCAATTTACTTATAACCATACAAATTACAAAAAGTTAATACAAAATAGTATTCTCCCATGCAATTTATTTAGCATTTAACAAGCTATACCTATGTGAGCTATGTTAAAATATCCCACAAGCCAAAACCTATTAACACTATATTTTTCATTCAAAATGTTCGATGCCATTTTCGGAAATTCGAAAATTAAAGTGTAAAGATCAAGAGTGGCGCAACTTAAGTCAATTCACTTGTGACTTGTGTAAAACTTGTAATCGATTGGGTCACATTTAAAATTATTGCAAATTCTGTCAGTATATGGTTCGGATGGATGATTATTTTTTTTTTTTCGTTATTTTGAAAATATTCAACACCAGTTCGCCTTGGTATAAATGTTGCTGAGCAAGTCACTAACAAAGTGAACTGAAGTTGCAGTAGGTAGGTAGGTATATCGTTTTTTATTTGTTTTTGTTTTTTTTTTCCTGACACTATGTTGCAACCGGCCAGATGCATAATATCACTTTACAGATGGTCATCACACTGACTGACCAGGTCAAGCAGAGAGGCACAATAATAAATCAAATTAATCGATTATTCCTGGATGATGTTTGCAATTTTCTTTTTTACTTTTTTTTCACTTTCATTGATCAGTTGGTTGTGCCATATTATCCTGCTGACAATTCAAGGTGAAATCTCTGGAAAGATTGGTCTATGAAAAGGTAAAGTATGAAAAGATATACCTTGGTACCTATGTAGGAAGGTAGGTATATGCTATGTCTACCTTAAGCAGAAAAGTATCAACTGGACAAAATGACAACAGTGACCAGTTCACTTGCTTGTAGGCCCATTACAATGGTATATTTAATTGTTTGATTGGTTACAATAGTTTGAGCATTACAGAATAAAGAATTTGATTTATTATTTTTTTGTTTGTAATTCTTTAAATAAAACAAACAAATTCAGACAAAAATCCGTGTTCCTTTAGGATGGCAATATAGCTTCTTAATCTACTGTTCATTTGGAATGGAACGCACAGAAGATGCTTTGCTTTAGTAGCACCTTTTTACTCCCACATAAGACCTTGTGTTTTCATCATCTATGCTTTGAGTGGGTACTTTGCCACCTCTAAAGTAATAGAAGGTGTTTTTTGCATTGAAAGCAAAAAGTGTAAAGTTATTAACACAATCAATGGCACAGCGTGGATGTAGTGCTCGACCGCTAACTTATAGGTGTGGGTTCGAGCCCCACTCTTGGCAGCATTATTTTCTTTATTCCCCCAGTTACAACTATATGCCACCCGTGGGATTCCATATGAGATAATCAGTACCTTATTTTTCAGTCCACTGTGCCAGAAAAAAATTGTTCATATCTTTCATTCCTTCTAACTTGTGCCTTGCAATTCAGGTCCTCAGGTCTTACAGTTACATATAAATAGTTATAGTTATAAGAAAACAGAGGCGGAGAACCTTATCAATGGGGTTTTGCATTGCTAAAATAAATCAATTTATTTTTGATTTGGGTCTGTCAAACAGCCGATTATGACCATATCTTTGCGTTCCATTGGGAAAAATAAATTGATTTATTTTTGATTTAAAATCAATTTTGCAGATCTAAATTTTTCGGCAGATTAACCCCTCCCTGTACTACCACCAACATAATTTTCAGCTGTCACTTTTGCAAATGTCTTTTTTGAAGTGTTTAATTTAATTTAATTTAATTTAATTTAATTAAAATTGTATTAAAAATATGTGAGAAATATTCGCTCATAATTAATGGAACCAGTTTAAAATTAATCGGTTACTTCATCAAGCTTATCTTTATCTTCTAAAAGTGCATTAAGGGATGAAGATATTTTGAAATATTTACACATAAACGAAAGTACACGAATACAATGACAAAAATAAATCAATTTGAAAAAGTGTTCCATTCGCCACAAAAAAAATTGATTTTTAAATTGAAATCTGAATTTACCAATGGAAAACCCCATAAATGTTTCAAAATCCATGAAACTGACAGATATAATTTTATGGCGTTAAAGATTAAATATGATTTCCGACATGTGGCTTTAGACTTCGTACCTTCTATAAAGCTGCTGTTTTCAAGTTTTGATATTTTTTGAGACAATTGTCTTATTTTTTGTATTTGATTTGTTTAGTCAGTTAAGTAAGTAGTTCAAGAATTAAAAACATACAAAAATCTGTTTGGTCGTTTGCCACCGATCACCGCTGCCGTTATCTTTTTTTTTAATATTAGCTCCCTTATGAAACCTATAACTTTTAGTACTCATGGTCTTATCTTATATTCAAGTCTTTTAATCGTGTAAAATATTCTTCAAAGAATGACGTCAATAAACGCAAAATTCCAATGTCATTTATGTGTCAATCAGATATTTTGACAATTATTTGATTCCATGACATTGAGTTTAACAACATCTAGGTTATAGGCATATACAAATGTCGATTTTTGTACTATCTAGAAGTTTATGTTGTGAAAACCTGCCTCATGTATCGAGCAATTTTGATTCTTTCTTATTCCGAAATTATATGGGAAGCCATAGTAATCACTGATTAGGTTTTGAATAAACATTTCAAATTGTAACCATGACATTGCAGTGTATACCGACCTACCTACAGTATAAAGTTATAAAAATTTATGATTTTAACTTTTATTTATTAATCAGATAATTATTCATACATACATATATACATTTATAAAGTGGATATAGTGAATTTTTTACAACTAGGTACTCGTGGTAAGAATTTTTTGTATTTATTTTTGGTTTTTAAGTACCTACATATGTAAGTGTATTTTCTTTTTTTATATAATATTTAATAGACATTTTCATTGTAACACTCTTGTTAATTTATTCTATCTACGTTAATAGGGCTTTTTTATTTGATCACACTAAAATATGTAAATGTTTTTAATATTGGTTGGTACATTTATATTTTTGTTCTAGTCATAGAATTCTATATAATTTTATATATTTTTTTTTTTTTAAATAAATTCATAAATACCATAACCATAAGTATTCTTTTTTTATTCATAGTCATAAAGTTCCTACACTCTCTTTCAATTACCAATTTACAAATTTTCATTTTTTTTTAACATTAAATCAAATTAAAAATATTTCTATAACTAATTTGTGTGTTTTGTTTAACATGTGCCTAAAGAAAAACTAATTTTTTCATAATATTTTGTTGAAATAACTCAATTTGCAATTTGTGCTTAACTTTTTGTTTAATATTAGAAACATATAGGTTAATTTTTATTAATAATATAATCAAAGCTTGAGATGGCTGGTATTTCTTAAGCTTTGATTTGAAATTAAGAATTCAACATTTAGACAGTAGTAGACAGTTATAGAGGATACAGTACGTTTGAATGCATCTCCAGTTGATTTTCATTGCTTTGAAATATTTCGTAATTTTACATTCAACATGTCAACAGACAGATATAGCGACATCTGCTTATAACGGCGGAAAATTTTGTCCCCCGTGATTGGTCGTTATAACCGCATTCTACTGTTACTTCATTTAAAAATAAAAGAAATAGGTAAAGTAGAAATAGGTATGTAGATAAGTGATGACGTTGTTTTTGATATTTTTTTTTTTTAAATTACCCCTCCCGCCAGGGATACAGACCACATTCCATAGTAAAGAATGCTTGTATTCTTTTTTTCCTCTATAAGAATCCGTTATTATTTTGCGGCGCCTAAATTATCATGTCGGTATGAGAAAAGGAATTTCAGCGAGTGCAATGGAGCTTGGAATAAAGCTAGTTAGATATTTATAGCCATTACAAAAGCTTAAGATATTCTTGATTTAAGCCTTTTTTAACAAGAGCCAAAGATTTTTTTTCGAATCACAAAGAGAAGAATTGAATATCTACCCAAAATCACCATTTCTAAATTTCCATAGGTATTGAAGGTGTGATTATTTATAAACAAAACCAAATTTAAAAAAAAAACACACGTTTTCCAGAGCAACAAGATCCATTGAAAGTCACATTCTGAACTTAGGTACATATAAGTACTTCAAATTTGTACTCGTATGTGACCATTAAACTGTCCAAACAAGATCATTAACCGTTCGATTGTCAAGTTAAATAGCTTGACCTTTGATTCTGTTGGATTGATATTGTTAAGAACATGCACGAAGGTCTCTTTAGCAATAAAAATAATTGTTTAATCGCTAAATGATCAAGCTTAATAATTTTATTACCCCGTTCAACTTCAGCAAGCTCATCGTATGAACAGTACATACACAATGCTCGAATCCACTTTATACCTACTATAGTGGTAAGTACAAATAAAAAGTAGGTATTTAATGCCGAATGAAACCTTGTCACTGAAATGTGTGCTCACAGAAGGGGTATCCCCGTTTTACTAGAAACCACTTCCACTTAAGTTTCAAGTCATTCATCTTCTCAGAACTCGTTGTGAGCCCCGGCACTTTACCATCAACTAGTTACCTTAGTGATTTAATGACAAAGATCACACTCAAGCCCCAACACGTTTGACTTTCTTTCAAAGTTGTTGCTTTATCTATGTCATGCACTTCATAAGCTCTTTCTACTTTAATCTTCTGCGCGTTATATACATAGTTATAGTCTTTTTCGCTTTGTTCCCCTTTTCGACTAGATCCCCACAATTGCTCATTCGACCGCATGATAACAATACATTTATTTTATACAATCAGGCAGCAAGTCTAAACACGATCGAGCAAGCTTCAGGATCCCATTATACATTTGGATCTCGCCAACTGAAAAATCGCAAATAATAAAACAATGAGTGGAATAATGGAGTGAGGCACTCCAAAAAATGACGTAAGCTCCTCGAACAAATAATAAGAAAATGATAATCACCGGTGGGTCTTTGAACTGCTCCAACAATAAATGTCTAGAGTTTTGGTCAATGACTTTATAGAGCTCATATAAAAATGATAAATGTCGGATAGAGGATAGAGGATAGGTACCTATACAAAGAAAAAAAGAAATCAAATACCACACGATGAACTTAACAATCAACTTAAGATACCTCTTCGTCTTCTTCAACAATAGGTTTCTTGTCATCTACCTTTTTGGCTCCGATCAATCGATGAAATACTGACTTCTTCCCCCCACCTCCCATTCTTCCACCAGTGGCACCCCAATGACTCTTTGCTGCCTCAGAAGATGTCATCAGCATGGAGTAAGTCGAACATACCTCACCCTCTTTGCTGTGATGCATTCCGTATAAGAAATAAACTAACATACCAAGGGAAACCCAAATGAAGAATCGAAGCCAGGTCAATGCACTTAGGTGAACCATTAGAACCACATTGCAGAATATGCTCAGAGTCGGTACATAAGGCACCAGGGGAACCTTGAAGTTCAAACCCCTTGTATTTTGATGATGAACCGCAATCACGGCCACACAGGCTCCGGCAAAGAAGATCAAGAAACCATAGAGAATCAGAGCCCACCAAGTGCCTGAATACAATTCTGACCCTGAAACCTCCAGTTGGAAGCAAATGGCAAAACTAAGCACTGTGAAAAGCAGAACTGAAGCTGAAACTGCTGCACCAGGTTCGAATCGGCCAAGAAGTGGTTCAAGCCAGCGGAATTGTGTCTTAAGTCGGCCAGCTAGAGCCACTTCTATGAGATCGCTCGTTGGTGAAGCCGTGTCGATGCTAGATTGGGAAGAATTATCTTCATCCTCATCAGGTGTATCAGGAGCGTAGACTGCACTTTCCTCCAATGGAATAGGTCGGTACCGTAGGATAATAACACTTGCACTCACAATAGTGTAAGCCAATAAAGTTCCAATAGACATGAACTCCACCAATTTTTCCAGATCGAAGAGGAGGGCCAAGATCGCGCTTAATACCCCGGATACTATCAAATTAAGTACTGGAACCTGTGTTCTGACATTGATCTTTCCGAAACAAGAGAAGAGAAGTCCATCGGAAGCCATGGCATACATACATCTAGGCAGAGCGAATAATGATCCAAGCAAAGTGGTTGTCATTCCACAAATAGCTCCAATAGATATAAGATACTTGGCCCAAGGAAGATGCATTGAACCAAAAGCTTCGGGAAGAGATGCAGCTGGATTGATATCCCTAATGGGAATCATCAGAGTCAGTGCTGCACTAACTAAAATGTACCCCACACTTACTGCACACAACGATAGAATAGTAGCTATTGGAATAGAAGATATTGGATTCTTGGCCTCCTCACTGGATGTGGCAATACTATCGAAGCCAACAAAAGCATAGAAACAAGTGGCTGCCCCAGCAACAACTCCCTTAAATCCAAAAGGCAAAAATCCGCCTTCAGCTTCAGACCAGTTCTTTAGATTGGCATACCAAAATCCCACTCCAATTACCAACAACATTACCAAAATATTAACTACAGTTAGCACTCCATTGAAGACTGCGGTGGCCTTTACGCCCATACCCAGGGCAGCTGCATAGACCAAACAAACTGTGAATGCCATAATATCAGGATGTTTTGCAAAGAGCTGTTCGTGAAGTTCTCCTGTGACAGAAACAGTGGTGTTTGCAATCCAACCGTCAAGCATTGAATCAACGTATCCACTCCAAGCCCGAGCGACCGACGCAGCTCCCAGCATGTGTTCCAGCAAAATGTTCCATCCGATGACGAAAGCCCAAAATTCACCGATAGAGACATAAGTGTAGACGTAAGCCGAACCGGCTTTTGGTATTCTTGTGCCGAATTCAGCATAGCAAAGTGCGGATAACATGGATACAAAACCAGCCAAGATGAAAGACAGAATGATACCAGGGCCAGCCATATCCTTGGCAACAGTGCCTGTTAGAACATAGATGCCAGCACCGACCATATGTCCAATTCCTGGAAAAGAAGTCGACAAATAATAATTAGTTATACTATTTTGAATAAAAGAAAATCTAGCATTCGTAAAAATATCAAACTCGAGATTTTGATTAAATATTTTATTTTTAATAGGCAATGGCAATGGGTAAGGACGGAAATTTGGCTGTGGAGAGGCAACTTAGGGAAAATAATAATTGTTTTTCTTTAAAAAAAAATGGCGTACGGCGTATGAGCGCTTTTTTCACAAGCAGGCAGATGAAAAACTAATCCCTCCTAACAAATTTCGGTTACCAAGGAGTAGCAGGTAATTATTTTTGTGTTGACCTTAACACTTTTTTTTTAATAAAAAGTAATAAAGTTAAGTATTGGCCTTTGTTGACATTAAAGAACAATGAACACTGACTTGGTGATTGTAAAAGCTTGTCGGCTATATTAAAAATAGCATCTTTATTATCCAAATGGATCTAATATATCTTTTGTATAGATATAATGTAGAAATATGTAAATATTTGTAGAACTGATGAGAACAAAAAAAAAAGGATAAGGACATTGTGGCATCAAATGACACCAATACAGATCCCATCATACCACAGTGGACTGATATCGATTTTTATATCAAGTCAAAACAAATTTGTCTACAGAAATAATTAACTCTTCTTCATCATTCCTTCAGATGGCACAACACATTAAATCAATTTTTCCCCCACAACATTATGTAAATCGTCGAAAAAACAAAATGTTCAACCGAATATTTAACGAAATAGGTACATGAATGTAATTGAAATTTAAAGTATTTACCCAGCAAAGTTATATCGAATGTATTCAAACATCGATTGAGTGGAGTCTCCATGACATCAGCTGGAACTGGTTTAGTGCGATTCATTTTCGAGCACAACCCGGACATGACATGTCCAAGTATAATGCGACGTGTGCCGGGCATTTGTTGATTTATTTAATTTTTTTGTTAAAATATTTTGTTTTTTCTACGTTTTAAGATTGTTTTTGTTCTCGTTGATATTCCAGATGGAGTGTGTATCTTTTTTTCTCGTATTCAATTTTTCAATTTGTGTCCAACAGCAAAAGAAAGAAGATAAATTCACTTCAAACGAAAAACCACTCGATGGACTTTTTTTTCGTTGTTTTCCTTGACTTTGACCGCCTACACGTTATGCAAAGCTTTTTCTTTCACAACATATGTTAGATTACTCTATTTATTGCATACTTTTCGATGAAATAAAATGATTGCGAGTTCCAGATTGTTTGTTTGAACTATTCGGCTTTGTGTTTTGTAGAAAGGTTTATATTAAGAAAGGATCTCACGAGTCCGAGTGGTTAACCTTTTCTCACTTGTTAGACGAATGACAAAAAAAAGAATTTTTTTCGGAATGTCAATACCTGTCAAGAAAGGGCAAAACTAGATGACGTTGCATAACGCATGCCCATAAACAAAGATGCTGACGACAACTTGTTGAATTGATTGATTATGAATGAATGAATGAGTGCAAAACAACAACTATATTCGAGAGGATATTTTTTTGTTTTTGTATTTTCTATTTTTATGTCAACAAACAACAACAATGTAATCTTTTTTTTTACATTTGTTTGTATTTACAACTCTTCGGCGGCGTTTTCCTGTCTGGTTTTCAAAATACTCGTTATGAAAAATTCTCCGGCTTTGTATGAACTTCGTACCAATGGCCCACTGGCCGTGTAAAGGAATCCCAATTTCTGACCTCGTTGCTCCCAATGTTTGAATTTCTCTGGTGTCACGTACTCGATGACTTTTAAATGTTTTTTCGTGGGTTGCATATACTGGCCGAGGGTCACACACTCAACACCAACTTCACGAAGGTCATTGAGAGTTTGTTCGATTTGTTCATCAGTTTCTCCCAGACCCAGCATTATAGAACTCTTTGTAACCAATTTTGGGTTATATTGTTTGGCTTGCTTAAGGACGGCCAATGTCTGTCGGTATTCAGCACGACGGTCACGGACGAAGGGTGTGAGTTTTTCAACTGTTTCAATGTTATGTGCATAAACATCGAGACCCGACTGGGCGATTGTCTTAACTGAGTCGATATTGCCTCGAAAATCAGGCACCAGGCACTCCACGAAGATGTTGGGATTCCTCGCTTTGATTTCCTTGACAGTTTCAGCGATGTGGGCAGCACCTCCATCGGCTAGATCTATAAAAATATTAAAACTACAGAAAAGTGTATTTGTGTTAACTGAGTCCAAGTAAACAAGTGTTTCGAGGCTTCACTTGGACTTTAGAAATACTTGGTTTCTTGTATGCATCATTTCAATACAAACCATCTCTATCGACAGAGGTGAGGACAATATAGTCCAATCCCCATGAAGCAATAGCTGTAGCTGTGTTTACAGGCTCATTTGGGTCTAGCGGTGGTGGATTTCTGGCTGTTTTGACAGAACAAAACCGACAGCCGCGTGTACAAGTGTCTCCCATCAACTATAAAATACAAACAAAAGGTTATCAATAAGTCAGCGATGATAATGCCATGACGTCCGCCGCTCACTAACCATGATAGTGGCAGTTTGAGTGCCATGTTCGCCACCACCCCAGCACTCGCCTATGTTAGGACATCTAGCTTCCTCGCACACAGTTGCCAATTTTAGGTCTCTTAGTTGTTCCTTGATTTTATTGAAACTCTTGCCAGTTGGAATGGTTGTCTTTAACCACGGAGGCAATCTGAGTCGCTCGTTTTCTCCCTTTTCACGGCGTAGTTTTCCCTCATACTCATTCCATTCTTCTTTGGTGTAGTTGGGATTTTGGACAAAATCCTGAAATTTTGGCCCTTTGGCCAGGCGTTCACGAATTTCTTCGATTTTTTCAGCTCCTGTGTGTTGACAGCGATAAACCAGCTGTGGAATTTAATAATTTGTGTTGCAGATAATTTCAAATTGACTTTATTTACTTACTGATTTTACTGGAGATTTGGGAACACACTGTCGTAACATGATTTATGGTGAAATTTATCTCAAAAATATAAATAAAACAAAGATTACAGAAAATTGAATAATAAGCACACAGCTGATGGGTCGATTTTTTTTTAAAGTGTCAGAGAAACGTCATTAGAAAAATGTCAAAATAAAAAATAGTGGGATAAGCTAGAGATGGGCAACAGTAGTTGTAACTAATCTGTTACAGTTGGGTAAGGAGGTGAATTTTTGTTTGTCCTTTGGAGGTGGCGAAGCACTCACGACTCAAGCCTGATTCACAATGCGGCGAGGAAACGAGTCGTGAGCGTGACGAGAACTCGTTGTAGTTGTCAAACCAATTTCAAACAATGAAAAGCGTCACGTCACGCCAAGAATTCGGAAAATTGAAAAAAAGACGCGACGTGACGACGATTTTCATTTTTGCTAAGTAATTAACAGATTTTTCACAAAAGATGTAATCAATTAAATAAAGTTATTGATAAATCTTTTGTTTTCTAAGTTATTTTGTTTATATTTTATTGATTTTTTTTACAAAAATGAATTTTCGTGGTAAAACGCTCGCAGCATTGTGAATTGGGCTACAATTTTGTAACTAGATAAAAATGCCAGCGTTTCTCGTCAGGATAACGTCCCGTTTCCTTGTCGCATTGTGAATCAGGCATCACGAGTACTTTGCTAGCCATCTTAATTAATTTCCCTACAAATCTCATATACTCGCCATGAAAGAACGAGTTAGTTGGTAGTACTAGATTATCGGATCTACTCATGAGCAGTTCACCATATCCAAAGGAACATGGCTTTTGCCGGTGACTATATTTTTGAGTTACTCTCTAAAAATCAAACGGATCCAACAGACATATGGCCAAGAGCGAAAAGTGTTTTTATTAATATAACTGTAAATTAAGATCACAGTGACAATAGTTTGTGTACCCATCTCTTGTGTCCTTTTGTTATTTCATTCAAATATTTTCAACATCAATTGCAAAACGAAATAGCCATTTACCATCAGATTTACCATTAAATTTTAAGTGCCACATGTAACTAAACAGTTTGGTTTTGATTTTGAGCCAATGGGATTATATGAGAGTCAAAACGGTGCGCACTCCCATATAAGCCCATTGTGCTCAAAATGAAAACTAAACTGTTTAGTTGCATATGCGCGCCTGACCTTAATGTTCACTTTGAAAGAGTTTGTTTACCCTCGGAATAGAGCTGTCAATCTAGCTTTTGCTTGCTTGTACTGACAATAGGGCGAACTTCCGTATCGTGCGTAAAAATCGCAAGTTGAAATTGCATCGTTGAAAAGCAACCACCACATCTCTAATTGTACTAGATTCATCTACACGCACCCATCACCAAACTCACCATCACATTTCCCAGTATTTCGACCCAATTGTACTTTTGTATGTTTTCCTTTCTTTGATCAGTTTCTGTTTGGCTGGTTCGTGAAGAAGTTCGGCAGTTTTTGTTAGCTTTTGCACGACAAATTCATTTCGCGCTAGAGTATTTTCCTTTTATATTAGCAAGAGGAATTCATTAAAATTAGCTTTTACTAATTTAATATAGTTGGCTTTACAAATTATGCGATACAGTAAATTAATCTTCATCTTTTGTCAAGAGTGCAGTGTGCCCAGCCCATAAATTCTACTTTATACGTAGCAAGTTAAGCCTTTGTCTCACTCACACCCCATTTAATTCATCGTTGCCCCAGCTTCTAACCATTCACAATAATTGTGCGTAAACATAAACAAGTGCAGTGCAACATAAAATAGTAGTGATATATATTAATTGTTTTCTCTATTCCTTTTTTTTTGTTGGTGCTTGAATAGTTTGTTTATTGGATGCAATTTAATAATTGAGGGCAAATACCAATTACAATGGGTAAGTGGATTGGGGCTTTTCTCTCTAATTTGCATTCGTCAAACTAAAGAAATTCGATGAAACATGAATTGAAGTTGGTTGACCAATAAAACCTGTTTTTTTTTTTCTTTTTGTTTGTTGTCTCCTGTCTTCTCTCATTACTCGTTGTCGTTATGCTTGGCGACGGGGAGTTTCAGGTTACCACCTCAATTCCCCACACCAATTTACTCGAATGGCCAAGATAACAGTTTTTACGGTTATTTTTTTTTGTTGGTTTCTTTTTATTTTGAATTTCTTATTTTTTTATTTTTACTATCCCTTTTCGTTTATCTTTGTTATCATTACCCTTTTGGGGATTTGCTGAAAACCTAAATTCGAATCCACCCACCCACACCAAAGGCATAGGCAACAACGGCAGCACATCTCTCAATTTCCCCCTTCCCTTGAATTCTTTTTTATTTTGTATTATATACACCCTCCCCCTCCGCCACCGGCTTCTGTGTAATGGAATAAGACTTTTTGTAGGCGAAAATGAAGTTGTTGGTGTTGTGTTCGGTTTTGGTGTTACTTTTCAATTTTCAAAGAGACAGAGAAGGCGGCAAGGCAACGACATGTGGTTCTCGAAAGACGTAGACGTAGACTTGTGAAAATATAAAACATTTGCATGAGTTTTGCATGATTCCTTCGCTTGGGGACTTATCTTGCTCGAGATTTTTATTGTGAATTTGGGAGATTTGGGGTGTTTTGTAACGTAAATCAATTGTGGCATGACAATTTTATCAGTTTCTTAAGGCACCACGAGTACAAGGTAGATAATATATGTTGGTATTTATACAAAAAAAAAGTTAAAAGTTTTCAAGGGATTAAGGATTACTTCATGAAATCAACTTAAAAAATACTCAGCTTGAATCAAGTTGACAGAAAAAGGTTTGTTATAATTTTTTCTTATTTAATTCAGTGGATCAAGTCCTAATAATCTCCTTTCTCAAATCATCATTAAGCTTTAATACGGTTAGTTAGTGGCGGCTAGCCAAAACAAAGATGTTCCTACCTACCAACCTAAATAAAAACGAAGGGAAATCCTTTTTATGAACTTCTGTTTTATCAAATGAAAAAAAGTACCAATTTACCCAATTAGACCGGGTTAGGGCTTAAATGAATCCTACGAATATGTAAGTAAAGAAAAATAAAAAAGTTAAAGTCGTATGGTTGCAGGACTGGGATAAAATGATTTAAAATAAATATAATAATAATGTTAGAGGGCATACTGGCTACTATACTATCGAGGAAATTGTTCATGAATTTCGTGAGGCAAACGACCTTAAATTGTTTTAACGAAAAAAATATTAGAGTAAAATTTTACACGATTTCGTAACGTGTTAAAGTATTTTTAGTACGATGCTAAGTTAAAAAGAAGATTTTCCAAATTTTAAATGAGTCAGCATCGTAGGTACTATCTTTTTAATATTTTAATAAAAATTAAAATCACCAAAAAATGGCAATTTGTTTGTTGAACTTTACCTAGATCTGACCCACGTTTTTTTTACAACCCCAAGAATTGTCAAAAAAACCTGGTTCTCAAAAACCGCCCAAAAGCTATTGATATTTTTTAAAAAAGAACAAAAAGTTCTGTACTTAGATAATTAAAACTTTAAATTTGTTTAAAAAATTAATTTAAACATCTAACGTTTCCATTTCTATTTATAGCATTCAATAATATTTGTGTATTCTTTTAATTTCTTTTCAAAAAATAAAGCACAACAAAACAAATGCTAAAAAGCTGACTATAAATGAAAATAATAAAATAAAAACAAATATAAAAATTAAAAATTGAAAAATTTGTTTTATTTAACTAAAATTTGTAATTTAATTATATCACAACATATATTTTTTATAACGAACGACGCGTTTCGGATTTAATAATCCATCCTCGGACTCTCGATAGCATAAGCCCGAGGATGGATTATTAAATCCGAAACGCGTCGCTCGTTATAAAAAATATATGTTGTGATATAATGAAATTACAAATTTTAGTTAAATTAAACAAATTTTTTAATTTTTAATTTTATATTTGTTTTTATTTTATTATTTTCATTTATAATCATAATCCACACAACATGGAGACTAAACCACAAATAGCTAAAAAGCTCATGTCACTTTGGGAGTTTATTCTTTTCCTCGCCTCAGAAAAAAATCCTAGGTCTACTTCAGGCCTTCAGGGTGACCCCAGGGGCAAGCGTGAGTTTTTTCTGTGTGCCCAAAAATCAGTGTACACATTAAATTATGCGATTCCGCAAGAGTGAGGTCCAATCTTTTTGACAGATAAGGTGTACACAGATAGGAAAATTTACTCACGCATATTTTGAGCGTGAATAGAAAGTGTACACGGAAAATTATTCACACTTGCGGAATTGAGCCCCAGATCTTAAGGTTTTTCAAAACACGCTTTGGGGCGACCCCACGGTGACTTCAGGGCTCAACGAACAAACCTAGTATCATTCTTACTTCATATATCATTTTGACAATACAAAATGTAAAAATGAAATTTTTGCTAACTTTTTTTCCACGAACTGTCACTGTTTTAGGTGTGTTCAGGTGGAGTTTATCAAGAAAACGGGCTTAGTATGATACTTGTTAAAAATTGTTTGAAACGAAAAACATTTTAGTTTGATGAAAAAATAAAGAATATCCAATTGATTATTAATTGATAGTCAGTCAATTTTTAAACATTGGTATAATAGTTCTATCGGACTCCAACGTTAAAAACTTGAAATAAATATTTTTTGAACCAAAAAAAAACGATATTATAGAGAAATTAATACAAATCTACTGGGAACAAAGCTGAAGCCTGGAACGAGTACATTCGTCAATCCACCACCATTGATCCTAATGCGATGGCAGTATTTTGTCCGAAAAACACGAACACCACAAAAACTTTATGAATACATGCTTCCTTGGACTCCGACTTGGACATAAGCAAGAATGTAGTGGTTGGTGATGTTCAAATCTGGAATTTAGATACTCTTGACGGCTAAACGCTCGGGGTTTATTTACTATACCGTAATATTTATCAACATCAAATGATTCAATCTCAGCAGAAAGCCCCTTAAGCTAGCGCTGCATTCTTTAAGACATTTTTTTGTACTTCATTCATGTAAGATGAATAAAATAAAAGAAAAGAAAATCTCTAGGAAAATATAACTTTACCTAGTAAAATAAAAAAAACATGTTTATGCATTAACAAAATAATAAATTAACATTTCCGTATCCCATATTCGTCCTTTACAGAAAACTAATGAGATTAAATCTTTTTTCAATTATAAATTGAATATTAAAGTATTTGAATGAAAGAAAATAACTCCAGGGTACAATTTTAAACATACACAAACCCATAAAAGTCTCATATCCTTATATGCTACAAATGGGTAGACCATACCCTTTTTCAATTATTTTCATAATGAACGCACACCCAAAAACACTATACAGAGATAAGCATAACCTTATACCAAAAACGAAAGCCTCCACACAGTAATTATGCGTGGTTATTATGCTTTTCCAATTTTCCCTCATGAATATTGTTGTTCTGGTTTTATTAAACGCTTTTAGCCCTTCAGGACATAACCACCACATACAATATTACATAGCTATAGGCCGCTATATCCAGCGAGCCAGCCAGCCAGCAGGGGACATTCCAATAATGAAGGCATACCATTTGAGTCAAAAGATTATTCGTATACGTTTGGTGTGCTTTATGAAGCAATTAAAGCTAAATATATTGGATAGCAAAATAAAAGTCAAAACGGCTCTATAAAAAAGGGGCCAATTGTGCAAAAAAAAAGGTCGGAAAACAAAAATTTATAGAGATAAATTAAATAAAAAACCCCGTATAAGGTCTAACTTATAAAAACGTAATAAGAATGCAAATGTAGCTAAAATGGAAACAAGGATTGAGAATCTTTTAACGCTACAATAGGTTTTTAGTTTACCCGTTTGTTTTTGTCAGGGAATCAAGCAGACGAGGAAATATGAATATACACAAAAATAAAACATTAAAAGAATAATTTTGACTTTATCAATTTGAAAGTTAAATATAAGGATTTTTTGTGGAAAAGTAAAATTAAAAAAAAAAAATATTCGACCATATAAATATTATTGTTCTTAAAATTAAAATTAATTAATCGAAATTTCGCTTTTGTTTTTGACTAAGGTTGGATAGCAATACTTCAATGATTAAAATGTTTCGACTGGTACACCACGTAATTTGCCACCAATCAAATAAAATCAATTGTTTTTTTTTTCATCTTGAAATCATTAACACCTTAACTGTCCCATGTATCATTTTTGATACACAAATTAAATTTTTTCGCGTGCCGCCTACGTCCATGTATCATATTTGATACATTTTGGAATTTGGCTTCACTGTCCCCATACAAATTCATATGGAAATATTCATACGTCCATTATTTTGTCTTAGAAATAAATACATCAACAATAAGTCCAATGTATCATTTTTGATACATAAAATTATTTTTGTATAGTGCCGCCTACGTCCATGTATAATTTTTGATACATAAACATTTATCATTTTTATATGAACAAAATTGCCTAAAAACTTATTTTTCATATAAACGTGTATAGGTAACGTCTGATACTTTAGGGAAGTTCAAACAAAATTGGAAAAATGTTAAAGTAAAAAAACTTATTTCACAAGTAAATCCTTACTTTTGTATGAACATATTTAAAAAAAAAGTACGATATTTCTTAATAATTGTGTAAATCTTATTAAATTGAATTATTAGGAAAATAATTAATTTTGATTTTGTATTCGTCTCTTTTTAATAACTCTATATGAACATAAAAACTGAATTTTGTGTTCAATATAAAGCCGCGCAAATATGAATTCATGAGTTAAGTTAACGATTTACTTTTTAACCGATATGATTGAATTAATTTTGATATTATAAGATAAAACTTATTATAAATTGGATAGTTTTGAGGTTTTTTTCTTTTAATTTTCCGGACTCTTAGAATTTTTCTTCATGGTGCCGAAACCCGGGAAGTGTTGAAAATGAGATTTAATAAGTTTTGTTTAAAAGTTATAGTCGTGGTTTTTTTTAATATCGAAATTTCCTTTCTCGATTTTTATAATAAAAAATGGAGATACAAACACGTGTTGGTTTTCACAATCAAATTACGAAGATCGTCCCTTTTGGGAAAATTTTCGATCTGCAAAGTTTAATTTCTTGCAATCGGTGTTAACGGACAATGCGGCAAAAACCATAGTAGGTTTTACTCCCACCGATGCATGTTATGATGGAGCCATTTCCCTATTGCAACAGGAATATGGAGATACGGAGAAGCTTATAGACTGATGCAAACTCTTATGGGTTTGCAGTTGCAAAATCTAGTAGTAAATCCTACACCAATAGAAATTGATAATCACCATACGTCCATGTATCAAAAATGACCACAAAACTAAAACTTTTTTTTAACAGCAGTGACCAATTATGTATGCAACCAACCCCTTCTATGTTGAATCCTACTAAATAATAATGCTTTTTCTTGAAAAAAAGTACCGGACGTAAAGGCGTTTTTAAATGATTTTGTATGGGGACAGTGAAGCCGAGTTCTGTTCATGTATCAAAAATGATACATGGACGTAGGCGGCACGAGAAAAAACAAATTGTGTGTATCAAATATGATACATGGGACGTATTGTTGATGTCTTGAAATAATAATGGACGTATGGGTGGTTTTAAATCAATTTGTATGGGGACAGTTAAGGTGTTAAAAGCCTCTTTGAGGTACGTACATAGCTGTAGACGTCCATTTTTGTATGTATACTTGCCTACATATGTGTTTACACTGTGCTATCGTTGCTGTACAATTTAAAATCATGTTGATTATAGAATCCACTACATTTGCCTCCCGGGCAATCGAGAACTTTTCACATTTGTGTTAAGGGACTATCATTAGTGGACTTTTTTTTTGACAAAACGCTGTTAAGCTGTTTTGAAAATGATACGCTAGTTGCTACAAAGTAGTAGTTGACTATTTCATAGCCGAGATGGGCGCTTCCCAAACTTGATACATATAAAATATTTGTACTATGAAAAGAGATAAATCAAACACCAATTCGTTTTATTATAGGTGTGTTGTGTATGTAAAATGGGTTGATTTCTGTTGTTATGGTCTAAGAAGGCCGCGCATACCCTTAAAATCGAGGTGAATCATTGTGAATCCAGCCCTTAGCAAAACGGTATTGGTTGTATCTCTTTCTAATTTGACATTTCAAAATGAAATAGATTTCAAAATATAGACGTTTACATTCATAAACGCATCGATGCACAATCACTTTTGTCAAACATTTATAAAGACATCAAACCAGAATCAGTTCTTGTGAACTGTGTTCACTATTGCAAACTAGCATTCAGATTCGCAAACTTCAAGAAAATTAGCGATTTCGGGCAAAGTCAAATTAAAAATGAAATGAGCTGTCAAACGAAATAAACAAATTTTTGATGAATTTTTTTTTTAATTTGCGAAATTACCTCATTTCTCTAATGACAACATAATATTAAACAAACCTGGGGGTCATTCTGTAAATTTAAAAATGATAATCGCCAAAACGATTATCGTTAATGCTATTGTCCACAGATTAGCTACATGAAGATGAGAATCCCCGGCAGCCATTTTAATTTGCCAACAAGCTTGAACTGTCAGATATCAGATAAAAAATGATAAGGTGTGTATAAAACCCTCACACATATACAGTAGGGATCTTCACACGCCTGGTTAAATTGTTGTTGCGATTCGCATCTATTCATCGACGCGGGATGAAATTACAAATACAACAATGTAAACAAATGGGTTTTGGAGGGTGAAAGGTATGAAACATTCTCATCTTCATGTTGCTAATCTGTGCTATTGTCAATGATTTGCTTCACGTAACTTGACCTCTATGGTCTCGTCTATCGTTTTCAGTTTGCGATTGTTTGGTATATTTCACAAATTCTCAAACTGTAGTGAAAATGTTTTTTTTTCTATGGGGTTTCACAGAAAATTTTTAGTAAAAAAGCACACCTACAACTTTTTTGTTTTGGTGCGGCCGCCGCGCGCCGATTGGATTGAAAAGCCGTCTAGCAAGTTCATTATTTCGAGTTCCATCACAATAAAGGCTTCTTTTGATAGCCGAAAACGAAAACAAAACTATATTGGTTTGGATTATTATAACAATAATAAAAAGATTATTTGTTTGTTTAATTTTATTTAGCAACCAGTGCCATTAAAGATATTCCACAATAGTAGAGATAATAGAGATAAAGGATCTGATTTATCTCTTAATTGTCTTCGCAATCGTATTAATTGTAGTTTTTCTTAATTTTCATTTTCACTTTGCAAGACAAATAAATTGCGCTGAAACATTTTTACTTCTATTTATCTACTAAATTGACAGATTTCAATGCCAAACTATACCTATTTAGCTATCGTGTAAACGATATCGTTTTGATGACATCACTTTGACGATTATCGTCTTACGTGAAGCGCGACTATAGCCGAAACGCTATCGTCTGACGATAATCCTTTAACGGAATGACCCCCCTGCTCTGCATGAGATTTTTACTGATTTCCCCATAAATCTTAAAAATATATAAAAACAAAAACGTAGTTAAGAGCTAATGTGCGCGTTCAACGCAAAGATATCTGAATTTTCAGAATTCTGAATTATTGGAGCTTCTGATTGGCCAGCTGTCATAAAAAGTAAGATGTCATCTGAATTTTCAGAACTTTTTATGACAGCTGGCCAGTCAGAAGCTCCAATAATTCAGAATTCTGAAAATTCAGATATACGTTGAACGCGACCAATGTCTTGATTTCCTTACACGACACTAGCTGTCAAACAAAATGTGCGCACAACACATGAACGAAAGCTTAATAAACGCAAGAGAAATGTTCGTTTCACTGGGAATATTTGCACTAATTTTGTTAAGAATGTCCCCTTTCACACGAGGAAACAAGTTGCTAGAGATTTTTTTGACGTTTTCTTTTAATTTCATTAAAAATCTCCTATACCTTTCGCACGAAGAAACAAAATCGTGGAAACTTTTTCGAATCGTTGACCGGGGAGATTTCATTTTCCCCTCTTACTTCTTGTCCTTCTCACCCACAAACTGAATGTTACTGGCAACTCAGTTTCCTCGTGTGAAAGGGGAGAATACTTCATAATGTACAAATATATGCCTTAAGGCGGTATTACACTGCTATATATATGTATATGTCCCATTATACCATATAATATATGACAACATATTTGTTGTATGTCAAAGTTGTATTAGGCTCCATGTATTTTGTGTCATATAAATTTGACTATCACACTTATATGACACTTTTGAGACATATTTATCTGGAAAACTTGCCATATTTATATTATAATGCGTAATACTGCCTTTACAAACTAAATATAGTTCAATTTTAAACGTGGAAAGTGCATTTCATCAAATCTCAAGGGAATTGCAAATTTCTTTTGACAATTTGATTTTTTTCTAAATTAAGTTGAATGTGAGAATAAAAAAAAAAATATTCATTAATTTAAATTGGAAATGATTTTTCCCAAAAATATATTCAAGTCATCTTACAGAAGCTTCACACTCAGGTATCTAATTACAAAACACCATCGTCTTTACAAACAGACTACGATTGGACACATTCCATTTTGTATTCCTTGTTTTCTTTAACTTTTCATTTAAAACAACAACAAGAATTGCAATAACAACAATCCTTATCTCTATCAAAACCAACTAAAGGATGGCGAAAATATTCTTATCATCACAGAAATGTGTTAAGATCTGAGTGGCGCAGGGCGTTAGAAAATGTTATGTTAACACACTTCTGAACTGAAAGAAGTAGGTAATCGAACAAAACTTCGTATTCGATATCTTTACACCTGTAAAAACAAAACACATCTTGCAAAGTTTCATTTATGTTTTGTTCAGATTGAGGTCTTGTCTTACATTTGTAATCCTATTTTCCTTTCTTCTTCCCAAAATACGATTAAGTTTTTTCCTTATGCGATTTGACTTCTGAAAACTTTTGCTGCTATAGGTATGTACATATGTATGTCGTGTAGCCCAGTTTGAGATTGCTTTCTTTGTTCGAAAAAGTTTCATGCTATCCTATCCTTCAATCAAGAACTTCTCCTTAAATCCATTGCATTCCCGAGATATTGACTTTTTTTTTATAAAGTATCAAATTCTTTCCCCCAAACCCATATGTGTGACTGCGGCTTGATGTGTGTATAGAACAAACAGAAAGTATGCCCCTGGATTAAATTACAAAAACCATCACTTAAAATTGAAGCCACATAGTTCAACATGGCTAAAGTTTTTGTGTATGCTGTAGAAATTGATGTGTAATGTGTCTTCATCATGTCCTCAACCGTTAAAATAAAGTGCCTACGAGTGAGGTTTTATCTATCCTCGTTTACACTAAGACTCTTGAGTTCCTAAATGTGTGCGATAAGAAAACGAACAAAAAAAAACTATAACCTACGAGTGTTAGATATACATATAAGTATAGGAAGATGGTTTGTGCCTCGCCCACTGTTTATCCTTGTTTATTTCCTCTAAATTGTTATAAAAGGTCGTTGACGTTTCTCTTCCCATATAAATGTACTTTCGGTGTGTGCCTGTAAATCTAAACCGCTCAAACTTTGTATAAAAATATCTCTAAATTAACTCGCATAAAAATGACAGTTCCATAATATTTGCCTCAGACATATACAGTATATATACACTCATCATAACTGTCATCATGTGTAAATGACACTTTAATTTAAACCATCTATTTGATGGTTCTTTACGGCATTCGTTAGAGATGATGAAGACAGAAACCCATAGAAAAACTACTTAAACTACTTGAACAAAACAAAATGAAGAAAAATCCCACAATTTACCATCACCAACAACTCACCCAACACCCTATACCCATTTTAGTTAAAATTTACCAACGAAGCTGAAACAAGAAGGGGCGGATAAACCAGTGGAAAACCCATTAACTGGTGAAGGGTGAATGTTAGAGCTCGAAGGATAACGCTTTACTATCATACCAGCTCTAGTGTGGAATTTCAATTCCATATTCAAAATGCAAATACGGCCTAGAACAGCGAAAAGTTCTTCCTCGTGATATAATAATGATGATGATAATAGTTGTTCTTCTCTTTTTTTCACCGCGACGCCGCCGCTGCCAACGCGCCGCGCCGTCTGGCTGCCTGAGTCCGCCACTCCATGGTTCCTAGTTCCTACCTGCCTCTGCCTGTACTCTTGTTTGAACGATAATTATTGTTCATTTAAGAAAAAGAAGAACTATGTAGCAGGATGACAATGAGGCGGACACCAACCAACAAGAAAAAAAAATTCAGCTGTGAGCGAAACGGAGCGCTGAGAGTATAAAATTAATTACAAAAAGCTTTGCACAGTCTTTTCTTCTTAAATAACTATCTAGGTTGAATGGGTGGTGCAGATATACATAAATGTATATGTATATATAGGGATACCTACAAAGTTGGAAATGTAGGCTCACTCCAATTCCCTACCTTTTCTCTATGCCAGTGTGTAAGTATATAATTATTGTCTAGAGGGATGAATGGCAGGGAATCATTGCTCCCCAGTTCATAATTACATCCTTGTTGAATGAGATAATGCCATTCCGGAAAAGGAAGTAGGTAGGCGGAAGAGGAAGAATAAGAATTTTCTGTCCTATGGCAAAGGATGTCGTAAAATTTCAGCAGCATCTGTATGTGAACGGGTTTTCTTGAACGCACTCGTTTTTGTTATTTATAGTGTCTATGCTTTGATGGCAGTGTCACCTGAAAGATAAAAAACGGTGTTTTTATTTCAACTTAACGATGAATTTCTTCCTGGCCCTGAGGGTATCCCTGCCATATTTCTAAAAAAAAATGCTCCTCAACACCTTCTCAATTCCCTTTCAAAAATCTTAAGTTCATCTCTATCTCAAGGAAAATTCCCTAAGATATGGAAAACCTCTTTCGATACCCCAATTCACAAAAAAGGTCCAAAATCTTATGTCAAAAACTATCGCCCCATCGCTAAACTTTCATATATTCCTAAAATCTTTGAAAGTATTTTGTATGAACTTATAAGCTTTCGCTGTAAGTCTCTCATTTCCCCCAGACAACACGGTTTCCTTAAATGTAGATCTACAACCACTAATCTTGTCGAATTTGTATCTTTTACTCTCTCCGCTTTAGAGAATGGAAATGAAGTCGACGTTATTGCCACAGATTTCAGGAAGGCCTTTGATAAAATTTCGCATAGACTTATACCCTTCAAATTTGTCTTCTCTCGGCCTTGAACTTTTATTCTTGAATTGGATATCTTCTTACTTAGAGAACCGTTACTACAGCGTGCGCTTCAGATCGGCCCTTTCGAATCCTTTCCTTGCTACCTCCGACGTTCCTCAAGGCAGCCATTTGGGTCCCCTTCTTTTTATTCTTACTATTAACGATATCGAAATGGTAATCAAACATTCCTTTATCTCACTTTATGCCGACGATGCGAAGTTTTTCAAGACCATTTCGTCGTCACGCGACACAACGCTTATACAACAAGACCTCGATAAATTTTCAGTCTGGTGTCTCAAAAATTGCTTGGAGCTTAATATTAACGAATGCCAATCAATCACCTTTTCGCGTAAACGCATCAAATCTCCTCCTCGTATCTACTTCCTTCATAACCAACCCATCTCAATCGTAGAGTTCATTCGCGATCTTGGCCTCCTATGTGACCAGGAACTTAATTTTAAATTCTGAAAGCCAACTCAGCTCTTGGCTTTGTCAAAAGGTGGTCCAAAGAATTCTCCAACCCCTATGTAACGAGGTCGCTGTACATAACATTTGTTCGACCCCTTCTCGAATACGCTTGTCAAGCATGGTCGCCTTATCAAGATATTCATATATCAAGAATTGAGACCATACAACGCCGATTCCTTCAATTTGCTCTTAGAGGCCTTCCTTGGAACGATCCTTTAATCCTACCACCTTACCGTGATCGCTTACAATTAATTAACCTGATTTCACTCGAGAAACGAAGAGAAATAGCTGACATTCTATTCATTCACTGTCTCCTTTCTGGTGACTGCCAAACTCTTTACAATTCTATCTTTTTCAACACTAACCCCCGAAATTTAAGAAACCCTCGCCTCTTCTACTTGCCTACCCACCGCACCTCATATGGCTCCAACGAGCCTTTAACTCGAATGTTGCGAAGTGCTAATTCGAACGCAAACTTTTTCAACTCTAACCTAAGCAACTCCAGTCTTAAACTCCGTTTACTCAATCCTTCCCCCAATACATCCCTATCTTAGCTTTAAGCTTTGTAATTTTTAAGTTAGATTAAGTCCTTAGTTTTAAGTTAGTTTAAGCTTGCATTAAGCCGAATAAATGGGGGTTTTGTCCCCACCTAAATTAAATTATATACAGTATATTATATATGTATGTAAGTATGTAAATAGAATAATGTACCTATGACAAACCGGAAATTAAAAAATTATTTGAAACACATTTTAATTTTTATAAGAATAAATTAGTACCTATGTGCCCAATTTTAAGGCCCAATTTTAAGGCCCAATTTCGAACGTACCGTCAAGTATAGAGATTCTTTCTTTAGCTGCACTACAAGAATGTGGAATGCCTGACTCTATTTTTACCTCTCATTTTGATATTCAGACCTTCGAAACCAATGTGCATCGCTATATCCTATTAAGCCCTTCCCTATTTTCCTAACGCTCGCACTAAGTTAACAAATTTTTAGGGAAGTCACAATCCAACATTATAAAAACAAATTTGCTGAATCGAAACTTAAATTATTAAGATCAACACATGAACTTATGTGACAGCTCACGGTATGGAAAAAGTAGAACATAAATGTTAAGTTGAACTTAAATATTTAAGTTTTTTATCAGCAAACGGATCTAGCCATAATTTATTCATTCTTCAATAAATTAAAAAAAAAAAAACAAATTCATTTATTCAGCTGCATTCATAGCAATTTTAACTCCATTCACCATAATTTTTCATTTTATTTAAAACCAGTTTTAGCTAAATTACAAAAAAGATTTTTAGCTCTAATGGACGTTTAATAAGGCGTTTTGATTTATTCACTCTCGTTAAGAGTTGACTTTCAGTTGTTCTTTTTTTGCTTATGCTTTTGTAATCTGCAAGTTTCAAAAAACAGTTTTGTAATTTTTAGTTAAAGAGTGATTTACTAATGAATAAAAAACTGAATGGAGTGTTCTTAATGACATCATTACATTAAAAACGGTTTTAGTTAAATCGCCAAAAATGGATTATGTTAAAAAAAACAAAAACTGTCGTGTGTAGGACTGTCGTGTCGGAGGTCTTGGTTTGATTTCCAGCCTCTTCCACCTAAAAACAAAAATGTTCTTGCGAGGAAGTGACATATCCTTCAATAGTATCTCTTGTCATGAAAAAGTATCCAGCTGTTCAGATTTGGCAGAAAATTGGTGGTATCCTCCTGTGATAACATCGCATACAGGAATGGTTGAGAGTTGTAAGTCACTAGGTACTTCATGGGCTGTCTGTCGCATCACCGAATTTATTTTATTCCTATGTGCATATTATATTATTTATATCCTCCACAATTTATATATTTAATCTATACCCATTTTTCTATGTAAATTTCTTTATACTCCTGCAAGATTTTTAATTTGAACTTACGAGTTTCCTGGTGTTAAAATCTTTTCTTATCAAATAAATAGTCTCTGCAATTCAAACTGAATTGAAGGACAAGCATTCAGCCATTTTCTTTTGTATCCCTTTTAAAATCACTTGTCCTAATCTTTTCGCTCAAAGATTCCAACCCCTCTAGGAAAATAAAAACACCCCTCTCAAACTGAATTAATCTGCAGTTAAATTCCTTTAAAATGTCACAGTTGTTATAAACGTTAAAGCAGCTGCTCTGATTACGTATACAATAAGTGAACGCTACTTAGTTATCATAGCTTATTATAAATTGCAAGATTTAAATACACATAGCATAGACTTTAGATTGTTGAAAGAACTGGCTGTTTCAAAGAACTGCTGTTTCACTAAACTTTCTAGTCTGAGGGTAGGATTTTTCTGTTAAATTTAGCTAAATAGGCATACAAGTTAAAAGCTTAAATTATGCCTTCTTTATTGAGGCTACAATATGGCGATGGCAAATTTTTGAGAGTTATGCACTTGCAGTTTTCATGCCACGGAACATATTGAGCTACAGTGGATCCAAACAGTTTCGTGTTCTTAGAAAAAAAAAACATTAGTTCGAAATTTAGCAGACAAATTTTTCTTAGATATTTGAGATTGCGAAAATTGCTCAGAAACTAGAAATCTAAACTGTCTAAATACAGGATGATTCGCATAAGGTGTGTGACAAAAAGCTAGAGCGTGTTGGTTGTGTCGAAAAAAGAAAAAAATCGTATGGGAGGAGCAATTTTTTAACAAAAATGACTTATAAGCCAAAAATCTCTTCTTTTATCTTCTTTTTAAAAAAAGTTGTCAAACTCATAATTTAAAAAAAAAATTGTTAAAAATTTTACATTATTAAGCCTAGTACGCTGCTGTTGCGAAAAGAATTTGTTCGGTATCCTCCAACATGATAACGAAATGCTTACGGAAAAAAAAATCACAGAAAGCCATGCTGTAATATCGGGTTTTTCAATAAGAAAGCTACAAAAGTTCTTTTAAATAAAACAAAAACGGTTTTTTATGTTAATGAAATTTTTTATTCCTGTGAAAGTACGTTTGATGCCATTATGTATGGAACTCGATTTCTTTTGCATGGTCTCCACGATCACGCTTGCAGAAGTCCAGACGCTGAACCCAATTTTCGACGGTTTTCAAGCATAAATCGGCCGATACTGCTGCAATTTCACGTCCGATATTCGTACGAAGTTCATCAATCGTCGCTGGCTTGTTGACATAGACCATAGACTTGACGTAGCCCCACAGGAAATAGTCTAACGGCGTCAAATCGCACGACCGAGGCGGCCAAGCGATTGGACCATTTCGGGAGATAACACGTTCTCCTAACTTAGTTTTTAATAAATTGATTGTGACATTCGCTGTGTGGCTTGTGGCGCCGGCCGTCCTGTTGGAACCACATGTCCTCCAAGTCCATATCATCCAATTGGGGCCAAAAATATTCTGTTATCATTGAACGGTAGCGATCCCCATTCACAGTAACGTGCCGGTCTTGATCATCACGGAAGAAGTACGGCCCAATGACGCCGCCGGCCCATAAACCGCACCAAACCGTAATTTTTTCGGGATGCAATGATGACTCACGGAGCACGTGTGGATTGCTGCCTCACCAATATCTCATACTTTGTCTATTGACGAAGCCATTCAGCCAGAAATGAGCCTCATCTCTGAAGATGGTTTTTCGATGAAAATCCGAATTATTTTCAAGTTGTTGCTCAGCCTAATTCACGAACATACGACGCTTCTGGTGGTCAAGCGGCTTCAGTTCTTACGTCAATTTAATCTTGTAAGGATGTAGGCCAAGATCTTTTCGCAAAATTTGCCACAACGACGTCACAGAGATGCCCAACGCTTGAGAACGACGTGTGAGAGACAAATTTGGGCTTTCTGCAACTGAAGCCTCAGCGGCAGCAATATTCTCGACACTACGGGCACTTCTTTGTCTCACTGGCACGGGAACATTTTGTACTGTGCCTGTAGATTCAAATTTTTCCACTAGACGCACAATTGTTGATCTGCTAGGACGATTATGACAACCATAAATTGGACGTAGCACTGAGGCCACTGACTCCGAATTTCGGTAGTAAATTTTAATAATTTCAACTCGTTGTTGGCTCGTTTATCTTTTCATCATGAAATGGCAAACCTTACTGAAGAGAAATGTTAAAAAAGCGGCAAGAAATATGTCGTCGTTTGCTGTCCCTGTTGCTCTACTTTTATAGCGTCGCTGTTGAAAAACCCTTTAAAAGAAAAAACAAATACAAACACGAAAAAACCTCAAATATCACTTCCGCACACAATTAATTGTCCCGGCAATTAATTCAGTGCGAAAAATGTTCGGAGACTTCTCCAAATAACCTGCTATCAATTTTGCTAATCGAACAGCGTACTCCAAAGTGAAAAGGAGGCCGAAATTTTTCATTTATGATTTCGTTGTGTCATTTTTGCAGTGTACTAGGGTTTAAGTAGTATTTTGGTAATTATCTTATTGATTTTTAGTCAAAAACCAAATACTAAAATTGAACCAAACCAAATTGAAAATAATAGAAATAAAATTCACTTAATTTGACTGCAATCCTCTGCTTAAGTTGTTCTAATGATACTATTTCCACTAAGTAGTTAGTAAAGTGGTAAAGTAAAGTTATTTTCAATTTTCTCGAAAAGTATATGACACCTGTTAAGCATTCGCTTTTCTGTTTTTGACTAAAAATTTATAAGTGCATTGAATTTTGAAAACAAAAATAGTACTTAAGCCCGAATAACACTACTCTCGTGTGGTGTTTTGTGGCGTAATATGTCGCTGTCATTTATTTCATATATTTCTACACAACACATACCAAGATATAAATATGGCTCTACGCATATGAAATACATTAGAGCGATAGTGAAACACTACTCTCCAACACACCACACGAGAGTAGTGTGGTTCGGGCTTTAAACACGTAAAATTTTGAAAAAAAAATTAGTTTGACATTTCTTATCAACATTTTGAGTTTGAAAATTAATTTTTCAAGAACTATTCACTAAAACAGGAAAATTCAGCTAGGGACCGAGCTGGCTGGAGAGGCATGTTGGTTGAGGCCCTTGTCCATCCCGGACTGTAGCGCCACCTTAAGTAAGTAAGTAGTTGACTAAAACAACTTTATTTAAACAGAAAATAAAGGAAGAGATTTCTAGCTTTACAAAAAGATATAGCATGGCATTGTTAGTGTTACCGTTGTTTTTTAATAATTTTTTTTTTTGATGTGTAAACATCTATGCTGGCGGTAGAGTGAGAAAAAAACGTGAACGTTCGTGCGCAACGTTACGTCGTGCAACGTTACGGTGTGCAACGTTACGATCTGCAAACTAGGAAGGGTGCGTTCAGTGAAAAAAAACCTTTAGATCCCCTTCAAGCAAAAACAAGTCCGTTTTGGATCTGCGCACGTTGATGTTTACACATCTTAACCGTGAGTCCCGGCACTCACACAATTTTTTTTATTTTTTTTTTTCCCTTATGCGAATTACCCTGTTATTTTAATTAAATTAAAACAAAAAAACCTTCCCACTTCTACAGTTCATGAATGTTTTTAAAGAGACAAATAGATTTTAACAATTTTTGGATAGAAAAATTAATTCATGATGGAATATCGTAAACACCGGAGCCAGTTCTGAGGTTCGATTCATATCCAGGTCATTAAAACCTTCGGAAGTATAATCGGGTTCCGGCAATGGTAAAATTTTGTTTACTTGTGTTGTTGTTGCACAACTGATATATCATAACTACTATGATTTTTTCCATTCCATGTCCATTGCTCTGATTTATAGTTTCTTGTGATATTTCTCTAATTTATAATATGGCCTTTTTATCGCTGACATTTCAAAAGCAGCAAGTTCAATTAATGTTCTAAATATTTCAACACTACTTGCCTCTGTCGTCTGTAATCAATTTCTACCCTCAGGGTTATTCCAGATAAAACAATTATCTCCTGAAAACTGATATGATTTAATTATTACTCAAACCTATGTACATATTATGTATGTATAGTGTTCCAAACTGAAACGTAATGGAATGGCTCCCCCAAAGTCTCTGGTTGTCGACTTTCATTGTTATCAGAGTCCGCGTGTAAAAGAGAGTTCAAGCAAAAGATTAGATTAAATTAACTTTAATTATGTGTCATACTGTGTGTAGAGGTACGTTCGTAGAACAAAAGCACTTGCTCAAGCTGTTCGATGAATCACATTTCTGCCATCTATCAGCTATGAACTACGAGTATTCTCTCTTTCTATACCAGTCTAATTCGTTCTCTTGCATCGAAAAGTGAATTTATATTTTTTGTTCTTTTTATTTAATTTTTAATTTCGTTTTAGAAATATACACACAACGATTTACAAAGTTTTAAGTAAACGAGTCATATGATACCAAAGAAAATTCAATTAAAGTACCAACCGTACTTTTTCAAATTGATTAAAACAAAAAAAATTAGTTCATAATGACATCAAAGATCAACCGCGATCGGGTGCGTGATCCCCGCGAAGATATTCTCTTGGAGACGAATTTCGAAGATGACGGAATACTAACGCACGCATATAATACACATCAACTTAATCGGCACCGAAGTGCAAATCGATCGGAACATTCGCTGGATCGATACTCAGATCGTGGATGGAATAACAAAAGAGGTGAACACTAAAAGTAGAAGAGGCAAAGCCAAAGAACACACTCTGCTTTTCAGCCTCACCTATGTGTTTTGTTTAGTTTCCGCTTTAAAAAGTGTAACCATATATTATATTCAATACATACATCTACTGGTATTCTTCTTTTGTGTTTGTTGTTGTTGGTTTTGTGCACTTTTCTATTTATGTATAACCTTTTTTTCTTTATTTATTTATTTATATATTTGTTTGTTAGTGCAATTTTATAATATGTACGTTTTATTTCTGTCAATTAGACGTTAAGTACGTCATGAGCTTTCGTAATAATTAATATCTGTGTGTTTTTTGTTTGATTTTTCGTTCGTAAACGCGTATTAAAATATTATTTTTATGCACTTTCTTAATTCATATTCACGTGTGTCTATATTTTATATTAACAAATATTTTGATTAAGAATAGTGAGGAGTTAATAGCAATAGCAAGTGATGAGCAAGAGAATTATGCAATAAAAGAAGGAATGTAAACAAAACAAAACCAGAATAAAATGTCACCAGTGTTGACGTTCTCTTTGTTGTTATTTTTTGGTTTAGTAGAGCAGTTTAGTGTGGGGAAGGTACGCATGTGCAGTTGTGCATGGTGAAATATGAAGAAACATAATTATAAGATTTGTATTGTGATTATATAAATTGAATACAAAAAATTACTATGCTGACTATGACTATGGTTTTCCATTGGCAAATTCAGATTTTCATCTAAAAATTAATTTATTTCGTGGCGAATGGAATACGACTTCAAATTGATTTGGGTTTTTGATTATATTTGTGTAGTCAATATTTCCAAAAAATCTGCATCCCTTGATGCACTTTTAAAGAAGATAAAGGTGAGCTTGATGAAGTTACCCATTAATTTTAAACTGACTCGATTTATTATGAGCGATTATTTCTCACATATTTTGAACACAATTTTCACACATGTTTTATAACAGTTTAAGGGTGGGTGTTTATGTTGGAGCTGCGATAAACTATATCAACTGCTACTTTTTTGTCGAACAAAAATCATCGCTTGTATTTTTCAAGCTCTTATCGATGATAGAAATAACGTCCCCAAAAGAGCTGCGATTATTGAAGTTTCGTTTTCATTCTTCCTCGCATCACAGCTGGAATTGCTTATCACCGCTCCAACATAAACACAGAGGGTTAACTCCGGTGTCAAATTTCTAGCTTACGGCTGTGTGTCTGTAATTTAAGTTTATTACTAGGGGTACGACTTTGGGGTAAACTATTCATCGTCAAATAAAGTTGACCAAATATTTTCATATTTACAATTTTTCGATGAAAAACCGAAGGAATTATCTGAAGTAGATTGTCGTTGATATAACTTTATATGGGAATTTTCAGAAAAAAAAAACTATTTTGTTTTTAATTTTTATTTTATGTTGTATGCTTGATTATCTTCAGAAACAAAAAAGAAATCATTTTGAATCCAAAAATTGTTCTTATGATTTATAACGTAAATAAAATCCCAATAAGCGAAATTTGTGACATTCATACGTCATGTTGCAGTATCAACGACTATATATATTACAGATTAATAGTGGATTAGCATGTACTATTTATGTTTATGTCAATTACTTAACAAAACTACCAATTTCTACCATTTTTAGTTTAATTCAATATTTTTAATATGTCCATTGACAGAACTAAAATTGATAGAAAATGACAGTTTTGCGAAGTAAACGAAAAATATTTGAATGTATCTTCATTTCAAGTATGCAATGGATCTCTGCCACCAAATGTCAGTAGTGTCAGTGTGAAATTTAAAAAAAAAAACAATCCGACAGCACTCCCTGGTTGGAAAACAAAACCAAATGCCGAAGGCACGAAGGCGAGCCAAAAAAGTCGTGTTTAAAATAATAGTGATGAATATGTAATAAAATTAGTTTTTTTTGTATCAAACACTTGAAAAAATGTTCACTAAAATGTTTAAACACTAATTAGTAGGTAATTCGATGGCAAATTTAAGTTTTCAGTTCCAAATACAATAAATAATCAAATGACCGGATTTTTAACACTGCCAAGAGCATGTAAATATTTTCCAACCAGACACTTTTTTTGTTGTTGTTTTTAGATGTCAAATTAGAAAGAGAAAAGACAAACCCAAATCTTGGAAGACCTCTATCGTCCTTCTTGCACAAAATCTGTTTGATCAACGTCAGTCAATTTTCTTCAAAAGGCATTTGACGGTTACGAACACACTGATGATGGTAACTTTAGGCTTTTTTTCGTTTAGAAGAAAGCTCTGAACAGAGCGCTCGAGCATGTTGAACAATACTCTGAACTGAACGTGTTCTGAGCGCTCAGATATATTTTTGATAAACACATTTGAGAACCATAACCTGTCAACAAATGACATTTGTCAAATCAAAGCTGTCAAACTCCATCGGCTGGGACCATTTGAACACTGAAATAAGTTTTTATGCATTAAAAAAATAAAACATTTGTATGTAATTTAATAATAAAAGTTACCTTCTGTGAGGGTGCCGACCGCTTCATCCGCCATTTTAATTTGCGCATTTGTTTTCTTTTTTTCTCTGTTTGCACATGACGTCTAGTGCTCAGGTTTTTACTCATGTCGTTTCGGTTAAATTTCGGAACTGTTCCATTCCTATCGAAAATGGAAATTTTGGAGTAAAAGGAATGACAAAAAGAGTAGCTCCGAACGTCCACTCGAAATAAAACATTTGTATGTAATTTAATAATAAAAGTTACCTTCTGTGAGGGTGCCGACCGCTTCATCCGCCATTTTAATTTGCGCATTTGTTTTCTTTTTTCTCTGTTTGCACATGACGTCTAGTGCTCAGGTTTTTACTCATGTCGTCTCGGTTAAATTTCGGAACTGTTCTATTCCTATCGAAAATGGAAATTTTGGAGTAAAAGGAATGACAAAAAGAGTAGCTCCGAACGTCCACTCGAAATCGACATCAGAAAGATCACCCCATTTTTTCTGAGCTTGAAGTTCGGGCTCTGAACAAGCTCTGATCACAACTCTAAGACTCTGAACGCTTTGAGCAAAAAAAGAAACACAATATTTTTTTGACAGTTCAGACTCTGTTCGGAACGAAAAAAGAAAAACACCATATATGCTGCGCGGGCAATTTTCCCCCACAGACAAACAAAAAAGACAATCTAATGGCGAATTCTTTATGCAATTCAAATACTTCGGTGGTGTTGGCGTTCATCATCAGCACTATCTCGCTCGATTGTCTAGGCGTCTTTTTTCACCTAACCTTAAATGGCGAAATCTAAAGTTTCCAAAGTCAATTTGTGCATGATGTGATACATTGACTTCTTGATTGCTTTCTCTCTTAGGTTAAATTAATTTATAAAAAATTGATACATTCCTTTATTGCGCTCCAATTAATATATGCGACGACAATAACTGAACAAAAGCCAGTTAATGGAATCAGTCGCTGACAAATTTATCAACCCATTTAACATGCACTTACTCACTCATGCCATCCATATAGCACTTCATATTATTATTTTTTTCTTTATTTATCTTGCTGTTGTTTTTAGTTTCTTGAGCTTGTCTAATAAATGTCGTTCTCCCTAATGCTGCACTTGTCTTAGCTTAATGTGCAATGTCTAGTGCTCCATTATATACTCATCTATTGTGTACACTTAACCGTGCGTTTACCGTTTCACTTAAATGAACAGCATCAGGGCTTGCTGATGGGAGAAGCAAATAGCTTTTGCCACTACCATCTTAACCATAAATAATCATCACAAGTGCCACCTTGTGCCTCATTAAACCTGGCAAATATATAATCATCATGAACGCCATCATCACCACTGCGCCTCGTGTATAGTCTTCCTTCTGTGTGGAAGTCAGATTCGGTTTTAATTGGCGCCCAATGGGGTCCCTTAGCCGTATCCGTCATCCACAGAGAGATCCTTTCTCTGTCTCCTTCTCGTCTCTACATTTCCACACTCAATTGACATTGATTTTAATTATTTTCTTTTCTATACCGTTAGGTGACTGCTGTCAATCATGCATGGCGCGAATACCATATGCCACTCTAATAGCCACCCTCATGTGTTTGCTGGGGGTGGGAATATTCTGTGGGACCATGTATCGTGGTGCTTCGCTCACGATTATCATGATGGACCAAGTTTTCCACTTGCGGCTGATATGGTAAGTGTTTAACTGTCACTCGGTTCGAACCGAATGTCGAATACTCGTGATATTCAATAATATCAATAAAATATGCTCGCAATAAATTTATATGCTTATATATTTTTAGGATTGAAGCGGTGCAGATGATATTCACGATAATTGCAGCAGGGATGGCTGCTCTCGGATTTATGATTCTGTTTGTGGGCTTCTTGGCAACTGGTGCAACTCGCTACAAGGTGTATCGAGCGTGGCGGTCTCGAGTGGGCGGACGAATTTCTTGTGCAGTGGTATGATTGCATGTAAAACAGAAGTAGAGCTCTTTGTCTCATTCTTTCTTTTCGTTTGTTCTTCTCGCTTTAGTTGATGGGACTGACATATTTGTTGAATTTCGTTTGGACGTTGATCTTATGCTTCCTTGTAATTGTAACATTCATTTACACTATGTTCTGGAATATGTGCTCCAGTGTTGAGAGGTCGTTTAGCTGCATTGACTTGACACAATTCTGTAAGTATTATATAAATATATGTATGTATGTACGTATGTACATATCCGAGTTTACGTATACAAAATGCATATTGAAGTTAAAGTAATGATGCTTGTGGGGAGCATTTGAAGTGGTCTTATGTGAGTTTTGAAGTGGAAACAAGAGCAAATTTATATGAATTAAAAGACTCTTTTGTTACTGAAGGAATAAATATTAGTAGAGCAATGTATTTTCGAGAGCAATTAGCAATTGAATATTTGCAACTACCTTACCTACTTTTGTTTTGGCAGTCATGAATATGTAGGTGAGGGGTTTTAAGTATTACGCAGGTTCAGCATGTACCATGTACAATTATAAATCATACTGCATACTGAATAATTGACTAATTTGTTTTTCTCCAAAAAGTAATAATTTTCCTCTGAAAAATTCTTTTTTGAATCATTCCAAGTATTGTCAAAAAAGAAAGAAAGTAAAAATTGAAATCAAGTTTGAAGTGGATGAAGAGTACTTCCATATGCATACATTTAAGTATAGTTTCTGCCGCGGAAACTTGTTTAAATTTTGTTCCTATGTTTAATCAAAAAAAGTTATTATGGGTCGTTTTACAATTTTAATCCAATCTTCTACACAAGTTGTGAAGTAAATAAAAACACCAATATTTATATTTAAACAGTATTTTTCCAATGAAAATTTTATTCTTATTTTAGATTTCATGTTCCCGGCAAGTACGAAAATTGAAGAAATGAAAATTTGCGACAAATACGAAATCAAAGCATTCTGCAAAGATGGAGTTGAAAATGCAGAAGTTATGTTCATCCTAGCCACCCTGGCAACTTTATTGGTAATTCTTAGCTTGGTACATTATCTTATGTGCCTTTCAGCAAACTATGCACACATAAGAGATCATGAGAAATTCCAAGAACTCCAAGAAATTCAAAATCTAAACGAACTCGAGTACACCGCAGAATCGAAAGATCGTTTCTAGGACATATTCCAGAAGATTCATTTTGAGCTTAAATAAATTAAATTAAATTTCAACCTGCCACAAACCGCAACGTTCATTTTTTTTTTTATAAATTTCTTTTGTATATTATTTTTTAAGATTAGTTTAATTTTTTTTTTCTTCGGCTTAAGTTTAGTTGTTGTTTTTTGTTTTTTATTTTTATTTGTTTAAAACAAAAAAAAAATCAAAACTAATTGCCAAGCCACCAAGAGATCAACATATCACTAGATAATAATATAAAAATCACACAACATCGACACATCACAGCGCAAACAAAACAAATCACATTTTATTTAAGATTGTGCAACAAATGCAAGGCAGGTGTTAGTTGTAGTTGTTTTTTTTTAGTATAATATTTTGCTTATTTTATTATATTAGTTTATTTTATAATCATATATATTTTCTTTCTACAACACAATTCCCGTACATTCCGTCCAATTTCATTTGTTTGGGTTTTGTATTATTTAAGATATATTTTTCTTTTTCAAAAGTTATGTATTATCAATCTTCTTATTTTAACAACATTATGCTCAAAATGATTCTTCTGTAATTTGCTATTTATAACAAAATTTATTGCAGAATATATTTGTATTTTATGTACAAAACTATTTTATGTATAAAATTAAAAAAAAAAAAAAAACGGAAGACTAAAGTTTTCTTCAAATAATATTATCTTCAAAAAAACATCTTTCTTCCTTCCTTATCTACCAACGAATTAACGGTAATGAATTAAATGTTATGAAATTAAGATTAAAAACATATTTGTAACAAATGTACCCATTGAAGTAAGGATGAAAAACTTTATTTGAATTATTCTATAAGTTAGATTTAAGATGACTTACATATAATTTTGTACACAATTTAAACATATTTAAAGAAGAAAATTTATAAAAAAAAATAACAAATATGAAAAACCATAATCCATAATTTTAATGTAGTTAAGTTTAAAAAAAAAAAACAAGTGAAACGTAAATTTTATATTTTTTTGTTTTTTTTTTATCGACAACATTTTTTCGGACTCCTTACTTGAACAATTTTAGTTTTAGAATTGTTTTTTTTTATTTTTAAGTTTTGAATAAGTATTTGCAATAAACTTGTGAAGATTTGAAATATTTTATTCTTATATTTTTTTTTTTTTAAATAAAACTAACTTTGAATAATTACATTTTGTTTTTATTTTTGATCTTATTAGTAAACAAAGTAGATTTTACTTTATTAACAACATACATTACCCATGTTTTAAGTTTTGTTTGCAGGCAATTTGGTTAAATTCCTAGTGAAACTATGGAGTGCATTGCAGGCGCTTCGAATATCGTCAACTAATGTTCAATTTTGTCTGGACTGTTTGATCAATTGCTTATCAGAATTATAATTAATTATTTCTCTCCCCATTAACAGTTCCCAAACTGTAGGCCAAATTAAGGTGTTTGGTTGCGACACATACATATTTGTAGGTACCACTATGAAGTTTGGTACGAATAGAAAGTCATATCTTTGATAAAATCGATTCATATGTACTTAATGTACTTTAATAAAAAGAACACGTCTTCTATTATGAAAGTTTTGCATTTTATCGAAGTTTCGATAGATAGTTTACCAGTAGTAAATCTTAGTAATATAATTATATTTTAAACCTCTATCTGCATTTATATTTTATTTTATTTTTTATTTATAAACTTTCACTCAACGAAACAACCACCTGATGAAATCTTGGACTTTTTCTACAAAACAATTTTACTAAAATATAAGCAATATTAATTTTAACAACTTTGTATAAAACTATAAATATACATACATATATTTATTTAAACAAAACACTAAATAAAAGTATCACTTTTTATCAAATTAAGCACCAAACTTAGCTAATTGAAAATTTCCATTCCAAATGTTAATAATACACATGATGTACACATAAATGCTATTCTATATTATAATAAAGTCTATATATATACAAAACTTATTAAAGTGAATATGAATCTATTAAACAAAAACTAACAAATATACCTAAATAAAAACTCTTAAAAATATACAATCAATGACAAGCAATTTTTAAGTTAAATAAATACAAATTTATTAAAAAGCTAAGTACTCAAAATATTCAAAATTAAGAATTTAAATCAAAACGAAAATCGAATCTGTCCTTTGGCAAAGTCATATTAAATATGAAATGTATAGATATTTAGAAATATTGAACACAAACATAATAATATTAAAATAAAAGACTTGAATCAAGGAATACGTCCTTTTGTATCTTAAATAAAATATCAACTTAAATGTAAAAAATAACTAACAATATAACCGTTAATCGTATAATCGTTTACTTCCCAAAATTGCTCATTTCTAACAATTATAGTACAAAGTTCATATAAAAAGTTAAAATTGTTAGAAATTGGAAGTTTTGAGAAGTAAACGAACAGACGAATTGTAAGGATTCATAGCACAATATTCAAGTAAGAATTACAATTCAATTTTAAATACTTACTATTCAATTATTGAAAATAGAATAAAAAGGTTGTAATGATGTAACGAAGAATTAAGTAAATTTTTTTTTTATAAAAGTGAAAAAAATATTTAGACATTAAAATTAGGCTGTATAAATTATTAATTTTAAAATAAAAATTAATTATAAATTACCAAACTCTGTCGTTGAAAGTCTTTATGCCAAACGAGAATATAACAATAAATTCAAAAATATATTTCTTTTGTGCAATATTAGGCGTGTTTTTTTGCAAGTCCATAAGGATTTGTCGAAAAAAACGACACCGGGACTCAGGAACTTCTTACTTACAGTACGTAAGTCCCGATAATTATCTGGACTTAGCTAAGTCTATATGGATTTAAGTTGTTGTTGTATTTACGTGTAAAACTATTAGTCCCGATGTCGTTTTTTTCGACAAATCCATATGGACTTGCAAAAAAAACACGGCTATTATTTTCAAGGTATGCATTAATATTCTGACAGATAAAAACTGGTTGTATATTTGTATTCTTTTTTGATTTATTGCAGGCTTATCTTGAGTATATAAAAATATCCTCATTTGACTGTTTTTGTCGTATTAAAGTAAATAATGAATCAATTATTCCAACTTTCTTTCCGATGTGTTTGACATGTTCTTTAAAGGATCTTTTATTTGCATATACCCAGTAAACCTGGAACATGATTAGATACTTACATTTAGTGACAGTTTGTTTTCGTCGACTTTATGTATAGGTATTGTTTATTTGTATATTTTTTGAGTAAACTTATATTTTTTCAGCTTCGTCGCCTACATAGTGTAAATGCTGTGGCTGTGCCGCGAGTCGCATTATTCGAAGAGGCGACTGACCTTACGACAAAAAATATTGCCAAAAGCCGGCATAAGTTCCAAATATTAAACTAGAGTCTTGTTTTCTAGCAAATAGGGGGGGGGGGGCTATCGTGAACAAAATTTACCTGGATGTGTTAACCTCATTCGAAATTTTAGTATATGCATGCATAATGGTCGAAACTTTTCATCGGAATTTAATGGTATCAGCAATTAATTTTCCAGGGAAGTTTGGCCATCTTTTCGATGAGCCAAATTCGCGATTACATAGTGTAGTGGAAAGATATTAGCGTTTCAAAATTTTCGAACCAGTGAAACGTTCCCAGGGAAATTTTTCACACTATAGCCCCCATTATTATACGTATTAGATGCGACAAAAGGCAATATGATTTTTGTCTTGTTCCATCCCCTCCTACACGCTCTTGCTTTTTGGGGCTTCTCATGAAAAACATCCCGTATTTATGCTGAAAACTCTGAAAACTGGCAACTGAAAATTATATTGGGTGAAAGATCTGCAAATTGATTGTCAAATTGTCAAAATCGACATCTAAATGAAAAAGGATATTTTTTAGCAATGGAAATATATGTTGTTTTTTTTTCAATTTATTTATTTCAAAATACTCGATCATAAGTTAATGATAGATACAAAAATCAAATATGCATACATTTAATTTTATAAATTTAATATAAAACAAAATATCTAGCCAAAATTATGACCACCAGTCTTATACATATTTTTACAAAAATAACTTATTCAAAAAAAAAAAAAAAATTATATGCCTCTCAAAATATAAAGAAATAAAAAGACTAATGTTAACGAAAATTAAAATCAGTAATATTAAACAAAATATATATATAATATGTATAAATAAAAATAAGAAAAACTAACAACAAAATAAAAAACATTTTATCTAAAATATTTCATTTGATGATTTGTTTGTTGCTGCAGAGGTGGTTGCAATTTTACAGTTTGTGGTGTCGACGGATAGAAATCCCTTTGAGTTCTTCGTGTTTCTAAGGCATTATTCAAATGCTTCGTTACCAAGGGCAAGTCGTTTAATTTCTCTCTCACCAAATGTGGCAGATTGTCATGATGGGCGAAGTGTGTTGAAGTTCCACAAGATTGTGTGAATGTTATGCCACCACCTTGGTCTTGGGGTATCACTGAGATGTTCGATCCATCGTGGTATTGAATTTGGACAATTCCATGGGAAAGCTAAATGATTTTTAAAATTCAGATTTAATCAAAAAGAGAAGATTAAAGAAAACTCAGTCAAAGTACCTCAGTTGCGATACCAATTCCAGGAATATTAACTCTCTTAATAGGAATATTCGACTGGACAGCAGTCGCGTGACTATTCGATCCTCCTCGAACCGATGACAGTGTGCTGATGGAAAAGTTGAAGGAACCCTTTTGGCAAAAGAAATTGTGGTAAGTTTGAAGGATTTGAATGAATCAACTCGAATAGACTCGAGTTATAGCTATTTTACGGGTGTTTATTTTTCTTACCTGTTGCGACTTTGGAGTTGAATACGCAAAGTTCGTGTTATCCCTTAAGCTCGAGACTTGTCCAGGAACCTCCTGAACTGGTCGCTTGCCAATGATAGCTGGGAAACACAAAGTCCCATTACTCTGAACTAACTCCAAGGCATTGGAGATTGCATGGCAATGTTTGATGCTTTCCTCGAAGTGTTGATGAAGACATTTCATTCCCGTCGGAAGCATATTCACCTGCTCGGTCAGCGTTCTTCCATTCTGATCGATGAACTTCAGAGCGTTGGAGGATTTACTGATCTTGGCACCATTGTAGAAGCAAGCTTCAAAGTCGACCATACTCTCCATAAGTTGACACTTTGCCTGCGAACTGTAATAAGTGATTTTAGGAGTTTTACCCTTAACCAGGCTAACAAAGCGATAGGCGTAGATGTACTTCTTCCAGTGCTTGGATGGCAGATTTTCATAACTGAAAATACTATCAGCACCGGTTGTTGGCATCTCCGGCGGTTCATCGCGGATTTGAAGGCCACTGAAAAAGGCAAAGTTCATTTTAAAGTCAAAACTTACAATTTCACTCACCGTGCAGAGTCTGGTTGAAAGACAACCACTCGATTGCCATCCTTGGAGATCCAGCAGATATCTGTAATGCGGTCTTCTTGCACTCGACTCTTGTACTTCACGAATTCGATTACAACTTCTCCCGTTTTCAGGATACTCATAATGGCATTCTTGGTTTTGTGCCTCGTCGGGAGTAGTCTTTCGGTGTTGAGCGGTGGAACACTTATTTTTTCTTCTACTACGGGAATTATTGGTGGTGGAGGCGACGGGGTGAGGAGAGATTTCGGTGGCAAACATTCGAATTGGCCATAATGCAGAGCAGGAGGTTGGTTTTCATTAAACATGTATCCACCACCAGGATCAACCGGTTTGTGGGAGAATTGATTGAAATTTTGGGGATAAATCAGGGGGTCTGAATGGGGCGGCCATCGAGTTCCATCCGTTTCCATGCTATCGAACTGCTGTGGTTGATGGTTCTGGAAGGAAGAGTAGTTCGAAGGAATATAGGGATGATTTTCTTTTATCTGTCCAAGAACCATCGGTGTGAACTTCTCGTTAGACCTCGAACGCAAGAGTTGTCGGGAACTTCCAGAAGAACCTGAAAGATTTTTCATGAATTCATTGATAAGATCAATAAAAAAACCACTCACCACTTGCGAAAGTTATGATTCCACTATCCACAGAGGACACAGTGCTGTTATATGTTTTATTTTCTCCGGCCGAATGCTTTGTCATGAAAGGATGTCGTACGACTTCTTCCAGGGAGATACGTTCGTTGGGATTCTTGCGCAGAAGCTTGTCAATCAAGTCCTTGGCTTCATAGGAAAGATGCTCGGGCAAATGGAAGTCGGACATGACGACTTTTGTTAGAGTGGATTGTACTGCATCGGTGTCGAATGGAGGTCGTCCCACAAGCAGCGTGTAGAACATGCAGCCCAAGCTCCACACATCCGCTGGCAGACCATGGGACAGTCTAGAAACTACTTCGGGAGATATGTAGTTTGGAGTTCCTTTTCAAGATATCCTTGATTAGTAATTGAAACTGTTTGGATTTTCTTAAAACTTACCACACATTGTCATGTGTTTCTCATGTGGCGTCTTGAGCTGTGTGGCTAAACCGAAATCCCCGATTTTAACGTGCATGTCTTTGGTTAGGAGGAGATTGGACAAGGAGATGTCTCTGTGGAGGATCTGATGTGAGTGTAGATATAGCAGACCCGATATTACTTGTCTCATGATGCTGGCGGCCTCCGTTTCATTCATGGGACGCATGCTTTGCTTTAGATAACGATGCAATTCTCCATTGTGAGCTAACTCTAACACAAGATAGACATAGTTTTGGTCTTGAAAAAAAGTGTATAGTTCCAGAATCGATGAATGTTTGAGTCTTGAATGGATTTCGACTTCCTGGCGGACGCGATGTGACATTCCAGCGCCTTGGATGAGCTTTTTGTCGATCTAAAATCAAACAAACTATGTCTGTAATCTCGTAACTTTATTCAATTTAGTTTTCCTTACCATTTTGATAGCAACCATGGTATTTGTTTTTAAACATCTTGCCTTGTAGACACTTGCAAAGCCACCTTTTCCCAATAATTGCAAAACTTCGTAGTCCTTTGGCCAATGAAACAAATAAGTTATATAGAGGAAATTTTAGCATTTTGAAAATAAACTCACTTCAATTTGTTCACCCAAGCTAACGGAATGCATAGACATTATTGAATTACTATTAATCAACTTAATTTATTGGATTATTTAATGAAATTTAATACATTTTTGGAACCAGAATGTAAATAAAAACAAAACATTTTTCAATTCAAATAAAAATGGTTGACCAACCGTCAAAGTGGCGTGTCGGTAAGGTGGTTTAATGGCATCGCACAAAATGTTAGTACTTTTTAGTATTGAGCGGATCGGCGGATTAACTGGCTGAACACAGTAGACGCGCGTCCGGAAGCGATCTGGATAATTTATGTTGTTAATCCCTCGTAAAAACACATTTGATAATAGCCGTGTTTTTTTTGCAAGTCCATATGGATTTGTCGAAAAAAACGACATCGGGACTAATAGTTTTACACGTAAATACAACAACAACTTAAATCCATATAGACTTAGCTAAGTCCAGATAATTATCGGGACTTACGTACTGTAAGTAAGAAGTTCCTAAGTCCCGATGTCATTTTTTTCGACAAATCCATATGGACTTGCAAAAAAACACGCCTAATAATACAGCTGTTGCCGAAAAGAAATTTCAAGATATCCTAAGAATTCTGGTATACTCATCTATGACTGCTTTTACATTACAGCAAATTTTAATCTTCGTTTTTCCTTTGGCCTTCCTTCTAATTGCAAATACCTTTTACACGACTGCGATTTTTAATGAAAAGTTAACTTTGTGCAAGTGAAGAAGTATCATCTCTCCCTACTCTTTACTTCACCTGATTCAACGAAGTTATCTGAGTGGACGACGAATGAAAATAAAACACATTCGAACAAAAAGGCCAGGCGCCCACATGCAACTAAACAGTTTGGTTTCGATTTTGAGCACTCGGAATTATATGAGAGTCCTCCGGTTTATGTGCGCGGACTCTCATATAATCCCATAGTTGCCAAAATCGCAACCAAACTGTTTAGTTGCATGTGCGCGCCTGGCCTAAGGAAAAGCACAAGGAAAGAATGAGCGATAACTCTACAATTTGTTCAACCTCAGCAATTTCGTGTACCCCGGCCACCACATACGTCCCTCGCCTACGTGCTTAAATCGCAAGCAAACTTTGCATCGTTTAAAAGCAGTCTATCCGATGAGAATTGTTAAGAACAGCTGACTATAAAACTGAACTGTCAAACGATTTTAGGAAATTTAAAATAAAAAGACTTTTTTCTGAAATTTCTTCAATTTGTTTGACAGCTTATTTCATTTTAATATAAATTAATGGCCCTTACCCTGAGGCCACACGAGCAAGTACTGGCAAGCAAGTTGGGTTCATACATTGCCTGCCAAATTCGTATCTGTGTACTGGCTGTGACGTAGTTGGCACTCCACTTGCCAAGCAAGTTGCTTGCAAGTAGGTCGTTCTTTTTCTCTACTATAGTAAACAATTTTGGTTGATCTTTCAAACAAAATGGATCTAAAAAATCAAAATACATTTGGAAAGAATATTAAAGAAAAATGCAAAAATGGTTAACAAACTTTAATAATTGAAATTATGGACAACGAAACATAAGAGGGAATAACATATACTTTAACTAAAATTCAAGTAACAAATAAAAAAACTACAGATGTCAAAATACATTTTGTTAGCTATCTGTCTGTTAAGCACAAAACTTTCAAATTCCATTGAAGGTTGTATACGATGTCAATGGATAAAAAAACCTCTAAAAATCCGAATTTTTTTCCATTTTATTTTCCGCTCTGGAAAAATGGATTTTTAGGGCAATCGGTTGACATTTGGAACGAAATATTCTCGATAGAATCAAATATAATTTTTCCCCTATCTGTCAAGCCACAAACTTTCAAATTCCGTCTACGATGTCAATGGATTAAAAACCTCTGAAAATCCGAATTTTTTTCCATTTTTTTTCTGCTCCGGAAAAATTCATTTTTAGGGCAATCGGTTGACATTTGGAACGCAATATTCACGATAGGATCAAATATAATTTGTCCTCTATCTGTCAAGCCATAAACCTTAAAATTCTATTAAAGGATGTCTACGATGTCAATGGATTAAAAAACCTCTAAATATCCGAATAATTTGAAATTTTATTTTTGAAAAGGGCAATTTTAGAGCTTTTTGGTAATTTGTAACGAAATATTCGCAAATGTCAAATATTCTGTCAAGCAATGTCAAGTTTCGTACGAAAGTGAATTTTAACATTTTTAAAATGCAATCAAATTCCACACTAAATTTATTTTAACTTATTTTTTGCACAAAATCTAATTAATTCAGAACTTTAAATAAAAGGAACGATGATTGTTGACTATAGTGTAAAAAATGAACGCCCTACTTGCTTCTCTACTGGCTGCTCAACTGGCTTCGAAAAAGGCAAGCCAGTTGACGAGCAAGTTGCTTGGGTTTATATGTGTTAGTGAAAAAATGTGAATGTATTGCAACTTGCTTGCCAGTACTGGCTCGTGTGGCCTCCGGGTTACTAATAATCAAATTTAGTGTTGAGGTTAAAAGAAAATCTTCAGATTTTAGAAAATCCGCATACCAATAACGACTTTAATCTCCAGTTTAGTCGTTAGCAATATGTCAAAATTTAATACACGGAAATCCATGTTTAAAGTCGAACACTAAATGAAAAGTGCTGCCCTAGTGCTGTTTTATGGTACCGAAATTTGTATTTAATACTTAATTCTACTCCCATGTTATCAGGTCGATTTCAATAGGTATAGGTATATTCATGGGTTGGTTTCAATCTTCAGATTTTTCTTAAAAGCGAAAAAGAAGTGTTTCATTTAGAAGTACTTTATTTATTGTTTGTATTTTTAGGTAGTTATCTGCAACATAAATTGATTGTTTTATTTGTTCATACATTTGTGCACTTGTGGAAATCAGAATTTCGATAATCGATAATCTAAATTTAAAAAATACAAAGGCATAAAAGTCATCGTAAACGTTCGTAAACAGTAAGCATTGTAAATCTTTCAGGTTTTCCATACAAATTTTGATAGACTTACGCATTTGACGACTTTTACGAATTTTACGACGGCTTATCGACATTGCGTGAATACAATTAGAGCCAGTTGTTCACAATAGGTCAAGTTTTTGATACAATTTTCAAAATCCTGGTTAAATGGTGTAAATCAACCGAAATCAGCTAATTGGCTTAATCCATGATTGACAACTCAAGCTTTGGATTTTTTGATACAAGTGGAAATAATCATGGATTACAGATAACACACTGTGAAAAAACTGGCCCTTACTGTTAAACAATAAGAAACCTCAAAAAAAAAAAACAATTAAATACTCAGACAAAATATTTTTATTTGAAAAAATGTTAAGTTTAAGATTTTCTTCGAATGAAAAATATTAAAATAAAGTATAAGAAATATATTTCCTTGTTAAAAAATATGGTGTTATAAATTAAAAAAAAAATTGCTTCAACACTTAAATCAATGGACGTACTATTAGTACTTTAATACTTTCTGTAAAAAAAATAATACGGCAATACTTAACTTTGAAGGAATAGAGCAAATTATGACAGTTCCGTCATTGTTGTTTTTTTAATTTATGTTGTGTCTGTGCCTCTGTGGGTTCTACTTCTTCGATTCAGATCAGTAGAACCTTCGAAAACAAGGTGCAGAAAATAAAGTTATCATAAAAAAAACATAAGAAACAAAACATCAATCAACAATTTCATCATCATCACAGCTTGCTACAAATGCAATCGTCCCGGCGATAATGCCCGTGACTGTAATTCCGGGCTCCGGGATTCACGCAAGGGACGAGATGGCCGTGTCGAAGGAAGTAGAGGCAACCCGGAGAAATGCTACAAATGCAACCAAACCGGGCATATTACACTCATGCATGCCCCGATGAGTCGTTGCAATGGAATTGGTCACATTTCCAAATCCTGCACCCAAATGGATGACCCAACATGCTACAAATGCAACAAACTCAACCACTGGGCCCGCAACTGTCCCGAACAGATGAACGATAGCCGTAGCTCGTTCAACTTCATTTTATCGTGTTACAAGTGCAACAGAGCCACATTTCCAAGTAACCAAGACTTGCTACAGCTGTGTCAAGAGCGGGCATCTGAGCGGGTTTGAAGGTGGCGACAACGGAGGATGCAACTAAACAGAGCAGACTTACGATGTTTTTTTTCGGTGGCTGGCAAGAACGTTCACGAGAAGTAAAACTTCGCCTTCTTTATAAAATATTGTACCTGCCTACTTGTTTTACCGAACCCCCAAAACAAAAAATAAGAAAATCTGACTACAAAATAAAAATATCGCTGTGATTGTTTTTTAATTTAAAATTATTGGACCTGCTGATAGAAAAAATAGGAAACCAACTTGGGCTTTAATTGTTCCTTCAGCAAACAACTTAATTAGTTGGTTGCCTCTATGGAACTTTGACAGATTTTCGTGGAAATTCTGACAGTTCATTCAATTTTGTTTCTCATTTGTAGTAGATTTTGTAATAGATTCTTGGAAAGTCTGGAGACTAGTTAGTGAAAGGGTTGAATTGTTTATTGGTAGCATTTTGTTAAAGCTTAGCACTTTGTTTTAACCTTCCGGTTAACTAATAGTCGACATTAGCGTTTGATTATTAGTAAGGCCCTAAATGTGTTGTTTTTTTTTTAATTTTTAACTATAATAAGCTATAAGCTTTCTTTAATTGAGTCCACTAAATGTTCAACGGAGTATCTGAATTTCTATATAAAAGCCGTTTTTATTATTAGAGATGAATTATATAGATCGCCAAAATACATGCATTACAACAACACCACGAGATCCTGCTCTCTATCGGTATCACGTTTCATAAACTAAAAATTTAGTTTTCACTCTTGCGGATGGCTTCTCACGGTAACGTAGTGTGAATTGTAGTGTAAAGAAAAAAGACAACGAATAAATGAATAATAAACAAACGTAAGGAAAAAAGAGATAAGTATACAAACACAGTTGTCACTAATTCTGGATTTAAGGCTTAACTACATAAGCCAAAAAGTACTTTTGTACAAAAGTAAAGATATTTTTTTTCCCGCTAGCGCAGTTGTTTTGTGAAAAAGAATATACAATTTTTTTTTAAACCAAAATTTAAGCTTTCTGCATCATTTTTATAAGTTTTCCAGTGGGAAAAACTATTCCAAAATGAGTTTGAAAATTTTCACTTTTGTACTTTTTCACTTTTTGGGCTTATGTAGTCAAGCCTTTACACGACTGACAAATTGGCAATATTCTGGGATTTAACTGTCAAAAAAATGACAAAAAAATGGAAAAATTCATTCTTTTGGCATTATAGTGACAGAAAAATGCCAATTTGTCAGTCGTGTAAGTGCAGCATAAGATCCGTGTTGTTTTATTTTCAAGAGATGATTCATATGGATCATTAGCGATAGTTAAATGCGGTTAGTTGCAGTAGGAGTGCAATGAACTCACCGTTTTTACTCTACTTTGATGAATATAGGAGTACAACTATTATTTGGGTATTTCTTGGATACATCATTTCATCATTTTTTTTTAACATTTCTTTATTCAAATATTTTATTTTTCTCCACGAATAATCAATTGAATAAGTTACTTCGAATACTCGCAAATTAGAATTCACTGTTTTCACTAGTTTTTTCTATGTTCAAAAAAATCCGTGTGGAACATCCTGTTTTAATACTCGAATGGCTGCTTCTAACATCTTTTGCATGATAAACACAAAAACCGTGTACATATCACCTTAGGCAATTCCGCAACAGTGAGATGCAAATCCTTTGATAGAGAATTTTTAAGTCACTTTTGCGGAATTGGGCCCGAGCTTTCTAAATGCCTTATATCTCATATCATCTAGAACTCTTGTTATATTTAAAATACAAATCAAAAATATCTTCCATCAACTTCTAGCTTATACCAAACCATACAAAATTAAAGTGAGATAACATTACTTTATTATGAATCTACTACAATTCCTCGCCAACAACAACAACAAAATTGCTTCGTTCGCAACAGTTTTCCCTCTTGTCATTTCACTCTAGCAGCTCGCTCATACGTACGACATTCTTCTTCCATCTTTTCTGTCGTAATCACACACGCATTACAGAGCTCTTGCTAAAAACGACGAAAAAATTGAAAAAGAAATTTTCCTTTCCACCACCCCAAAAAAGAACAAATTCTTATGAAATAATATGCAATATTCGTGATTTATCACAAATCACAAAAACATTTCCTTTCCCCCCGTGGACATGCATTTCATATGAAATTTTCATCTTCCAGTAATAGAGTTCACTTTTTTCCGAATTTCCTTGATTTAACTTTTTTTGCAAAGCAAAAACCAAGAAGTACTTTTATCCCATTCGCACTCGTACACGAAAATAAAAATCTGTTCGCCATCGCAAAATGAATTGAAAAATATCACCGAGTCCGAGTTTATTTTTTTCCTCCATTCGTTTGGGTTGAACCCGAAAACTGAAAAAAATCATTTGGTTAAATAAATCGTGATAAACAAATAGCAAAAGTGGAAAAGTGCTCGAGAAAAGGTCTGAAAAATAACTCGCTGAAAACGTGTATGCGAAAGTGATTTACCAAAAAAAAAATGATGTACTAAAACACTGAGTGCGAAAAGTTGAAAGTTTTTTCTAAGAATTAAAATTATTTGAGTGAAAAACCCAGTGAAATTGTGATAAAAACAAAGAATCTCCATACGTCGATACCAGGAAAAGTTTTATGAAAAAAAAGAATTGTTTTCTTTGCGGTCGCGCGAGTGATTTGGGTTTATTTTTTGGCCACGGGACACGGCGGTGATAGGCAAGGCAGAGGCTCTGGCCAAGAGCTTGAGGAGAACAATCCTATGACAGGTTGATGCGGTTTGCAGCTTTCATATTCTTCGGCTTTCTTATCTCAGGTGAGTTGTTATCTGTTTTACATTTCTCCGTATTTATTCAATCATATATTTATTTAATTTTTTTTTATAAAATTAATTTTATTTTTTTTGGGTTAAACCACGAAAAATGAAAAATCACCTCAGAAGGAACATAAAGTGTAGTTGTCCTTTTCACTCTCTTGTTGGTTGTCATTTTTTTTTTGTTTTTTGACAGCTGTCGAAAATTCAACATAACCTCAAAATGACAGGTTCGTGTTAGGTAGGAGTTTATCGATATGTTGTTTTAGGACTTGATATGAGTTTTTCTATAATTTTTTGAGTTTTTTATAAAGAAATTGAGAAATATTTCATTAGAGAAAATGTGTTTCTTAAGTAAAATTTAAATAAATAATCTTGAAATGCAAATCAAAGATGTTTCTTTTTAAGTGAATTTTGTAAGCTCAGCTTAATAAGATGGAAAACATACTCAAACAAATCTTGTTTTCCTGAAAAAAAAAATGGTTTTTTAAGTAAGTGAAATATGAAGTGAATTTTAAATATTTAACTAGGTTTCCATCGACTCGTAACTGGCCTGTCTTAATTCTAACTACGGTTTCTGTTTTTTATTTTGCTTGATTCTAGATTAAAAAAGATATAAAAGCGGTAACAAATATCTTGTTGTTCAAATAGGTATGACTTAAATTTGTTCTCAAATAATGTACCTACATGCACATAATTATGTGTAGTAGTTATAAAAAAAAGTTGAATCCTCTTAGTGAATTGATCGAAGTCCAAACAAATGGAGCTAGATACCTTTAAAAAGCGGAACATTTCAGAATTTTTGTCAATATGTTGTTTTTGTAAAAAATATGGTTTGTAAAAAAAATGATTTCCACAATTATTTATTGTATGAAGGAAGCATCCCGAATCAAGTGAATACGAATAACTAAAAATGTGTCCGTATTGAGTTAGGTACTGGCTTTTACCAAAGAGTAAACTTATCTTTATTGTAGGTATACAAATATGTATTATCACTGCATGTTTTTGTACAACACTCTGATTTCGTACTCCATAAAATTCTTCAATTTTTGTCGATAGTTGAAAATATTTCAAACACAATCACGTTTTGTAGGTAGATAGGTAGTAAAAAGTACATCAAGCAGGAGATACCTACGCCATTCCAACATATATTCCTAATTGGCCTAATCGAAGGGCCTAGTTATTATTTTACTTGCTTCTTTGCGGATATTATTTTTTTAATATTCCACCTACCTACTTATTTTGGTACAAAAAAGTAACCCTTGCAACTAAACTTTTAGCGCAGGCTTGTAACACTTATGCTATAGCTCTCTGAGAACTTTAAGGAAATAGTCGCTAAAAATGACAGTTCTGATTTGTATATCTCGGAAAATATTTATTACAATTAAATTATTAAAATTAATTTATTAACTATGTACATAGTTATGTATATTGTTTTCATAGATAATTTTGCAATCTCCAAATACTTGGGTATAATCGACGTATACCACACCGTTTTGAGAATATTATATTGCAATTGAAACTGTCCAAAAAATAATTAATTTTTCAATTTCATCAAAATTAAATTGCCATTATCATATTCGGTTCTACTTTTAATCATTGGAAGCTATTTTTTTGTCATAAAAAGCATATTTTAAATATTTGCAAAAGATTAAATTATCGTAATGAATATAACTTTGTCTATCTATGATTAATATTTCTATCAACGACTGCGACAAACTACCACCCCTACACTACATCCTATCACAGAGACAACCGAATCTGAACAACCAGAGATGAATCATAAGTATTAAATAAATTTTATAGCCAATCAAAAAATTTTTTTTAAATAGTTTTAATTAAAATAAATAAAATTATAAAATTGTTATTATTTCTTAAATGCGACCGATTAGGAAGGATATACATACCTCTATAGTGTTTGGAAGACATAAGATCATTTTCTTGCTGATGGGTCATATGGAGCTGATAGTCATCCAGCATTCATTCTTATCGATCTGATCTATCGTGTATTTCGCAGGAATCCTGCATATTTATCATTGTGTGTGTCTTATATGTTGCCATTTGACATTTGTTGACATTTAAATTTTTTTTTTTCACTGGATAAAACCATAACCAGATGTGCCTAAATAAAAACAACTTAGAATCTATTTTCATAATCCGAACATCGTTCAGGCCCAGGGGAGGCGAATTGTTATGCTTCCACCTAATCAACACATACCCTCCGCATTTAAGATTTTCCTCTGGTAAGCTATTAGAATCTGTGGTCTAATGTTATGTTTTAGGTCCTTATTGCGATTTTCGATCAATGTTTCTCGATACAATCGACTTTATTTGTGTAAATATACCCAAAACGACAGGCTTCAAAAACTCCAAAACAAAGCTATGGGGTCTAAATATGATGCATTGATGTTTCTCTTATAATAAATCACAAGTTGTGTCCCGAATACCCATTTTTCAGTGTTCCTAAAAGATGAGTGGTTCAATATAATTTAAAACAGAAGAATTCAACATAATCCGGACCAGAACATCTAAAGCTCAAGTCAGCATTCTTTTTTATGGGATTTCTATGTCGTTACCATCCATACAGTAATATTAATAACTTTAACCAAATTTTTGTATAGGAAAAATCTCTTAATAATTACAATTTGTAAAAAAATGTTTGAATGGAATTTGAGTCTATTTGACTTCAAAATCAATTAAAAAGAAAATTCATTATTACATTTGCATCTGTTTTTAAACCAAATCACTAATTTTCCCCCCTATATTGTATTTTTAGATTTTCAATATCAGAGCTAGTCCTTTCAATGAAATACTAACTTGCGAAATAAATCATTTAAAGACAGAAATGTAACCAAAACGGCGGCTAATAATTTTGTTGGTCCTGTAATTGAAAGCATTGAGTTTGACAACAAAATAAAATACACGACACAAACAATTCAAAACCCTTCAAAATAAAATTGACATCTTTACTAATCTAAATAGATAACAAAACGAATAGTTTTTTTTTTTTGTTTGAAAAAGAAATAAAAAAATGGACAAAGACCGTCAATCGCTACGTCACAAGTCAAGTAAAAATCACACAAAAAAAAGTTCAAAAAAAGACAAAAAACGCAAACGTTCTCGAACGGATTCACTTTCGATCTCAGATGAATCAACATCCCGACATCGCAGAAGAACATCATCAAGCAAGGCGGACAAGTCAACGAAAAGCCTCAACGCATTGGTTGAGTACTCCGATGTGAGTTCGGAGGATTTCTCTGATCCCGAAGCTGGTGAGATCAACGATAATATTAACGAAAAGATCTTAGCGCCTGCCACCAAAAATGACTTAAAGACCAAGGGGACCATAGATTCGACTAGTAGCGATGATGGCTATAGTCTTAAACGGAAGGAAAGCCTTGAAATCGAAGAAAAAGTCGCAAAGATGTCACCTAGCCAACTTCGTCGCATTATCATTGGTTCGCCGATAAATTCCTCTTCGAACTCATCATCAATGCAGAAGTCCACTACGAGTAGCGAACAAAAACGTCTGGCCGAGATGGAATTGGCAGCCGAAGAAGATGATATCGACGAGTACCTGTCGACAGATGATGGTTCTTTACTGGATGACGACGATGACGATTCTGAATTGGAGCACAAAAGAAAGCGCAAAAAGAGCAAAAAAGACAAAAAACATAAAAAATCAAAAAAGTCTAAAAAACGCAAGAAGAAGCGACAAAAGTCAATATCGAGCATAGAGACACTGTCCGATTTGGACGAACTGCTGGAGCGGCCCAACTACACACCACCGCCCATTGGCAAGAAATCCATGTCGGGCAAGTCTGGCTCGCCATCTGATCGTTGGAACCGTGGTGGCACCCACAACAATGCTACGACATATACACCTATGAAGGAAGTCAGCCCGCTTTCTGTAGAAACGCCACCGTTGCGCCCCAACAGCAGTAACAGCTATTACTCGGAGTCAGCCTCAAACTTGCCCGGTGCAAGCGGTGGTGGCGTCGGTAGTATTCAACATCTTGCTGTGCCGAATTCATTAACCTCCGCGACTACCAGCATTCATGTGACAGCTTCACATAGGCGCACAACGCCCAATCCCAAGCATAGGACGCCCCCAATGCGCCCCATACCAGGGAGTAGTGGAAAGACAAGGTATGCTGCCTCGCCGCACACACCGCCACTCTACAATAGCAGCAAGACAAAGAACGACATGTATGGTAGTCCAAAAGTTTCAGCCATGGAACATTATCATCACCACCATCATAGGAATAGTGGCAGCTTGAGTACTCATCACCATCATCATCATAGGCAGTCAGCAGGGCAGATGGAATCGAGGAAAATAAATGCTATGTCACCAGGTAAGTTTTGTATCACTTTTGAATGCAAGAAACAATTATAAAAATGGTATTTCATTATAGAACGGTATCACCATCAACCCGCCACTCCACCACACAAGCGCCGAAAAGCTAATGACGGCCGGTCCTATGAATCTAGGCATCATGTTTCCCGCCAAGATTTCTACAACTACGGAAGGTTCAATAAGAGCAAATATTTTAACAAGCGTTACACAAGGTAAGTTTGTTTTGTATTTTTGTGTTTCTTCCTTGTTAACCGTCAAATTTTACCCATTAAGTCCAAGTAGTCCGCAGTATGCGCAATACAGTCGACACACATCGTCCAATCGTTCGCATAAACACAAATACACCGTGTCCAGTCCATCGCCAGTTCGGTCGAGGTCTCCGAGAAGAGAGCGCTACTCACGCAGTAGATCGCCGCGGCCGTCGTCACATCAATATGAGTCGCCATCTCCCAGAAAACGCTATTCCCGGTCGCGGTCTAACTCGCTTTCGCCGATTGACGAAATGAAGCAAAAGCGACTGGACTATAGCAAGAAGATAAGCGAAACGAGTCTATTCGCTGAGCTGGTCAAAGACAAGCACAAACGGGAGAAGGCTCTAAAGGTAAGAAAAAAGAAAATTTTCATTCATAGAAATTTGTATTAACTTATGTTTTTCCACAGGAAATCATTGAAAAGCAAGAAGAAAGCAACAGCAATGGTGCTTTAATCAATGTTAACGACAGTAGTCTCTCCAATGACTCTACAACGTTAGTTAAACCCGAAGAAGAAGGACGTGATGATTCCTCACAGCAGCAGCGCGTAGCGAATGGTGTTAAATTAGGCAATAACAATTTAGATATAGTTAACATTCCTATGCCGACGGGCGACACAGTGAATCTGGACGACATAGATGGTGCGGCGCCACCTGTAGGCTTCCTCAAACATCCCAGTATTGGCGATGAGGCGCCAATAAGTAACAATAATAGCCACAAAAGCAGTACCGATAACAACAACAAAAATAGTTCGGACAGAGAAAATGATGTAGCAAACAAAACCAAAGTGAATAGTAAACCGAAAAGCCTTACAGCACTACCAATGCCGCCGGGAGTAAGTGTTGCGGACTTAGTTAATGCTCCAACACCAAGTCCTCCACGGGAGGATCTAATGCCTTCACCTAAGTCGCCCACACCAACACCAACCCCAACACCGACGCCCGAAAAGAAAATAACCAAAACACCGGCTTCTGTGGCAAATAAGAGTCTTCTGAATTTACCTATGCCTCCAATGGTGCCGGGCAGTGAAGATCTAAGTGGAGATGATGAGATTATAGGTAGTCCAGATGATATGGACTTGGGTAGTGGTGCGAAGAACTCAAACAATTCCAGTTTTAGTTCGATTAAAAGAAAACGACCAGTGATCCTAAATCGTCGAGATTCTCGAAGCAATGTGAGAGACTGGGGTGAACGCTGTGTGGATGTTTTTGAAATAATTTCAAGAATTGGCGAGGGTACATATGGAGAAGTAAATTTAAAAATTAATGTATCCAAAACTTATTACTAACGATTTTTCTTTGTTTGAAAATAAAAGGTCTACAAAGCCCGTGATAACCACACGTCAGAGCTGGTTGCTTTGAAAAAAGTGCGCTTGGAACACGAGAAAGAAGGTTTCCCCATTACAGCTGTGCGTGAGATAAAAATTCTTCGACAGCTAAATCATAGAAATATTGTGAATCTTCATGAGATAGTAACCGATAAGCAAGATGCTTTGGAATTCCGCAAAGATAAGGGTTCATTTTACTTAGTTTTTGAGTATATGGACCATGATCTGATGGGACTGCTAGAATCTGGAATGGTAGCGTTTAGTGAGGAAAATAATGCCAGCATTATGAAGCAATTACTCGATGGATTGAACTACTGCCACAAACGGAATTTCTTACACCGAGATATTAAGTGTTCGAATATTCTGATGAATAACAAGTAAGATGAGTTAATTTTGTTCTTGGTCATTATGATACATATTTCCTTTTTGTTGGAGGAGAATGTTGCAAGTGTTGTCAAAAAAGTGCACCTGAGATTCCATATTAGATTTTAAAGAATGTAAAAAATGGCTTTTTACTCTCACATAGTTTTTCAGCTGGGACAATTTTTGAAAAATATAATAGAAGTGTGTGTGTAGATACAGAGTGGTGGTAGACCCATTTCCAAGTGTACAATGGAGTATTTTCTGATAGTCTGAATTGTTTTGAGTCATTTTGGATTCCCGCAAGTATAAAGTAGGAGTTGTATACCTAGTTATAATGAAACATTATACCTCTAGGCAAAAAGTTAATAATTATTAATTAATAAATTAAGCTGCTTGGGAGATAACCTTGTTGATTGTTTTGGATACAATTTTCCTTCCTAGATCTATCAGATCAACTGTTAGGATTTTCTTATTTTGAAAGTCTATGGGTTGGCCTACTGATAGATATTTTAAGGACTCGTTTTTTATCTTGAAAGTCTATGGGATGCTCTATTGATAGATCATGCAAATAATAAATGGGAATGTATATTGCATTGAAATTTGGTAAGATGGTGGATTCAGTAGTACAATAGGTTTACACATAAAAATAATAAGTTTAAAGACGTTCTAATAATGACTCCATTCTTCGTGTTAAGCTGAACCCTTGGTACGCTACTCAACAGTCGACTTTTCTGTCTTAGTATGTAGAGGTTCCATCCACTCATTGGGAAACTGTAGAAAAATCTCCGTTTCAAGGAGTTCAGTAAAATACTCAGTATTTTTGCAGATGTATGTAAGTTCTAACCCTTGTTCCTGCGAATTTTGATCGCGGTAACGGCGCTCCGGTTTTCTTGAGTATGAATGAGTTTTCTTGAGTTGAATATGATGCGCTTTGTTGTTTAAAATGTATTAAAGCAGTGTGAATTTTTCACTGATTTTTGTTTTGAGCTTTAGTTACCTATAATATCCAATTTTGTGGAATTCATTCTGGCAGTGGAATAGGAGTACATATTATCTTTCCCCCTCCAAAAACCATTTAGTAAGTATGGAAGAGCGCTGGTTAATTAGTTTCTCATAATTGGGTTGTAAGTTCTTTTACTTTTTCAACCCTTATAATAGGGATATCTGATTTATTTTTTTTGTATTTCAACCCTTTCCACTTTGCTGCTTTTGCTTGACATTTCAAACATATTGGACCGTCGCGTCGATATAAAACTTAAAAAAAAGTAAACTAGGAATGCCCTTGTATAACAAGTGATTTTTACATTTTTGAAAAGAACTTTAAACACATCTAATGCTCATAATCTAAACCAAAGGAAATTTATATAAAGATCAATAAATTAATTTTCGCCTACTTCTCAGGGGTGAAGTCAAGCTGGCCGACTTTGGTCTGGCTCGTCTCTACAACGCCGAAGATCGAGAGCGTCCGTACACTAATAAAGTCATAACCTTATGGTATCGATCGCCAGAGCTTCTTCTTGGCGAAGAACGTTATGGTCCGTCAATTGATGTATGGAGCTGTGGCTGTATACTGGGTGAACTTTTTTGGAAACGTCCCCTGTTCCAGGCGAGTTCGGAAATGCCCCAATTAGACACAATAGCACGACTATGTGGTTCACCAACACCTGCCGTCTGGCCAAATGTAATCAAATTGCCTCTCTTCCATGCGATTAAACAAAAGAAACTCCATCGCCGGCGGTTACGTGAAGAATTCGAGTTTATGCCAACACCTGCGTTAGATTTACTGGATAAAATGCTTGAGCTAAATCCAGATAAAAGGATAACAGCCGAAGATGCCCTAAAATCACCGTGGCTTAAGAATGTCTTCCCAGAGCAGTAAGTTTCGATTTTTCTTTTGTTGTTTCATAGAATCCTTACGATTATTTTTTTTTTTTTTTTTTTTGTAGAATGCCAACTCCAGAATTACCGACATGGCAGGATTGTCACGAGCTCTGGAGTAAGATGCGCCGAAAGCGCGAAAAACAAGAGCAGGTGCCCGTAGGTGCATCTGGCCCCGTTGTAAGACCATCAGCGGCCGTTATTGATAGCAATGCCTAGCAGCAGCTGTATAAAATGAAATATAACGAAACATATAATAAATAATTTTATTATATTTGTCATAAAACAAACAATTAGTATATTTAAGTTTTTCTTTTTGTTAATTTCATTACAATTTTATTTGTAACATTAAACATAGGTGTAAAAAATTATATAAAAAAATAATATTCTTCCTAAAGGAAATAAACTGTATTTAACTAATAATTTTAGTTACATTTTTACAATATTACAAGGAAAAAAAGAAAAAAAAACCTCTATCCTCAATAAGTTTGTAAATTTTGAATACAAATTAAAAAATATATATAAAATAAATTCATGCAATTAAATTACATCCTACATTTATATATATATATATTTTTTTTTTTAAGTTTCACTCAACTTAAAAAAAAAAAAATTAAATAAACAAATAAAATTATTCTTATTGAAATAAAATAACTGTATATTTTTATATTATTGAAATTTAACCTGTATGTATGTAAGAAAAGAAATTTAAAATAAAGGTGTGAGAGAGACTGAAAATAATAATAAAAAAAAAAAAAAAAACAAAATAAACTGAAATATTCTTAAATAAAATCGACATAAATCAAATTTTAGCAATCACAAAATAAAATGATTTTAAGCGAAAGAAAAAACTATTTGATTGTTTAAAAAAAAAAAACAAAACAAAAAATAGAAAACAGAACAAATCGTAATAATATTGAAATACAACATAAACAATTAAGAGCAAAATATGTATATTTAAAAATAAAAAAAAAATATTATAATGAACTTAACTACTAGTTATATATAATTATATATGTATGTATAATAAAATGGAAAGAAAAACAAATATTTCTCAAATGGGTGCATGGAAACATTGTTTTAAGAAATTAAAGCTAAAACAGAAAAATGCGTTCTTAAGGAAATACTTCAGTTTATGTATTCTTAATGTTGTTTTTATATTTAGCAATTTTTTTTCACGCATACATTATTTTTGTTTTGTCTTGAAGAGAACAAAATAATTTAATAAAAAAAAAAAAAGCAGAATATTAAGAAGTAAATGTAGTAAAGTAATTACAAAATTTTAAGCAAAAATAAAAACGATGCATAAATACATATATTTGAAATCTGTATAAAAAACAAAATGTTTTATCTTAACGAATATAATAAAAAAAAATGTCATTATTATATAAACAATTTATCAAAATATTTGGCTTTTTTTCGTAAATGAAGCAATTTTGACCAAATGTCGGAGGAAATACCCGAGATCATCTTGAGGGTGGATTTGTCGGTAACAGTGTTACAGTGGTCGCGAGTATCGTGCATGAACCAAGCATGAATATATGTTCAAGTAAATTCTCCAGCTCCAAATACGCCTTAGCCAGGGCCCAGCAGAACATCAACGAGCACCTAAAACATTAGGAATGTGAAACAAGGCTTGTGTGAAAATACAAGGGTTTCAGTTAGGAAAAGGAGCGTCTACTTTAAAGTTCCCAGAAAACTAACATTCATGACATTTTAAAGTGAGAAATAAAACAACAGAGGTCTCATAGTCTTTCTTTTTGTTACGTAGTTTTGAAATAAAAATTTATCATTGATCAGCGCCAACTCTATTAGTTAGACTTATTTAATTATTAAGTGCTCATGCTCAAACCGTTTCCTAGATTTTGACAGTTTTTCTTCTCTGAGAGTATTTCATCCCCACTCAAAATTTGACCGCCAGCATGATGTCAACTCTGTGAGGCCGTTTTGTAAATAAAGCTACTTTCTTGTTCTTGTTATCATTTAGGTCTTGAGGTATATTCAATTAATTTTAATTTCAACTAACAAGCTTTATTAATAAAAAGCTTCTTACGATACTCAATGAAAATTGACATACTAATGGCCATATTGTTCACTTTGCATTTAAATAGACTTTAAATCCAGATTTATTAAATCTATGTCCATGTCTTTATCCAAAATAGTCTGGATGTAAGTTCTTAAACTAGTGTCCTGCTAGCAGTTTAAATACTCTTGGATTTATCTACATTCGATTTGAAAAATTGTATTTAAATGTGAATTTAACGAGTGAATAATATGGAATTTGGTTAAAATTAATTTAAATCTGGATTTAATTTTTAATTTAGATTAACGGCCATATTATTCACTCGATTCATCCAGATTAAAAATTTAAATCCAGATGTAAAGCATACAAATTCAATGTAAATACATCTGGATTTAAGTTTTAATCTTAAATTCAAGATCATAGCAATTTTTATTTTTGAGCCTATTCCTCAGCTTTGTTTTATTTAAATTAAAGGCTGCCCCAAACCAACGCGAAACATTCGCGCGAATATGCGACGACTGCATAATGTTCGAAGATTCGGATCGCGCCAGTGTGGGTGCTCCCATTAATCTCCATGTAAATAAATTAGGACAGGCGAAAGATTCGTCGTCGTTGTGAAATATTCGCGTTGGTTTGGGAGAGCCTTAATGCATGAAAAAATCCTTTCAACCGTCGTCGCCGAGGAATGCGGCAAGCATAGAATATGGTTTATTAATTTTTCAAGAAAAGGAAACATTGAAATGCCTTTCCCCAAAACTAGAAAATATTTGACAAGATCTGAGTTCAACATCAATATCGTTTAAGTTATTTTCAATAATAACATGCGGAAAATGCAGCGTAAGTGGTAATATCGACTGATTCTTAACGAGCTCTGAAGGCTCTATAAGATCGCCATTTCCTTCAGCATCCTTCAAAGGAAATCGCAATAAAATTTGTCTTGTACTTTCGATGAAAAAATTTAAACAGTTTTCGCGAGATAACTTTCAATCGCATGCATTTAATGTTGAAGAGGTTACATCAATGTTTGCAGCCACTTTTCCTCCCAAGTATATCTCTTCTAACTGCAAAAAATTTTCTTTACTATCATATTTTAAAGTAACTACATTATTTTCCCGCACATACTGAAAATCCATATAGTATTCCAAAATGTTTTGATAAAAACTGGCCACTTTTTTTTAGATAACATGAATTTTTTGGATCCTCACTTTGCATCTCCGTATTTATTAAAATAAATGATGGTAATATACGACAAAAATTCCAAATAAATAAAAAAAAAAGCCCTTTGGAAATAAAAAAGCCTCACAGCCTCAGGCAGTGCAAAAAGGCCTAAAAGGCATGAAAAAGCATCGCTGAACCAACTCTTATCGAACCATTGTCTAGTTGATGGAAATTCATATGGCATTTTCTTTGGTTTTTGCTATTTAACTTTCAGGATTTAAGCTTTTTTAGAGCTTTTGATGGCAATTTTTTTTGTGAGATTTGGGGCAATTTTAAATGCTCACTACGGCAACCATGTGAGAGCTTTAAAATGGAGATAGCTTATTGAAATCCATAATAGTATGGGTGAAAGGCAAATATCCTATCTTCTCTGTACTGCACATTCAAATTGAACAGAGTATAGTTGAGAGTTTTTTGCAATTTTATTTTTTTTTTGATTCAAAATTTAAATAAATAAAATGAAAATAAATGACAAAATTTAGCAATAATATGAATAACTGCATTGAAATAAATTGCTAATAAATTCATACATTTTTTTTTAACAAAAAACAACAATTGATTCTTCAGGTTTTTCTCCGTGCTGTTAAAAGAGTTTGAAGAAAATTTATAAAATAGGTTTCATCGTGTGGAATATGGGTGAAATTGAAAAGGAGTTTTGGTATCACTTAAAGTGATAACACCAAACAACTACAGCCAGCTTCACTCAATTTTCGCCCATTTGACAATTTTATACCAATACCAAAATTTAAACGGTCCAAGGAAAGAGCGCACAAAGCGAAATCCAAAACAACAGACAGTACAGAACGAATTGAAAGCAGAAGCAAAAAAGAAGTGAACTTGGAAGGGTGGAAAATATAGTGAGTGAATAGATGAGCCATTGCTAAGAAAATAAAATTAAACTCATCTGTCGTGTAAAACGTCCTCAATTTCAGGTAATTTATTGAAATTATTCTACGCCAAACCCATCCAACTCTCTATGTTATACAAATTTATCATTTTATCATCTGAAAATTAGTAAAAAATCGCCCAGAAAAAAGTGCATTTAACCCGAAAATTGTTTGTGTTGCAAAATGGTGGTAGTAGTAGTGGTGGTACAGAGTACTGATTGAGACAAAAAAAAAACTGCTGTTGCAAACTTCGCACTCGAATTTGGAAGAAAAAAAGTTACAAAAAAAAAAAAAAACGGAGAAGCCACTTTGAGACTACAAAAGACTGCTCCACTCCAGCTAGCAGCTTCTGCTATCTGCATTTCTTTGGTGGAAAAGATTTCCAAATTCTGAATTCTGAAATCGTCTGGAACCAAAAAGTAAATAAATAAATTGTCGGTACTCACACAATATTTCGTAATAACTTGTGGAATTTATCTCTGCGGATTTGATTTTCACTTTTATTTTTCTTTTCTTTTATTTTCACTCGAGGTGAGTGAATTTTTTGTACTTGGTGCTCCTTTGGCCCGACGACACTTTGGGAAATTCTCTTGCCATGATGCAATGGAAATTAAATTACGCACTTTAGCTATGTATATTATCCGATTGTTGTGTATTGAATTTCGTGTTACTGAATATTTGACATATTTGAACAACCAATTAGTGGAATGGCCTTGAATCTAAAACATTTTTGACCTGCATCGTCGCGATGAGTGTCTTCTGTTAAATTTAAGTGCAAACTCACACGACTTGCAATTTTACTAAAAACTTGGATATGTACCTCGTGTCTAAGAATCCAAATTAGAATAGGTACATACTTATTTTAGAATGACACTAAAGAAAAGCATAAGATCTGTGATTCTGCAAGCAACCTTATTTATATTTGGGGAATACCCCTCTAAAATTCAAAAAAACACTACATTTTGTTGGTAGGTACAACATTATTTTAAAACTCATTTTACTTTTTTAATAATCATGTAAATGTAAGGCACCTACATATGTAATTAAAAAATTGTTTTCCAAGTAGATAATTTATTGCTAAATAACATTTGAATGAGGAACGCGTCCACAGTGACATGTGGTCAACTTGGTGGCTGGTGGGGTGTTGAATTTGATGGAATCTCCAAACATGAAATAAAAATACATATTAACTGCATACGTACCTACCTAGCTATTGTCGACTTATTGTTAATTTACCCTAATAACATTTTGCAAGGCAATCCGCACCGTTTTGATGTCAATGTACATGATCAAAGCATACAATGGCATTGACATCATAGAAAGGACAAGCAAAAATGTCAACGATGCATTATCAGTCTTAAATTCAATGGGAGAAGGTTTCGACGGGTCTGACGGAGAAGAATGAGTGTGAAACCAAGTTTATTCATAAAAAAATTAGCTTTTTACGGTAGGAAATTGTTTACTTGAGTAGACGTGGTGTAGGCCTAACTTGCATTTTATTCAATATATTCAATATATATATATATACAATATTGATATTTACATACATACATACTCAGGTCTTTGACCCCTATTCGCGCCATAGGAATAACAATAATTGTAGAACATGCTATAAATTTTGAGAGCATACCTACCTACCTTTGGAAGGTGGAAAGTTATTTTTTATTAGGAGATTATGATCGAGTTCAAAATCGCGAAAAATTACTTCAAATACATACCTACATAATGTATGTAGGTATCTGATGAAATGATGTTATTTTAGGGAGAGTCAAAATGAGGAAGAAACTCCTCAAAAGGGTTTCATAAGGTCCAAAAACGTCTTGTAAATTGTAGTTTACCTATATTTTTGAAATTTAAACAAAAAATCTAACGGAATCTAACATCTGAAGGTCTTATATACATTAGAAATGTCAACTATGGCAACAATATCTTGTCTTGGAAATCATAAACATTTGTTTTAATAAATTTTTCATTGGCATATTTTTACTTTTCAGAAAAAAAAAGTTCGACAACGATACTCGAAAGTGGTCAGGATAAAAGGAATCATTATTTTTTCTGCCAGAATTATAATTCAAAATAAGTTTGCTCAAAAATTACAAAAAAGAAACAAAATTGATATAGAGAATAACAAAAAATCATAAAACCATGAGTGCAACAGCGATTGCAACAACAACATCAGCAGCCGGAGTAGCAGCTGCAGCTGGCACTGCACCTGGAACAGGTACAGCAACAGGAACAGGAGAAGCAAATCCAGCCCTATGTCGATTCTTTGTGCGCGGCATATGTCGTTTTGGAGAAATGTGCCGATTTTCGCATGATCTGGCATTGTTTCTTGAATCAGATGCACCAGCTGCAACTGGAACAACAAACTCCTCCTCCGCAATAACAACGACGAATAAAGTGGGTCCAACCACCGAAACCGCCAGGCCTAGCACTAGCAAGTCGTGGGTAAATGCTCCTGTTTTCATTCCAAAATTCCGCCAACAACCGATGGTGTTGGACAACAACAAAGATGTTGATCCTAATCGCAGCTGGGCCGAAGTGGCCGGAGGCGGTGGTGGCAATGCTGGCATCGCTACTCATCCACAGGGTGTGCCTATTCCTGGTGGCTTGTGCCCATATGAATATGATTGTCCGTTTGGATTGGCCTGTACCTACCAGCATATTGAGCTTTGCGAGATGTGCGATTCGTATTGTCTGCATCCAACGGATATGCAACAGAGGCGGAAGCACATACAGGAATGCCTGCAGCAGCACGAGCGTGACATGGAATTGTCGTTTGCCATTGCCCGTTCAAAGGACAAACAATGTGGAATATGTTTTGATACGATAATGGAAAAGGCCGGACGTGAGAAGAGATTCGGCATCCTACCCAATTGCAGTCATATATTTTGTCTGGAGTGCATTAGGAAGTGGCGTCAAGCCAAACAATTTGAACACAAGATTACAAGGTATGAATCAGAGGAAAATTAATAATTACGAGTTTTGTATTTTATTGTATTTTATTACAGAGCTTGTCCTGAGTGTCGTGTGGCTTCGGATTTTGTCTGCCCAAGTGCCTTTTGGGTGGAAACAAAAGAAGAAAAGGGTAAACTCTTGGTCGACTACAGAAATGCGCTTGGCGTCAAAGACTGCAAGTATTTCAAAAAGGTAATAGGATCTAATGGAGTATTTTAAAATTGACAAAAAAAATAAAAGAAAAGTGGGCACTGCAGTAGGCAGGATTTAAAAAAAAAAAGTTACACATGTCAAGCTTTAGGTTCAATAGATTTTAATTTAAAATTTTCTAGAGAAGTAAAGTAAGATAAAAGAAAGTGGGAGGGACAAATAATACATATCTTGCTTAAGATTTAAGAGAGCATTACATTTACATTTTAACTTCTAAAAATATGATAAAAGTGGGCGTGGCAGTGGGCGGATTTAGTGAAATTAGTTCTGTAGTTTTCGAGTCTATACGCTAAATACAAACTAAAACTAATTTTTTAATTTATAGATTTATCTTTTTCAATTTTATTTCAATCAATTCTTACAGGGTGATGGAAAATGTCCCTTTGGCAATAAATGTTTCTACAAACACGCTCTACCGAATGGTGAATTAGTTGATGTTGGATTACCACAACGTGCCAGGAAATTACATCGAAATACCGATGAGCTGATTGATTTACTCGATGTAAGTAAAATACATTAAAAAAAAACACTTTCGCGTTGCTAAAAAAATATATACATATTGGGATTTAAAAGAAGAAAAAAAAAATATACTCGCGAAAGTGTTCATTATTATTATGTTTTTATTATTTTTTTGTTTAAACAAACTTAAGAACAAATTCTAAATATATTAGTAACAGTAATTCCCTTTTCCAAATTTTCCATTAATTTCACTCTGCACAGGGCTGATATATTAAAAACTTATCAAACCTTCTTCCAATCGGTCGGAACCAACACTTTAAATGTGTCGGAGCTGATGCTATTGAATGTATACTCTAAAATGTGATAAATAAGAAACAAACAAAAAATATAACTTAAATATATACTCTCTCCCAAATAAAACAAAATAAATAAATTAAAAAAAAAAAAAACCTAAATCTAGACCACAAAAGGAACTCAATAATACAAAAAAAGAAGAAACAAAAAAACTATTATCATTCTTTAAGCCCAATAAATTAGATTTCTAAGCCTTAGGCTAGTCTTAGTACTTAAGGTTTAATTCTTAAGTAGCCCTAAGTTTATTTTGTTTTTAAACTAGTAATACATTCGTTATTTAAGTGCCATTAATTAATAATACTTAATTCTTCCATCTCCTCCTCTACTTCCTGATCCTTGATACAAAAAGTACATCGATGTGTTTGATTAGAACATTAATGTGGTTTGATTTTTCTTTTACAATTGGCAATATGCAGAGACTTAATCAAAAGTTACTTGTGCAATTTTTTCTGTGTTATTTTTTCAGTAACAGTCACTTTCGATTCTTCCTTTATTTTAATCCTCCCAGAATTTTCAGCTCCATGTAAATAAAAATAAACTCTTTAATAAATAAAAAAAAAAAAAAAATAAGATGGTGATGTGACAACCATTTCCTCCAAGGCTCAAAGTCCACTAAACAAAAATCAACTGTATACTGAGCTCACTTCGAATTTCCTCTTCTTTTAGATCTATCTATGGGAATTCGTTGATCAACGTGACTATCATTGGCTTGAAATGCACTCAAATCCAACTGATAGTGATGACTCTGACTGGTCTGAAGAAGAATAGACGAATTTTCTTCACCACACACACACACACACCCTGAAAAAAAAAAAATATTCAATGTGTATACAAAACAAAAAAAATGTTAATCTGTCCCACGTAAAATGAAACACAAAAAAACATCTGTTTAATTTTTCTCTCTTTAAATCTCCATCCAGCATAAAGAAAAAGAGACAGAAAATAGCAAGCAAAAATATATACCAACTGTGTTGTTGTATAGTTTATTAATTTTTTGCTTCTAACTTAAAACAAAAGAACACACAAATTGTTAATTCACTCATTCATATACAAAACAAATTATTTAAATTCTATGAAATTAAATGTAATTAAGTGAAAAAAAAACGAAACTGCTTTCTGTGCTTAAAGAAAAAAAAAAAATACTACATCAATACATTCTTTTTTTAATTTGATTATAATTTCCTTTTTAACTAGCTATAGGCCGACTGAATTTTGTTAAAGAAAAGAGAAATCCATTTTTTAAATGTACCTTAGCATATTATACTTAAAATCGTAATAACATCCTCCCTCATTCTAAAAACATTGTGAGTGGAAAAAAAGAACGAGTAATCAACTGGTGCCCAAACCCGATTTAAGCTTCTGTTATGTTTTATTATTAAAAAGAAAAGAAAAAAAATACAAGAATGAAACTGAAATACAAATCAATACAAACAAAAATGTGTTTAAAATGCCACGCAATTCAAATCATTATCACATTTAAAATTTATAAAAATTTTAAAAGACAAATAAATTGTTATTAATAGAAATAGAAAAAACGAATTCGTGTGCAAATTTTCTCAACAGTTCTCAATAATAAAATCTTAACTGCTTTCTAGTCAGTTTTACCTACGAATAAATGTTTATTTTTTCTTTTATTCTGTGTTAGCTTTAAATTTATTATTAATATTATCAAATCAAAAATAAAAGTAAAAAGAAAAAAGAAACTTAACCAGTTGATTAAAACAACATCATTCACAATTTATGAACAGTTTTCAAAATAAGGTGTGTTTCATTTGGCGGCCTTTGCAAAGTACTTCCCCGTAGATGATTAAATAAACATTTGGCCTAATGTAAAATCCAATCTCAATATAATATGTGTATGAAATTTGATCGTTTTAATTTTCAATTCTATTTTACATTAGAGAAACGTGAACAACAATAATTTACTACGTTATTTCTTTTTACTGACGGTTTCGTTTTTTTGCGTGGTTAAACTTTGTTACAACATTTATGAACTATTTTGAACTACTTCGACCACAGAGTAGAAATAGCAGTCTGCAGGCACAAGTACTTGGCAGTAGATAGATACTGGAGCCCAAGGGAACACACCTTTAATCAAATCAAAAATCAATTAAAACTAGTAATCTCACACAATATTCAGTTTTCATTTCTCTATTGTTTAAATTTATATTTAAAATATAGTTAAAATGTGTAAAAAAAAAATAAAAAAAAAAAATAGGAAAATATTTAACTCTGTAGATTTTTACCTACCACCATCCAGTATGAATTTAAACATAAACAAAGAAAAAATCAAGAGAAAAATAATTTGTATTTCATTATACCAAATTAATTAATTAATTATTATTATTATATACCTAATGTTTTCTGTTAGTTAATATTTCAATCAGTGTTATAAAAAAAAATAGTTAAATAATAGTTTATATATATATATCATAAAACAAATATTAAGCCGTTGCCTTTTTCTTTATAACAAAACAAACAAACAAAATATTAAAACAATTTTGTGAAAGAAACACAAATACATACAATCAAAAAATTATTTAATAAAACTAAAAATACGTAAACAAATCGAAAGATGATGGTAAATGTTTAAACAACGGAGGGATCCGGTTTCCATTTGAATGGAGCTGGTGTGATTAATGTCGAGGAGAATGTCGTCAAACCGTTATTGGAGAGAAAAGTACTAAAACGACACATATGAATAACGATATCTATAATTGTTTGTTCAAAAGTTTTTTTACTGAGAAAATCGAAAAGAATGTTTGTTGAGTCAAAAATGAAAATATTAAATATAAATAAAAAAAAAAAAAATATTTAGCTCTCATTCAAAATGTAATAATTAAATAAAGTATTTATTTAATATCGATTAATTTCTTCTTAATGTCTGTAAATTCAAAGTGAAATTCTTCATCTAATCATTGAATCTGCCTCTGCATACTTCTCCATAACTATTTTTTTTTTTGACTTCTCACCACTTTAAGAAAAAAGAAAGACAGAGACTTCATGTCTGTCCGTGCTCGATTACATATTTCAGTTTCGCTATATACTTGCTTCGTTGTAGGTGTGCTGTAAAATGTAGCAAAGGATGTAAAACACTTACTTTCTTTAACGGAATAATTTTATCAATCAAAGTGAGATTCACTATTGATATCCGAAAAGTTTTAATAGCTCTAGCTTATCGAAAAATGATTGGTGAGAATGGTACGTGCTTAAAACCAGACAGTGTGCGTAAAATATCTTTCCGGTTACATTAAGGGTCGAGGGCTTGAGTTGCAATTTGGAGTTGCAGGGACAGCAAAATGCTGTTAAAATTCGTATTTGTGTTGTTGAACAATTTACTTTTGTTGTTTGCGTTCAAGAATATTTTTTTAAATGCATTTTCAAAGTAGAAGACTTATTGCAACAGGGAGGTGGTCATTACATAGAAGTTGTTAAGAAAATTGATTAAAAACAACAGTGGCCGTAGAATACAGCCTTGTGGAACACTATAGTTGATAAATTGGATCAACTATGTGATTAAATTAAACCCTTGAATTGAATTGAAATCATACGACTCACATACGAGCTCAATTCTTAGTTGAAAACAAAAAAATCAATGTATTATTTTGTATTTGACAGTTGTTTCAGCAGTACGATGTCTTCAGCATCCGAATTTCATCTTTGAAATGTTGTATGTATTGGCATTAAATCAGTGATATATAAAATATTAAGTCAAAGTTTGGTTCCAATTCTAAGTTTCCAACAGTGTTGGCAACATTCTCTTCATGATTTTCAAAAAGGCATTACAAAAATAAAATTTCAAATTCATTTTTCAACATAGACATAGAGGCTACATACATACATGATCGATTTATTAAAAAAAAAAACAAAAACAAATTAGAACCTTCGTTTTTGAAACATACTCATCTCTTTTTATAATTGTTTTAACATACATAAATATTTAAAAAAAAATCTACATAAATAAAAAAACTGATTTCCATGTTCAAAAATTATGTTTTCAATTTTCCTTTTGTTCCATTATAACATATTTACATACATACATATTAAAAAAAAAAATATTTCAAAAAACAAAGAACAAGTAACAAGAGAAATGCAAAACAAAAGTAATATGAATACATACATAAAAAAAAACCTAATTAATTGTGATCGTAAAAATATATTATTATTATTATTATTAATATTAATTATTAATTATATTCAAAAAAAAATTTAAACTTTTATTGTAAAATCAAGGAATAAAGTTTGAAAAAGTGATTACAAAAAATTTAAAAAAGAAAAATTATGTGTTAGAATTTTTTCGAATTTCAAAAAGGAAAACAAAAAACTCATTGTGTGAAGAAAAAAACAAAACAACAAATTATAAAATAAATATTAGTGTCTTAATTTTATATATATAAATCAATAAACAAAAAAAAAAAAAAATTAAACAAAAAACTAAAAAAAAAACAAATGCCCTCTGTATACAAGAAACAAAAAAGTAATATTAATACCTATAGATATTTTTTTTATATCTTAACAATTTATTAGCGGGTTTCTTTAGATATATATAAAACTATAAAAATATTATTATTACATACATATTATATATACAAATACATATATGTAATGATACAAAGAAACAGTAGTTCTTTGTCGGGTTATATAATTAATGTTATAAACCTTCAGACAAGCGTAACAAGTTCAGGGTTATTATTGTTTTTTTTTCTCGTTTATTTGTTATAATTTATTCCCTTCGGTTATTATTTTGTTTTGGTTTTGTTTATTAATAAAATAATTTTTCCTCTTAAATTTCAACAAAATAAAAATTTGCTTTATCATTGTTTGTTTGACACTAAGAAAAACTGCAAGTTTATTCGACATACACATTTTGTTTCAAAATAAATTATTCGTTAATAAAATAATTAAATACATATTATTATGTTTGAAAATGAATTTTTTTTTTAATTAGTACATACATACATTCGTTGCAATAAGGGGCATCCGATGAATTGGAATGCATGCAGTTTTATTAATTCAATTTGTTTATCTGCAATATAAACTGAAGTGGAAGCAATTTATAACTGGGCTAAAAAGAAATAGTCATTTTGTAGGACAGCGCTTGATTTTTTTTTAAGGTCCTATAACTGCCAAAAATATGGCATATCGCCGCTTAAGAAATTCTATTATAAATATGGAAACAATGTTGAAGACTTCTCGATAAAATCAAAATATATCGAATACGCGGCCTTCTACATTTCCCCCTCGGTTTTAAGACCTTAAGTTTAACAGCCATATTATTCACTCCAGGTGTAAATAAGGTTTAAGTGAATTTTGAACCTGTCCTATTAATCCATATTTTTTAAACTTTTCAAATTCAACTTTTGTGCACAATATTCACTCAAAACGCGCATTATACACGGTGGATTAAAAATATATAACAACCGGATAAAAAATTGTTTAAACTTGACTATAGACATACGGAATGTCAATAATTTGATATTTTCCAGCATGTATTTCATTTTTTTTTGTTTCGTGTTGTTGTATTTCAAATTTCATCGTTCGAAATTAAAAAAAAAAAATCAAGTTACCCAAGCTTTTTCCGTTTGAACACAATTTTTGTTGTTTGTTTGTGTAATTGAAAGCGAAACTGTGTATGTGTGTTCACGAGCGTAAATACTTTAAATGTCACTTTGCTTGGCTAAAATGAGTGAATGTACTGAAAATTTAGTTAAGACCTGGGTTGAACTACTTTAACAGTTCCCTGAAAGGCAGTTAAAATTGAATCGGATTAAACGCGACAAGATTTAATAAAAAGGGTTTTTAACGGGTTTATTGAGTGAATATTATGAGCAGGGGTTGAACTTTTGAGACTTAACTCACCTTTAACCAAGGTATTAATTTAAAACCGGATTAATTGAGTGAATAATATGGCTGTAAGTTTGGTTGCTGCCAGCATGAAACTAACACACTTGCCTAAGTTCTTCTGCTCGCAACCACTTCAACTGAAGGTCACAGTTCTTCTTAAAATCGAGAGGCCAATATACTACACAACCTTGAATATCCGACTATTTTGACCTTATTCGAAGGTTGTGGGTAAAGTTACTCCACTGCTTATCCTTACTTCGATTTTGATTTATTTTTAAATGAAATTGTATTGTATATTACTAACGTCACAATTCCAGTCACTTAAATTTTGAGTGAAAATGGGCAAAAAGGCTTTCTCCAGGGGCTCAATTCCGCAAGTGTGAATAGTTTTCGGTGTACACTTTCTATTCACGCTCAAAATATGCGTGAATAAATTTGCCTATCTGTGTACGCTTTATCTGTCAAAAAGATTGCACCTCACTCTTGCGGAATCGCATAATTTAATGTGTACACTGATTTTTGTGCACACAGAAAAAACTCACGCTTGCGGAATTGGGCCCCAGAATTAACCAGTAGCGATCAGAAGTTTCTTTATTAAACTGAAATTATTTTGCAAAAAATATCTCATGAACACTGAACAGTGTCAGTTAACAGTTCGTAGTGGAAATTTCAAATAAATCCGTGATCACCAACTAAATAAACCACATAAATTGTAACTTTATTTTCTGAGAAATTAAAAGAGAAAAAGTCATAATACAAACATTTTGAATTTATTGTTTTGCTTTTCATAAATCGTGTTTTTGAATACATAGTACCCTTATTTTCAAACGTATTCAAATTTAATTATAAAAAAAAACGAATAGTAAAAAAAGTATAGCATTTATGCAAAGAAATGTTTTTCAAAAATTAACCTCAAAAAAGCGCTTAAATTAAAAAATAAAGACAAATGGATATAATTCGGATCTCGAATTTTCAAAAGTTCAGGTCTCGATTTCTGGATTAAAACAAATTAATCCCTACCTCTACTGCACACTTACCCTCATTTACCCTATTAAAAACCAATGCATGAAACATGCCATTGATTCGCGTTTGAATAAAAGTAGTAGAATTAGAAGAATGTAACAGAATTTGTCTGTCTCTTGCACTTACCAAACGAGATGTTTTATACAGATGGCTTATACATTGGGAACTATCGGGAATCTCGGAAGGAATTTTGTTTTTTTATTTCCATCTAACCCATAAAAGTTCCGCTTAGCCCATAAACGTTAATATTTATCGGTGTAGATATAGAAGAAGTACATTTTTACTTTGATATTTAGACTCGCATTAAATAACTCGCTGGAAATCTTAAAATAAAAATACTTTTCATATGAAAATAAGTGATAGTTTCAACTCACACACATTTACTGTACATACATTAGGATGGTCCATGAATTTTTTCTTTTCCATCTCTTTAAAATGCAATTCCCTGATTTCAAAAATATAACCGTAATTTACTAAACATGTTTGATGAATCCACTCCTAGACAGATATATTATGTTAAAAGTTGGAAATATTTGTAACTTGTTTCTCATTCGGTATAATACTGTTATACTTTATTGTGGTCTTATTCTAAATTAGTTGAACAAAATATCAATAAATTTTTTTGCAATTCTGAAAGCGTTCAAGAGTCGAATTTAATGCAAACTTACATCTTTGTTCTAATTTTCGGAAAACTCTTTAATAGAAATCAACATTTTTCTAAGAAATTGTTTCAATGAATTATTTGAGGCCATGTTAAATCTAGTTGAGATGTCTTATAATTTAACCCATCAAAGCAATAGGTAGTATCTTAATTGTTAGTGCGTGGGGCTGTCATGTAAATCATGCTCTCTTAAGAGCTGGTTGCGCCACCAATTTAATTTTTTTTTATAAAAGCAGAAAAAATTGAGTAAGTATGGACTGGACGTTTCACCCGATTGTGAGTCGATTTAAGTCGGCACAAATAAAATAATGATGTTGTGTCCATTGAAAACTCATTTTAAGACGGGTGTGTATTTTCAGCCGTCGTTATTTTATCAGTGTATTATGCATCAGTTTGCGTGTGAGTTATTGATTTTGCTGTAATTATCTAGTACATGTGGATAAGTTATGTGTAATTGTTGATCGATAAGGTAAATCCACAATTTCGAACGGGATAATTTAGACCCTGCCTTTTGATAGTAAATACCACTTTTCAAGTACACAGCCTATTTGCGCAAAGATCTCTATTGCGTTTCTGGGCTTGCTTCCTTTCAGAATGAATCAAAGCTTACTACTACTAGAATCAGTGCAATTTTTGGTTTTTATTGCCTTAAGGATACATTTAGAATAACAGGAAGTCACATTTCGATTTCGAACACAGAATTGAAAGTTAAATAATTTTTGAAAAGAAATATGGAATTTAAAAAAATCATTTGTGATTTTCAACAATTTGACTTAATTCTCAATAAGATAATTTTGTTCGGGTTATGCTTTAGTGAAGGTAGTAGCCCGTGGCGTAATGATGCTTAGTCACCTTGAACACCTAAAAACAAAAATGTTTTTTTTTCATGGGTATACTGCGTCTGAATTTACGAGGAATTTACATATCTTCCAAGAGAGATACAAAAGTGCGCCGTTCGGATTTGGCAGAAAATTGTTGGTCCCCTCCATTCCCATCGACACACGCACACACGAATGGGTGATAGTTGTGCGTCACAAGTCCCTGGTTCTCCACCAAATGTTTCAATTTTTATTCAGTCTTTATTGTAAAGACACATTTTGAAATTCAATAAAGCACAGATTTCTTACCCGGGGCCTTTACGAGTGTGTAACTGTAAAATTATAATTTAAACTTCATTTTAAGCTTTAGTAATTTTTTTCCTCTTAAAATACATATATTCTCTATATACATTTGTGCTTACATATGTGTGTAAGTTCAATTTTCGTTTCTCCATCTGCAATATTCATCTTTCTATTAAAAAAATTCATTTAAAACAAGTTACCTAATATTTTTTTTTTTATTTTTCTTTTAAATTTGTAATCATTTATCATGCCATTGTTAATTTTTGAAGGTTAATATTAATTGTATTTAAAGTCGTTTTATTAGTTAAAAAATATGTGTTCGGTTTCCATTATTAGTCCTATTAGTCATTCTTCCTGTTACAAAAAAAAAACTTAGTTGTTGATTTTGATTTTTAAATTAAATTCTAGGTTTCAAATGAAATTAATAAGTTCTTTTCTTATAAGTAAACTATCAGTAACAAATTAACTAAAACAGATTAAAAATAAAAAAAAATCCCACAGAACAAAACAAAAAAAGGAACATTTGTTTTTTTTTTTTAATAGTGCTTAAAATACAATATCTACTAAATTATATTATATATTTTTGTATGCTTATGAAACACTTATGATAAAATAAATACATATATATAAAATAAAAAACAAAATATTTAAAATATTAAATGTTTTCAAAAAATTAAAAAAAAAAAAATAAAAAAATATATAAAAACCATTAAAAAGTAAACTCAATTAAAAAAAAAAAAATCGCAATTTGACTTATGAATACAAAAAAAAAACTTTATAAAAAAAAACTACATATTTTAAAGAGCAATATACTTCGATTAGTAAAATGAATACTAAATTTAACAACCAAACCAAACAGAAGAAAACTATGACTCAACAAATTAAAAAAAAAGAAGATATTAAGTACATAAATATATTCATAAACAAAACATAAAATTTTAAATTAAAAACAAACAAAAAATCAATTTTATCATAAACCAAAAACCAAACTGTATTGGAAAAAAAAAATTTAATTCGAAGAAAAAATATATTGAACAATATCAGCATTTTATCGATGTCTACTTTGTGTAATGGAATATATCGTGTGCGTAAAATTTTTAACCAAGAAAACAAATTTAAACAAAAAATGTAAGGTTATATGAATTTAAGTTATGGAAAAAAAAAAACAAAAGAATTATTAACTTTAAAAAGGAAGTATATATGGATTAACATAGATACATATACATTTATAAAAATATTGGTTGTGTAGAATTTATCAAAGAAAGAAAAACAAAAAAATTTAAAAACAATAAATTATGAACTCAATTCACTTTATTCATGCACACGAAATTAAAAAAAAAAAAATAGTAGTTACTGAAACCAAAAGAAAAGCATAATTCAAAAATTAAAAATCGAAACAAAACGTAGCCTGGGCACAATGGAAGTTTTGAAAACCCTGAATTCTAATTTGCCTCTGGAACCTCTCGATTTCCTGAGGCTCATTTCATAAGTATATAGCCGGTTACCAGCTAACCGGTGCATGTTACCCAGTTTCACAGAAAAAATGCATTCATCTATTTATTTGTCGACACGTGTGAATGTACCGGTACCGGTTAACCGGTCCCCGGGTATGTGTGAAATGGGCCTAGTCAGATAAATTCTGTTTAATAAAAAGAATCACCCATCGCGGCGCAGAATCAATAGAAATGAGAATTATTCTGCTACGAATGTTTAGAAAATAAAATCAAAAGAGATTTTCATTACGAATAAATTGTGGGTAGTTTTTTTTTTGGAATAACGGTAGATTATTGGCATGGTAAACAAATTTGAATACCTTGATCTCAAGCCCATTCTTTTTGAACGTTTCGCATTTTCCACCTAGGGTTTGCAGAAGCTATAAAACAAAACAAAAAAAGCAATAACCAATACAGCTACTAATTAACGTGTTTTTAACTTAAAACTCTACTACTACAATTTCAAATTAAAAAAAAAAAAACATTAAAATAAATTAATTCTTATCTTACTTTACACAAAACTGAAACCAAAACAAAATAAACTGACTTATAACAAATACAAAAAAATTGAAACTAATTTTAGATATTAAACGACATGTGCACAACCTATTCGTACATTATTATTATATACTAAACCAAAAAAAATAAAATTCAAATATCTATCTAGATGTGGACAAATTGTTTCAGATGAATTAAACAAAAGCAAAATCAAATAAAAATAAAAATAAAACAAAAATACAAATACAAATCCACTGAGAAATACGAATTATTATCAATTTCAAATAAAATTCTTCATTTTTCAATAAGTGTCTACATAAATTTATAAAATAATTTTTAAAACAGAAACAAAATATATCTATACAAATTAAATAAAGCAATGTGGGAGAATATTTATTTAAAATTCAATTTTGTGAACAAAAATCAACAACCAAAGTTGTTAAATAAAACAAAAATTAAAGAGAATTCCATAATTAAAAAAAAAGAAACAATAACATAAACGTAATACAAAAAAAAAATCTATTATTAATTAATTAAAATTTTGTTAAACCAGAAATTCCTCAGAGCTTTATAAGAAACACAAAAAATGGTACATATTAAAGTATTACAGAAAATATTCTACTAAACGGATATATGCTGGTGTTTTTTTTTGTTCAATCATCATCATTGAAGATTTCATCACAATAAAATTTTTATTAGGTAAGTACCTACCTTTTTTGTTTAGTATGTATCTAAATTGAAAGACTGACAACTTTTGATGAACTAATGTAGCAAACAATTTATTATGGTGGATTTACATGTATTGGTTTGAATAAGTTTGGTAGACAGAGGAGACCAAAATGCAGAAGATCTTCATAATAAGATATTAGCCGCGTTCTCCTGAGAATTATATACAGCATAGTAAAAGCTTTGCAACAAAATGGTGGGGAACATATTGGGTAATAAAGCTCTTTTTTGTATGTGAATTCCATAGTTCCAAATTGTTCCCAAGTATTTATCGAAAGTTACATTTGACTTTAGGGAAAAAGTAAAGTAATTGGCAGTCATTTTTAGTAGTTGCAATACGTGCCAAATTTAAACCGTCTCAACAAAACACGGCTATTATAGGAAATGTCTTAGTAGAGATATGAAGACGAACCTATTCATCGTCTTCTTCCAAGGCTGGCTTGCAGTTCCCATGCGAACAAAATACTAATTTTCCTCATGTTTTAGTGCTTTATCTACTGATCAAATAAACTGAGGGACTAGCAGCCTTATTGTGAGTTTCACCCGAAAAATATTTCAACTTAAAATTTTTTGTTCGCCCGGAATTTTAAAAGCTATTCAGCCTTATTGTGATTGTGAGTTTCGCCCTAACGAAATTTTGTTCGCCTACAAAAAAGCAGTGAAAATGACATTACATTCCACCCCAAATGAATGTTCACAATTAGAGGAATTTTTCGGTCATGAAATTTCAGGTGAAACTCACAATAGGCGAAAAGTAAAATGTCAAATTTTCCGGGTGGAATGTTGTTCGGGTGAAACTCACAATAAGGCTGTAGAAAAAGAAATCAATTTTATTTGCATGCAAACATCAACGTTTGTTCAAGCGCAGTTTTGAGGATCCATATTTGGATCCGTACCGTATGCGAAGTCGTCCATACGTTGTTGACTACGTGCACCGATCCAAAACGAACTAGTTTCCTTTAAGGGGATCTTATGATTTTTGTCACTGAACGTACCCAATATCCTACTATGCAGATTTTCGTAACGTAACGTGCTACGTCGTAAAATGTGACCTCGTAACGTCGCACAGAGGGAAATCCACGTTTTTATTTCACTATACCGCCGGCAATTGCCAATTAATTTGCATCAATTATTTTGGCATCATTTTATTAAAAATTGGGTGCTTTGTACGTCTACAATAACAAACAATTTCTGTGGAATTTCGATGAATTAATGATATATTGTTGTATATTTTGTTTAATTATGTAGAATCAGTTGCATCCAAAAAAAAAAAAAACAATTTGTCTTTCCAAAATTCCCCGATTTTCAATTTGACGTATTAGAAATGTGAAATCTTTACAGTGTGTGTGCAAATCGGTGTGAAATCTTGCTTAAAATGCATGTTTTATTTTGACAGAAAAGAATCGATTTTGTTTAGAAAACGGAACAAAAACGATTCTTTTGTTGAAAAAAATCGACTTAAAAGCGCATACAAAAAATTTTAGTCATCGATTTTTGACAGTAAAAGTCAGGAGTTAGCTCGTAATGAACTGACTCCAATTAAGACCTACTTAGGCTCGATTTTATCGAATGAACTGTATTGTATCGGATTTCTGAGAATGCAGAGATCTCCAGAAACCTTAACTCGATGTGGCTATGTTACACTCCTTCTTAACCAGCCTTATAAAGAATTACACCCAGAATAACTGACATTTTACTTTTCACCTATTGTGAGATTCACCCGAAAAATTTTAAATGTTTGAAAAATTCCCCTTTTCGGGTAAAATTTTCATTTATAGGTTTGGAGGCAACCGAATAATATCAAGCGGAATCATGTATGAAAAATCTCTATTCTTGGACAATACGACAAGAGATATAAATTAAGTTTTTATTCAAAACCAACAATCACGACTATTGTGAGTTTTACCCGAAAAATATTTCACCTTAAAATTTTTTTCTCCCGGAATTTTAAAAGCTATTGCGAGTTTCGCCCGAACGAAATTTTGTTCACCTACAAAAAAGAAGTGAAAATGACATAACATTCCACCCCAAATGAATGTTCACAATTAGGGGAATTTTTCGATCATGAAATTTCGGGTGAAACTGACAATAGGCGGAAAGTAAAATGTCAAATTTTCCGGGTGGAATGTTGTTCGGGTGAAACTCACAATAAGGCTGAATATCTTTAACTAATTTTGTAAAACATTCCAGTAATAACCAACAAACTAGTTTAGCTTTAAAATTGCATAAATAAAAATAAAATAATTTATTCCCTGGGCTTAGAGAAAAATGTCATTTAATTTTATGTTGTAGATATTTTTTTTATTTAACACCTAATATTCCATTTATTTTTTTCGAAATGTCAGTTATATCCAAATAGAAGTTAAATTTCTTTCGGGGGAAACTCACAATAGATTTTAAAATTGCGGGTGAATAAAAATTTTTAAGGTGAACTATTTTTGGTAGAAAATTACAGTACGGCTGAATGTCTTTGTGAGGTCGTTGCTGGAGCAAACATCGAATTTCATTGAGGCTTGGCTTGCAAAATGCAACAATTGTAATAGAATGTTCGAAATGAGCTTCGTAGAGATTACTTGGTGCTCAACTACTGCGATCTCAATTCCCATCACCTTCACCTGTCGACTATTTGAGACGAGAGTGGCAAATTATATTACTTAAAGACGCTACTAAACGTGCATTGAATATAATGATTTGATATTAGATATTAGTAGTACTAACTTATTATCGGTTACATCTACTAGTTATCCTTACTTTTTGTTTTAAAGCGCATATCAATGGCACCTCTGCTGATATTTTAATTTTAGACAAAACTTACTTTTCTTTGACTGCGTTGCTATAGTTGTTGTTTCATCATTCAATATTTTTGATAAATAAAACAACATGCTTGAATTTATTACTCACATTAAAAATTCATTTTATTTTGTTTATCTTTATTGTTTCCTTAAATCGTATTTTGTTTTCTTTTACATTTAATTATTTTTTTGTTTTTTTTTTCAGAATAAATATATAATATATTTATTTATATAATTTTATAAATGTTTTTTTTTATGCAATTTATTACTTTTTTGTCCAAATTTAATATAATACACGTTTAAAATAAATTTATTTAAACATTTATTTTTCATATTTTTGTTTATATTGTTTAACATAACAAAAAATTAAGTTACTATAGTGTATTTGTTTTTTCTTTTTTTTTTTACACGGTTGTTAGTCAGTTGTGTTGTCTTCTTTTTAGAGTTTAATTTTGTTTATGAAAGTTCAAAAATGTTTATTAATTTTTTTATTTTTTTTTGTTTTTATATATGTAATTTAATTTCTTAATAAGAATACAGCGAGAATGTTGTATTTTTTTACATATTTCAACAATAGATGATGCTTTTTTGGGGCATTTTATTCTAACATTAAATCATAGAGCAAAATTATATCCAATTGAAATTGAAATCCTTAAGATATAATAAATTAAAGAATTTATCACAAGATAGCGGTTTACAGGATAAGGGGTCCTGACCGAAAATTAATTTAAAATAATTTATAGCCGTATATATAAAGTTCATTAATCTTATTTATATATCTACTAACTAACTACCTGTGTTCTAATTTAATAGAACATCCAATCACGTCTTTTGAAGCGTGTTTGGTTGCGTCTTTCCTGCAAAGCCTGTACATTAGGTCACGATGACATGTAGGTGCAGTGTGTTTTGGGAAGCTGTTCGGATACTTCTCCCGGTGGGATGGCAGCCCGTTTCCAATAATCACGAACGTTTTCTACTGATTTTAAAACACGCAGAAAGTTCTTACCGGCCAACATGGCAATGTCCTCCTCACTCCAATTGTTGTCCTCCAAAAGAGTTGCCAGCAGGTCGGGGTATTTGGATACGTTTTCCAGACCGAGTGGGGGCTGTTCAATGCCATCGTAGCCAGCTCCAATGCCAATGTGCTGAATGCCCGCAATCGAGCGAATGTATTTTATATGTGCCACCACGTCCAGCAGGGTCGAAGTGCGTCCACATGAAACAACCTCAGAGTCAAAACTAATCATAATCAGTCCGCCATTGTCAGCTACCAGTCGCAGGACATCATCGGGAATGTTACGTGTTGAGTTGCACAATTGACGGGCGGCCGAATGTGAGAAAATCACTGGCGCTCGTGTCACCTGGAACACGTCACGTGCCGTCTCATCCGATGATTGCGAAAGGTCAATCATCATGCCTAAGCGGTTCATTTCTTTTACCACTGCCTTGCCAAAGGTGGTTAGTCCCATTTCAAATGGCGACGAACTCGACCCGGCCCAGGGAATGTCGCATTTGTGTGTCAAACTTAAGTATCGTGCACCGAGCGAGTGAAAGGAGCGCAACACCCCCAATGACGAACCAATAGCATGCCCACCCTCGATGCCAATCATTGAAGCCATTAATCCTTGACGTCGAACTGTAAGGATCTCTTGATACGAAGTGACTAAGGCTGTATCCTTCGGATACATATCGGTGAGTCGATGTATGATGTCGATTTGCTCCAATGCCAGTTGGACTGCGTCCAGCCCTTGGGCTTCGCATGGCACATGTGCTGACCTATAATTTGGAACGTGATCAAAATTGTCAATGGAAAAATAAACAACATCAAGTAAATTAGAATGTGTCCTTACCATGCTTGCACGCCCACAAGGCCTTGTCGTAGCCTTGTGATGTCTGTTTGTGACCAGGCGGGTCGATTCCACATCGATTTGTGATCCATATCATGGCTGAGTTCAACCAACTCGAGACTACTGTGCGCGTACTTCCGGACATTCCATGGAAAGTCATTATGTCCATCTACCAACGGTACGTCGCGAAGGATTCTCCGAACTATTCTCAGTCTTTGTTCGTGTGAATTACGGCTGGGAGCCATTAAGAAATGCTGGTAGGCCAACATCGCTGCCACCAAGGACAAGGCTAGTGCTGCCATCAATGATAGACTGTAAATGCAAAAGTTCCGCTTCGCCGAAGCGTGTCCTTGGGTGTCGTTTTGATTTTTACTCTGCCTGGATGTATTGGACTTAATGGTGAGTCCTTTGGTCTTCTGTATGCTTGAGATTTCAATGGAATCGCTATTGGATATCGAATTTTGACGAGATATCGAACGGCGGATGTTTGAGTGTTCTGTTACGTCGGGCAGGCCGCCAAAGCCGGTTGTCTGTAATGAGAAATTACCAATTTAGATCGGAAAGAGCTGATGGTTTTTATAGAATAAGGATGGTAATGGGCCCCGATTTCAGCAAAGATTTGATTTCACAAAAAATGAACATTGATGAACGGATGATAATTAACGAGCAACATTGATAGATGAGGGTTAGCATTAGGTGTATATACTATAGAGAGGAAGCTGTCTTTCAAATAGTGATTGAAATGACATCCTTTTCCTTTCTTTTTATCCTGAAGATATGGGTCGATTATTAGAAAGGGGGTAATTAAGATTATTTTAACTGGAATCAGGAATGGTCAAACAGATTTTTTTCCCCAAGAAAAGGACTTGAGTAGCGGCGGCATTGTTGAACCCGATACTTTAATCAACTCATCAACTGCACTGTTTTTATATTCTACATACAAAATGCCTTTAAACTTGAAAATTACAGGAAACGTATTTGTATATATGCCTGTAGGTACTCTGCCTATAGTAATTTAGCTATCTAGTTTAGTGTTCCTCCACAAAATATATTTTTTTCTTGTCTCTCTCACACGCAAGGAAAATTTATTTTGAGCAAAAAAGGGTCGCTAATGTGCTTATAGTGCTTATTTGTAAATCAGCCATTGATTTCCCATACAACAACAAAATATGAACCCTCGTTGGGCGCCATTTACTTGATTATATAAAAGCATCCACTTCTTGTGTTATTTAAGCATTCACATACAAACATATATGCCAAACAATATCTCCACTCAAACTCAGACTTATTGTCCTTTTAATGTCTTTCTTGGATCCTATGCGTGCGTAACCATATTTCCAAGACAACGAACATAAAACCCTATACGTCAGATTAAATCTTCCCTCGACCACCCAATATGAAAATAGAGTTCTATGGGATAAATCAGAAATGGTTTATATCAAATTTATAGGCCATATATATGCTTAATTTCATCTTCAATCTCTCTCTCTCTTAATTATAAATCTTCGTATACGAAATATAAAAAAAAAAAATACCATCACCTCAAGCTCAAAGCCGATAGACAGGCCGCAGAGCCTAAACATACCTACTCGGCGTGTAGTGTACCTTACCTCACCTACATCATCAGTCAGGGTTCTGTAATTATCCTAACCTGATGTGAATTAACACCCACATCAACTCGGCACATTTTACATCTTCTGGGGAGCTGCTTTGGCTTTTGTATATTAATTTAGATGAGGATGGATTATACTTTGTACATTATGGGATACCCACAATTCATCCGCATCTTCAGAACTTCAGTTAACTTCCACTTATCTAGGCAAAGTTGGAACGTACATACATGCCAATGTACATATTTACCTGCACTAACCACGATGTAAATTACTTACACCGATTAATTCATCACATAAAATATATACACATCATGTATGTAAGTGCCTATCGTGAACTGATGGTTGTGATGGATTTGGTGAATCGATTATGTGTTTGGTCTTTTGTCGAAGTGCGCTTATATTTCGTATACACAAATACACAACAAGTCATTTACAAGATGGCATTTCCAAGAAACCTAATTATTTATTATACATAAGAGCATACAAAAAGTTAACTAAATTATCGGCTTTGAATCTGTTTTGATGCGATATGATGGCATTGGAGGAAGATTGATGAATTAGAGATTGATTTTCGTTGATTTTGTTTTTCTATTTAGATTTGGATGGCTCTCAATCTAGTTCAGTCGATGTTTATTTTAATGTTCAAATATCTGACATACATATATTTACTATGTAAACATACCAGTAGAGTTTTTGGAATGACTGTTAAGAGTCAATTTTTCAGTGCTGAATTAACTCTGAGTTATACCAGAGTTAGTTTATCCTACAAAAAAAAATGAAACCAAGTTTTTAGTGTAAGATTAAATTTAACTTTTAGTTGTCAAATGTGTATTGAAATATCAAACCGAAAGGGCGATATTATCAACGAATTCGATGAGTTAATTCGGGATCCATTGATTGACTGACAAAAACAAAGTTTCAGGGGCTTTACTCCAAAACTGGGATTATCTCGCACTTAAAAACTGTGCATTAGTATGACATTAGGTTAAAAAGATGATCAACAATAATTATTGTTAAAAGTCCTTCCACAATACAATTTGACTAATGTTCGGTTTCACAAATATTTAACAGGCTTTCAAATTTTTAAATGACGTATTTTGTATGGAACAAATGTCATTTAAAGAATTAAAAGCCTGTTAAACAGTTAAAAGGGCTTTATGAAATCGACCATAATACTACGTTTTCACCGAGCACTAAATCGCGATTTAAGTGGATTTAGCATAAATCCTCTTCAAATCTCGAAGATTTACCATACAAATTTAAATCTCCTCAAACGAAGATTTAAAATAAATCTCATTGAAATCTTCTTGCAATCAAACAATCCTAATTTTGTAGAACGCACCCTTAAACGTCAGTTTTTCCATTGATAATCAAAAAAAAAATAACAAATATTTTTGCGCGTTGGCTGTAGGAATGAAAATGTAAGTATTTACAATGTACTTCATATATTTATAATAATAATAAACAAAACAAATACTAGATAATGCAACAACCAAAACAAAAAAAAAACAACGGAAAACCTGGACACTGGAGGATGGGGAGCTTCTCATTGAAGTGTGGAAAAATTGTGTTTTTTTTTCTATAATTATGGATTCTCCTTTTCAATGTAATCACTCTAATGTTATTTTGAAGAATCAAATGGTGTGATATTAATAGATTTAGGTTACTAGACTCAAATTTAATAAATAGTTTATTCAAAATGAATTGTTTTATTGCTCAAAATTTGTTTTTCGGTTTGCTATACGTTTTCCAATTAAATTTGCTTAACTCTTGTCAAATTGACAATGGCAATTCAGATCAAATTAATCTCCTTTTCGCTAGTGAAAACACTTCAAGATTAATTTTAAATCTCCTACCTTAAATCCCGAATTATATCTTGGTGAAAACGTAGTATAAAATTGATAGAAATTGCCAGTTTTGTGAAATAAACAAACAGATCTAAAAGGCATGTTCAGGAAAATGAGATCTCAGAAACCTCATGTGGTTTTCCAAACAACCAAAAAAATTGATTTTTATGGGGGTCAACTTGATCTTTTTCAGATTTTACGTTCCTAACAACCAAAAAAATTGATTTTTTTCGTGGTCTGTTTTTTTTCTCGATTGATCTTTCAAATCTCGATTTATTGGCAGATTTACACATACTTTCACACACACTTGCACACAAACCAAATTGACATTTCTAAACGTCGTCCTCTCCTCGTCAGTTTAAATTCGTTTTGGCCTTTCGCTAGCATTGTTTACTTTTGATAAGGCATTTGTTTGATAAAATAAATGCAAATAATGAAGTTTAATTAGTGAAATTTTTGTCTTTATTGTCCTCATTACCGTTAACCATTGACTTCTTGAGTTCGGAGTCAATTAGTGATTAAATTGGATAAATGTTTCATATGGAATGAAAGGCATTGTGGAAACATGTGGGTTAGTCCATTGTTTTTTGTGAAAATAAAATTATTTTTATTAAAATTCCATAGTACTCCATGTAGTGACCTATGTTTCATGTTCATTGTCTTCTTCCTCACCATCGACCGACAGCTTCTCCTTTGATTTGGATTTTGGATGGACGGGATTCCTGTGGATATATGGATCCGACCGATGGCCAAATCATGTTATAAAGCAGTGATAGTATACCAACAAAATAAAATTCCTGCTAGGGAACAAAAAATTCCCTAATTTGTATTGTATTTTTTTATTTCAATTTGATTGAACAAAATAATGTACAATATCACATTCATTTAAATGAAGTCAAGAAAAGAATGCGTTAATCTTTTCTTTCTTATATTTTGTCATAATTTCAAAATGGCCTCAGGATATTAATAATTTCAAGATTAAAAGTCAGTCCCACTTTTGGGTTTTTTCTTATGAAACAAATCAATAAAGGCTCCCAAACCGGCGCTAAACCTTCGCGCGAATATGCGACGACTGAAGAATGTTCATAGATTTGCATAGCGCCAGTGTGGGTTCTCTCATTAATCTCCATTTCAATAAATTAAGACAGGTGAAAGTATTCGCGTAGTTGAAATTAATTATAATTTAAACACAAAAATGTTCTTTTATAATTTGAAAAAAAAAAAAAAAACTTTTTGTAAGAATTTTTTCTTACGCATTTTTTCACCAGTTTCATCAAGAAAATAAAGCCAAATATATAATATTTTTGTATTAAAGAAAAAACTGTTCCGTAGGAAAAAAATACTTGTAGGAATTTTTCCCTACATATACTATCACTACTTACATCAGTAAACACAGACAAATCACCTACACCTTTAAAAAAAAAAGGATCAATCGCGATTCGTTCTAGTTACCACGATTGATCTGGAATCTGACCCCCAAATCTGAAATGGTTGACTGGAAAACCACATCAGTAATTTCAGTTACATGTACGATTCTTAAGCAATTTTTCTCAGTTTTGTTGTCAAAAACCTGAGGAAAAAACGTGGATTCGCTTGTTCACTTTTTCACTTTTTCTCATCTCATTTAACTGAAGGCGCATAATATCTCACAGAGTATAAACAGAAACATGTCAAGTGTGGAAACAGAATTTGAAAGTTCATCTCACACAATTTGATAGTCCATTCTGTCCACCTGCAAACCAGTCTCACGTAAATCAATCGAAGCGCGGAAATATAATATATGACTGCTTTTAAACCATGCAATTTCTTCTTGCGATTTTTAAGCACGTGGGCGAGGGACGTACGTGGTGGCCGGGGTAGACGAAATTGCTGAGGTTGAACAAATTGCAGAGTTATCGCTCATTCTTCTTTGTGCTTTTCCTTATTGTTCGAATGTGTTTTATTTTCATTCGTCGTCCACTCAGATAACTTCGCTTAATCAAGTGGAGTAAGGAGTGCAGTGAGATGATACTTCTTCACTTGCACAAACTAAACTTTTCATTAAAAATCGCTGTCGTGTAAAAGGTATTTGCAATTAGAAGGAAACCAAAGGAGAAACGAAGATTAAAAATCGCTGTAATGTATAAGCAGTCTATCTGTTTGTTAACTTGCTACTTTTTGCTACTTGTCAAACATTTCGATTGGATTTGACAACAAGTTGTGCGACGTTGTGCCATGTCGTATGACGTTTTAAGTTAACAAACAGAACTTATACTGGGTTTTTGTCAATTTTTTTGAGCGCCAACAGATCGAATTGTTTTACCTAAAAAAATACAGGTGGGTACCTATAGTAATTATTTATTATAAGAGCGTTGTTTCTTTTTTTTTATAATTGACCAGGATTCTTCAGACTGTAGGAGAAATTCTTGGCATAATATGATTTTTTGAATTATTAAAACTAAAATTTTATCTGGTTTCCAACGGCTTTTGGACCACAAAACGCCATAAAACCGATTTGCAACAATAAATACACGTGTAAATATAAAAACACGTGCTCATTAACCAATAAATAAACTACACGTGTAACACACGTAGGCATGCAATAAGAGGCTCTAGTTGATTTGTTTGAGTTTGTTTTTTTGTAATTTTCATAGATTGAATAAAAACGATTATGATCTGATGGTACCTACAAACAAAATAACAAAAAAAAACAATAATATGATACAAAAGTAAATCAATCAGCCTTATTGTGAACTTCACCCGAAAAATATTTAATTTATTTAATTTATTGTTCGCCCGGAATTTTAAAAGCTATTGTGAGCTTCGCCCGAACGAAATTTTAGGCGTGTTTTTTTGCAAGTCCATATGGATTTGTCGAAAAAAACGACATCGGGACTTAGGAACTTCTTACTTACAGTACGTAAGTCCCGATAATTATCTGGTCTTAGCTAAGTCCATATAGATTTAAGTTGTTGTTGTATTTACGTGTAAAACTATAAGTCCCGATGTCGTTTTTTTCGACAAATCCATATGGACTTGCAAAAAAAACACGGCTTTTGTTCGCCTCCAAAAAAAGTGAAAATGGCATTAAATTCCGCCCAAAATGAATGTTCACAATAAGGGGAATTTTTTGATCATGAAAACTCACAATAGGCGAAAAGTGAAATGTCAAATTTTCCGCTGAATGTAGGAATGGGTACGTTCAGTTGACGAAGGGACTTGAAGGCAAGGCAAGTTTCTCGTCTCTAATTGGCCAGCTGTCGCAAAATTTCCTTCCAATTAAGGCAACTTTTATTGGAAAGTGACTGGAAAGCTAGTCAAGAAATATCTCCCTTCATTTCAAGTCAAGTGCATTTATGTCAAAATATCAGCTGATTATATTTGGTCATTAAACAGCAAGCTGAACTTCATTGTTCAGTGACTTCTTTTTTCAACGTTTGTTTTATTGTTTTGGGTGGAGGAGTTCTTTATCAAAATAATAGAAAAGATTTAATTAAAAAATGCATCATTAGTAAGAAGTATTGAAAAAATATAATTTACAATTTGGAATTGACTTGTGTAAGGTGTTTTTCAAAAAAAAATATTATTATAAATACTATCTGCACTATCAACGAAAGGTAAAGGTTGGAAGTAAAGTTCCAATTTTGGCATTAATGACATCTCAAAAAATAACTAGTTTCCTTTGTAAAATTTGCGTTCAATGAATGCACTTGACTACATATGTAGTCCCTTGTGTCTGCTGAACGTACCCAATGTCTTTAGTGAAGTGAAGTGCTTGTAAAATTTTCTTTGGCGTTGTCATAAAATTCAGAAAGCAAGTGTATTTTTCACTAATACAGTTATACATAATTTTGCTCGTTCTCTTGGCCAAAAGTCTTCCGAATTACCAATCGAAAACCCCATCAGAATTATTATTATTAAAAACTAGAACGCAGTTGGTTGGAAAATTCTTAACGAGCTGTATTTTGAGATTTTGACAAATTTTAGACATCGTCTGTCAACTATGCGAAACTATCAAAAATTTAAGGAACATAATTTGGAAAAAATCAATTTTGTCTTATACGAGTATTATAAGTTTTTTCCCAATCACATGAGTCAATTTGTTTAAAACAAGGCCCAGATCAATTCGAAATAAAAAAAAATATCAATTCACTCCTGCTGTTTTGTCAAAACTTCAACAAAAGTTTGAATGAAAAAACAACCAAAAAATTATCATAAAACTCGAAAACACTTCAACAAAAGTTTAAATTAAGAATTAAAATAATCTTTAACCATTTCTATAAGCCACAGCACTCCTTAAATACCTTAAATTAAATGCAAATGTCGACATTGCAAAAAAAAGTTTTAAATTTGTTTTAAAAACTCAATTGTATTCTATTTAAAAACAAAAATATTCTAAAACCATCTTAAGACACAAAAGTGTTTGGAAACAAAAAAAAAACCAACAGCAATAAGAGGGCATGAAAAATCAATTTGGAGAATTTCCACAAGAATTCTTCATGAATATTTCAAGGACATTTTTTTTTTTCAGTTTATTTTTATAGAAAATATCTAAACATATATCTATCTGTGTTGGGTGTCTTATGTCTCGCAAAAAGTTAAGTGATTTTAAAGTGGAAAGTTGAATGTCACCCGTCATCAGCTATATTATACATAATGGGAAGTCTATAAGTGTTTACTTTTGATTGCGTAAAAGTTCAATGAAGAAGAATTCTGATACAGCTTCGATTTGGTGTTACTCAAGGCCTTGTGATTTAGATTTTCATCATCTCTCTTATAAAAAAGCATGCGATGAATTATAAAGGAATTTGAATTAGGGCGCAGCTTTTAAACTGACGATGACGAAGCCCTTAACCCTTTTAATCTATGTGCACAGATACTTCGGAACCTTCACCATCAAAGCTAAAAAGTCAAAGTTTTAATTAATATCACGTAGTCACAAAGCGGAAACTAGCTTAACCAACAAAAAAAAATTGAGGATTGAACTTGTAATATGACAAATAATTGCTCGAACTGTATATGGGTATACCTCTCTGATGACTGATGACATACATTCAATTGTTTGTTTTAAAACAACTTTCCAGTATCCTCATCTTCTAGCTCGTCGGACGACAGATGGATGCAGTGATGTGGACGATGGAAAGCGATGACAGGTGGTTTCAATGAATGTTTTTGAAGTTCATGAAATCGAATCAGCTTGTTTCAGCAAACAGCAAAGCTATACATGAATACGACCACACCACGCCCGCGCCGCTATGTGGTATTACATCAACCACACAACTTATTGTTGTTCTACAGATCCTTGCTTTTTTGTTTGTTCTATTTGCCCATTTCCAAGAGTCGTAAAATTCAAATTCTAAAACTTTGTCCACACAATCAACCGAGGTATTCCTCCACGCTTTTGTTTAGCACACAAAAATACCTACCAACCGTACAAAAAAAAAAAGAAAAAAAAAACAGGCAGGATACAAAAATCCTTTGGTTAGGATTGCTTTTTGAAGTCTTTTTAATTTTTTCCCGGGTCCGTGTGTTGGTGGGTCTTATGTCTCCATTTGCATTTGTCAATTTTTATGGGACACAGTTTAACTTTTTTTACTATAGAATTTTTCCATTGAAAAATAAATTGAATTTAAATGCGTTTGGCTTTATTGCAAATATGTGCAAGGATGGAAAAGTATATTAAAGTTTTTTTTGTTTCATTTACAGTTACATTCTTTTAAGCCCCACTACCCCTATACTTCACCATGAACAAAGAACAATGACCGTGCTTCATTTTTCTATATACATAGGTACAAGTGAAGTCGGTTGGTTGGCTGGCGTTTATGGTCTGTGTGTACAAATAATTTACATTTTAAATGTGAGAGTTGACACAATCTAGCTGGTTCTGGTGTAACTTTAGGTGTATAGATATGTGCCTGTGTGGGCGTGATAAAAGGCTCGATGGGTCTTAATATCCATCTAAGGTAAACGTGATGTTAAAACAATTTTCGCTAGTGCGGTTTTCATGCATCGTAGATTTTTACCTCCACCAGCATCAACATTGAATTACTGTTTTTTTTTTTTTTTTTAATTTTGTTCTGATGAAAAATTCATTAAAATCATACATGACCGTTGCAGAAATCATTTCAATTTAGTATGCTAAGTTAAGATAAACATATGGGTGTGGTAAAACGAGGTTATATGAAAACCCGTTATGTGTAGAAAAGAAAAAGGCTATATGCACAGGTATATGAACATACCCTCGTAGGCCCTTACACACATTTGAACTTACAGTAACCGTTAAAAAATTCGTACAGTCGGAAGATTTAAAGAAAGCTGAAATTTAAAGATGAGACTAGAGACATGCCAATTTATAATAGTTTTTCGTCATTAAAAGTGGGGACGCGTTAACGCGCTTCGTGCGACTTGAAAAAAGAATTCTGGGTGCTTGAATTATGCCCACCGAGGCAGAGGGCCCTTGCTTTGTTATAATTGGCATGCCTAGAGTCCACTGATCTCTATAACACACTGGATAGCGCATTCATACGAACAAGTTGACGCCAATTGAATGACTGGTATACGGTGCAATTTTTACATACACAATTTTGTATAACAGTATAACTGTATAACATTTATTTTTTGGCAATGTGGCTGAACACAATAGAAGCGAGTCATGCCGCGCGTCCTTAGACTGCGATTAGACGAGAGCGATTTTTTTTTGTTGATGCTTTTGTTTTCTTTCTAACTGCAAATACCTTTTGAACTCTGCTATTTTTAATGAATACTAACTTTGTGCAAGTGAGAAAGTATCATCTCTCTGCGCACTTTACTCCACTTCATTAAGCGCAGTGTGTGAGTGGACGAAGAATTGAAAATTAACCACATTCCAAGAAGAAGGAAAAGCACAAACAAGAACAAGCAATGACTCTGCAATTTGTTCAACCTCAGAAATTTGTCTACCCCGTCCACTAAATATCTCCCTTGCCTACGCGCTTAAAACTCACAAGACAAAATTCCCAATTTTTTGTGCTTTGTGCTTTATCTCACTTCCACTTCATGGTGAGAAACATATATGTAGCTAAGAAAGACAGTATTTTTTTTATAAGCTAATTGATTTTTATTGTTGTTGTTTTCTTTTGTGGTATCTGTTCTCTCTGTCTGTACTTTATCTTTGGTACCTAAATCCTTTGGAAACATATTTATTTAGTTAGTTTTGCATTTTGTAAGTGAAAAATTTCTAATTAATTCTTTTTTGTTTTGTTTTAACGACTGATAAACGTCAAAATGAGTCGGATGTGTTCACATCATTAGGTTGTGTCTAATTTGACATTTCTCATCAAGTTGAAATTTTTTTAACACGTAAAAAGAAAACAAATATTAAAGAGTGTTTAATTCCACAGTTTCAAATGCAAATAAATAAACAAAAATTTGCGTTTGTTGATTTGCAAAGAATAAGAAATATCAAAGTTTGGTCTCCAAATCATTGAAGACGATTAGTTCTATTACATTTCGAATTCCTGCTTCTTTTCATTATTGAATGTAATTTTTTGATGCTTGGATAAACGCACAATTGTTTTTTGTTTTGCAACTATTCACTGAAATAAATTTGTATTGATTCTTATCAAAGGGACGTGGGAAATTTAATGCACTTTGAAATATTTGTTGTGAATTCTTAGGTGCACCATCTTTTGTGTTAAAATTCCTGTCAAATAGGACACACACCATCACCTTAAAAAATAATCAGTCTGAAATGGTTGACAGGAATTCAACATTAGTTTTAGTAATCACGCGTGTGTGAACGCGCTCACTGACGCGCGGATTGTGTTCAGCCGCATTGTGAAAAATGTACGTCAAATAATTTTTTTTTTTGCCCCAGATAGACGTCAAAAAGTGTTCTCGTACCACTAATGTCATCTTCAATTGGGTGTCACAAAAACTGTTATATTTTGTAGGGAATACACTATCCAGTGTATTATAGAGATCAGTGCTAGAGTCACTCCCGAAATAAATTTAAAGCTTAAACTTAAAGCTAAAAAATTAAAGTGCGACAATTTGTATAATGTTTAAAAATCCGCCTATTGCCACACCCATTTTTCCTTAATTCGATTAATATTTTTATTTAACTTTATTAAGACATTTGAAATGTCATTTGTATAATATGTTCTACAAGTTGGGAAAAAGGTAATGTCATAATAGGCAATAGATTTGTTCTGCATCTTGTTTCAAACCCCCAAATCTAGTAATTTCTAGTTCGAGCATACTAAAACTAAATCTAAAATAAATTTACCCCTTGGGCAACCTTGTTATTTAAGTTCAGAAAAATACTCTCATATATTAAGTTCATTCGTCAACCTGGCATTTGACATAACCAGCAAAGAGAGCGCTCATGTGAGAGTAAAACATTTCCCATCCTTCGAGTTCGAGGAATTTCTTGCTGGTTGTCAAATGCCAGGTTGACGTATCCTAAAGTGACAGGATTTTTTGGAACGTTTTTGATTTTTTTAAAAACAAATCCAATTTGAATAGCAACATTTCAAAAAAAAAAAAAAAAATACTTCAAAATGTCCAGTTTTTCAGTGCGAGATTAAAGTTGAATCCGAGTTAACTCATCAAATTTGGTGATTTAACTCAAAATTAACTAAACAGATGCTTTTGATGTTGTATCCAACGAGTTTGTTAAGTCACTCTGCATGCATTCTCCTCCGAATAACTGCTTCCTCAGTTCACTGTGGGTTAATTGCTTCTAGAACTAGCTAACCCTGGTTTAACTCACCACTGGAAAACTGGGCCTAAATGCTAAGCATCAGTGTAAACTTATTTTTGACCTCGACTGTATTTTACTGTAATATAAAAAGCATATATATTTTTTTCTTCCACAGTTTGTTAACTTTGCACATTTAAATGAGAAATTCAAACAAAATTAAAATGTTCGAGTGCTTTGAATGATGATTATATATTTTAATGTGGAACGAGATGGTTTTAAATAAATATGCTCTCGTTAATGTTGGGCTTAAAAATACATTTTTATAGGTTTCGAATAATATTACTCAAGTGTTTCGACTTATATTTTCACCGTGAGTTTCAAAAATGTCCCCCTTTGGTTTGCTTAGATAAATTTAATATTTTTGTAAGGGATGGTGTGATATTCTTCGGGAAGGCTTCAATGTGAATACAATTGTATCATTGTATTAATATTTGAAAATTTGAATCTCATACCATTGAATGACGACTCAAATGTTTGTACATATACACATCAATCAAGCTCAAAGTGAAGTGACACATTGTATAGCATTAAGATTATTAAATCATTTTGTAATATATCTTTCAATTGTTAATACAATATGATATAACAATCAAGCTAAAATGAAAAAGAATATTTCCCTTGTGTCAGGTGTTATGAGAGCTGACATCTACCTACATATATACAAAGGCATTGGCATTGTGGATTTTTAAATGTATTTAATTTATTCAGTATTAGGGAGGTTTCTTTGTTTTTAAGACTGAAATATTGATAACTTGTAAACCTTTCTGTCATTTATGACAATTCTTTGATATGTAGTTATGTTAAGTATTGTTTTAGAAATCATCATACAACGATCTACACCACAAAAGCTCTTTTTTATTATTCAAGTTATCGTTCATTAAAATGAAAACAAAAATGGATTTATTTTCTTTTTACATACATAGTTAATTATTAGATATACAGGGTGTCAGCCGGGAATGTATACTACTTTGTTTGTTTATAATTTTTTATTAAATGAAAGTGAATGGATCTAATATATTGATATATGTTTTATTTAATGTCGGCAATTATGTATGGAATACAATATCAGGTAAATGTCCGCCTCTGTTAGTCTCACAAATGCGAGCCCTTTTGAGCACATTTTTCATTACATTCTCACAAATTTCACGCGGTATTTCATTCATTTCATCACGAATATTTTGTTTGAGTTGCTCAAGCGTTTCTGGTTTGTTTGCATAAACCTTGCTTTTCAGATATCCCCACAAAAAGAAGTCCGGAGCGGTGAAATCAGGCGACCGTGGAGGCAAATCAACATCACCATTTCTTGAAATAACTTATGTTGTGGAAAGAAGTCTCGCAGTATGCTATGTGGCACAGTCTTGTTGATACCACATATTAATCAAGCCCATAGCATGCAGTTGTGGCGTTAAAAAGTTGTCAATCATATAACGATATCGCTCCCCATTCAAGTTACCGTTACGCTGTTTTCATTTTCAAAGAAGTAAGATCCAATGATTCCTCCTGACCAAATTGCACACTAGACTGTAACTTTTAATGGATGCAAAGGTGACTGATGAATAATTTGAGGGTTTTTTATTGCCCAGAACCGACTTTTCTGTTTATTCACATATCCATTCAAATGAAAATGTGCCTCGTCACTCATTATGATTTTATCGTGAAAATCGGGGTTGTCATGGGCTAGCTGTAACATCCTATTGGCATATGTACGGCCGGCGGCGTAAATGGTCTTGTGGAAGAAGCTCTTGTGTCAACTGAATCTTAAAGCAAAATTGTGGCCAAAGTTGTTCTTTGAAGACCAAGCTCCTGAGCACGGCGGCGTCGAATTGAGGTTGATGGATTGTTTTGAACACTTCCTTGAGCAGCAGTAATGTTTTCAGCTGATCTTGAAATATGTTGTGGTCCATGCTTGGTAACTTTCTCATCGTCACAGTAATCGATGATTGATTTTGATAAAATGTTTTAACGATTAAAACACGTTGGTTTATCCAATATTTTTCCATAATAAATTTGCCACGTGTCTACTTCACGACTGCCAAATATGAACTGTCAAGACTAATGTTTACCAAAATGGCGGCAAAACAAAGTAGTATACCTTCCCGGCGGACACCCTGTACCTACAGCCAATTTTTCAGTGCTGATTTAATTCTGCATTAAACCAGAGTTAGTTAATTCTACAAATAAATTGAACCAGAGTTAACTCAGAAGCAGTTTTTTGGTTCTCGAAATTAGAGTGCAACAGTAGAAAATTTGTTTTCACTATTGAAATAGAAAATGCGACATTATGCGGAACTATAAAAAGTGCAATTTTCATAGTGTCGCCCTCTCTATTTCGATAGTGTTTTGACACGCATCTGTCATAGATAATCCAGAGTTAACTCACCTATTCGTTGAGTTAACTTGGGATACAAATTGACTGAAAAATATATATCAGGAATTATCAGGGATTGAACTGGGATACCCTCACATTGAGCCCTGGGGCCTTAAGTTTTTTTAAAGACCACGTAGGTAAATTTAAATGTTTATATTCAAACAAATTTAAGAGCTTACAGCCTGTCGATATGGGAATCGTCTGCTGGCTTTAAAACATGTAGCAGACACTCTCAGAGCTTGCTTGCTGAGGAGACCCTTTATCGCTTCCAAAGTTATCCTCATACATTTCTGGGATAAAAGGGACCATCCCAATAACCAATTTCTATACACGCATTTAGATAAACAACACGTTAAACTTTATAAATAATCAAATCAAATGCTCTATTACTAAATCTACTACAATCAATGTCAAATATACAGCTCTTGAAATGACAGTTGTGTTTTTTCTTTGGAAAATAAACTACAATTACTTTTCCATACTACATATACTGCATATACCTATTATATCTTTTTTGATTTAATAACAAATTCTGACAAAACAAGACATACATAAGTGACATTGTGGCACAAACTCACGCGAACAGAATCCTACAAAAGTAGAATACATCCTTTAGCAGAATATGACGACACACGTATTTTTTTTCGCACTACAGGTAAGTCTTTTTTGTTGCAGTGATATCATTGTAAAATAAAAAAAATAGATACTCGTTTAAGGTTTGATAAGTTCACTGCGAGGTTAATTATTGATATTGACCGAGCAGACACCATTTCACCTTAGGAATGACAGATGACAAATGTCAAAACTTAGCACGAGGTAAAACATGAGTTCCTTTTCTTTCTTCACTTAAAATTTATAGTGACTTTATCTAGAGATGGCAGGACTTATGTTACGAGCTCTCACGCGTTGGTGGCAGCACTTTCAAGAAGATCAACGGATACCGATTCTAGAGTATTTTTAGAATTGAAAGTAAATTCAATTTCTGTCGTCGTCTTGTGCGTCGATTTTTGTCTGTTGAATCAAAATCCGTTTTTATATGTATGGTGTATACGTAGATCAATTGTAAAAAAAGTTGTGTTATTTTTTTTTCAATAAAAATTTCCGTAATTCATACAATTTGTATATGCCTCTGAACGTTAACATCCTTCTAAGTGACAAGGCTCACGTTTGTCTGGGGGATTTGTGAAAAACAAAATTACGATTTCTGAAATAGTTAAATGATGACAATTCACAAGAGGCTCAATTAACAATATCATTGGTTGATTTATTTTCAGGAATTAGGTCAGAGCTCGCAGAAGGTTTTGGTATTTAAACCTATATAAATACATATTGATGGTACATTTGACGAAGGTATACATTTAATCAATTTATACCTTGGATTTCTGAACAGTTTAAGAATAAACATCTGTTTTATAGATGAAACAAATATTTTTAAAATCGAAAGAACAGTTTTTTTTAGTGCTCTTAAGCAGTAAAGTTCATAAGCATACGAAGCTTAACTGTGGAAATATTTTCATTCCAGGGCTAAGATGAATTTATAAATTATTTAAATCTATTAATCGCCGGTTGAAGTGCAGGACCTCCTTAGTCGAAACACTCACAAAAATAATATAAATGGAAAAAATCAGAGTAATTAGAGCCACCTATTGGCATTTCAGAGCCACCTTTTGGCATTTTCAGCCTTACAATATTGTTCAGATTAATAGATAGCTCACATCAATTTATTTGTTATTTTTTTAATTTTTAATAATTGATATAAAAGTTTTTTTTCTTAATTTCTGAAAAACGACTTAGAAGGTTGTGTATTTTAACCGTAGAAATCTTTGTATATTAAAGAATGAATATAAGTCTGTATGCTTATAGACTCGAAAACTACTAAACCAATTTCATTGAAATTTTAAAATCTATATATTTATATAAAAATGGATCGTGGTGTGTGCGGATGCTTAAAACTTGAAAACGACTGGATCAAATTGGATACTTCCTTCTACGGGTTTGTTCGTAATTTCTCCGCGAAAGTTTAAGAAATAAGAAAAGTCAGAAAATTCTCAACAGGTGGCACTGTAGGCCCACATTTCTTAGGAAATGGCCTTAAAGGTATTCTTTCTCAAATTTTGTTATTTGTAGGGTGAAATGGGGTAAAATTAAAAAAAAATTTCCAATTTGAAAGGCTGGTTTTCATTGGATGGCCTAGAGATTTTTTTCAGAAAATTGGCATTTATAGGGTGAAAACGAAAAGTAGTAGAAGTAGATTTTAAAAATTCTTTTTGTGTTTGAAAGGTTATTCAAAAAAATTGCTATTTATAGAGTGAAATGGGATAAAAACAAAAAAGTGGATTTTGATATCAAAAATTCTTTCTATGTTGGGAAAGTAATAAAAGTGTCGTTGGACTAAGAGGATCATGTTTTTACATATTTAGCTGTTCATAACGTGAAGTAAGTAAAAACCCATAAAGTATAGGGTGACTTTTAAGCTGGTTTGGTTTTGGCAACACTGGTTTTGACAGCTGACGTGTGTTTAGTACCTTGTGTCACTGTCAAACAGCTTCAGTTTGGTTTGCAATTTAACCATGGATCGTTTTACAAATGAACAACGCTTGCAAATTATTGAATTTTACTATTTAAATTCGTGCTCGGTTCGAAATGTTCATCGCGCGCTGCTTGTGTTCAGCGATGAGGCTCATTTTTGGTTGAATGGGTACGTAAATAAGCAAAATTGCCGCATTTGGAGTGAAGATCAGCCAGAAGCATTGCAACAGCTACCAATGCATCCCGAAAAAGCCACTGTTTGGTGCGGTTTATGGGCCGGCGGCATTATTGGGCCTATTTCTTCAAAGATGATGCGAATCGCAGCGTTACTGTCAATGGTGAACGCTACCGAGCGATGATAACAAACTTTTTTTTGCCCGAAATGGAAGTTCTTGACTTGCATGATATGTGGTTTCAACAAGACGGTGCCACATGCCACACAGCACGCGAAACAATTGCGCAATTGCGAGGCGAGTTTGGTGAACAGTTAATTTCACGTTTCGGGCCGGTCAATTGGCCGCCTAGATCGTGCGATTTGACACCATTAGATTATTTTTTGTGGGGGTATGTCAAGGCTAATGTCTATAGGGACAAGCCCGCTTCGATTGACGCACTGGAAGCCAACATCCATGCATTCATTCGTGAGATACCGGCCGATATGTGTGAAAGAGTATGCCAAAATTGGACTCAGCGGATGGGCTACCTGAGACGCAGCCGCGGTCAACATTTGCATGAAATTATCTTTAAAGATTAAATTGCAAGGTTCAAACTATCGATTCAAATAAATATTTCATTCATTTTTTCGAATTTTTTGTGATTTATTTTAAAAAAAAAGTTCTAAGCCTCTTAAAAAATCACCCATTATTATGCGATTACAAAAATTAGCTTAAATATTTATTTATATTCAGCCCAATTCTAAATGAAAATTCCCCGGGAAATTTTTCCCTTTTCCCTACTCCCGTGTTCTAAACAAAAAATTCCCGGGAATTTCTCGCGGGTAATTCGGAATAAGAGTACGTACTAATGCTCCCGAGAGAACACGTCTCCCGGGGAATTATTTCCCGGAGAGTTATTTTCCCGGGGAATGTTTAGAATTGGGCTGATTTTCTGTTGTAATTTGTATGCGGAGCTTAGGTTTGTCTACCCGTGCGCAGCCGGCTAGTATTCCAGAGAAATTTAGATGTTTATACTTGAAAATACAAGATAGTAATATTTCGCAAGTTAATTCTGGCAGAAGTTAACGAATTTCAAGTTCGAAAATTCATTTGTATTTGCTATATTGACAGTTCTTTCTTCATTTTAAGTTTTTAGTCTAGGAAAATGTACAAAAAAATATCAAATTTACAAAATCCAATTCAAGTCTTGTAAACGCAATCATCTTTATTTTAGATAGGTAGATAGACATTTTATTTTTTCATAGAAAAGGGCTTTAAAATATTTGAAAATACGCAACTTGCTGAGAGATGTGATACTTTATTTTGATTTTACGAATTTTGTTTTAAACATGTTATGAAATAAATTTAGAAATGATGGTTACATTCAAAGGAAAACTATATCAGTTACAAGAAATAGCTACTTCAAAAACGGTCAAATGCTCAAGTTATAGCGACAAAAACCGGTGTTTTCGACATTGACCCTGAATAACTGTCGTTTCATATCCCAAAATGTATATTTCCGCGCAGTAGAAGTACATTTTGCTATTGTTGTAGATTTGTCAAAGAACTAAGTGTTACAAAAAGTGAAAAAAGAGGGGTTTAATGGGAAATATAACTTCCATCATCAATATTTCAACAACTCCAACTAAACAAGAAACTTCTACGCCAAGAAGCAAACAAATAAAAGCAAAAAGAAAAAGAAAAAGAAAGAAAAACCACACAATTAGAGGTTAACATATTTTCTAGCTCAAATACTCCGCTGAACCCTAAACAACAAAAAAAAAAGAAAAGAACGAAGCAATTCTCATATAAGTTTAATTGCTTCTCGTTGAAGCACAAGAAAGGTTTCGCTCTCTTCGTCCTGTTTTTAAATGCAAACATACATTAACATAAAGTGCTCCTTCCTTCTTTGATCCCATCGAGTTGATGATGTTTTTGTTGACGTTAGATCCATTACTTCGCCATGCCATGCGATCCAGATTTTAAAAGACCTTATACATTTTAAAGCTATATTTACCGTCTCCTTCAGACATATTTATAATACGTTTTGCTCTCTTGCACGAGAAAAATTACTACGACAAAAACGTACATAGAAAGATTTGTACACAGAGCTGTCTATATGTAAAAAGTGTTTAAAAGTATTATAAATAGTATGCTACCATAGAATACACCTTGCCTATGTCTTAAAGACCTCCCCGAAACTACTAAATACCTTTCAGGGCACAAAATAAAGGATTAACATACCTAAGTACTTTTAATTTTGAACTTCTCTATTCCCTTTTATTGCACAGGGTGATTTAATAACACGTCGAAACCCTTTTCTCTCTCGGAGACTACAAACTCTCGGATAGTGGCCCTTAAAACAGAAACTATGTTCTGATGGATACTTGAGGTTCCTTAACTATTAGGCATAATAAGGGATAAGAACGAGAACGAGGCTAAATACGGCTGAAAAAAAAAATGGAGGGCGGCTTGAGAGAAGAAATAAAAAAGATTTAACTCTTCGTCAGCGCACAGAAATTAGAATTTGAAAAAAAATGTATAATCCTTAACTAAGCCTCATTAAAATGCAAATAGGTTTGTCCTTTGATGTAGGTCGTTCTCTTACTTGATAATCCATGAAATTGTCATCGAAGCTCATATACGAATTATACAATTCTGCTGACGACGTTCCAGCACCACTAGGGCACGACTGCTTCCTAGCGACTTCTATAGACTCCATTGCCTCGTCGTCGGGCTCACGTTTGAAAGAAACCCTCTTTGGAGTGCTGGCCTTACTGCTGTTAACACAATCCCCGGCCCTCCTTAGTGTCCCCACCAATGCTCCACTGGTAACCATATCACCGGCAATACTCATCATGGCCAGAGCATTGCATCCAACAACTGGGTAATCCTCATTGTTAGTTGTGGCAAATCCTGCGCCTCGTTCTCGTTCTCCGGCGTACTCGTTGTTATCAATTGTACTACAACCCCCGAAACTGAAACCGGGAATGCAGGTGGTTGCTGCTGTTTCGTTTCCGTCCATTCCGGTGGCGCTGGCGGTAGAACTCTCTGTGGAACGCTTGTTGTTGGCGCCACAGCCTCCCACTCGTCGCCTCGATTGTTGGCTTTCCTCGCTCTCGGGAGCTTTTGAGCGACTGAGAGTTGCGTAGGAGCTGGTGGTGGACAGACGACGATGCCTCGGGCACCCAGTGGATTCCATGGCAGCAACAGCGGCGCTCGGATACATAACCCCACCGCAAGCAGCACTACTAACAATAGGGGCCATTGTGGGAGTCTGCTCGGTAATCAGGGATGGCATGATTACCGCCCCACTGCCATTGCCACCTAACCCACTTCCAGCACTGCCACATCCATTATTCATCCCACCGCCACTGGACTGTGAATGTACATAATAGGGCTGCTGCTTATACGCGACAATGGGGTTGATACTGGCGGAGGCGGCTGCGGAAGCGGACGAAGACGGATGATGGTGCAACTGATACGAGGGCGGCTCCAACTGCTGGTGCAGATTAGTGTCGTTAATTATAGTTCCGATTACACGGTGGCCGCTATTTCCTGCAGCACCACCATCGATAGACGCTATAGCCGTAGCCGGGATAACCATTACCGGTACCATTTGTGCATTCGACAACCGCAACATCTCCAGCTGACACAGTTCATCGTAGTTTAACGGTCTTAGGTCCATTTTTACGGTAATTTATACTTAAAAAAACAAGCAAAACAAACGCACAACACAAATCGTATACAAATTGCTGTTCTTTCGATTCAGATTCAAATTAAGATTCACACCCACACGCCCAAATTTTCTTTTTTCTTTCTTCTTCTTCTAGACAGTGTTTAAAAAACTTGCAAAAGGACCAAATCCAACGAACCGGTAGATGGCGCCTAATAAATGCATCGTTGTTATCGAGTTAAAAGCGAAACGGAGACTAACTTGTCTCATCTGTTTTGGGCACGGATTTACATTTAGCCATCAGGAAGCTTTTTCTCCGAGCTGATGGATTTGTCAGTGTCCTGCGCGCACCGTAAATGACTGTGGATCGTATGTGGATTGTATTTGTTTAGCTCAGCTTGTTGCAGGCTCTCTCGGCGTATGATTCCTTGTTTTTATGGTGGTGGTGGCCTTATCGGAAGGTATATCCCCATCCTGTCTGAGTCACAATTATTTTCGATAAACCAGCTAACCTTAAGTTTTTTTTTTATCCGGATTTTACGAACGGATCGGAGTGGAGTGGGGTATAAAATACCAGAATTACAAACTGAAAGCGCACAAAACTTCAATGGTTCTGGATGGCGCGCTTGTATTGGCAGGGTGGAGTTAGCGTGGCGCAACAAATTCGCAATTGACTGGGTTTAAAAGTTTAATGAATTGGGATTAATTTTATGTTACAGTATGATTTAGTTGTCTAGTGCGATGTTATCTCTTAAGTTATGCTAAAGGAATTTCACAAAATTTATTTAAGGGTAGGGTTTACTCCAACTATGTATACGTATATACCAACGTAACGCAGAATATTCAGGCACTCGGGGGGGTTATTGAAGCTTTGTCATAATTCCGCTGTGTGTGTCGAATGTTTACTCACTTTTGGTAAATTAAGTTCCAAAAGCAAAACAAAACACTGATTGCTTATCATTTTGTTAGTAATGAAGGATGACACTAAGCCCGAGTAGGTCGAATAGTCTTAGTCGCTTATATTTTGTTTGGGGGAGGATAAGAAAATAAGAAAACAAATCATTTTCCCTGATCTATTGACGGTTTAGTTTAAATTGGATTTTGGTAGCTATATTGACATGATACATACAACGATTTTGACGATGATGGATTGTTTGTCTTTGAACGTCGAACATAAGTCGAGGGTCGTCGTCGATGAGTGCGTGTGTAATGGCGGCCTACGAAAGATATGTATACAAATGTATTTGATTTATCATCAATTTGTACGAAATAAGTTTGAAAGGAAATTTAAGTTTTAATTGAAATCATGGTTGAGGCTTGTTCTTTCCTAAAGTGAATTGTTTTTTTTTTTTTTTTTTTTTTTTTTGATATGGGTTTTCCAAACGAAGTTAATCATGGTGAAAAAATTTTGATGTTGGGACTTTTAGATAAATTATAAACAATTAGCCTTTTTTTTTAATTCAGATTCCGAACTCCTTCTTAAGTTCCTTGTTGGAATACGTTGTTGTTGTTGACGTTTTGTTTTAATTTTTTCAAAAATCTTCTTATAGGAAATATAATGTTAAGAGATTTACTGAAGATTCCTTATAAAATATCTTCATTGAATGCACACTACATGAGGTGTGAAGAGGAATGCCAACAAAATCTCCTCTAATCGATGACTGTTGAGCTTTCGTTCACTCTATGCTTACTTCGTGCACTTTTCACCTTAAAACTTAAAGTTGCTGGCAATTCAGTTTCCTCGTGTAAAAAGGGACAAAGGAATCTGGAGAATAAACAAAGATTAAAAATCGTTTCGTTAAAAAGCAGACTTAAAATGTAAGAAAGTAAAATTGAACGAGAATTTGACGAAACCCAAAAAACTGGTGAAATATCAAAAGTTGTTTAAGATATGTACAAGTACATAAATACATACAGTTTTAACACACGAAAAAAAAATTAACGAACATTTGACGAAACCCATAGAACATGGTGAAATTTTAAAATTTGTTTGAGATATGTGTGGTTAAATTTTAAGGGCCAATGTTGAATGTGAACCACACCTAAACGTCAAGTTTTTTTCTGCATTTCATTTGACATTTCTCAATTTCAGACTAACTCAATTTGAACCATGGAAAGATACACAATCGAGCAACGCGTCGTCAATGGTCAGAATGGTGGCAAGAAATAGCAAAAGTGGATTATCCATTTTCGAAGAAAATCATCTTCAGTGATGAGGCACATTTTCACCTCAGCGAATTCGTCAATAAGCAGAATTGCCGCATTTGGGCGAATGATAATCCAAGAGTGATTGTCGAAAAACCAATGCACCCACAAAGAGTGACTGTTTGGTGCGGTTTATGGACTGGCGGCATCATCGGGCCGTGTTTTTTCCAAAATGAGGCCGGTCAGGCAGTTACTGTGAATGGTATTCGCTATCGTGAGATGATAATGAACTTCTTATGGCCCGAATTGGAAGAAATGGATGTGGACGATATGTAGTTTCAACAGGACGGTGCCACTTGCCACACAGCTAACGAAACAATGGCTCTTTTGCGCGACAAATTCAATGGCCGTGTTATCTCACGTGGTAGCGATGTCAATTGGCCGCCAAGATCATGTGATTTGACACCGTTGGACTTCTTTCTTTGGGGTTATTTGAAAGAAAAGGTGTAGGTCGATAAACCAGCAACAATTCAAGAGCTAAAGGATGAGATAATTCGGCTTATTAAAGGCATAGAACCTCAATTATGCCTCAGCGTCATCGAAAATTTGGACCATCGGATGGAGGTGTGCCGCCGAAGTCGCGGAGGCCATTTGGCCGATATTTTGTTCCATACATCATTGAACCATACCAATATTATCATAATAAAAAGAAATGACAATAATTTCCTAAATAATTTGTGTTTTATTGAAAATTAACATCGGCCCTTAAAATTTAACCACCCTTTACAAGAACTAACATATTTACATACAAGAGTCTAAACATACGAAAGTAAAACTGAACGAACATTTGACGAAACCCATAAAATTGGTGAAATATCAAAATTTGTTTGAAATATGTGCATACATACATCATTATGACTGCTCATGACTGCTTTTTTATTATAAAAAAAAACTGTAAATTATTCTATTTTAGTACCCCGTGGCATAATGGTTAGTGCTTGCACTGTAACCTCAGAGGTCTGAGGATCGAATTGGAGATGTTTCATTAAAAAACCAAAATTTTTTTTTCCAATTGTACTGGCTCTCAACAGATTCTCCAAGGTTATCTGTTGTCATAAAAAGTGGTTCTCATCTTAATAAATTGTTCGGGCTTAGTAGAATATTGTTGGTCTTCCTTCAAATAAAGAAGACGCCAAATGGAGTAGAGCTTTAAGCCCTGAATTCTGCACGAACTGTCTTATAAGCGGTTTATTTTATTTTTTATTTTATTTTATTTTATTTTTAAGTTATTTTTCCATTTAATACGGAGAATAAAAGACACTAAACCGAGTGTGTGAAGTTAGCCCCCCTTTTTTTGAATTTGTTATTTTTGAAAATTGTTCCAGGTTGTTCCCGATTTGTTCCGCATTGTTCCAATTTTTTTTTCAAAAATATTCAAAAATGGGGGTTTTAGACCCAAAAAACGGTTTTTTGACCTAGCCCCCCTTTTTTCGAAAATTGAAATTTTGAAAATTGTTCTAGAACGTTCTAGTTGTTCTGAACATTGTTCCAAGTTTTTGGACCTCTATATTCAAAAATTCAAAAGTTATGGCCAAAATTGGAAAAAAATCTAGCCCCCCTTTTTTCGAAAACCACACTTTTTAATTTTTTTTTAGGTTTAAAAAAGTGTTCCTGACATTGTTCCAAAAAATTGAAGTCGTAAAATGTCTACTTTTAAAGATAAAGCTTTCTAAACTTTTTTATCAAAAACGCAAAAAACCGGTCTCCAATTTTTTTTTTTTTTCCAAACACATAATTCATATTTCTTGATGATAAATACATTGTGTCTCTATATTTATACAATCACCCTTAAATCGAATTTAAAAAAAAAATCTAAAAGTTTTTGAACTTTGTAAGAACTCCATTTAGTGCCCCTTTATCATTAATCGACAATCTATATTTTGTTTCAAGTTCCAAACCGATCAACCCAAATTGTTCCAAAGATTCTTCAAAAAATATTGAAAATTAAATTGATTTTAAGCCGTCAAAAACACTTAAAATGAAAATATCCTATTATCCTTGCTCTGGCCCCCCCTTTTAGAAATTCAAAATTCAAAAACTTGTTCCAGGTTGTTCTAGGGCTCTTCTAAATTGTTCCAGAACTTCGTTTCTTAATATTGATTTTTACTATGAATAATTTCAAAAAAATCGCCCCACCCCCCCTGCTCCAAAATCAAAAATCTAAAAGTTGTTCCAAGTTCAAAATTGCTCAAACCCAATTGTTCCAAAGATTCATCCAAAAATATTGAATATTGAAGATTTTAAGCCGAAAAAACACTTTAAATGAAAATATCCTATTATCCTTGCTCTGGCCCCCCACCCTTTTAGAAATTCAAAATTCAAAAACTTGTTCCAGGTTGTTCTAGGGCTCTTCTAAATTGTTGCAGAACTACGTTTCTTAATATTGATATTTACTATGAACAAATTTCAAAAACCTCTTTGAAATTTTTCATAGTAAAAATCAATATTAAGAAACGTAGTTCTGCAACAATTTAGAAGAGCCCTAGAACAACCTGGAACAAGTTTTTGAATTTTGAATTTCTAAAAGGGTGGGGGGGCCAGAGCAAGGATAATAGGATATTTTCATTTAAAAAGTTTTTTCGGCTTAAAATCTTCAATATTCAATATTTTTGGATGAATCTTTGGAACAATTGGGTTTGAGCAATTTTGAACTTGGAACAAATTTAGATTTTTGATTTTGGAGCAGGGGGGGTGGGGGCGATTTTTTTGAAATTTTTCATAGTAAAAATCAATATTAAGAAACGAAGTTCTGGAACAATTTAGAAGAGCCCTAGAACAACCTGGAACAAGTTTTTGAATTTTGAATTTCTAAAAGGGGGGGCCAGAGCAAGGATAATAGGATATTTTCATTTTAAGTGTTTTTGACGGCTTAAAATCAATTTAATTTTCAATATTTTTTGAAGAATCTTTGGAACAATTTGGGTTGATCGGTTTGGAACTTGAAACAAAATATAGATTGTCGATTAATGATAAAGGGGCACTAAATGGAGTTCTTACAAAGTTCAAAAACTTTTAGATTTTTTTTTTAAATTCGATTTAAGGGTGATTGTATAAATATAGAGACACAATGTATTTATCATCAAGAAATATGAATTATGTGTTTGGAAAAAAAAAAAAAATTGGAGACCGGTTTTTTGCGTTTTTGATAAAAAAGTTTAGAAAGCTTTATCTTTAAAAGTAGACATTTTACGACTTCAATTTTTTGGAACAATGTCAGGAACACTTTTTTAAACCTAAAAAAAAATTAAAAAGTGTGGTTTTCGAAAAAAGGGGGGCTAGATTTTTTTCCAATTTTGGCCATAACTTTTGAATTTTTGAATATAGAGGTCCAAAAACTTGGAACAATGTTCAGAACAACTAGAACGTTCTAGAACAATTTTCAAAATTTCAATTTTCGAAAAAAAGGGGGGCTAGGTCAAAAACCGTTTTTTGGGTCTAAAACACCCATTTTTGAATATTTTTGAAAAAAAAAATTGGAACAATGCGGAACAAATCGGGAACAACCTGGAACAATTTTCAAAAATAACAAATTCAAAAAAAGGGGGGCTAACTTCACACACTCCACTAAACCTTTATTTCAAGCCTAAAGAAAAACCGAATGTAGGTACTTTAAATGTAAAGGGTCCGCCATCTAACGTTTTTTTTTTCAACTAGTGCTTATTTCGTGAATGGTAACACTTAGCTCATGTCTGATTTGACAGATAATTAGGTTTATCCTTCCGCTGAACGAATATGGTTGTGTTTACGCTTCGCTAAGTGGGCCTGCGATCGACTTAGAGAAGATGCCGATTTTGCCAAAAAAATCATCTTTTCAGATGAAGCTCATTTTGATCTTGGCGGGTAGTAAACAAGCAAAATTGTCGCATTTGGGGTACAGAAAACACGCACGCATACATTGAAAAGCCGATACACCCAAAACGAGTCACTGTTTGGTGCGGATTTTGGTCCAGAGGCATAATTGGGCCATTTTTCGAAAATGAGCAATGAGTGGCCGTTACAGTCAATGGCGATCGTTATCGGGCCATGTTGAACGAATTTTTAATAACAAAAATTGAAGAGGAGGATATTGGCAACATTTGGTTTCAACAGGACGGCGCTACGTGCCACACAGCCGAAGCTACACTCGATGTTTTGCGCCATTTTCAAGAAAAAAGTTATTTGGCGGACCCTTTATATACTATTTCATGTATAGGTACGATTAACTTGCAAAGTATCTACAGTGGTATAGTATAGCCTTATGTCAACAAAAAATGTCAATATAAATATTTATTTCACATCATCGTACATACTTTCAATTGATTGAAGGACAGATTGAACACATTCAACAACTGTTACCTTCATATAATATGTACACATCGTAGATTCTGAAACCTCAGGGCTTTGCATTACCGAAAATTCATCCAATTACATTTTTGCGTTATGTTTTTTACCAGCAAATACATTTATAATAAATATGTGAAAGAACGAAAAAACAAAATGGAATGATGCCTCGTCAGCTACAGAATTGATTAAATTCCATGTAACATGACTCAGAATTCAGGAGTCAGGACATCCTCGTCAGCAATAAATTACATGTATAAAACAGAAAAAAAAAAAAATAAAATTCCCCACATTCATCTCTTCAAAGGACCAAAAAAAAAAAAAAAAATTAGCACGAACATAAATTTTGCGTTCGAGCGTGTAAACACGTTATATGTATCAGTGCGATAATTGTAGCTTGCTCCTTGAAAGTCCTTTAGGCCGAGCATATTCCAAAAAAAAAAAAAAACAGACGCTTGACCTCACCCCACTACAGCTTCTGCATCATTAATCCATTTTATTTCCATCGTGTAGGCAGAGTCTTTAGTCCAGAAATGTATATTTGTTGGTTTGTTATACCTACTCATAGAGGGAGGTAACGTATTTGTATAAAAGGACCAAGGACTAGAGATTGAATGTGAGAAATTTCCTTCAAATTAAACAACACATGTTGTATGTTGTCCTAAAAGTTGATTACTTTTCATTCAATTTGAATATATTATATAGTAAACCCAATAGAGAGAGAGAGCTAGAGTTGGAGTAAGAGAGAGAAAGAGTGCGATAGAAAAGGTATATAAAAAAAAAGAGATTTATTTATTTATTATGGTTTCCTCGCATTTCGAATGTACATATGGGAGATGGGAGTCAAAATGTAGGAAGTTTATATGTGTGGTTTATTTCTGAGAGTAATGAGTGTGATGAAAAAGTCTACGAAATAGCTTCATTAAAAACGAATTCGTAGATACAATTTTTTTTTATAAAGCCTTTTATTTCGCAATAAAATAAGTTAAGTATGTTTATAAGTATATGTTGCTAACAGTCATAAAAAGAATGTGTTTTATGTTCTTCAAGTTGAGTATTTAACGAATTACTCGTTTCGTGTTAAAAGGGCTTTTATGAATGTAGGTATAGATAGGCATAATAATAATTAAAAATGGCGTGAGATTCCTTTTTGGTATTAAGAAAATTTTAAATAAAACGGTATGTATTACGTTTCAAAGTCTTTTGATTTTTTTTCACTTGATTTCTTTTCTTTGAAGGGAATACACAAATATTTATGTTTTATTTTTGTCTGCAATAATAAAAACCTAGAAGACATTCGACAGTATTACCAAGAATTTCAGCACAGTAGAGATAATATAAAAAATATTTGCTTTTATGAAACTGACAGATGTCAATAGTGACAAGTGTCACTTTATGCTAAATGGAAGATCAAGAAGACTAATTTGATGAAGTAGGTGGTGTCAGACAAGGCTACCTCCTGACACTGTTATTGTTTTTACTGGTGTAAAGTAATGTTCTGCTACAACAAATTATGGAGGAAATCAACTTTAACACCTTAATTGTACTAAAGACCTCAAGCAAATATGTCCTTGTGATAAGTTAAGCACGGAAAAAAACTGTAGGTACTTGTTATCGATAGTTTGTATGAAAACTACATTTTTTTTTTCTGTAATGGCGTCGCTTATCCCCAATATCTTTTTTTTTTGTTAACCACATCCCTCCGGGTTTTGCAAAAAAACACGCCTTCTGATGGCTTACCAGAAGAAAGCTCTTTAAATACTGATGAGGTGATGTGTTGGTAGGGTGCGATGCATCAACCAAGTACAGCCTCATCTGCAACAAAGGAAACCCTATGTTTTCCAAGATCTTCAATACCAGGATAATGTACAAATTAAAATTCAGTAGCACTTGTCATTTTTTTAATGAAGAAAATACTGGAATATTTGAACTGGCAAGAAATGGAAGAATTAGGGCAACTTGTTAGTCGTGTTAATGAGGCATTAGTGATTATTTTAAGCTGAACATATGCCTTCATTAATAATCGATAAGATATTTTTCTTGACTTATTTTCAAGTTGAAAATTAATAATGCCAACATTTTATTAGTAAGTCAGAAAAATGTCGGCAGAGATTTTCCTCCACCAAAAATTGTCGACATTTTATATAAGTCAATCAAAAGTGTTTAAGATTTTTTCTATCGGTTAATTTTACAATTTTTATATTTGATGTGTAAACATTAAACAGAAACTAAAAAAATTGTTTGAGTCCCGGGACTCACGGTTAATTTGTGTAAACATCAACGTGCGTGGATCCAAAATGGACTTGTTTTTGCTTGAAGGGGATCTTAAGATTTTTTTCACTGAACGCACCCATCCTAGTATGCAGATCGTAACGTTGCACACCGTAACGTTGCACACGAATGTTCACGTTTTTTTTTCACTCTACCGCCAGCATAGATGTTTACACATGAAAAACTTGAGCACTACGTGTAGCATTTTACGTGTAATATTTTACGTGTCACACGTACACATTACGATTAGATTGCAATATTTATAGTGCGTGCGTTCGATAACAAGAATGCTGAACTCGAACGTTGTTGTTAGCATAACGTAGCCTTGAGTCCCGGCACTCATATATTTTTATATGAACTTCTTGGGTATATGAATGACTTGGGAAAATTGTAGAAATTCGCCGAGTTGAGGACAAGTGCACGAACACATAGCGTCTGTTACACACTTTTAAAATGACAACTTATTGGAGATCCGTGGAAGAATAACCTCGGTTTGACGCAACAGATGTGTTCAAATTTCCTGAGTCGAAAGTCAAAGTGTACTCTCCAAAAAATCCTCATACTACCAGTTCTGTTTTACACCGCTAAGTGTAAACGTGGAGATAGAGGGCTCTTTCGAAAGAAAAATTCTATGACGGACATTTGATGCTGTGTGTGAGGAGGCCAAATATATTAAAACATACAACTCTGTAACAAGTTGCTGGTGTAGTCCAAAATGTCTGTCCAGACCAGGGAGTCTGAGGTCCCTCATATTCGAGGTAAAAAAGAAGACCGAATGACGATTGCTTGGTGTGGATGACTGCGGTAACACCGTACTCTGGATCGTAGAGAATAAAACGCAACGAAGGAACCCTTTCTTAAAAGGCGCTAAGTATGTTGTTAAGACAATTTAATATTGCTGTTCATATCACCCGATTTTTAATACTAAATATTCTGAAAAGAAAAGGCAAGAAACACTTAAAAAAACTAACAAAAGGTTTATTTACGAATGTAATTGGATTAAAAAGTCCCCTTTAAAAGGAAACTAAGCGTGAAGCTTAAAAAAAAAATCTATTTCCAAGGCTCAAACGAATGTTAAATCCTTCAAAATTTTTACTCCATACGTCACGTCACACACATTCATGTTACAATTTACAAACAAAAACTAAACCCAAAACAAAAACGAAACTTTTCTATTTAAATTTAAACTCGCAGAATTAAAGCCTTTTTTTCAATAAGTAAAAAAAATAACCCTTTCAGATGAATATTCTAGGAATTTTTATTTTCACTTTAATTGAAAGCGATTTCAGCTTGAGCATGTGTGTGTGTTTGTTTATGTGTGCAATGTAGTATCAGAGTGCTTAGTAGTATCAGTGTTTCAGTTTCAGTTCTCCCAATCTTTGACGGCTAGGTGATGGTGGATGAGGATTTTTGGATTTTTTTTGTTCTCATTTCCTCTTTTTTATTTCAGAAAATAACAAATTTTAACCCTCGAGCGATTCACCATTACTTCGTAATACAGACATTTTTTTTGCAGGCAGAACACTCTGTGTTCCGGCACAATCTTTTCATCACTGCAAACACCCACTTCTGTTGTTGCTGTGCTGCTGCCAATGTACTGTTGATGTGCAGTGTGTGTGTGTGTGTGTGTGTGTGTGGTGAGCTGCATTCTTTATTTTATTTTATTATTTCTTTTTTTTTTTCATGGGAATAACTTTTAATCTCTTTTACTACGATTTTTGCTTTCCCTTTTTTGTAATATAAATTTCATGTCAGTTGGAAAACTTACCCCTGGCATACAGATGATCAAAGCCGGTGAATCTACAAAGAACGATAAAGATTGAGTACTCTGGTTAAAATACAAAAAAAATGGGGGGCTTCAATACGGGGGATTATTGGCACAGTGTGGCTGCAGTTGCCAAAAGCCTTTTACTATCCTTTCTGCCAACACACGAAATTATAATCAACTACACAGCTGGAGGACGGACCAGGATATGGTCGGTCGAGGGTATGTATATAGGTAGGTGGAAAGCATTTGTCGACATAATAGCTGCGCTGAGGACGACTGGACCGGTATTGGCAGAGTGGCACTGTGTATCTGCGGGATCCTCACTAAAGCACAATGAGGAATGTAATGACGATGTATGTATGTAAATGGAGCAAGTACCACTGGCGCCCACATACTCTCGCGAAAATGGTGAAAATCTCGACGAGACACGCTGAATTATTGTTATGCTGGCGTTTATGGGATTCAGGAGGCTGCAAAAAAGAGGTCTTCATATAGGCGTCGCACAAATTGCTATTACTAATATACCGAGTGAGCATAATATACAAATCGTTGCAGCAAGTCGCATGAAACCCTACTCTGTCCCTTTAAACTGTAATGCGCTCCTCAAACAAACAGCCCTGAATTCCAGGGGCATCTGGTGGTAACAATAACAAATCTCAATTCAAAAATTGGCGTAGTTTGCTGTCAAAATGCGCATTGTACATATTTTACCCTTAACTATGGAACAGCGGCAATTGCACCATCACACTAGAAAAGCAGTGTTTGTAACACTCTAAGCTTTTCAGTTTCCCCCTGCCCTCCTTTATATTCCTATACCTAACCACTATAGATACTATGTGTGTTGTAGGTGTATATTTTGTTTGTGCTGCCACTCCGGTACTCTCTGGCACGAAAATTAAGGACACCGCAACATCACACACTATACTCTATACACTATAACACCACCAAACGCCGAAACTCCGCGTAGCAATGTGAAATAAATATAAATTGTTTTTTGTTTGAATAGCGGCACGACGACATGTAGAACTTGAGTCTGCAATCAATGTGCTAGAGAAGCTGTAAATTATTAGCTGTGCCACAATAATCCACATGCACACAGCACACCAACCAGCCGTGTGCACTTCCACCAACTGAATTGAATTGTGTCCAATACAGCGGACAAAGACATAAGGTATATACCTTTTAATAGCAGCAGGTGGTGCTTCATTTGAAAAACATGGACACAAAAAATAAAACTTTTCCCTCATAAAGTTTGTTAAATTTTTTTTTTTTTTGTTATTTTGAATAAAATCATTTTCGAGAACAAGAGAATATAAATTTTGCACAACTTTCATACACTGATATGAATTTACCCTCCAATAAATCGCACCTGCAATTTGCCACGAATTTTATTCTGTAATTGGAAATTTGTCAGGAAATAAATTAATAAACAATAATTTTTTTCTTGTCCCGCATAGAATTTAGAAACGAGTGAATTATAAAATATCACGTATACGCCCGAGTGAACGTTTGCTCTGCACAAATTAATAAGATTCTATACATTTTGGAAAATTGTTAAATAATTTAAATAATGAGAATATAGCTATAGAGGGTTTTTAAGAAGGACAAAGACAAAAAAATCATAACTTTTCAAATTAAAGTTGCAGTTAAAAGTAAGTACCTACCTACCTATGAAAACCACACATTTTGTCAGAATATTTTTCTGAGAATCAGCAGAACGAAGATGGCCTCGAGAAAAGTTTTTTGAATTTCTATGCGTTGCGTCGTTTATTTCTAAAGGAAGAAATAGGAACCAAACTAATTCATTGATATATGTATGTATGTATGAACATACATATACTAGTAACTGTTTTGTTTTGTATTTGTTTTCTTAAGACTAAAATAAAAAAAATTGTGTGAGTGCCGGGACTCACGGTTAATATGTGTAAACATCAACGTGCGCGGATCCAAAACGGACTTGTTTTCTTTAAAGGGGATCATAAGATTTTTTAACTGAACACACCCATCCTAGTATGCAGATCGTAACGTTGCACACCGTAACGTTGCACGACGTAACGTTGCACGACGTAACGTTGCACACGAACGTTCACGTTTTTTTTTCACTCTACCGCCAGCATAGATGTTTACACATCAAAAAAATTTAACCATTATAGATTGAACAAACAAATACAAATTAGGCTCACATAGAGACGAAAGTAATGGTTTATTTTTTTAACAATAAAAACAAATTACTCACTAAAACTTATAAGCCGGATTCTAATTCTAGATCTGTTTATTGTTCAATGTTTGCGTAATTCTGGAACATACGAAGTCTCTGTTTTCGTGAAATTTGAAGTCATATGAGTATTTTGACTATTTATACATCTTGACTATCCGAATCAAACTAAGTATACAGATTAATATCTAATGTGGTAGAAATGTGGTTCCAGCAGAATTGTGTTACGTGCCATACAACAAAGGAAACAAATTATTGAAGGAAAAATTCGACAACCACATATTTTCGCATAGTGGACCGACCTGAAAATTGGCCAAAGAACTTGTGCTTTGATGCCTTTTGAAGCTGCTAGTCCACACTGATAAACCAACAATATTCGACAACATTGGGTGTAGCTCCAACCCGAGCTATAACCAGGTAACTGAGATCCATACAGAGCACCGTAGGATGTTGTAACGGAAGACAAGATTAAATGGGCTATAAATTCTTTCTCCGCTTATAAATCCCCGGGACTAGAAGGCATCTTTCCAATGATGTTACAAAAAAGTGAAAACCTTATTACTCCGCATCTAAAAAACATATTCTCAAGTAGCCTCAGATGGGGATATGTACCTAAGGTATGGCGTGAAGTAAAGGTTGTTTTCATCCCGAAGGCTGGTAAACCTAGTCACACGGAAGCTAAAGACTATAGACCAATCAGTCTCACGTCGTTTACTCTTAAAACTTTCGAGAGATTATTGGACATCTATATTCGTAGTACACTGAACCCGGAGGTAATTTCTCCAATGCAGCATGCCTATACAAAAGGCAAAAGCGTAGAAACAGCACTTCACTGTGTTGTGAATACAATTGAAAAAAACCCTCAAAGACAAGGAATACACTCTTGCTGCCTTTCTGGAAATTGAAGGAGCATTCAATAATGTGGAAAGCGATGTAGTTAAGAGAGCCCTTGTAGACCTGAATGTAGAAAGTTCAATTATAAATTGGACTATATGCATGTTAAGAAACAGGCATATAAACACAGAACTTGGAGAATCACGTCTAAAAGTATCCACATCTAGAGGAAGACCCCAGGGAGGGGTGCGCTCTCCACTTCATGGGATACTAGTTATGAACGAAATTCTTGTAAAATTAAAATATAGTGGAGTCAAAATAGTAGCCTATGCTGACGACCTAGCACTACTTGCGACAGGAAAATTCCCATCCACTATTAGTGAACAAATGGAGTATTCCCTTTCAAAGGTCAACAACTATACGAAGAACTGTGGTCTAATGGTTAATCCATTGAAAACAGAATTTTTTCTCTTCACTAACAGAAGGAAAATACCAATGTCTAATACCATCAATAGAAGGGACACCACTCAAAATCTCAGATCAGGCCAGATACCTTGGTGTGATCCTAGACAAGAAACTGAACTGGTGTCTCAACACTAGAGAAAGATCAAAGAAAGCTATGGTCGCATTCTATTCCTGCAACAGGATTTTTGGAAAATCCTGGGAACCCAACCCAAAATTTATCAAGTGGATGTACACGGCAATAGTTAGACCGATACTAACCTACGGTAATCTAGTTTGGTGGGATGCGACCGAGAAAACAACAAACCTGAAAACTTTAACAAAAGTTCAAAGATTAGCATGCGTAGGTGTTACAGGGGCGTTGAAAACCACCCCCACAGCGGGGCTGGAAGCGATACTCAACTTGAAACCCCTAGATCTTTCGTGCAAGAATCAGCAGCATACAGTGCCCTGCGACTAAGCCAGACTAAATGCTAGAAACAAAGCACAACGGGTCATGCTCAAATTCTTCAGAGATATGTGGGAAATAATGTTTGCACAGACTTCACAATACCCCATTTAAACTTCAATAGACCATTCACTACCTCTTTTCCTAATAGAGAGGAGTGGAAAAACAACCAACCTCTCAGTAATGAATCTACGATAACTGTCTTCACTGATGGTTCTAAGATGGACAATGGAGATGGTGCAGGAAACTCTGGGACTAGCTAGCTCCTTCAGACTTCCGGACTTTTGCAGCGTCTTCCAAGCTGACGTCTTGGCAGTGACCAAAGCAGCTACGCAAATATCAATTATGGCGATACCACGAGCTGACATCACCCTCTTTATTGATAGCCAAGCAGCAATCAAAGCAATTTCAGCCATCGAGATACATTGGAAGCTTGTAACTTGCTGTCGCGAAGAACTTAGGATTCTTGGTATGCAGCATAAGATTAGACTCTGCTGGGTTTCTGGTCACAGTAATGTGCAAGGAAACGATAGAGCTGATGAGCTGGCGAGAACGGGATCGTCGCTTGATTCAAGTCAAGCAGAACGACATATTAAAGTACCAAACTGTAACATCAAACAGGATATTGGTAGCAAAATTTCAGAAAAAAACCAATGAAAAATGGAACCTGCTTGAAACATGCGCCAAATTTTAGCAAGCAGAAGACGGACAAAATTATGCTAATGAACAAAAAACATCTTCGTTTCCTTGTCAGCATAATCACCGGACACAACCTACTGGGATACCACAAAAAGAAAATGGGGCTCAATACTGACGACCTTTGCAGAGGGTGCAGCTATGAAGAAGCACATAAGGATACCTTACACTTCCTTTGTCACGGCCCAGCACTCTGTCACTTAAGAAAGAAATACCTAGGAAATCATTTCTTTGATGAATTAGAGGACCTTTCTAGACTTTCGGCGAATAACCTTCTGAACTTCGTCAACCTCTAAATCGTCAGCCTCTAAATGGCTTGACTGCTAACAGAACACATATAGGTTTTTACATTAAATGGAATACAATTTCCTAGGGTATCACAAACGGATCTACATAGATTTAAGTGTCACGGTAACAAGATCAACTGTCAGCCCTTCTACCTAACCTAACATCATTCGTGTTATGCGGCCACAAATGCCTAAAAAAGTCGTCGAAAACTTTGTCTCTGGGATGATATTCATCAGATCCATCCATGACAGACCTTTGCCCAAATTTGTTTTTAAAAACTAATTTCAGAATGTATTCTCTCGATTCAACACAAATAAATGGCTATTTAAGGAAATTTCATCGGTTCGTGTTAAAATCAAAGTAAAATACTAGTTCAAAAAAAAAACACCCTTTGTAAAATTTCTTTAATTTTTTCTGATAAACAAATTTGGTAGGTTTATCAATTTTAAGAATTACTCAGTATTAAAACAAAAATTTTAAAAATAAAATTTTAAAAATAAAATTTTAACAACATTAAATTTTTGAAAATTTTCTTAAAAACACAATTAAAAAAATATGTGAGTGATGTGTAAACATCAACGTTTGTCCAAGTGCCTGATTTTTGTTACTGAACGTCATCAAAAGAAACATATTGAATAATTAACACTATATTATACCTATCTGTAGGCAGTGCTTAAAAAGCTTAGTGTTGAAAGAACGGCAGCGAAATACCCAGTGGGGGAACCGCTGTAACGAAATTTCCAAGCACTAAAAGGCTGGTGGTGAAGTGTCCAACGAACGGTGAAGATTCGGTACTGAAAGGTCCTGCTTCGTAGTTCACTCTCAACTTTAAGATGACTTCACATTACACATGGTTATTGTTTATGGTAATCATTCTCTGAGCATCGACAAACAACAACTTTCAGGGAAGAGCACTAAAATCGTGGTTTCAATTAAATGACACCGTACCCAAATTCCAAAGGAACTTAATGGTTTGACTGACAGGGGCCGAATTAAAATATCCAGTTAGAACTGCCAACGAACTTGCAACCCTTATGAAACTCCATCTTTCCATCGAGTAAAACTTACAAAAAGTTCAGTCTTAATTTTATACTGAACGAACCTCAAATGAATGTCACAATGAGATAGCCGGCGAATTATATATCTTGAGTTTTTAGAATATTTAGTTGCAGTTGTTGTCAGTGGAAATCACTAAAATCGCAGTTTCAATCGATTGACACCATCAATCGCCTATGGAATTGGACGCTGTGATTTTTAATGAATGTTAACTTTGTGCAAGTACAAAGGTAGCCGATAACTCTGCAATTTGTTCAACCTCAGCTATTTTGTATATCACAGCCTACAAATTGCAAGAAGAAATTGCATCGTTTAAAAGCAGTATAATGTAAACGTAGAATTTAAGTTCAGATTTATATCACTGAACGCACCCGATATCCTACCATACCTACAGCCATTGATCTACCATACCTACAGTCAATTGTCAATCCCTGCAGCTGACTATTATTATTTTTGTTTTCTTTTTAATTACTAGTGTCGCGTCCATTTTGTTCGGGGAATAATTAAAAATTAAAGAAAAAAATATAAAAATATAAGTGTTAAAATGATAAAATCGTCGGTCGTGCTAAAAACAATTTGCTTTCGTCGTTGCCAAAAACAATATGACCACTTCTTGTGGAATGACCATATATTTAACGTCACCAAAAATGCTGCTAAATGTTTAGGTTTTCTTCGGCGATACAAGAAATTTTTCTCCCCTTCTGATCTGGCTATAATCTACAAAGCCTTTATCCGTCCAAAGCTTGAGTACAACTCTCACATCTGGGCAGGTGCTCCTTCAACTCATCTGAATCTCTTGGATAGAATTCAAAAAAGAGCTTTAAAAAAGATAGGTGATATAAGTATAACAGAAACAATTACAACTCTGGAACACCGCCGTAATGTTTCATGTCTCTCTCTATTTTATCGCTACTTCCACAAACAGTGTTCTAGTGAAATGGCCAGCTGCATTCCTCCCCTAAAACAATTCAACCGTAATACTCGCGCTTTTACGAATGCTCATCAGTTTACCCTTGAGCCCAATTTCGGACGTACCGTCAAGTATAGATATTCATTCTTTAGCCGCACTACAAGAATGTGGAATGCTCTGCCTGGCTCTTTTTTTACCTCCCTTTTTGATATTCAGAAATTCAAAACCAATGTGCATCGTTATCTCCTATTTAATTCTTCCCTATTTTCCTAACGCTCGCACTGTGTTAAAACATTTTAAGGGTAGTCAAAATCCCTTTAGTGCTCGCTGATTTAAAAAAAAAAAAAAAAATAAAAAAAAAATATCCATTTTAAGCCCACGCGGTCATATTTTTTTTTAATTTTTTGTTTATTTTTTTTGTTTGTATACCAAATTCTTGCAGCATAAAATGTCACACAAAAGGTCAAAGAGTTTAATTTATCTTAAGCCTGTCATTCTGTCGGATCCCTTACAAAAATCCTCTTAAGTAATAGAGTCGCCTGCTTTGACACATCATAATTCATTTATTCACTCTAAAATATCAATTTCCCAAATATCTCTGATGCATAAAAAAAAAAAAATAAAAATAAATAATTACAACAAAACCTCTCAAGCCTCCCGAAATTCACATTAATAAATCGTTAATGTTAAATGAAGCCCATAATCTTCTTGTAATTTTATTTGGCAATAAATAAAATGAGCTTTAAATTACTACAAAAAAAAAAAAAGAAATAAACAAAATCTCAGAACATTAACCCCCTCATCACATTACCATCGATATCCTGTCATTTGTCTCTTCGAAGCATCCACATCAATTCCACTATGTGAAACAATCCATTACTGAATTTTTCTGCACATTATAGCAAGCAAACGAACAAGGATCATCATCATATAGGTATATACCTACCTGAAGATATGTATTCTGCCTTGTTGCATTTTTTATGGCTATTTCGTGGTTGTCTAACTACTTGGCATTCTCATGCATCAGGTGATTAAAATCAACCTCTTTCTCAGCTAAATCTATAAAAATAAGGAACTCTAAGGACTAAATCCACAGACCCGCAGCTTGCCTTATCAAAAAAAAAAAAAAATAAAAAAAACAGTAAATAAACCCTTTTCAAATTTTCATTCATCAATTTTAAATGTCACTCCGTTGGGGATAATGTGGTCAGTGTCGTCGTTGGTCTTGCTTTTTATTCGATAAACTGAGCTACAAGTTTACCCAAACTATACAAGTTCGCCTTCATATAGCTTCTGACATTTAGTTCTATTACCATCAAGATTGCCGTATCGCTAGGCAAACAAAATGTTAAAAGTCCTTTTTGCCAGAGACTCGAGGGAGTCTTTAAAAACTTTAAGGTATTTACATTTTTTTTGTGCTGGCTGATGTTCGTCACAATCTCTAGAGACTCCTCGGTGTGGTGGGTGGCTCCAGTCTCCAGTGTCTCCAGTGAAAAGGTCAACTCTGTGTCGCGGTTAATGGGCAAAAGTCGGTGCCGTTATTGTTGGTGTAACAACTTATGTAAAACTGGTAAAAATCTCTCTCTTCTCCCTCACATAGCCGTATTCGGTCCATAGTTTATATGTTATGGTTTACCATTGAACTATGAGAGTTTGAAAACCATCAAATAGCCAGCGCAGCGCCAACGTGCCTCTACATCAGTTCACCACCCTAAATCCTTTTAACCTAACCAACTGGTAAAACCGTAGAAAACCCAGGGACGGATTAAAGGCGGAGGATGAGCATGAAAACGGCTAAGAATTATTAATTTATTGAGGACGACCAAAAAACATCAAAAAAGCTCTCAAAAGGAAAGGATATGAACAGCCTAATATGAAGTCCCAGAAATGTTTTGTGGGAGGGGGAATTTCGAACAAGTCCTTGTTTTGTGTTACAGAATTTAACAATAGTACAGATCCAAGCAAGAGTACTCCCCTCTGTATCTCCTCTTCCGGCCTCTTATCCACACATTTGAGACTTTATTTTCATACATATTTAATAAAACTAAGGTATTCCCCCTCCGAGATCCGCACCTGTGAGTTCTAACCACCAACCTGAATCAAGAATTCATTGTATTGGCCGAAGGGAATTGTAATAAATTTTTATTTCATTTGGTTAGCTTTTCGTTTGGAGTAAAAAAAAATGTTCATGTATAGTTTGTCGGTCTTATTTAAGGTTTTTTTTTTACTCTTTAGATTGGCTTTTCGTGTTGGTTAGCTCATCGTATATATTGAAGTCCTGTCGATGGTTGTTTCCCACGAACGACAACGACTCGACGTCCTGGGATTGACTTTGTTTGCTTTTTTTTTGTTAACTGTTTTTTTTTTTTTTTGATTCAGATGCTCAATTTGGTCAGTTGTACGGATGGGTGCAAATTTTCTGAAATATAATTCGAACTGTAAATAAATGTAAATGTACCGCGAAAAAAAAACAAACTTTGAAGTTCTTAATTAAATGGTTTCAATTTGGGTTTTATATGAATATTGTTTCAGTATATTCATATTTGACTGCATTTTTTTTATATATTTGAAAGGATATTGAGTTTATGTGTAATAATGTGGAAACTTTTTGTTATAATTTTTTAAAATTACATTGTTAATGTTAATCATGGCCAGTTTATTCAAATTTTGAGGAAAGGCTGTATAATGGTTAATTAAAAATTAATCATGAGTGTAAATGAGTATCCAATTTGAAAATGCACAATTTAAAGTGAAATTATAATTATAACAATTTTAAATATGTTTTTGTATATGAATGTAAGACCCAAGGCCATTTAAATGCAACCATGCCTGTATGCCAATAGTTTGGAACAATAGAAGTGTAGCAAAGAACTTTTTCTTTGACGCAATATAAATTTAAAAAAATATGAAACACTACCTGGCCCGCCCGGCTTCGCACGGTTAGACAAACCTAAGCTTCGCATAAAAATTACAAAAGAAAATATAAATATAGATAAATATTTGAGCTATACTTTTTTGTAATTATATACTACTTTCTGGGTCCTGACCCACTTTACGTTATGAATGCAAAATTCGTAAAAATATGATCATCTAAGTCCAACCTTTATTACTTTCCCAACACAGAAAGAATTTTCGTAATCAAAAACAAATTTTGTGTGTGTTATCCCATTTAACTCTATAAATATTAAATTTTTAAAAATAACCTTTTAAATACAAACAGAATTTTTAAAATAGGATATCCCTCTTTTGTTCTTTCCCTACATCACCCACTAAATATCAATTTCAAAGTCATCGCCTAGAAAAAACCTTTGATATACAAAAAGATTTTTTGAAATCGAATAGATACAACATTTTATTTTTACCCCATTACACACTATAAATGCCAATTTTTTAGAAGAATAACTTTTCAAACACCAAAATAATGTCTAAAATCAAAAATTGTTGTTACCCCATTTCTCCTTGCAAAAAAACAAAATTCAAACATAAAAGGAATTTCGTACATCGGACATTTGTTTTATTTTTACCCCATTTCACCCTACAAACTGCAATTTAAAAAAATATCCTTGAAACCATTTCATAAGAATAACCTTTCAAACGCAAGTTGAGTTTTTTTTAATCCGATACGTCTTTTTCATTTTACCCCATCTCACCCTACAAAGTGAATTTTTCAAATTTTTTTATAGTTATTCTGCTATTCGGACCGGAGATAAATCTAACAAATCAAAGATTATTAAAATCGGTTTATCTGTTCTTGATTTTTTTGGGGAATTCATGTGTGTGTGATTTAATTTTAAACAAATATTTCGGTTGGAACTATTTATACACTAGGTAAATAAAAAAATTAACCTATGTATCTTTGCTTTGTACACAAATGAATGTTTGTGTGTTTATCTTCTATGTGTTCATGCACCGTTAATCCGATTGAGTTGGATATTTCAGGGTTTTTTTTATAGGTTAGATACGGGAAGGTTTAGTTTTGAGCATTTTTCTAAGGAAGCAAACATTTTGTAACTAAGCTCTCTTAAAGGCATGACGTCATAACTCATAAATAATTTTAACCCACCACGGAAGCGCTTACTTTTAAATTGTTAAGCTTGCTTCAATATAACGTGAGCAACTACATCGAAACCACTGTGAGGAATGACACCTTACATAAACTTACTTCAAGCAAAAAGTGCAAAAATGGAATCATTGGACTCATGCATCTTGTGTTGAGTTTCCAAAGAACACCAAACAATTCATTTGCGAATTATGCATTTAAAATGAGCCTGAAGTTATAGTTTTTTTTCACAAAGTTTTCTAGAAACAAATTCGTACTAAAAACTATTGATACATTTTAGACAAAATGAACTAAAGAACCACTATGGACCCCCAACAGATTTGTTGGTATGTCATTTTGTCCATATGATATATTTATGTCATTTTGTCCATACTATATGGACAAAATGGATTTTCTAACAGTTTTTTTATAACTATTTTTTTAATTTAATATATTTGTATTTTAAACTTAAAAAGTACTGGTAAATGTGTGCAATGAATTGAAAAAAGACATAACAAGCAAGACAGTACGATAAATACTCTATATAATTTTTTTAATAAAAAAAGCTAACAGTATGTCATTTTGGACGTACTTTTCCCCTACTCGGGTTAAACTTATTTGCAATAATAGCCGTGTTTCTTACAAGCCCCGAGTAAATTGGTCGAAAAAAAAACGACGTAGGGGCTGGGCTAAACATTTTTCATGTTAAATGCAAAACCAACTTACCCCTTCGAGGTTAGCTAAGCGCAGAGAATTCGCGGGGCTTAACTTAAGCAAGCGAAAAGCTGGTTTACCGCCGTAAATTACACATCTTTCATCCATAGTTTGTATGGAAACTCCATTTTATTTCTGTCATGACATCGTAAATCCCCGATGTCGTTTTTTCCACCGATTTCCTACGGGCTTGCAAAACATTTCAAGTAGTATGCGACCAATGACGCAAGTAACGTTGGCTTTCAATTCCTCAATCGTAAGCGGCTTATCCTTGTAGACTTTGAAATTGACATAGGTAGGTCATAGTAAAAAGCCTATTCAGCGCTATTAAGCTTGAAATGAATTGTTCAGCCTTAAATTGTTCTCGCAATATAGTCATGGTTTTACGGGCTGTCTGGCAAGTAGCGTCGGTCGTCTTGTTGGCACCGAGAACAAGGACTTCATTTTCAGACAGCAAATAGTCTGTTATTCACAGCTACGATGACTTTACCAGCCCAAAAGCTAAATCAATCCGTTGTTTTCTCTGGATCAAATATGGCAGCTCTTGAATGTCTTTTGATTACTCGTCTTTTTCAGCCCACATACGGCAATTTTTCTTATTGCCATGACCATTGAGCCATCAAAACTTGTACTCATCGGTGAACAAATTTTGGTCGAACACAGTGCTAGCTTTAAATGTAAAAATAGTTCTTTTGTATGATAATAAAGATTATTTTTTGAAAAAAGTACCTATAAATGAATCACCCATTAAAAATCTATACTATACAAATATCATTCCTTGGCAAAGAGTTACGACCGAAATTTTCCAATCACACTCGAAAGCTATTACTTTAAACACTCAATTGATCACCCTTGTGAACGGCAATTTCTCAATCAAACTCCCATAAAAGGCATAATCATAAAAATTTGCAACATCTATGCTACGGAGGAGTAAAACATAAAAGCGTTTTCACTTCACACTCCTTATTGGGTGCTGGGTGCTCTGCTCAGTGCTCAGTGCTGGTGCTGCCACTCTTCTATTGCTATTTATTGGCGTTCAGGTTTCCAATAGCTGCCAGGCAAAGTTGTCTTTTATTTGCGTTTTTTTTTTTTGTTAATAATATTGTAGGTAAGGCACCTTACGTATGGCAGCCCTACACCCTAAACACATTTAGGTATTGCCATATTATATGTATGTATGAGCACTAGTCGCTTCGGTTTGGATATTATATCACTGGCATCAGAATATGATTGATATGCAGATGTTTTTATTTTATATGAAAACGATGAGAATGCATTCAACTGAACATTTGATGACAGTCTTTGTCAATCACAAATTGAAAATGTCAGAGTTAGAATTGCGATATACGAATATGTATGTATAGGGAAATCCAAACGTTGAACAATTTTGCACGTTTAGGTATATAGGTATATGTGTGTATGTATCTAGGTAAAAAATATATTTGGTGTGTGTCTTTTGCATTCATGTTAAATATAACAAGAAAATTTAAATACAAATTTAAATGAAATGACAGACAGATGTACGTTGGAATAGCAACAGTAATAATTTACGCCATTGACAGCCGAAGCTGAAGAGAAAATCGCGATTACTTTGACAACAGACAGAGTCAGTGAAAATTAATAAAGTCAAATGGGTGTATTCAGTGGGACGCACGAATGGTTTGACATTAATACGATTGCGTGTTTTATCAGAGTAGAGTATCTTCGAGATGATAATGGTGGCAACATTGTTTTGATGCTGATGTTGCTGCTGGTGTGGTGGTAGTGTTGGCAACGGCACGACGCGACGGCAACGGAACAGATGTCAGCAATACAGAAATACGCTTGTCACGTACCTTTTCGCTCTGAATTGTGACATTTGCATACAAATTTAGAAAGTCTTTTATGTGAATTATATAGAAGAGGATTTTCGCCTGTTGTTTCACGCGTACTTTGTAGGCTTTATAGCATTGTGCACGCAGGAGGTATCTCTCTGTTATGTTTATGTAACCCCAGTAAAAACAATCACATTGTATTCGATTGTTTGTCGATGCTTTTTACATTTCAGGTGATTTATTTTCATCTCTCGAATGGCAACAGATTATACTATGCGAGTAGGTAAGGATTGTAAGAGAGTATGTATAATGGGTATAACCGATTTTTGATGCAGCTATCTAAATCGCATCGTTATTTTGATTATTCACTGAGTGTGTGTAATTTACATTCAGTATACACTACATTATCATTGAATATTGTTGGGTATAATTATACTAGATCTATTGTGCCCCATTATATACCTACTCTACATCTACATAATTATATGAAAGCTTGTATAATACAAATTTCATAAGTATACATACTAATAAAACAAAACAGCCTCGTAGAAGACTTAGCAATATTTAATTGTGCTTGTTGAATTATTGATTTAAGAGAACCATTAATGTAAATTAAAATTTGTGTGGACTGAATGCCGTTTTATATTTATTTTCACCTCGATAAGGATAAAAAAAAGGGTTTTTTTTTGTAACCTAGCACTAGCTTCAGACAGTGACATCTGTCAAACAAATGCTCAGATTCCAAACTGTCAATATCATTCTTATTGAATAGTCTTTCCTTTTTTATGATGATGACATACACGGCTTCAACGTGTGTTTTCGCCTTCGATGTGTGTTTTTACCATGAAATCCGACTCAAGTATACCACTTCTAGTCATTTCCAGAGATTTTATCCACAAGAAGATGAGAATCCTCGGCAACCATTTCAATTTGCATACAAGCTTGAAATGTCAATTTGCAGATAAAAAATGAGAATGGATGTATAAAAACCTCATACAAATAGGTCTAGTAGGGATCTTCATACACCTGGTGAAATTGTTGTTGCAATTCACATCTTTTCATCGACACAGGATTGTGTTGATGTTTGGAGGGTGAAACGTAAAAAACATTCTCATCTTCATATTGAGTATTTTTGGTAATTTCCTTTTCAATAATATTTTGATCAGTGTCAATGTCTGACAAATTTAAAACGAGTACGTTGCGTCCGTTACGTCAACATAAAGATCGATTGAACATATACACCTACGACCTACGCGTATACGCTTTCTAAATTTACGATAAATTCACAGCAATATAAAAAGAAATATAAAAAAAAACGAAAGAAACAAGCAGACTATGACAAGGCTAAAGACAGACGCAACAAACAACGACGACAAATTGTTCTCAATGGATATTTTTTAAAATCGTATGATTTTTAATGCTCGGAAAATGTGTATGCCTATCTGATTTTTTCCCTCAGATGTTGTGCATGTTTGGATTTAAGTTTCAAACAAATCAAAAGCCCATGAGATACGACTATTAGCTTGGAATTTCTTTTTCAAGGCTTTCAAGTGAGTAGTACATACAAAATTATAAAAAAATATTGCCCCATTAACGCAAGTGAAAACTGACAAATCCCCATAATATCTTCTATTTCTTCCACCAGGAACCTAATGTATTGAACCTGAGCGTGTACCCTGGTGAAAAATAACTATTCAACTCCTTTAATGTATTGGTCTGAATAAATCATCATCATCGTCGGCTCCACAACCGGGGTCCGGTCAACAAGTCTCTCCACCGATCCCGGTCTCGAGCCGCCGCCATCCAGTTGCGCACCCCAAGGCGGTCAGCCATCAGCCGAATAGGAGGAATAACATGTATCATACGAAAACATGCACGTGCCGTAACTATTCGGGACTGGTGGAAGTGTGATCATAGCCTCTTCGCGGCGGCCGCTAGAAACAAGCCTTTAAAAAGGTTTGGCTTATATGATCGGGCTGGTTCCACAGGTTGGCAACAGGTTAATTCCCTGTTCCGTAAAACTAAACGAATTTCGAGACCAACAACAAGCCTCGTCTAAATAAATTTTTAATTTAAAAAATAAACCTAGAAATTTAAAAAAACTTTAGGTATAACAATATCCGCAAAGTCAATTTCAAAATCCATCACGTGATTTCCCCATTTTTAGTTCCGTTAGTTTCCAATCTATAAAAATCTCTTTAAATTGTCTGCTAAATAAAAATTCAATTTCTGTTTCGAAACATCTCGCGTCCGTTGCATGCATCATTCATCATTCAACATTTCCTCCACCCCCTATCTATCTCTTTATGTCCCAAAAAAAAAAAAATCAAACACTAACAACAACAACTATCGATGTCATAGAAAAAAAAAAGAAACAACAACAACAACAACCTTCAAAAACAAACTAAACCAACAAACTTTAACGGTTCAAATCTTTTCAAGTCCTACACACATCGAAATGCGGAAATGAGAAAATCTGGTCGACATTGTACCGGAATTTCCTATTGCGAAATGCACTCTCTGTGTTATACATAATGAAATAAAAGTTCTATAACACTATCCCTCACGTTGCCCTCTATACTATAAGCTTATCTATACTATGTTCTTGTCACCGTTCCCGTTTCTATGCCCCACCTGGCAATTGTCCAAAATCCCTTTTAAATTGTTATTCTTCTTCTTCTTGTTTCGATGTGTGAGAGTATTTTATCGTAATACTCACTTTGAATCAAACACAGGAGGATATCCTTCGTTTCGCATCGCATCGCGTCGTTCAATAAACGTACGTAATCAACATCGTTCGTTTTATTCGAGAGACACCCATAGGTATCGCTCTCCAATTGTGTATGTCAGAGTCAATTAAAGTTGAATTCTTCTGTTCGAAAACGTTTTCAAAGCAATTTGCAACAATTATATCGAGTTTTCCAGATACCTACATATATTTTATTTGATAACATCTCACCCCTACCACCCCCATACCATATCACCCAGGACATTCAACTCGAGACTAAATTATGTAAAAAAAGGAAAAGAAGAATGAAATGAAAAAATGATTTTTATGGCAAAATCGATTATAAATTATTAAAAAAAATTCTTACAACAATAAACAAAGTTTTAGTAAAATATAAAGCAATTTGTCGAAAACGGACCAATTATCGAGAAAGTTTGTTTCTTTTGCCTTTCATTGCTTTTGTCCCTCTTCTGTTGTATACCCTCTGATTCTTTTGTAAACTATTTATATTACGAATACTAAAAGGGATATCATAAAGCAGGGTTACCTTTCAAGTTATTTTAGAAAATGCTTAAAAAACAAGGGAAGCAAAAAAACTCATTCAAAATATTGAAAAGTAGAGATTATATTGTTTTGTGAATGGAATGGTTTTTCAATTTCTTTCTGAGAGTTGCCTTAATGAATTTTCAAAAATAGCATATCTTTTACTATTAATTAAATGCACGACTGCATCGCATGAACTTCATCTTTTGGTTCAAACTTCACCACTATGTGGCTAAATATTGAAAATTAATTGAAATGCCTTAACAACCTTATGAGAAAAAGTTTAAAAAATTCTTACAGAGTTCCGTATTATTTAATGTGAACGACACACACGACACGATGTTTGGCTTTCATTATTTTATCCTGCGATCAGGTGTGTTTCATTGGTAATTTATAAAAAGCGCAGTAATACAAGTTCCAATACAACGCTATATCCACTTTTATGTACAACATACATTCTTTATGTCTGTGTCTCTGTTCGCAAAATATTCTTCTTTCCATGTATCCATCAAATCGTATATAATTTTATGCCTTGATAATTGACAGGTCATGTAATGTTTGGAATATGTTACAGAAAACATCTGTTAATAGGTCTGTTCCCAAGATTTTCGCACTAAATCTGTGTAAATGTCAAATTTTGACGAGTGGGGATGAAATGCTCTCAGAGAGAAGGAAAACTGTCAAAATGTCGGGAACGATTTGCGCACTACTTTGCACTAATTCAGGCCAAACGTCAAAATTTTAGTCGAAAAGGGTTGCCGTAGATCAATGATAAATCTTGATCAACATTTTCCAGAATCAGAACACAAGAAAGTAAATGTTTAAAAAAATTAAACATACAAATCCCAAGTTTATTTATATAAAAACAAACCAAAAATTCTTTAATGATACATTAAATTATGAAGTTCAGTGTGTTTTTTCATCAAAAAAACAGTAAAATATACAAGAAATATGTAATATTTAATTTAATATTTTATTTCTTAGAAAAAGTTTTGCTAAATGATGAATATTTTATAAAAATTATTTCGTCAGTTAAAAGATTAATAAAATAATAAAAAACATGTCCATCTTCCAAAACTAAAACTAAAATAAAAATAATACTTGGGCAGCCCTGTTATTTGAACTCAACCGACAAAATGCTGTCATATGACATACGTCAACCTGGTAAGGAATACCCAGTAAGAAATAGCCAGAAGAATTTTCTCGGACCAAAACTACTGGTAAGGAGGGGAAATGTTTAACTCTCATTTGAGCGCTCTCTTTAGCAAGAAATAGCACAATTTTTGATGTGTGCAATGGCTTCGGACTAAAAATGACTAAATCTGGCGGTCTGAAACTACTTGAAACTAGGCAAGGAACACAGCTAATATCAGTTTCGACGAGTTTTTGTTAACTTTCCGTTAATTTTCGTTCATCTCGAAAAATTTTCAAAGCAACAATAGAAATTGATAATGCTTCGATGGCAACTCTATATTCTATGTAATGTATAAATCTTTGGCAAAACATTAAATACATATTTCAATATAAATTTATGTGAAAATTGTATTCAGCATTGGAATTGAGAAAATTTTCCATGAAGCAAAAGTGAACTTCCTATTTAGTTTCATCCATCACCTCTCGCTTTGAATATTATTTTCAAAAACGAAGAATAAGGCAAATAAAAACACAAACTACATTATATTTTCCCTCCTCGACGAGGCAAAAGGAAGAGCGAAAACTTTTTTAATACGATTTGGAAAACTCAAAAAGTTGTCTGAATTTTCTTTTGTTGCAGAGATGCCTTTACCGGTTTCTTACTAGGCCAATTTCTTCTTTTGAAAAATGACGGTGAAAAACTAATTATCTTTGGTCGATCACCTTTGGTAGACCAAGGAACGCCCGTTCTTCCATCGCGTCGTTGGCATCGTTGGTCGTCTCGTCGGTCGTTGTCAATTGTTGGAATACGGTTAGGTCTGATGCAGTGGCAAAAAATGCAGAGATAGATGCATCATCAGAGATGTATACTTACTATTCCAGAGACACACGAAGAGCAGGTAAAACGGATAAGTTCCAAAAACTTTATCTTGCAGAACGGAAATGCCGAAGAAAAAGTATACGCACAAGCAAAAAGAAGCAAATAAAAAGTCAGTTAGTGAAAAGTTTCTTGCGATGCAACGACTTTTGTAAAATAATGTAGGACGACCGACGAACAGGATGTCCGTAATTTAAAAAACTTCTTATTTAAGGTTATGTGAGCGCGGTGTGTGTGTCGAAAATCTTGATCAAACCGCAACTTCCACCCATTGGCCCAACACCACCTTCACCATAGCCATTGCCATCGACATCGCCACTACTGTGCCATATTTTTAAAGCCTTATGCTTTTTAGTTTTGTAAATAAAACCCTTTTTAGAAAGTTAAGAAAAGTTTTTAACTTTTGAAATAAATATAAATCATGTTGGCAGCGGCTTATGGCTGAGTGAAGAAAATGTGTTGAGCCAAAATTGAAAATTGAGATTCATCAACTGGGAAGTGATACCCGGGGGGGGGGGGGGGGCTGAAGAATAGTGATGTAATGAATTGTTTAAGTGAACACATACAAAGCAAATTAAAAAACAAAACCGGCTTTTAGAAAGAAGTCAGTTGTAAAGAGGACAGTTCTAGCTTTCATTTGACAACATTTGTATAGGAATCCCTTATGGGATAGGTGTACTTGGTGAAAATGCAACTGGAACTGGTCATTTTCTGACCAATAAAAAAATATTTTAATAGTAAGAGGCGTGACAGCTCATCGAGAACCAGTCCTAAGTGAATTTAAGCTCTCAACCATTCCTGTGTGTTGTTAGTTGGCAGGAATGGAGGGACCCATAATATTCTGAATGCAATATTATTTGCGCCGTTTAGAAGTTCCTCTTTTCAAAATTTGAACAAAATCGCTAAAAAACCATTAACGAGAATTAAATGTTCACACAAAATTAAAGTCTCACTGCGTCAAATACGTCAAAATGGAGTTTTATTGCAAACTTTAAACGCTGAGGCCCAATTTTTCAGTACTAAGTTGACTCTGAGTTTAACTAGAGCTTCTTAACCCTGTATATAAAAAAATATTTAACTAAATATTAATTGTTATAAAGGGTGTTTCTTTTAGACGAGTGGTTTTCAAGAAGAAATAAAACGCATATAACTTAATGTTATGGGCAATCATTTAGCTTTATTATAAATATTTTGACATCATGTTTTAAAAATGATTTCGAGCAAGTGGCCGCCGTAGCTGGATCGAATAAATTCCAGCAGAGAGGCCCAATTTTCGACAGCGATTATGTCGACCGTATATTGGACGCAGCACGCGATGCTTCGAGCGAACCGAACCATTATTTTGGTAATAAATTTGCACGTTTTGTAAACGTTGTTCAGGAGTAAATCTATTAAATATGAAATGGCAAAGCAAACTGAGCATAAATCAAGTGACAGCTGTCAAAAAGACCAACTCCAAAAAAAGTATTGCCAGATTGAAAACCACACGTCTAAAAAAACACCCTTTATAAACGTATGTCAAAAATATAACTCCAATTAATCCAGAGATAAATTATCAAATTTTGTGTATCAACTCCTGGCTAACTGAAAACGGTTGTTGATTGAAGCCCACCTTCACTCCGAACTAAAGTACAATGGAACACAAAAAAATATTGTCAAACTTTCTCCTTCCCCTGGCCTACATTATAATATCCAATAATTCAATTCATTGATACTTGTACACAATATACGAAAAACCTTGTCGTATTTGCTTTTAATTTCGGTTCAACAATTTTTGGACAACATCCCTTAACAAATTGAATAAAACAACTCCCGATAGCAACAACACAACAACAGAACAAAAAATAGAAGTCTCTTTACTTCTCAACCAATGGGGAATTCTTAGACAAACAATTCTAACCCAAGAGAATTGTTCAAATAAAATAAATAAAATAATACGAAAAACACCTATTTGCAAAGAGGAAATAAAATCCATTCGAGGATAAAATGGGAAATAAAAATTGGAAGAACCTCTCTCTCTCTCTCTCAACCTCCTAATATTCGAAGAAGAAGTAAATTGAATTTTGATTTGTTTACCTTTAAGAACTCCCTTCAGCTTCAGAGGTTAAGGAAGCGTTTTGCTCTTGGTGTAAAAATAACTTGAACGTTGATTCTTTACTGGCACATCACATACCTACACCCGATTTTCGTGTGGAAACGACATTCTCACATAAAATACGGATCGAACAGTGCACTACCAGCCACCATGTCTATAGGTATTATTTATATATACCCATAGCTCACATATAAGGTCCATTATTTGACATTCACCACCAATAGACACAGGGATAATGCAATATTTGATTTCCTGTGACTGTCTGGTGGATCGTAAAAGGAGCAAAGGGAGTCGATTTACTCTATTCACCGCATTCGGTCTAATAAAATGTATTGCTGCCTTGCCGTAGTTGCTACGTGACGTACTTTCGTTATTTTCCGGTTTAATATAGAGATGCCATACGTGAGAAGAGACAAATTTCCCTTTATTTCTTGAATCTCGGTTAATTTTTGATGAGAAATTCAATTCAATTTGTGTACTTTAAATGGATTTCCGGGCCCATTACACTGACAAAAATCAAATTGGCGCCCAATGTGAGACTTTGGCTTTTGTGTTCACAGAAAATACGATATAATCTCTCATAATTCTTTGGCTTTTAACTTATATTGATGTTGACTTTAAGCGAATAAGAAAGTAGACACATTACCGTTACAATAATTTTGTCAATTTATAATGTCAAAGGAAAATACATATATTTGCTCAAAAAATATTCTCTTATTCCTTCATTGAATCGTCTCGGTCTCTCCATAGGGGGGTGGAAGGTGGAATTATGTTCTGTAAATGCTTTGTTTAAATTGTTGAATGCCTTCGCTTGCTTCTCTTTTTGGATTTATTGGTTGGATTTCCTCCAAATCATCCTTAATAAGATGGGAATTTTTATGATTTCTCTTGATGTCTTATTTTAAGATCAAAAACATGGAGGTCTCTAGGTAAGGCGGTAAGGGTATAAGTATAACCATCAGACAGCAAATGGATGCAAAGCTTAAAGTGTGTACCGAGAAAAACTTCCAAACACTTCGTGAAATTTTACTACGTACTTGAGTCCTGAAGAGGTGGTTAATAGAGATAAACCTGGGCTGTATTGTGTTTTCGTTTGGAAAATGGCTTTGCTCGTAATGGAGAGTGCTTCATAAAACTGAATAGGGCAACTACTACAATGAGAGCACAACATTTTTATAACATGTAATTTTGTTTTATTTTAACGTCTTCTCGAAATTAGCAGGTGTATAACCTACTTGTAAGTAGTGTGAGTAAACTTGAAGAGGACGACACACAGAGACATTTTTTTTTTTTTTTTTTGAAGTGAGTGTTAAATTGAAAGTCGTTGGTTGGTGCACTGAAGTGTGGTAGTTACTCTTAAATTGGTTGTGTTAAGTGAGATGAAAGTAAAGACGCGATGGTGGTTTGTTTGTTATTTCAGTATAGGAGGCAAGATGGCGTTTTTTTTGTTAACTGTGAAATGTCTAAGATTTTTTTTTGTTTTTAAATTGAAACACTTCTTTTTTTTTAATTGGTGATTTTTCAAGGCTTTTTCTGGGTTTTGGTTACCATGTTGTATATTTAAGATTAGCCATTCAAAGAATGAGACACTTCGGGAAGAGAGAGTAGTGTCGTTTTTGGTTGGATTTCGGAATTGTTCCATTCCTATAGAAAATGGAAAATTTGGAGTAAAAGGAGTGGGAAAGGAGTAACTTCGAACGTCCACTCGAAAGCGGCATAAGAAAACAGATTTCACCATGTTCCAAACAACGGAAACAATTGCCGATTAAAGAACGTTAAAAAAAAATAATTTTATTTCTACTTTTTTTAATCTTTGTTTTATTTAGAAACTAGCTGACCCGCCCGGCTTCGCACGGGTAGACAAACCTAAGCTTCGCATACAAATTACAAAATAAAATATAGATTCATAAATATTGAAGCTACTTTTTGTAATTGAATACTACTTTCTGTGTTTTGACCCACTTCAGGCCGTTATGAATGGTGAAATTCATAAAAATATGATCAACTAAGCCCAACCTTTCCCAACGCATTTCACTCTATAAATTGCATTTTGGTAAAATAACATTCCAAACGCAGAAAAAATTTCTTAAATCGGACTTTTTTTATTTTTAGCCCATTTCACTCTACAAATAATAAAATTTGAAAAAGAATATCCCTAAATAGAATTTATTAAATCGGAATATTTTTTTCTGTTTACCCCATTTCACCCTACAAATTAAAAATTAAAAAAAAAATACCCTTGAAGCCATTTCCTAAGAATAACCTTTCAAACTCAAGTTGAGTTTTTTAATCGGATACATCTTTTTCATTTTACCCCATTTCACCCTACAAAGTGAATTTTCCCGATATTTGTATAGTTATTCCGCTATTAAGACAGTCTGAGAGTTGTACAGAAGAGATTGTTAGACGCTGAACTGTGGATAGGTGGTTCTTCATACAGGATGAATCAGAGGTCCATTGATTCATCCTGTGTTGTGGCCTACCGTGACGGGACTGAAGCAATAGGGTAAACCAGGAGAAAAAGAACAAAACTGATTAAAGTTGTTGTATGGATTGCTGGGCGTGCATAGGTTAAGGTTTAATTTTAAGCAGGAATAGTCGGGATGCCGAAACCTAAATCGTTCGATTTATTGTCACTGATTACTTTTTTTATGTCGATGTCAAGTGTTTGGAAAATGATAAACAATAAAATTTTAAGTCAAAAAGACCTCCAAATAATCGAAAGAGAAGCCTGCAGAATTAAACTAAAAGTATGGGGTTCAGAAGCTTCTGATAAATTTTATGAGGCCTAAAATCCTAATTCAATCATTAAGCTGTAATTAATCTTCAGAATGAGTAAACAGATTTTGAATTCAAGCTTAATTCCTGCCGTTTATTACTTTAAAAATTTCTACAGCTTAAACAAAATAGACTTGGTTCTGCCAAAGGCTCTTATTTCTCCTTTCCCGAAATTCTTACCCCCGCAATTTAATTAGTAAAGGTGAGAAAAATTAATTTAGGAAATCATAAACAAACAAATCCTGAATGAATAAATTTTCATGTTCATTCTACGTTTATGATTAATTGCATTAACTACCCTCCAGAGTATATCTATACCTGTACATCCTTTTAAAACCCAAAACCGCACCTTTAACAAAATGCAAACAAATTAAGCGGTTAGCATGGATAATAAATTTAAAAATAAATCTTCAGTAAAATAATCCAAAATGTAACTACAAGACAAGACAAGACATACCCCAAAAACCACCCCCCACCCAAAAATAAAAAAAAAATCAACAAAATGAAATAGATATTCCAACAAAATGCCCATAAATCCAAATATATAACCTCAGTAGCACTTTAGCTTAATAACTTCTGGAACAACTTATCTGACTTTGAATAATGTAATCCACTGAACTGAGCATTTTATAGACCACAAATCACTCTTTTCCCAACCAACAAAAAAGGATGCGTATAGAAATAGTCAAGATGAAAGGAAAAAAAAAAAAACAAAAATTATATTCACCCTTTATCCTCTAACTGCCGGCTATGCAGAGCAGCACCCTTGTATGCGTGCAACCCAAAACAATACCCAAAAAAAAAAAAACAAACACTGACCTCAAAAAATTTAGAAGAAGATCAAAATCCATTGATCCCAAGGTGGTGATTATGAGGTTTACACAAAAACAAATAAAACCATTGGCTTTGAGATACTCGTATATGTAGGGTGGCCCCATTTTCAATGCTAATTCCATTTGAATCCCAATTTGGAAAACACGCAAAACCAAACTTCCTTCATAGATAAACACGCAAATGGACTTAAAAGGGTTAATGGAATTGAACGCGTCATAAATTCCATTCAAATTCAAAGTTTCCTCGTCTGTCATCAATTGATGGGCAGCGTAGATGTGGATGGGGCTTGGGGTTTGGGATGGATTGCCTTTGTACACATATACTTAAGCGAATCAAAAACAAAATGGAGAACAAAAAAAAAAAAAACATTATTCAACTTCGGGCCATAATAAACACGTTTCAGGCCGAGGAGAGGACGACCCAATATTCGAAATGGATGACTGAGATCCAAAAAACATTGGGCCATTCATTTACATGCCTCAAATAGCACATTAAGCTTTGATTAAAATTAATCGTTCATCTTTTGCCTTCACACACACTTTGACAGTCGCCCACAGCACAGAGGCAGGCGATGGCGCACACATGGAATTCACCATAAAATAGGGAGGTTGTGCGAAAGGACGATACCCATATAATTGAGGGCGAATGGCATCGACATCGCACATCCATCTCTAGCTGCCTCAAATAAAATACGATACGCACCACCATTATACCATGCCGACCGTGGCGATGGCGTCGTTCAGGATGCAATCATTTAAAAAACAAGAATTCGGTGGAAATTTTGCATTTATTCGCTCAGCCAAGCAATCTTCCGCTCAATCAATCCTTTCCAGTTAATAAATAATATAAAACTCATCCCTGAAACTATAGTTTTTGTCCGGGCGGTACTGGAAACTCGTATTGGAATCCACTCATTCGCATTGCGGAGACCGCATGTGAAATAACTTCGCTTCGATGATAAATCATTTTGTTTTTATTTTAAAAATGTTGTTTGTTTGTAATAATCCAACTGTCAACTCCCAGGACTCTCCCTTAATACCCCCAAATTTGCTTCAAGAGGAAGTCGAAATAAAAAGGACTAATAATTTCACAAAACCCATAACTGGAAGGTTATTGCCAACAACAACAACAACAATGAAAGGTAAAACTCTCCAAAAGTTCGGGGCAAGTTCGTTAAGCAAGTTTATAAGGATAACTAGGACTTCATGTACACATAACCCAGATACTTATCTTGGGTTGTGTGCCACATTCTCATCCCATCATCTGGCAATTTGTATCTCTAATGCGGGGGTAAAAAAAGCAAAGGGTGTAGAAGTGGAAAATTTAAATTAATAATCGTTAAAGCTTTAACATTAGTTGAGGGAGACCTTTTCATGAGGAGACGAACGAGAAATAGAAGTAGAGGCAGAGGTATATGTATATGTAGAGCGATGTAGGTACTTAATAAGAATCAGGTTATGTGCGAGTGAGTACTTAACAACACTTAGAGGAGTAGAATCCTAGTTTCATCTCGGGATCTATAAGTGTTCTTCACTTTAGTTTTTTTTTAGCTTTTAGTAGGTCCTGTTTGCATCGTCATTTTCATTTTCATCATCATCATCTTGATCCATCATCAACGCTATTGCCATTGCGCTGTGTTGTTCTTGACACTAAAGGAGCTGATATAAATGTGTCCTGGACTGTTTTATTTTTTAAAGTTATGTTCTACATATTGTAAGAAGCATGATGGTCGTTAGCATGCATATTAGACGACCATTTTCAGAGTTTCCAAGTGGACAGTTTTTCAAGATTTATTTTTGTATTTCTCTTAAAAAGAAAACTTTAATTGCAATATCCTTGAAAAGTCTATGAATGTTGTTGTTTTTTATTTTTTCCTCCTAAAGCAGATATAACTTTGAGGAGGAGGAGAAGGAATGGCCTACAAGTACTCATAGAATAGGAGAAGTAACTTTGAGATCTTTTTCATTCATAATAATTGCTTCTACATGTAAATCTCAATTTCTTTTTCGTCTTTTCTATTTATCTCTGTAGGGATTTTTATCTATATTATGTACATGAATCCTTGACCAATCTTGACTTTTTATTCAAATCACTGAGCATGAAATATACAATATTCAGAGGACTTGAAGGCATAAAATTCTTTTCAAAATGCAGAAATAATTGCAGTTCTTAAATATTGAAATGTGTATCAGCTGTAATAGCCCATGGCATAATGATTAGTGCGTTGGACTGTAACGCTGAAGGGCGTGAGAACGAAACCCAGCATGTTACTTGAAAACTGAAACATCTCTTGCGAGCAATTGATAAATCCTCCAAGAACATCTTTTGCCTCTCACCTTAGCCGCTTAGATTTGGCCCTTCTATTCCTACCAATAACACGCACACAGGTAAAATAAGTAAGTAGGGCCTGGGTCTGGTTCTTCACGAGCCGTGACGCCACAAAAATTATTTGAATTTATTTACGTATGTAAATATAATTATTAAGCAGTTGTAGTGCATATGATTGTCCTTACGTTACATTGTTATGTAATGCTCAAAAAATCAAAGTGATTTCAAAAATAGTAAAGTTGATCCCCTTATAATAAGTTCTTTATTTTTTTAAATAAACCTGCCCCCAAGGGGTAATAGCTACCCTTAACATGATTAACACATCAGAGTGTGAGCGATTAAAAAAGATGGAAGGATTGGTTTGCATTTGATTGATGGACATTATAATGGGAGAGAAAAATGGAAATGTGCAAAGCATTCTACATTCGTGAAGTGCGGCTACAGGAAGAATCTCTACATTTAACTGAATCCCAGAAGTTTGGCATTCTTTGAAGCGCGAGTATTACGGTTGAATGGTTTTAGGGGAGGAATGCAACTGGCTATTTCAATGGAGCACTGTTTCTAAATGTATAGTCATTTATTTGGTCTTTATTGTGCGATAATTTTTGTATCAGAATCACCCTATTCTCAGAAGATGCGACAAAAAGCTAGAGCGTATATTTTGGGTCATGAAAAGAAAAATAAATTTTAAATGAGGGATGGTCAATTTCCCCAGTTAAATACTGTTTTAAAATTAAAAAAAAAATAATACAGAACAACGGCAACACTTAAAATACAATGCTTTACATTTTTTTGAAGCCAGAATTGCATTTTTTCATTTGCTTTCTTATAAATCAATTTGTTTCGATCAATAGTTTTTAAAAAAAGTAATTTTCAAACTTAAAATGAAATAAAAATTTGTTCAAGCTAATTTTTTTTTTTAAATTGTACTTTATTAACTACTATTTTTGTTTTTTAACACTGAATGGTCTTATGAATTTTGAGTCAAATGTCTTCTAGTTGCTAACCAAATTGAAAGTTCTGACCTTAAAAAAATACAGCATTATATTGTAAGTGTTGCCATTGTTTTTTAATTTTTTTTTCTTTATAAGTCAGTTTGTTTAGAAAATTGGCCCTCCCTTCTCGTCGGAGGTAAATTGACCAAACACAATAGTGAAAAATTAAAAAAATACAGAGACATAAGTTTCTTACTAAAATCAAATTTATGATTATTACAAGTTTCCTTTGAAAGTTTAAAGCCAGTAAAAAGCAAGTAAAAACTAAACTGCTTTGGCTAATAAAATTCATATCACATGACAAATCCACTGTCAGTGGCACAAAAGTTAAAAAAAAAATACAATAACTTTTGGAAAATAAAATAAAACCCTTTTCTCACAATAAATCTCAAGTGTCAAATTTATATGATTTACCGTTGGATTTATAGAAAGGCAAATCTGAAAAAGTTAAGGTCCTACATACATTCATATATACAAAATCGAATTCATTTCCCTTCCATTGATGACAATATTTTGCGAATGTCTAGGCTCGTAAACCAAGTTGATGACTTCATTTGGTTTATTCCCAACATGACAATAAACCACTTCTGACAAAGCCTTATATTATAACCAAGATGCATTTGTATATACAAAAAAAATAAAAATAAAACGTTTGGTCCTTCGATCCGGATTCTCGTTTAATGATCAATCAATTTTATTTCCATCTTCACCGGTATGGATAAATGTACCTATCGTTCTAAATAATAAACTCTGTTAGAAGAGTTATGGTTCATAGAATTTGAAAGAGTCGACATTGTTATACTCGTATCATTTTCTTCTCCTTTAAAGCTGGCAACTCTATGTATATGTGAAGTGGCTTTGAACGCATTTTTATGCGCCTTAGCTGAACGACCCTTACGAGTGTTTCAATGTTCACTCATCATCATGCTGCTATACCTATGTACTTATTCTAGATTCTGCAAACTCAAATTTTCTAGCAAAACCAAACAACATTCCTTGTTGCCGTTTTCCTTCTTCTTCTCCGTCGCGTGCGTCGTCCTTACCGTCACTTTTTGCTCCGCCATAAATTGGAACGTTGCGTTGCTCCTTTTATGTCACAAAACTGTACTTACATCATACAAGGATCACCACAATGACAACTTTGGTCCTGACGGCGGCGGCGGCGCTGGCGACGAAGGCGATGTACATAGTTGGAACGAGCGAAAGGAATTTAATGTTGATGCTTGTTAATATTCCTTTTAGACGGATGGATGCTGGAGGAAATCTCATGAATGTGAACACACAGCACACATGTACGACGACCCACAGAAATGAAGAAGAAAATAAAATAAAAATATAATGTGCACTAGGACTATAAGAAGGACTCTATGATGTCTTTTCATTTCTTTGGCCATAATATTTTATTCTTTTGCCTCCGCCTCCACTTTTCTCCGGCGAATGTTATTCAGAATCTAATTAAAACACGTACTTGTACGAAGTCTGCCTTCTGCCAGCATCAGAAGCATCAGAAGAAGGTTCCCGCAGGCTATGAAGATGATGAGCTCAATTCTGCCTCCTGTAGTTGCCGTTAATGAAAGTAAACACTGAGACAGAGGGCGCTTTTTTCTCTTCTTGTCAAGGGTCGAAGAACTCAAGACCTTTGCACATTTATAAATATAAGCCTGACACCTAGAGCGTTGTTTGGTTTCGGCCTAAAGGGAGCTTTAGTGCCATTCGGATACCTTTCATTTGATTTGAAAACATGCACACACATACATATTTGTTCACGTTTGAGTGAAGGAAGAGCCTCTTTTGAACAGGACGAACGCTGACGGCGATGGATGAATGAAAGTATCCACACCGTAAAATACATACCAACAGATTTTCCGGAAATGAATTCATCCTGTATCTCCTTTTGTTGCCTTTAGACAATGTGAATTCATTATTTATTCGAGGAGATGGAGAAAAAAGTCACCGATAGATGGCAGCAGTATTTTATTCTATCAGTTGACAGGAGAAACCGTATCTTTTTTCTGTTGTGCCATATATCCCTTTGGTTTGGTTTAGTTTGGATTGCCTTTTGTTATGCGGTAACTTCTCATGCGAATCGAATATCTACACTTTAAAAGGATACACAAATATAAATAATAAAAAAAACAAAAGGGTTTTTTTATATTTTCCCCACAACGTCTGCGTCTACGTCAACGTGAGGAAATCTGTAGTGGTTCTGTATTTGAACCATTTGGACAATTTAAAGAAGATTTGGGTTAGTGGTCATTCTTGGGATTCTTTTCTTCTTTCAATTGAGGATTGGCGTTACAAACGAATACATACAAGTAGAAAATTCTAAAGGTACAGTGCTGTGCAATAATATCTGTTTAAACTCGAGCTATCTATAACAAAATATCGTTTTATTTTTTGCACTGTTTTTACTAGATAAAGTGCAGGTTAGACTTGTTTTTTTTTTAATTTTTTTGAACGAGAAAAGCAGTTGGAAAATTTGAAAATATTAATAGACATTTTTTTCGTTAATGTAGAACTGCATAAGCTACAACTTGTGACTTAACATAATATTGACAGTTTTGACAGTTTTCAAAAAATCTGACAAACTCTAAATTTTACCCGCTTTCACTCCCTTCCAGAAAACACATGCACGGCGACGCGGTTCAAAATGTTGGTTCCATTTAATGGAAACGGTTAAGACATTAAATTAAGCCAGTTTTGTTGGAATTTTTTGAAGTGGAAGACTAAGTTTCCTAAAAAAAATGTAAAATAAAAATTAGAAAAAAATTTGGTTTCAAAATTAATTTTATGAAATTATATCTACCTACATATCTTTATAAATGTGTTGTAGAAAAACTTACCGATTTCTAACACAAAAAAAATGTTCTACAAGAAATTATACTTGTCTTAGTGAGGAATTGGTATAAAATGTTTTAAAATTTTTTCATCATCGATAATAGTCGTGTTTTTGTGCAAGCCCGCAGGAAAATCGTAAAAACACGATGTCAGGGGCAGGGCTAAGTAATTTACGTGTTAAATGCAACAACAACGTATCCCCTTGAGCTAAGCTAAGCACACACAATTCTTAATTCAGAAGCTTAACTTAAGCACGGAGAAAAACTGTGTTACCGGCGCTCGGCGTGAATTACATACTTGTTATCGATAGTTTGTATGGAAACTCCATTTTTGTTTTCTGTAATGCCGTCGCTAATTCCCGATGTTGTTTTTTCGAAAAAATTTCCTGCGGGCTTGTAATGTTTCACGAGGAATAATCAAGTGTATGGTTATCCAGGAATGTCAACAGTTTTCAATGAATTTGAAACTATTTTAAGTATCGATTAATTATTTAAATAAAAATTAACAATTTAATTAAGTAATTGAACTTGAGAAAAAAAAGGAATATTGAGTGAGCAATAAGCACAAATGAATAAATGAATAACTCGTAGCTTATCGTGGCCAAAATCAAAGAACAATAATTGAGAACGAAGGGAAATAGAATGAATTAAACTGACAAGTCGAACCGAACATTCAACTGAATATTTATGTCCTTTTCGTTTGGATTTCAGTACTGTTTCATTCCTATATAAAATGGGAAATTTGGAGTAAAAGGAGTGAAAAAGGAGTAGCTCCGAACGTCCACTCGAAAACGACATTATAGTTATGTCGTTTTCCGTTGGATTTTGGAACTGTTCTATTCCTATCGAAAATGCAAAATTTGAAGTAAAACGAGTAAAAAGGAGTAACCCCGAAAGTCCACTCGAAAACGACATTAGGGTGCGTTCGGAATGAATGGATTTTAGTGATTCACATTGGGCATGTGCAACACGTTTACACATTGTGTAGTTGCACAGACTTTCATTGATTGTTAATTTTAATTAGTTTTAATGTTTTATCCACTAAATATGGTCGTTGGAAAGGCCAAATTGAGAACCATTTCGCATATTTAAAAAAAAAAAAATATTTCTATGACAGTTCTAACAATAATTAAAATCTCTTAAATAAAATATGAAATAAATAATTGCAATCCAAAAAATCAAGAAAACATTTAGCACAGCATTGTTTTATTTTTATATTACACCTTAGGATGTATGGTTGTGGTAGCTGGAAGGTGGTAGGTGGTAGGTATACCTACTCCCTCAGAAAGTGCTATTCATTTAAAACTTGAAGACTTCCAGCACACATTGGGGTTTTAAACTTTAAATTGAGCTAGGTCGTGCTCTCTAGATTAGACAGGTTTCATATACGTATTAGTTTATATGTTTATGCAGGTACATAACTTACACACGAATTTAAATGTATGTATTTATATAACAGATTTGTATAGGTTATTCTTATTTTGAAAATAAATTTAGGCATATTAATATTTAAATATAGGTACCTACATTTCTTTACTTTCAGATCTTCAACATTCTGGCTTCCTTAAAACGTGTGCTGTATTATAAATAGAGAAATGACAGGGCAAAGTGTTCACTCAAGTGTTAAGACATTTTGACATTTGACATAAATATGAAAATCGAAGTGAAGTGGAAAATTACTTCGTATTAAATTTGTTGAATTGTGTTTATGGTTTTGTTCAAGAACATATATATCACAATACATATGCTCATGTAATAAACAATAGGAAAAAATTATGAAGAATTATTTATATGTATACGTGTTACTGTAAAACTCTGAAAGTTGTAGAATTTATAGGTAAAACTTCGAAATAAATTATGAAAACAAAACATTTCGGACATTTACCAATGTTGGTGTTAATTTTACCGATGAATTCTAGATGTTCCTAATAACAGTGAAATATACTGGGTGTCTTTTTAAGTCAGTAGATACTTACTTTGATTTTGAACAAAAGACGTGAGATTGCATTAAATATACTTCTTTGTGTGCTGCAATTAGTTTTTAACTTCAACTTCGGCCATATATGCCTACGAGGGCTGGATATGATGAATGTCATCAGAGAGATAAGGCTTTCGATCACTTTTTCAAGCATTTGTGGCTGTATGTCCTCAATAAAATGAATAATGTTGGCTTCCTAGTTCCGACCCGTCGATTGTTGTTGATTTTGTCAGCTCAGACTTTACGTATCCCCAATGAATATGGGAATGATTATGTCATTCATTGTGTTAATGTCATTTATAGCGAATATAGTTTATAGTTACACGCTGATTAGCCTTATTTCTGAAACAAATATGGCCCGATGGTACAACCAGCTCACTGACAGCACCAAACTGTGCACTTTTTTGGGATGTAAAGGCATTTCCATAATCTCATACGGATTATTTTCGGTCCAAATGAGACAATTTTGCTAATTGACATACCCATATTCAGCCAAAAATGAGCTTAATTGCTGAATACAATTTTTCTATAAAACAGCGGAGCCAATGCCATTTGATTTTGGGACCACTAATCGAAATTTCGACGCACACGGAACTTTCTAAAATTTGGTAAGGTTGTTGAAACGTGTATATCATCCTTATCTCGATCAAATTTTAAAGAATACTGAATAAAAATGACACTGAAAGTTGGCAAGTTGACAATTGGTTTGACAGATATCAGATAACTGTTTGAAGTTAGTACATTGATGGGTTAAAAAAATACTTATAAATTTATTTACAATTTTTATGAGTTATGGATTGTATTGATAGTAAAATGAAAACCTATCTGAATGTCAATAAATATAATGTAAAGCATTTTTAATTGATATGTATAATGTCAAATAAAATTTAAGTCAATTATTAGGTCCTTAATGTCATCAGTATAGATACGTATATTTTTCCTCTATTCAGCCCAATAATAAAGACATTTATGTGTGTTCTTTTTTTAAGCTCTAGTCAACATCTTTTCCTTTTTATGACTTCGAAAATCTACTCCACGATTTCACATTAAATATCTTCGCCATCTGTTCATCTCCCATAAAGTAGCTTAATTCTATTCAATTGTGTACCACATGTGTCACTCCTTGCCAACCCCACTTGAAAATGATGTTTAATTATCTCATAACCTAAATTTCCTCCTCACAAGTCACAAACCCATACAACATACACACACCATACTGATATGCTCAGTGTTTACAAACTACATGTCCTGTCTCCGGAATTATTATAAAGATATAACAATTTTTTTGTATATGTACTTTATTTAAACGACCCTGCTCATTGCATTCAGAGCAGACATGACCAGATACAAGCAACTATCTCCCCCCTCCCCCTCACTCCCTCTGAAGAAAATCTCCAGGATTGGAACCTAAAATTCCCTTGAAAAGGGGAGTGGAAACGAAGTGCAAAGTGCAAAACCCAGGAATGTTAGGTCATAAATTGTTTGTAACATGCTGAGAAGCAAAATGGCAACGATAGCTTCTTCGATGGATACACTGAATCTCTTATATGAAATGTATTTCTTAGAATAAGAGGCGACATTTAAGGGTGCGGGTGGGCTCTAGATTGGAACTTCTGTATAAAGGGCAACACAAATTTGTCGAAAGGTCACACTGGAATGAGATCGTGTGGGTTATTGGCGGGAAATGAAAAAAAAACTAAGAAATGTTTCCATCGGAAAGTTTTTGACAATTTTCAGAAGAAAAAGTAAAATTATTGTTGTTAAAAGGACGACTAGCGAAGAGGTCCCTTGACACCATATAACTTCTCGTTCTCGGTGCACTTGGCTAATAATTCAATAAGGAAACTTTAAGAAGCTTAGGTTCCGATGACAGTTGAAATAAATAAGTGCGCCAGCCAGGGGAGCAAACAGAAGAAGAACAAAATGACATACATATTATACGAGAAGAAGCCAATATCCGCAACGAACGAAAAATAACGAGTGTGAATTTGTTACAATCGATTGTGTTGACAATTTGATGATGAAATATTGAGACAGTCGTCTTATTGGCAAATATAGGGAACGACACTCGCTTTGTTGTACTTTTTTTCTGGATACAGTGTGTAGCAGAAGTAAAGGTAATGTTCACAAAAAAAAAAAATGATTTAAAAATACTATTTAGATATTAGACGCAGTCAGAAAAATGTTATCTCAGAGATTTTGCTAAGTCAAAAAGTGAGCGAGTGAATCCAATTTTTTTTTCTCAGACATTTTGCAGAGGAATCCTGTTCTTGTAGGTAACTGTGATTGCTGAGGTCTCTAAGATCTTATTATCCTGAAAATGCCTATTCTCTTTTAAATTTTAAACTTCTATACTACTTTTTCATTCGAGCCGAAATAAGGTTATTTCGCAATTAGATAAAAAAACATTTTCATCTCAAATTTTCTAATTTCGTTTGACAGTTCAATCTATTTTCAATTTGATTCGGGCGTTAAACGCTTACTTTTGTTGTTTTCTATTTGTTAATTATGAAAACGTAGCACAAAAGTTTCTTTTCATTGATCACAAAATTCTCTTTGATTTAATTTATTAAGAATTAAAACAAACAAATATTTTTTAGAGTTAATTGATGTTACCTCTGCTGAGGATACTGTTAATAAATTCTATCGAGGGAAATGCTAGAGAAGCAACTGTCAGTTGTTCAAAGGTTGATATTTTACTATATTTCCTGTTTTGATTTCTTGGAGGAATTCATTGGAAAATCTGATGCCATTCAAACACAAAATTACATATAAAATTTTAGATTGAAAAATAAATTTTATAGGTACTTTTTGAATTGATCCAGATTTTTTAGAAAGTTCAACGGAATATTTCTGGGAGATGACTGCAATATCAAGTATCGCATTTTCTGCAAAAATATATTTAAATTTGGGAAATTTTATGCTCTAAAATGTTCATTAATGTGAAAAATTAGGGAAACGATAAATATGCAAAAAAGTAAAAATAAAAATGAGCTAAATTAAAACGAGATAACCTCGAATATGTTCCCAGAAAAAAATATATTTCTATCAAAGATTGTTATATTGCCTATAAATTTGGTCTTGAAAACTATTCCGCTTAAACCAATAGTTTTAGAGGTACAGATCAATTTGAGTTTTCCAAGGTCGCGGATTTCGCCAGGTTCAGTGAGTACCGAAAATGTTTACGTAAGATTTTCTTGTAGCCTTGTAGGCCCTCTATATTCCCGAAAACTAAGAAAAAAACGCGAACTGGAATTTTTGACAAGTGTTAGAAGACCCCGATTCTCCACGAGCTGCCGTGCAACCAAATTTGTATTTAAATTTAAATTTTGATGTATTTTTTTTATTAAAATATAAAAATGATTTCAATGGAAATGAAAGTTTACATTTAGCTTTGAATTCCCCATAGATTGCTGAAATAAGTAATAAATATAGTTTCAGCATAAAGGGATTTGAATAAGAGTTAAAAATAAACGCTTTTTTAACAGCTCAGACATAAAACATCTATAGGTAGTAGGTTTAGTACATACTAAAAAAGAAATTGAAAATGATACATTTTTGTTCAAAAAAACAAAAAGTTTCGGAATGTAAAAAAGTTAATCCAACATTATCTCCTCTGGGAACCATTGCAAAATTCTTAATTTCGCAATTTAAACCAAAATAGGAAAAAGTGAATACATTCTTAAGCCTCGAAAATGTCTAACAATTAATTAAATCCACCACAAGTCACAAAAATTCAGTCAACAATGCGCCCTCCCCAACATCCACGATGACGCTGAAGCCAACCAAAATAATAAACCACACCAACCAACTCAACTCGCGTAACCATCTCACCACCATCGCATCGCATTTTTGCCACAACTCAAACCACACTGCATTGTCTTTTCTACGGATTTCTTGTTGAAATATCTGGCAAAAGAGAAGGCAGAAGGAGCATCAGACGTCAGGATCAGGAGTAAGGGCAACGAACGATGAGTCTTTGATTTTGTGTGCGCTCGCAACACCATCCATATTCTAGGTATACGGCGGCGCGGTGCGCATTTTCCTTTGTAACGGATTGCGATGGATTAACCTTGCATCATCGTGGCAAGGAATCATCCTTGGTAAGCTTTTCTACTGCTTCATAATAATTATTAAAACCACTAAATCAACGAGGGAAGGTCGAACGAGATGAAATAAATTACTTTTTTTTAGCTCAAATGAAAAAAAAGTGTACCAAGATCCAAACAATGAGAAAGGGTGTACGAGTATACTGAAGTCTATAAGAGTGGGCCTTAAAAAAATTGAAAAAGTTTAATAATTGAAGGCAAATTATTAAACTTGGCATAATATATTATTAAAGTACTATGAGGACGAAGAGTTTAAAAAAAAAATAGTTTTTACTATTAATAAACCATATTTACCGAGTTAATAAAACAATCAATTCAAACAGGGTAAATATTGTTTCGTAAAAGTAAAAACAATTTAGTTTTAAAATCATAATAGTAACTTTAGTATATGTGCCAAGTTAAATGATTTTCCATCAACTGTTAAACATTCTCGAAATGGACAAAATGGGGTCACAATGCGGAGCATAAAAATTAAAAAAAAAATTAAAAATAAGGACCACCCTTGTGGTAGATATATTGTGTTTGGCGCCTCATAACAAAAACAACAGAGCAAATTTAATACAATTTTGGGTTGTAAAATCTATTGACAGAGGAAGAAGGACCATAAAGTCATCTGGTTGGTGGTGGGTTGTTGGGTTGAAGTCGACATTTCGGGCGAAGAGATATATGTCATCATAATTTCACACAAATAATAATTAATAGAACACACCCACTATCTTATACAAAAGAGCAATTAATTAAACTGGTCTAGCAAATTTATTTAATTGATTTTTGTAGTTTATCCGCTGTCAAGAGAAAATTTAATAAAAATTATTGAGTCTCGCGGGAGTCTGGAAGGAACATTTTTTGAAGGTTTAATATTAAATTAATGAGTTTTATTGAAATTTGTGTTTTTTTTTTTATTTAAAGATATTTTTATTTCAGTAATTCAAGATTCTAGAAAATATAGCAATTTAGTGCAGTCAAGGTGAAAATTAAAGTTATAGCTTTGAGTCTGATAAAAATTAGTACTCATAAGTCATAACCGACCCAGTCCACTGGATAAATGTCTTCTTCTAGTTATCAGTATCGACAAGCTGGGGTCGAATTTTGGGAATTACAATTTGCAAGTATTGCGTACTTTCAGAAGACATAGGTAAGAGACTTGAAGGTAAGGCAAGTTTCTCGACTCTGATTGGTCAGCTGTCAAAAAATTGGCTTCAAATTAAGACAACTTTTATTGCAAAGTGACTGGAAAGCTTGTCAACAAATATCTCCCTTCATTTCAAGCCAATATCAGCTGATTATATTTTCTCACTTAAAAAGAAGCTGAACTTAATTGTGCTGTGACTTGTTTTTTCAACGTTTGTTTTAATGTTTTGTGAACACATCGGACTTTTTTTAACGTTTAGCAGCCGTTAAAACAAAACAAAAATCTGTGCAGTTTGAGGGATTAATTACAAATTTGTTTACTTTCAAAATATAAATATTCATAATTAAACATGTTTCCAATTAAAAAAAATTGGATTCTGTAAGATTTAAGTGTCAAAGTTAAATCACAGACAGAGGAAACAGATGTCACAAAAGAAGACGTAAAAAAATCCACTGATTTTTAAAAAAAATTACAAAAATCCTGAGACGTCAAAGAAAATCTGAGGAGTCAGTCCAATGTGAACACCGTCTATATCTATTCCATAGAGGATATATAATATGGAGTGCTTGTTTTTATTCGAATGCGAACCTTTCATAGGGGTCGCTGTTCAAGTTTCGGTCACTGAGTTTTCTGCACATTGGAGAAAAAAACTTAAAAAAAAAGATATTGAAATCTTTAAAATAATAAACAAACACTTATTGGGGGCTATCGTGAATGAAATTTCCCTGGGAATGTTTCCCATCTTCGAAAATTTGAAACGCCAATACTTTTCAACTCCGCTCCATGAGCTCATATTTGGCTTATTGCCAAATTAACATGGAAAATTTATTCCCAATGCCATTAGATTCCGATGGATACTTTCAACCATTATTCACGTTCCAAATTTTCGAAGGTGGGAAACATTCCCAGGGAAATTTTATTCACGGTAGCCCCAATTAATTTCAAGAATTACTTCAAATGAGAACAATTAAGAGGGAAAATTAGCAAATTATGACTTACAATTGATAGCAGCTGTACGATATCTTCAAAGACTTTATCTGAACCGAAATTGAAATAGCGCCCCTATCATGACCCCAGGCACTACAATGCATTAGGTATAGAAACGAGCACTCCATATTATATATCCTTTAAGATCTATTCACGGTAAAATGGCAAATCATATACTGAGCACAATTCATCTGTCAGCTGTCAAATATACTGTCATTTGAAACAGTGTTGCCAATTTAAGAACTAAACTTTTGTAAGAAACACTCTTTATAATAAAACACCACAGACAAAAATGAGTGACTAGGAGATTAACAAGTATGTAAATCACGCCGGTAATACAGATTATCTCCTTCTCCATGCATAAGTTAAGCCCCGAGAATATCTGCGTTTAACAAAGCCCTAAGGGGATGATTAGTTGTTATTGCATATAACATGTAAATTGCTTAGTCCCGTCGTCATGTTTTTTTTTTTTTCTACCAATTTCATGTGGGCTGGCAGAAAAAAAACACGCTTCACGTTTCCATAACTCTAAATTATTTTTTTTTTGTCCAAAGAAGTTTAAACTGTTAATGGTACTTTGTGACATTTTCTTTAAGTGTTTAAACTGTATTCGACTTATTAGTGATTATAGGCATAGATTAAATTTCCAGTTCAATTTTCTCAATGATTATATCGAAAGCAAAAAAAAAAACAAGTATGTAAATGGGTATAAAAATGAATCATGATTAATGCTGTATCTTTGACTTTTTCAATTATCGACTGTGAAGATATGCCATGGAAGCTTTTGAACTTAACAATAAGCCAACAGTTCAAAGTATCGTATTCTTTTTTTTTTGTTCAACGCTTCGCAGAATAAAAGTATCTCTCCATTGATTGATTTTTAATTCATCAGAGTTAATTAATCATTCTTCTGATAATGCTTATTTTTTCTTTGCCAAGTATTATGGATTCATCTAAAAGGAATATTTCTGGTTTTAATCAAACTTATAGCGTTATGATAATAAAAGTCGATTATGGGAATCGTAATATTTATATTACGTCGATTTGGTAATCGATTAAAAACCTAAATAAATAGGCGGATTTCCTTCAAAGTTTAAGGAGGATTCAAACATTTCGTTTATCAGTTTATCTATCGTCAATGGGTCAATTAATTGTTTACATTTTAAATTAATTTCCTTTTATTAATAAACCAATAACTTATATCCTTGATGCTTTTCCGTTTAACGTTTTTAACTACAAGAGCAAGCACTTGCGACTTGTGGTGAATTTTATTTTAAATTTTCCAAGATGGATAAGTTCTTAAGTGGAAAAATAAATATGTACGTACCTACGTAATTTCCTCGACTTGGAGTTCTATTAAAAGCTCTCGAGAAGGTATAAAATTTATCGATCCAGATTATGGGTATGCGAATAAAGTGAGTGAAGGACACCATCAGGTAACCTGTTTTTTACTCTTTCTTCTATATCAAACAATCAATCTACTACGAGTCTATATGTAGGTATCTCATCATCAATAGCCTATACCTTTAGAAGTAGTCCCTGATGGACTGACTGCGTCCGATGGGTGGGATTATAAAAATGTATACAATTCTAGTGGTGTGCTTATAGTAGAAGTATACTGTATCTCTACTAATATGCTTATACTATCTTCATGAAAATACGGTTCATTTGAAAAATTGAATGTATGAATATCCTCTGAGTATTAAAAATAGCACACAAATACAAAAAGAAACCTTATGTTGCGTGACCCATAGAATTCCCCCAAACCAATTGATGGCCCAAATTTATGTTAATCCCTTGAATTGCAATTCAGACAACCTGTCGACCAATGTTAACAATTCTCAACAAGTCCTCCTCTATATCATATTCTTTTTTTTGTCCTTACCGAAAGGTATTTATCCCCATTCTTGGAATTCATAAAAGAATATATAAATTAACAAAAGGCTCCGTGTCCCTTCCGAAACTCATTTTCCATTTTCTTTTTTTAAAGTTTTCCCATTTCCCATTTTGCATTTAACTTTTTTTTTGTTGTTGTTGCTCTTCAATGAAAATATCTCATTTACATTGTATCCTTTCTTCAGGTTTATCATTTCGCTTTATATTCTTCTTCTTCTTGAGGATACTTCCTTCCTCGTGCTGATACCTTTCCCATCAAGAAGAAGTATAATAACTTATTTTGCTTTCCGCAAATGAAACCCTTAAAACGAACAATAATTAAGAAATGACCGCCTTAGTGTATCCTTTTAATTATTTGGACACTTTTACGTGCCATTTTCTTGTTTCAAAGACCGTTAAATTGGGTTTCTCATTTATGGGTTGGCCTTTGGGTATAATAATAACACGGGGATGAGCACGTAAAGGAAATAAGAGCCTTGACAGCCTTTGTGACCACGTAAGGTACATAGGTATCTTAAATTTCACTTTGAAGAGGATGAATATGGTGGATGGGAGGAAGAGGAATGGGAAAGGTTTACAGATACCTGAGATTGTCATCCCTACTTATTTTTTGAAAACAGAAAACAAGACCGCAACAGCCACTCGCGTGCTTGTCAAATTGCAAAACGTAAAAAGGATTAATATTAATAAACCTCACAAAAAGAAGAAAGCCCTTCTTTATCCTCAACGTATAATCATTATCTATCATTAGGCTAAAGGGCTTTACAAAGACATAAGGTGTCCCATCATGAAATTCCTTAGAACCCTAATCTTCAAAAAGGAGAAAATCCTTAAAACTTTAAGCATTCGCTTTAACCCATTCCAAGTTCTTTAACAAACACCACACACAGCCAGCCATACCCCAAAACATATACATACATATAAGTTCAAGTTGTTACATACCTAGTTCGTTTTGTGAAAAGGCACATAAATTTAAGGATGTCCTTAAATTTAAAGAGGAAATCCTATTTGTGTGTGGAATTCTCACTCTGGCTGTGTACTGTCAGCACTACTATTGCCTCTCTTTTTTTTTTTTTTTGAGTAACAATATCGCAACACACACCGCACTGAACCTACTACACCAAACACCACACAACAAAAAATTGGGTTGTAAGGATGTACCAACATACCTACAACAAAAATGGGCTAAAAGTGTTCATGGAGTGTGAGATAAAAACCCGATGCAGAAATACCAAAAGCTTAGCAACAGCAGCATCAGCAGGAGCAGGAGTAAGTGAGGTGGACAGACAACAACAAAAAAAAAGAAGAGAAATACTTCGCAAAAGGATTTCAAGGGCTTTGCACGAGTTCTCTACAAATTTCTTAGTGTGTTGTCTTTTTTTTTGTTCATAGCTTGGCACTTTAAGCGGCCATGTATTGCAATCGTGAATTATGTTGACTTTGAGTTCATAATGAATCTTTATGTTCACAAGGTAGGAGGAGTTTTGGATAAGTGAGTTATTTGGAAAATTGGATTGAAACAAACGAAAATAAATCGAGAAAACCCAAACACCTTGTTAATGTTAACAAAAGGTGCAAACCTACCATCAAGAGGCTCCTTAAAAGCATTTCTATCAATCATGCTGCTAAAAATTAAAATAGCCTTAGGGTGATGAATTCATTCAAATAAATTAAAATAAAACTAAGTTTTCAATGAATCGGAATGAGCAACAACATATATACATACTTTTAGGTCCAGTTTTTCAGTGAGAGATTGAAGTTAAACGCAAGTTAATTCACAAAATTTGGTGAGTTAACTTTGGATTTTTAATTTTTTATCCTCCGAGTTTGTTAAGTGGATCCACATGATTTTTAAGTTAACTATAAATAAATGTTTATCCAAAGTTAACTATATATAACTCTGGTTTAACTCACTACTGAGAAAATAGGCCTTAGGCGCTTATAAATCAAAAAGTGGTTATCATGAAATGAAATCACCATAAATGTTTATTAAATAAGATAAACTACAGGTCTGATAGTTCGTGGAACCCTCCTTAACCATTCAGCTGGAATGTAGGGACCTACAATTTTCTATATCAGATTTTTTTACTTCCTTGCAAGAGGCAGTTTCCCTGAAAACAAAAACATTTAAAGTAGAATAGGCCAGAAACCAGACCTCATTCCTTTGTGAAAGTCAAACTCACTAACCATTACTCCAAGGGATGGTACTTCACTACAATTTGCTACTAAATGTTTGTTAATTCCACAAATTCTTCTAATTGAACTATATATAGTAGTTGTTTCATAACTATGAAGCTGTCATATCCTAAACAAGAGCACTTAAGCTTTAATATAAGAAAATACAGATACATACAGACCTCTTCCTGTACTCCACACGCCCACGCATAGTAATAGTAATCCATCCAACATCAATTTATTCTGGATACAAGCAAAGGCACTTTCTCTCTGAACAATAACCATTCATGGAAAAAGTTACCGGAAAAATGTATCCGGATATTGTTTTTTTTTTCAGAAAATAATTAGTATTCCACAGCAACCATCAGAGATGGCTTTAGTCTCTGATGAAAGTCAGTATAGATATTCAACATTCAATTTTGCTCGAGAGCACTTAGTCGAACTGATGGATATGTAAAATACAATGAAGCAGCAAAAATGATGTAACTCAGGTATGTATTTCAATCGTGGAAAATATTCATAATCCTTTAATTTCGTTTTTCTATACAGAATCAATCTTGGGATTATCCTGGGATTAGATTAAGCAAAAACAAGAAAAAAAAAATGAATTCAATTACATGAAAACATAAGCTAGACCAATATAATTCTAATGCAAATATTGTGTGGACAAATATGTGTTGGTTAAATTGATCATAATATTATAACAGCTCTTTACATGCTCAACAACATACAATGTTGGATCATTACACGGAAAAACAAACGCTTGACAAACATGTTGGATGATGTTTAAAATATTTTTCCGAACTCACAATGATTTTTATACAGATTGTGTGAAACCAAGAATTAAATTACATAAGAGAGGGGTCTATTTCCACCCATTTAGGCGAGAGGAGCAATTTTCTAAAAAAATGACTCAAAATAAGTAATCATTTTATCAAAATGGCAACACTTAAAATGGCATGCTATAGAAATAGATTGATTAAAGCAGGAAAATCATTCTTTAATTAAATTTTTCAAAATGTTTAAACGAATAGTTCCAAATTTTGAAACAAAACATAATTGTAAAAAAGTGTAGGTACAAACTATTTTTTACTGTCCAAAATTTTAGCTTTTATGGATAATTTTTACTTGCGATGTATATGTAAATATGTAGGTGCTATATGGCAAGTTATGGATTCGTACGAAAAATCGAACTCGAGATTTTGATCAAACTTAACATTACGATGATAGGCAGCACGAAAAAAGTGGGTCTCCGAAAAACATCCGTCTGTCTGTCTGTTCGACTTAAACCTAAACGGATGGGTTTTTAAAACTTGGTAACTAGCATTTTTTGGTCAATCCCACGACGCGATTTTTTAAATTTTTTGTTTAGGATACAAATTTTTTTGGCTAAAATGAAAAAAAAAATCATTTAGTAAAAAAAATGGTTCAGAAAAATGCTTATTAATCTGTCACCTCCCAAAGAACAATTTTTTTGATTTTCGATTTTGTTGGAAATGAACCGTTTTAATGAACCGATTAAAATTACATTTTTAAACAAAATCTTGTAACAAATAGATATAAAAAAAAACTTTTTTGAAAATTCAATATTTCGAAAATGATTCGAAGATTTTTTGTGAAATCTATCTTATTATATTTACAAAGCGGAACACGTGCGATTTCAAAAATCCTTTTGTGTTTGAAATTTTGGTTTTAGGGGATGGTTATAGGCATATTGTTTTTTTGAAAATTTTGTCATTTGTATTGTGAATTCTGCATACCTAGTTTAAAAGGTGATTTTTAGAAAATGGCCTTAAAGATATTTTTTTTTCAAAATTTTACTATTTGTAGGGTGAAATAGGGTAAACATAAGAAAACTGTCGGATTTTAGAAATTCTTTTTTGTTTGAAAGGTTTTTGTTAGGAATAATGGCTTAAGGGATATTTTATTAAAATTTTGTTATTTGTAGGGTAAAATGGGGTAAAAAGATACAAATTGTCGGATTTGAGAGTATCTTTTTTTGTTTGAAAGGTTTTTGTTAGGAAATGGCTTAAGGAATATTTTGTTTCAAATTTAGATATTTTTAGGGTGAAATTGGGTAAAAATTGCCTGATTTTAAGAAATTATTTTTGTGTTTCAAAGGTTATTTTTAATAGATGGCTTAAAAATTCGGTATCTATTGGGTGAGATGGGGTAAAAACAGAAATTGGTTATAAATAAATAATAAGTATATTGTAACGATTTAATAATTACCCAACTACTTTGAATTTGAAACAAGAGAAAATCCTCTAACTGTTTGCAGCGCCATCTCTCGGTAAAACTAAACATCAAACCTTCAACCGTTCACAGTGCCATCTTGTGATTCAGCTGAGTATCAATTCCAATGTTCCAGCTGTCAGCTAATGGAAAGGAAACTTCAAGAATGAGATATTCTCGAATATTCCAGTGGATACTAGTGAAGACTAGAACTATTTACTTCCCTATATAAGGAGAGGTTTTCGAGCGAGTAGACACAGTTTAATTTTGAATGTGATAACGTAAAGTAAGAAGTAAAAGTGTATCCGGAAGTGAATTTTAGATTGCATACAAGTGAGATTGAAGAATAATAAAAACGATTTGAACTGAAATAAAGTGTGTTTATTCTGAATAGTAAATACGTGGAAGTTATTATTTAAAGGAAATAAGTTTTATTAACGAACCTAGGTAGAACATTACAATATACTTATACCTATTTTTTTTTTTTGAAAATGTTAAAGTAATTTAATTTTAAAGAAAACCGCGGTCTAACGTATTTTACAGCAGACTTACATTAACTAAAATTATTTTTTCTGATTTATTTAGCAATTAAAAAAAACGCTCATTCACATTCTTGACTAATTACATACATAGGTATCCATAAGTTTATACATACAAAATCCTTAAAATCCATAAGTCACTATAACTACAGAAGCACGTAAGTGCGACCAAGTCGTGCATTTTATCTGTATCCCTCCAAATAGATTGCATCAAAAGAAAATTAGTAAATCCACAGTGAAAAAGGATTCAAAAGTCGATTAAGATCCAAAGAAGTGAATTAGTCGTTATACTCTGCTAAGTGTAATTTAATAAGTATCTTTACGCCCTCCTCCCCCCCCCCCTCCCCTCGAAAAAGTGGTCTTGTGGAAGTAATTTAAAGAGAAAAAAAAGGAATAGGAATGCGAGTTCCAATTTTGTATGTACGTAGGTACCTCTGTTTCTTATCTATAAAACAAGGGTATACGTTTGAAATGTTCGTTATTTGTAAAGAAGTAGAAATAACAGGGACAGGAAATCCAACACAAATACTAACACGACCAACGAGCAACGACCACCATTTCAGATGAAACTAGAAATCGAAAGTAGGCATCCTTCCTGTACATTTACCTCGAAGTATCCCTCTATATGTATATAATATTGAAAGATTAAATTACCCAAACCACCCATAATTTCTTGTTTTCTCTTTCCTCTTCTATTTATAAGATTTTTTTTCGTTTTGTTTTTAGTCCTTGTCTTTCTCTTATATAGTTGCGTTGAGTTTGAGTTTGAGTTTTTTTTTTGGGTAAGTTTTCTGGTGCGTGTGCTCGGTAATTTAACAAAATACGCACCACATAAACCACTTTGTTATTCTACTACACGATTCTCGGGCACATTGTGACCCCCATAAAGCCCAGAAAATATATACAGATGAAAACATCCACATCCCCCTCGGAACGACCTTCTTTGTGATAGCGCTTAAGGCTCTAGCATAGGCTAGGCAGAGGCACACAATATCGTAGCTAGGTAAGTGTAAAAATCAAAGACAAAAACCGTATTGTACACGGAACCCGGAATGGTTTTTGGGGATTTTCTTATTGGAGCAATCAGTATAGATAGAGAGGAGGTAACTACATAAATGATAGCATAGCTTGTGTTGATGTTTGCCCCATGATGTTGAGCTGCCAAATCAAACAAACAAAAAAATCAAACCAACACCCCCCCCCCCCCCAAAATGCTTACCAACAAAAAATTACCTCTATTTATTTGGATGAATTTGTCTGTGGGATTATTCAATTGGCGAATTTTTAATTAAAACTCGTAAATTTCATTTTTTGTTCGATTTTGTTGTAAATAAATGTGTTTTTTTTTTTTTTGGTATTTTGGCATCAGGAGTGGCAGTTGATAAATTTAGTGCGGTGCCCTCATTTATACATATATATTTGTTTTTGAATCAAAGTTAAAATGTTCATTTTGGGTTAGTTTTTTGTTTGTGTGTGTACACTTGACGTTTAAAAGGTCGGCATGTGCTTGTAATAAAATGTCATGGAGTATGAGTTATGGCATAAGCAATAAATTTTGGTAAAGGGTTTGAACTTTCAAAAGAAATGTTCGCCATAAAAGGCAAGGGTGAACATTTACATATGAAAATATGGGAAACTAATGATTATGCTATGTTCATAGAGTTTTGTTAATTAAAAATTATTAACCAATAAAAATTCTTTAAGTGTCTTTTAATGAAAAAACAACACGAAGTTTTGAATTTACAAAGTTTTTTGATTCTTTTTTTTTTTTTTTTTTTTAAATAAAAGATGTCTTTTTAAAAGTATAAATATAAGAAGTAAAGGGTAAAGGGAAAGATATACGAGCCAACAACGAGTCGAAATTATTAAAAATTACTACCGAAATTCGGAGTCAGTGGCCTCAACGTTTAGAGCGCTAAAAATCGCAAAATCATCTTCAGGGATGAGGCTCATTTCTGGCTGAATGGCTTCGTCAATAAACAAAATATGCGGTATTGGTCAGGCAGCAATCCACACGTACTCCATGAGTCATCATTGCATCCCGAAAAAATTACGGTTTGGTGTGGTTTATGGGCCGGCGGCGTCATTGGGCCGTACTTCTTCCGTGATGATCAAGACCGGCACGTTACTGTGAATGGGGATCGCTACCGTTCAATGATAACCGAATATTTTTGGCCCCAATTGGATGATATGGACTTGGAGGACATGTGGTTCCAACAGGACGGCGCGCGGCGCCACAAGCCACACAGCGGATGTCACAATCAATTTATTGGAAACCAAGTTTGGAGAACGTGTTATGTCACGAAATGGTCCAGTCGCTTGGCCGCCTCGGTCGTGCGATTTGACGCCGTTAGACTAATTCCTGTGGGGCTACGTCAAGTCTATGGTCTATGCCAACAAGCCAGCGACGATTGATGAACTTCGTACGAATATCGAACGTGAAATTGCAGCAGTATCGGCCGATTTATGCTTGAAAATCGTCGAAAATTGGGTTCAGCGTCTGGACTTCTGCAAGCGTGCCCGTGGTGGCCATGCAAAAAAAATCGAGTTCCATACATAATGGCATCGAACGTCCTTTCACAGGAATAAAGAATTTTATTGATATCCAAAACCGTTTTTATTTTATTTAAAAAAAAATTTTGTTGCGCTCTTATTGAAAAACCAGATATTTACTTTAGGGTCTTATGTAGGTAGTATAGTATGCTTTTATACCAACGTAATGTTTAGAAAAGTCGCTTACAAATATGTGACTAAGAAACTATTTTCGTTTTATTTACAAAAAGTCACAACACTTTTAACAAATTGGGCCTAGAGATAGAAAGATCGAATCAAGCCCATGATTGCAAAAAAATTCATGTTTATAATTTCTGTGTGGGTACTGAGCTAAAAATTAATGCCAAATTTTTACACACGTCACTTTGGCAGAATAGTGAAGATGAACCTATAATAGTTATAAGAATTGACAATAAAAATATAACCGAGTGTTTTTTTTTTGTATAGCGGTTTGGTTTTAAATTAATTATGTTTCTAATGACAATAAATTTGACAGCTGTCAGATGATTTTTGATAATTTTTTTGCATTCCACCATGAATAGACAGATTTCAGCTTGCAAATCCCCAGCTCTTGGATTTCCAGATTGAACTGCAATCTTTAGAATAAAGCCTAGTATTTGTATGTTTTATTAAATTTTAATGCCGCAAAATTTTAGACGATTTAGTATCATGTTAAAGCTTTTTTAGTATGATGCTAAGTTAAAAAGGCGATTTTCCAAATTTGAAATGAGTATCGTATTATCTTTTTAACATTAGCAAATTCCAATTTTATTTTTTCACTAACATACTAACTCCATATGTCATTTTGACAATACAAAATATGAAAAAGGTATGTTTGCTTACTTTTTTGCCCGAAATGTCACTGTTTTAGCAGTGTTCAGCTGGAGTTTATAAAGAAAACAAGCTAAGTTTGATACAGGTTAAGAATTGTTTAAACTTAAAAACATATTAGTAAAGAGCTTTTAAGTTAGTAAATTGGTAACTAGTATCTTGCTTACACCTTAACATCACACTGTTTAAAATTTTGCGCCAATGAAATCGATTTTCAAACTATAAATTTATTTGAAATAATTTAAAATAAATAAATTTGAAAAATGAAAAACCTTGTTTTATTTCAATAAGTATGTATTTAATAATATCACAACATTAATTTTTAAAAATTAAAAATAGAAAATAATATTCTGAAATTAAGTTCTTCCTTGTGAATGAAGAAGGTGAAAGCGGTTTTTGTTGGGCTATTTTTTTTATCTCGCTTCTGTGCTACCATATAGCCATATAAAAATTCAGATGAATCCCGTCAAGAGATTGTTAGTAAGCCTTTCAAGATTCTCAAGAATGGCAAATGTATTTGCTGAATGAAATATAATTTATATAAAACCTTGCAGAAGTTCGATTCTTAGTTTGGTCATCTCAAGTCCATGGGGTTAGAACTTTACAAATTTGTATGGGCTTTGATTTGTTTGGAAGTGGTGGTTCCAGGAGGGTGCTCCCCATGGAACCAGAACCTTTTGCAATGGTTTGCTGTTAAGTTGTTAGTTTCACACATAACCAAATAGAAGGATATTATAAAAGAAAAGAAAATTTTTTCAAACTATCATGAATATTAATCCAAAGAATATCTTCGAAATTTTAACCCAAGTGAAAAGTGGCACTTAAGTCGCCAATGTGAAAGATTTAGGCGCAATAGCACACAGTTCACACTTACCTGAATAAGTGGCACTTAAGTCTCCGATGTTAGTGACTTAAGTTCCACTTACGCTGGCTATTAAACTTGGACTAAAGTCCTAATATTGGAAACTTAAGTAACACTTATTCCTTAAATAGCCTTAAATATCTCATGGATAATATTGTTTAAAAAAAAAAAAAAAAAAAAATTATTTTAACAATGGACATAACAAATACTTATACACAAATACAAATATACAATACATACATACATATATATTATGCACATACAACTCTAAACGCTTATATTATTTCATTTTAATAATAATGAATCTTTTTTTCGTTTGAAAGCTTTCACCTTTGATGGACTGCTATTAATTTTTTTTTAAGAAAATATGCTTTTGTTGTTGACCTTTCCTTTCCTTTCGTTTCGTTTCGCTTTTATTTTTTTATTGAATCAATATGAAAAATACATTAAGAAAATTAGATTTTTGATGAAAGAAAATTCAAACCAAAATATTACTTTTTTGTTTGTGAAGATGCAATTAATTAATTTTCACTTTGTTTGTTATGGCATAATGTTTGCTGGACAAAAAAATAACACAGAAAGGAGAACCAAATAAATAAAGGAGCTTTGGTTTTTGTGCGATCAAAATAAAAGTTTAGTTTTAGCAGAAGCCTATAATTAATTTAATTAAATTAAGGACTATTACGACTAGGCGTCTTGATTGATTTAATATTTATAATAATGTTCATAATTATGTAAACAAAATTGTAGATTTAATCAAACTTAATGATGATATGTAGAAAAGTTAAAACAAATTGGGTTTCTTCATAGAGTCGAATAGTCGGAATGTGCGATTGTGCGTCTCTCCAGATTTATTGTTTAAGGAAAATTCGATATATTTTAGTTTGGCTGTGTATTCCTTGTGAACATATCCTCGCGCTTTTCACTTTAACAGGATGACTTTTTGTCTCTGTATCTTTTCGAACTTATTTAATTTCGAAAACTATCAGGGACAAAGAGACATCGTTCATTAGAGGGAACTTCCTTCAAAGTAGCTCAAGAAAAATTAGAAACAATTTTTTTTAAAAACAACATTATAGAAATTGAAAAAAAGAAATATGTACTTACGTAGGTATTACGTTTACCAACCACTCACTATAAGATATTTAAAAAATCTCAATCAATTAAAACACTTGCAGCATTGATTGTTTGTTGAAAGCACTTACAATTCTCACTAATTTTATTTTGAAAGACGTGCATTTCTCTTGTTTCCGATTTTCTTCGTATATTTAACGTAGGTAACGGGTGTTTTTTTAGAGGCATAGAATTTTATGCTGGCAACACTATTTTAACTTGCGGCCATTTTGTCAGCTGTCAAGTGATTTATTTTTAGTTTGGTTTGGCATTTCAACATGAATAGACTGACGCCTGAACAACACTTCCAAATTGTGGCCCAAAACAAGATTGCCGTTGATCCCAATTTTCGTAAGCGAGTTTTATTTAGCGATGAAGCTCACTCTTGGTTGAATGGATACGTCAATAAACAAAATTGCCGTATTTGGAGTGATGATAATCCTCAAGTGTATGTTAAGACACCGTTACATCCACAAAAACTGACTGTTTGGTGTGATTCATGGTGGAGTAATTGATTCGAACTTCTTTAAAAACGATGCTGGCCAGATCGTTACAGTCAATGGTGACCGCTATAAGCCAAGATTACTGACTTTTTCTTTCATGAATTGAACAACCATGATGTGCAGGAGCTGTGGTTTCAACAGACAGCTTGTGCCACAGTTGATTTATTGAAGGAAACGTTTGGTAACCGCATAGTTTCACGTTACAGACCCGTGAATTGGCCTCAAAGATCGTGCGATTTAACGCCGCTTGACTTTTTTCTGTGAGGATATGTAAAGTCGCTCGTCTATGGCGATAAGCCCGAAACGATTGACCACTTGGAGGAAAACATTGGGCGCGTTATTTCTGATATACGGCCACAAATGTTGGAAAAAGTCAACGAAAATTGAACCTCCAGATTAGAGTGCGTCCGAGCCAGCCGTGGCGGTCATATGCCAGAAATCATATTTAAATTATAATGCCAGAAGCTTATCTTTCGAATGAAGTAAATTTCATGTCAATTTAAAAAAGTCATCTTTGTTTTATTCCATTTCAAAGTTCTATACCTCTATAAAAACCCCCTTTACAAGGCAGACCCGCGGGAAATATCATTTCTAGGTGTCTTAATTTATCCAAATTCCCCTAGAAAAAAAAATGTACAGCGTGTTATGCCGCATATTTATATACCTATCTGTCGATAACCTTCAACCTTAATCTTGAGTCTTAGAAGGGTACGCATTTGGACTAAAGATCGCAAAAACATTTTCAATATAATTTAATTCCTTACAGTCCACTAAAACAAAAACAACAATACTGCATTTCTATTGTTTTCGTTTTTCTTCTTCTTTGAAGTTCAAGTTGTACTTTGTAAGATTTCTTCAATTTCAGCAAAAGCAACCATCAGCAGCATAAATTAAAATACGTGAGCACCATTTATCCCATCGATCTGCAAATCAAATCAAATATTCTTCGATTTTATTTGTATTGTAAATGTATCTGTCCGACAAAATTGTCTTAAAAATAAAACTCAAGTCCTTCAATTTCATCTTCTACAACAGTAAGGACTCTTCTTATAAGCTTCTTCCCTTCTTACTTCGTTTACGTATAGATTCGAGAAAAAAAACTCATTGCTTTTCGAACTTGCATATGAATTATACGTTAAACGAAAAAGGACTTGACTACATTGGTACTGACAATACTACTGACAGGACACTTATCTTCCTTGAATTGTGTATCATTCTTGAGGAAATATATTTACATTTATATTCTTTTTCCATTGACACAACCCACCTCACCTATACGCTACACCCAACCCAGACCCATGGCCAACACAGCACTAAACCCAAAGGTAGTTACATACATACATATATACCATCACAAAACGGAGTGATAACTTTTCTATTGCTTTTTCTTTCTCCTTTTAACGCTTTTAGTGTAGTTCTTGTTGTTGTTTGTTGTTTATTATGTCTTTATCCTCAGACGAAATGTAACATTAGGAGCTTTGAATGAGAGCCGAGTTCTTAAAAGTGGCAAAGATTTGGTTTATATAGTTTTCTTCTCGTCTATATAAAGATTTTGTGTGGAGTGAGAAGAATGAGCGTTAATAAACGAGCCCACATCAGGATGTGTCATGGAATGGCGAGGTGGGGGAGGCACTCAAGCGTTGCACGGATATGCAAAATACCTACGGCTTTGCACATAACATTTAGATCAGCAAAAGATATAACATACTTTGTTTGAATGGAACGCCGTCGTCGCCGCCACCGCTACCGCCGGCCGCCGCACCGAAGTCAATTTCGCAAATTGAAGGCTTTGTTGTGTTGACAAAGTCGCACCATACCTCCATATATCCATTGTATTGTTGTTGGTGGTTATGTCAATTTTATCTTTTCGGCTTGACTTTTTTCTCAGCACATCACCCCGAGCTCCCGACTTTGCCAAAGGACTTTTGTGGATGTTTGAATATACAAGTCTTGAAGGATTTCGCGGAAATTGATTTCATACTGCGGCGCGCGTATACTACGCGATATCTACGATGAATATTTGATTTTGTTGTTCGGTTTGATTATTGTATCTCCATCTTTTTAGAACTTTTATTCGTATCTATATCTATTGACAAAAACAAAATTGTGGAAAGAAATTTATTTCGCTTATAAAGGAAACAAATAACCCGTTTTGCAATTGGCTTCCTTTTTAGACAATAATACTGGCAATAATTTCAGATTGGGTTTTCTACAACCGGATATCGATGTTGGTATCGATTTATATATAATTTATTCCTGTATATACGCAGTTTGTAGGTATATATAGGTACATAAATAGATACGTGTTGTCAGTTTTGTATTTATTTTTTTTTTTTTTTCGAAAATCCTCAAAAAATGTAGAACGCGCAGGAAGGTGGAAGTTACAGACAACAAAAAAGGATAACAAAAAGAATTGTGTTGTTTTTCGTACGAATGAATGATACCTACTTGTAGAATAAAGTTTACCTTCTAAATAAACCCACACGAACAGGCCATAAATATATGTAATGTTGGAGGAAAATAAATATTAAATAAAACATAAACACAGACAGAGTATAATACAATATTCCTAAGGGATGAATTATGCAGGATATTATCTTATGAGCGAGTGTCCTTGTTAAATGTTGTTCTCTAAATAAATCATTTTACTAAAATATGTTGAATAAATTATGAAGGAAATTTTGATCTGTTTGATTTATTTTGAAAATTAATTTTATACTTTTATGTATATGTACCAACATGTATATGAACTTTATCTAAAAGGAAGTTTATAGATGTGCTACATGAATTTAGGTCCATGTTTTATGATGCCTATTATAAGGTCAAGGTGGCTGCCAAGCAGGAATGCTTGACACAACTAGACCATTGAGTTTATCCATTGTGATACCACAAGAATCTAGGAACTTTTCTCCCTATTCAGTGAACTAAAGGGTCCGGCATCTAACGTTTTGTTTCAACTAGTGCTTATTTCGTGAATGGTAACACTTAGCTCATGTGTGATTTGACAGATAATTAGTTTTATCCTTCCGCGGAACGCATATGGTTGTGTATACGCTTCGCTAAGTAGGCCTGCGATCGACTTAGAGAAGATGCCGATTTTGCAAAAAAAAATCATCTTTTCAGATGAAGCTCATTTTGATCTTGGCGGGTAGTAAACAAGCAAAATTGTCGCATTTGGGGCACAGAAAACCCGCACGCATACATTGAAAAGCCGATACACCCAAAACGAGTCACTGTTTGGTGCGGATTTTGGTCCAGAGGCATAATTGGACCATTTTTCGAAAATGAGCAAGGAGTGGACGTTACAGTCAATGGCGATCGTTATCGGGCCATGTTGAACGAATTTTTGTTCACAAAAATTGAAGAGGAGGATATTGGCAACATTTGGTTTCAACAGGGCGGCGCTACGTGCCGAAGCTACACTCGATGTTTTGCGCCATTTTCAAAAAAAAAAGAAGTTATTTGGCGGCACCTTTACTTGCGGAGCTTCTTACGATGATGCCTATACTTTTGTTAAAATGTTGCATGTCTTAGGAAGTGTTTATCAAGTATAGCTTTTGAAATTAATAAGATATTAGGTGTCTTAGCTCGTATTTAATATCCGATTGTGTATTATGTATCAACGCCTGAAATCGATTCACATAGCTAAATAGTCAGTATTTTCAGATTTGTTTCTTGCTAAATATTGCGGATATAAATGGAATTGCCCATATTTCTGGACCAGAGTGTACACTAACGAATTTGGTATCAAATGAAAGGTGACGTGAAGTCCGATACGTGAGTAAAATATTTTCAAAATCGTTCATGGGAAAGTCGAGATATTTGGGCTTGAAGTTGGAATTGAAAAATAAGGATTTCAGATTTTGTTCCAAATAATTGTCCATAACGGGCGAAGTAATTGACTTAGAAAAATGATATAGATATCAGTTGAAAGGTCTACTTCGAGTGCTAAAGAACTGTTTTGATATGAAGTGTACTTAATTAAATAAAAACCTAATAATAAACAAAAAAATTATTCTAAAAATAAAAATACATTTCATTTGATATCAATATTATTTTTCTATCAAATATTTATTGTAAATATTATTTATTGTGAATGACTTTAAAATTTGTACATAACTTTTAATTTTTAATTTGACAACGCGTTTCGGAAATAAATTCCATCTTCGGACTTTTGCAGTTGACTGATGCAACATTTCTTTTGTATGAACTTTTAACTAAAAAACGTTAAATGAGTTCTATTATATTGCAATCACTTTTGAAATTGCAATTTAAAAGTTTAATTAAAATCGGTTGAACCATTTTCACGAAAAATTCAAAAATAAACGAAGAGCTACCCGTTCTAGTAGACCTGCTTAAACATTGAAATATTCAATTCGAATGAATTCCTTATTGATGTGTAAACATCTATGCTGGCGGTAGAGTGAAAAAAAACGTGAACGTTCGTGTGAAACGTTACGTCGTGCACTTTACGTTGTAGCACGTTACGTTACGAAATCTGATTTGCCCCGACCAAAACAAATTGATTTTAACGCGCCCGACAATTAGATTATACTTTATCGCGACCATTCATTTATATTGTTTTTGCCAACGACGAAAGCAACTTGTTTTTAGCGCGACCGACGATTTTATCATTTTAACACTTATATTTTTATATTTTTTTCTTTAATTTTAATTATTCCCCGAACAAAATGGACGCGACACTAGTAATTAAAAAGAAAATAAAATCAAAACAAAAATAATAATAGTCAGCTGTAGGGATTGACAATCGACTGTAGGTATGGTAGATCAATGGCTGTAGGTATGGTAGGATATCGGGTGCGTTCAGTGATACAAATCTGAACTTAAATTCTACGTTTACATTATACTGCTTTTAAACGATGCAATTTCTTCTTGCAATTTGTAGGCTTTGATATACAAAATAGCTGAGTTATCGGCTACCTTTGTAGTTGCACAAAGTTAACATTCATTAAAAATCAGAGCGTCCAATTCCATAGGCGATTGATGGTGTCAATCGATTGAAACTGCAATTTTAGTGATTTCCACTGACAACAACTGCAACTAAATATTCTAAGAACTTAAGATATATAATTCGCCGGCTATCTCATAGTGACATTCATTTGAGGTTCGTTCAGTATAAAATTAAGACTGAACTTTTTGTAAGTTTTACTCGATGGAAAGATGGAGTTTCATAAGGGTTGCAAGTTCGTTGACAGTTCTAACTGGATATTTTAATTCGGCCCCTGTCAGTCAAACCATTAAGTTCCTTTGGAATTTGGGTACGGTGCCATTTAATTGAAACCACGATTTTAGTGCTCTCCGCTGACAGTTGTTGTTTTTCGATGCTCATAAAGTGATTACCGTAAACAATAACCATGTGTAATGTGAAGTCATCTTAAAGTTGAGAGTGAACTACGAAGCAGGACCTTTCAGTACCGAACCTTTACCGTTCGTTGGACACTTCACCACCAGCCTTTTAGTGCTTGGAAATTTGGTTACAGCGGTTCCCCCACTGGGTATTTCGCTGCCGTTCTTTCAACACTAAGCTTTTTAAGCACAGCCTACAGATAGGTAATGTAGTGTTAATTATTCAATATGTTTCTTTTGATGACGTTCAGTAACAAAAATCAGGCACTTGGACAAAAATTCAGATTTACTTTCAGTTCATTTTCAGTCTTTGTATAGTAAATTCGGCATTAATGCAATTTGAGTAGTTAATAAATTCTTTTCTTATATCTAAACAGATTCCTAAATCTTCTTCAGTTAATTATCGATTAAACTTAGCCTAGACCTTATTTCTTTTATTTTTTAAAGATTTGAGATGCAGATCAAACCATGGCGGGTTAGTATCTTTAGCTTTGGTCTTACGTCATAATAAAACAAGGTACCTATATAAAAATCATAAACATGTCATATAAATTAAAATTCAAAAATAATATATCCCAGGTTATATAGCGTTCAATCTGTTATAAAGTCTTCTTTTCCCTACAAAATAACATAAAATGCTCTTTAACAAATTCAAAGCAAATGCTCGTTCTCGTAGATGGACGCACAAAAGACCAAAGACGACCATAAGACGAAAATAACAAACACATTTTCTTCTTGTTCATATTATTAGGTGTGATTAAAGTTTTGCATTTGATTTTTCTTCTTGCCCTTAACTATATAAACGGAAGTAGGGAAATCCAACGGGAAGTTCAATCACAGAAAACTTTCAATCAACAGCCTTTGTCACCTTAAATAGGTATCTCGAGCGTACTACAGTATTTTCAATTTCTAAAGAATAAAAAACAAACATCAAAAATAGCAAAGTGTATGCGTGATGAAAATGCTCCCATAAAAAGAAAAAGAAATAAAAAAACAAAAAATACACCCGGATATGAAAATATGAAAAAAAGGTCAACTGACTCATCAAATTAAGTAACCTTTTCAAAAGTTGATCTAACTTCTGAAAGAAGAAAATAAAAAATGTTAGGTAGGTATTATGTATATATCCTTTCGAATAAAACAAAAATTTTATTTGATTAAGAGAAAAGGCTACAAAAAAAAAACTCAAAACTTTCAATTTAATCGATCAGGCGAAAACATTTTTTTGTTGTTGTCTTTTATCCAAATATAATACAAAGCTTAGGTATAAATTCGTGTACCGATAGTCCGATATGCATACATATTTATATTTTTTTATTCAGGCGCTCAATCAATAAAAGCAAATGGCAACCACAAATACCCAACCCGATGTCACCTGTCACTCTTAATTAGTTTCTATTTGTTTTTATTGAACAACAATCTGCCCTCTGGCCGAATTGAAATATACACCACATTTTGCGCTAAATTCACTAGAAGCTCCAAGCCTCCAAGGATAAAGCAGGCGTCAGCGGATAAACAGCTTAAAATAAATCAATCAGCAAGTGAATGGAATTTCTGATTACCAATTACGGCCTGCTGGCTCCTGAATAAAATAAAATCAAATAAAATAAAAGTAATCCTTAGAGTCGAGTCCTAACATTCAATTCGGGCGAACTTAGAATTTAAGGATTCATGTCCAACTGTGTGTCGTATAATGAATAGAGAGAGAGGGGCAAACGTTTGTGTTATAAATAAGTATATTGAACTGGCATTCCATATTCGAATTTCCATCGAGAAGACTTCGACATCCGATTCGACATCGACATCAGGCAGAGTTCCAAAAGTAAAGAATAGTTCTCCGGGTCAATGTTGTGTGGCACAATCGTTTTGTGAAGTTCAACAGAAAGCAGCAAAAAAAAAAAAAAACAATAAAAAAAATATAACCGAAAGTTACAATGAAGTGCTGTTACGATGATGTACCCGGGCCATCGAGCAAGTCCAGAGATGCCAGATGGTTCGTTTGTCAAATGTTGTTCCTGATGCTGATTTCCAGAAGCTGACCTATTTGTACTTCTCAAAGTACAATCCCATATAATTTGAATGCCCCCATTAAACGCAGAGAAGGGGGCTTGTTCTATTGTTGAAACACATCGGAATGTGTGTTTCGAGCTATTTGTATAAATAAATATGATTGTGTGTGGGATAAAAGGGTTTTTGCATAACAAAGAGGCCACAAAAAAGCTTAATTGAGTAGTCGATGATGCGGTGGGGCCAATACGAGGAATGGGCGTATTCCAAGGACCGAAAAATAAAACAAAAATAAGAATGATAGATGGATTGGGTTGAATTCATTTTTGTTTTCGAATTTATTTAAAAAAAAAAAATCCTAAAGTAGGTACAACAGACTTGGCTTACTTTTTTTTGTTGAGAGGATTAACGTCAAAGGGTTTGATAGATGAATAAAGAACGTTATTTTTCTCTTAAGTGTAGCTACATATATTTGGGGGATATCCAACTAATCATATCCGAAAGTATTATTTGTTTTTTTTTTTTTTTGTGTTCTCTTCTAAAAAGTCAGCTCTTTACAAATAAAATAAAAGAACCTGACAAAAAATACATTAAGATGTTGCTTTTATATCCTCCGAGAAGAACGAACAACGCACAAAAAAAAACCGAAAAAAATAGGATTCACAAGAATGAAAGCTGATTTGATGAATTTTATTTGTTTGATAAATGCGTTCAGGGATCCTTTTGAAATAGCTAGCAATTTTGTAAAATATTTTAAGCAGAAAATTAGAAAAATAAAATCCCCCAATGAGCAGTGGATGAGGTATAAGAAGAAATATACCTATTCCTTAAGGACATTGAATAATTTAAGCATGTAATTTGGGGTATTTAAAGGCATTTTTTTTTCTTGTTTGAAGTTGGAAAAATAAACAGATTTTTTACAGTGTACATAATTCATATACTTCATCTTTAGTATTTTTAAAATTTTAAGATTAGGGACTGGAAGGACGGTATGATGAAGGCACAATGTATACGTTATGTATGTATCTGCAACGCCCGCTGGTATTTTTAAATTTTTTTAAAATTTAATCTTCAAATTTCAGTATAAATCCAAGATGAGCGAAAAATAAACTGTAATCTGCAATTTTGGAACATTTCTACTTGCATGTCGCAAGGAACTATAGGCCAAGTTTTGGATTGATATCGAAAATAGAATTAGAGATTTCAAGCAAATAACATGACATTGCAATAGCAAATAACACGATAAGAAAGTGGGTCCCACTTATGTCTGTTTGTCTTCATATGGGTATGTCTGTCTGTTTGTATGTACCTTAACTTACAGCCTAAACTATACTCAACGGATTTACTTCAAACTTAAAACTTAGAATTTTAAGTTGATTGCTTAAAGGGAACCTGACATTTTGTAGCTCCAAAAAAAAGGTTATACACCTGGCTATACAACAGTAATGAAAGAGGTTATTTATCTCGGAAATGGCTTCAACGATTTCGATAAGATTTTGTGTGTGTACTAAGGGGTCCGCCAAATAACTTCTTTTTTTTTTGAAAATGGCGCAAAACATCGAGCGTAGCTTCGGCTGTGTGGCACGTAGCGCCGTCCTGTTGAAACCAAATGTTGCCAATATCCTCCTCTTCAATTTTTGTGAACAAAAATTCGTTCAACATGGCCCGATAACGATCGCCATTGACTGTAACGGCCACTCCTTGCTCATTTTCGAAAAATGGCCCAATTATGCCTCTGGACCAAAATCCGCACCAAACAGTGACTCGTTTTGGGTGTATCGGCTTTTCAATGTATGCGTGCGGGTTTTCTGTACCCCAAATGCGACAATTTTGCTTGTTTACTACCCGCCAAGATCAAAATGAGCTTCATCTGAAAAGATGATTTTTTTGGCAAAATCAGCATCTTCTCTAAGTCGATCGCAGGCCTACTTAGCGAAGCGTATACACAACCATATGCGTTCAGCGGAAGGATAAAACTAATTATCTGTCAAATCACACATGAGCTAAGTGTTACCATTCATGGAATAAGCACTAGTTGAAAAAAAAAAACGTAAGATGGCGGACCCTTTATCTTAGAATTGGTCTACATTTTGGTAAACACAAATTTTACCAAAAATTGTTATTGCCATAAAACGGTTATTTTTTCTTTGTTTTCGACTTTCTCATTAAAAGTAAAAGTAAAAATATTGAGGTTGTAATCAAAACTAACACTACGATAATCGAGAAGTCCAAAAAAGTGGGTTTCGTCATGCCGTCCGTCGGTCTGTGCTGTGACCGATTTCCCTCCCTAGGGGAAAATTCTAATTCTAAGAAAACGGCTCTAACGATTTTGATTAAATTTCGTTCCTGCAATAACAAAATCAATTATAAGAAAACTGCGTTTAAGGTTTTTCTCAAAAAAAAATCATATAACGAAATTAGGTATTCCACGTTTTTTGAGAAAATTGTCTTATTTTTGGGTTATTCGCGTATATCTTTGCCATGGTTCGACTGATTTTGTTATAATTTTGCAATCTGATGTTTCTCAATAGTTTAATTTATAATGCATTTAAAAATGTTTAAAAACATTTATTTATAAACAAAAAAATACAAATCACACAAAAAATCAATTTTTTAGTGCTTTTGACTCTTTTAATATTTTCTCGTTAAATATATTTGTACATCAAGCATCTTCAATTTCTTGTTACACACAGTTTTTTAAGAAGAACAAGTTCGTGCGATCTAGTCGTACATATTTTTTTTTTTGAAGAATTCAGACGACAAGGCTCGATGTTCTTAATTTTTTAGCTCAAAACATCCCGGAAAAGTGGAATAATTAAGACACAGATCGCTGTACATTTCCGCACATTTGAAGTTTTGACTGCCTTAATTCATATTTACAAGACTTTTTCACATTTCATCCTCATTATTATTTGACTTACATTAAAAAAACGTCAATTATCATTATTATTTTCAGAGCAAACCATGTTTAGTTTTATTACATACTTATTCATTATTAGCTTTGTTTTATGTTCAACCTTAAAACAGTTTTACAACCTTAACATTATGGTATACACAAAGGCATAATATATACTTTAACCTTGAGCTTGACATTTTGAAATGAAAATATCTCACAATATCTAGAACATCTTTTGTATAATGACAAAAATGTGTCCTTGTCAAATGACAAACCATTAACAAGTTTACAACTTTCAACATCAAAGATCAAATTCTAGGTACAGCCTGCAGCACAATATAGCTCCTATTAAATTCAAATGTATCATAAAGAAACAAAAAAAAAATATATATACATATCTATATATAGATACTTTAAAGCCAAATACTGTCCAAACAACACAATGAATGATGACAATAGAAACCTGTCAACACATTTAACAATAAAGCACCAAAGTATCCCATTAAACATTAATTAATCAAAAAACTTCCTCTACAACCTCGTGTATCTTTCATAAAAACTAACTCATTGAAAATTCAAAAGGACTTCTCTTCAAGCCTCTGAGCTTAAAAATATAAAAAAAACAACAATAACAAAAACTGATGGCACATGGTGAATGCCCTTGGAATGGAACATTAATCTTTCGACCAATAACATTAATTCAAAAACGAGCAAACGTCAAAAGTCATAAAACATTCCAATTAACTGTCAAATTGACAAATCGAATTTCCTTTCTCTATCCTGTTGCTTCCTTTAGAGGATGAGTTCGAGCTGAATGAAGTACGGTAGGAAGGTAGGTAAGAAAGCGGTACTGTTTTATTTACGACATTTAAAACCTACAACACACTCTCCGTTATACCACACCCAGGCGACTATCTCTGCCATTTCCTTCATTCTTGCAACAGTCGCGCAGTCAAGTCGACTTTGAAGAACGTTAATCATTCGCTTGGTAATAATAACCAATTTGTGTGACTGAATTCACTCGCATCGTATTAAAATTATTGCGATTAGATTCTCCTCAACAGTAATTTATTTTCTACAAGCCCACAACACAAGCAAATTGCTTATATTTATATGCTTCTGACTTTGCGGAAGGTGTAGGTACCAATCCATACACAGAACACAGTATACCTACATTCATTTCAAGCGTATAAATGTGCACGACGATAATAATATGTGCAGAGGATGCGAAACGGAAATTGCAACAGAAAAACTTTTACGTTCATTCATTGCCAGTTTTGCTAAAGTTTTCCATCACATTAAGCCACACCAAACCAAACCACAACGCACCACACACCGACACACCGACACACCGACACCAGCAGCGCAGCGTTCAGCTTATTCACATTATCGCTGGATGCTGCCATTGAACGTATTTAATTAACAGCTTTCCATTCAAGACTTAATTGAGATTTGTAGGGGGGACTGGGATTTGGTCGAGCTCACGTAGTCACGTTAGGTATCGTTTAATTGAAATTTCCATTCATAACTTTTCGCTTTTCGGCAGCAGAGATCCCCCCCCCCCGCCAATTCTCATTCTTACCGTCCCCACTTCTTCTTGAAGTTGAGTGAGTACTTAGTGTATACATTTGTATGTTTTTACTATCTCTTCCTGCCTGGTTGGCAGCACTCAGTATTCAACATTACAGAATGGATTTGTTACAAAGAATGCGTTCACTGGCAGTCTAGCGTGGGTTGATTTGTAGAAGCAAGAGCAAGTCAGTCACATGGTTTCGACAAATGAGTTTTCTGCCCCAGAGGAAATTCTAATCGGCTCTTGGTGGTTCACTAAATTTCTACAAGGGATTAATGTGTATATGTGGGTATGGAAGCTGTTCAAGATATCTCTGTTCTCTGATATTTGGGAACTTTAATAACTAGACGACTCATGTTAATCGGAAACTTTATGCATGCGTGGTATATGATGGTGTGCCTGAGCTATTTTAAGGAATAACCCCATCTACTTGTATTGAACTTTACCTCAATGATGTCAAAGTCTTCTTAAAGAGAATGAGAGAGGAATGTTTTTTTTTTTTTTTTTTAATTCGTGGTACACTGGGATATGTTATCATATGTGTGGATGTATTTTGAAGGGCGTAGGAAATAGGATGGCATCACCTATGTACCTATAAAAGTTTTAATCGAGAGCAATTTTCAATTATGTGACGGTAATCTTATACAGGATTGATTGGTGGCAATATGTATATGAAGATATGTATAGAGGGAGCTTCTGTTTATTAAATTCGGTTAGAGGTGTGTGAATTTTCTTGGAGGTAAGATGTGTTTATTAACAAGTTCGTTACACGTAATCCGACATTAATTATTATACAACAAGGTTCTTCAGTGTGGGACCAAATTTAATGGGAATTGTTTCTTGAGTTTAACGGTCTTACTACTTCTACTTCCGATATACTATACTTACGACTATAAGGCCAAGTTTAGGATTTGCAAAAAAAATAGTCAGTCTGTATGTCTGTCTTTGTCTGATTTTCTTGAAATTTTGAACTTAAGGTTTTTTAGTGGAAACACTAAATTATTTCAAGAGTTATTATTTCATAATTTTGAAATTATGACAAAAATAATTTATCTCGGAAACGGCTATAACGATTTTGATAAAAAAATTGCATGCAACCTCCAATTTCATTCACCGCCGCTGTTTATTAAATTGCATACAGAGCAATCCCGAATCGTTACCAATGACTCTAGAAAAGAGCCAATCGTTTCGTTGGTATAAGAAAATATTAATATTAGTTTTCTTCTGAAATTATAGTTCACACTCGATTTATACCGAAATATATATAACAGACCGTGGGTGAACATAAGAAAATCGAGCTCTGTCATAGTAAAAATAAGTACCAATCACGAGTACTTGATAGTGAGTATCCGTTTTGAAATACTTATACTATGTTTCCACCGACAACTAAACCGAGAATAGATAAGATTTGCCAAAATCTTCTTCAAATCTCGAAGATTCATTCACTATACAAATTTGTTTCGTAAATCTAGAAGATTTCAAATTCATCATCATCATCGTCGGCTCGACAACCGGGGTCCGGTCCTGGCCTCCTTCAACAAGTCTCTCCACCCATCCCGGTCTCGAGCCGCCGCCATCCAGTTGCGCACCCCAAGGCTCCGGGCGTCCTGGTCTACGCCATCTCTCCAGCGCAAGCATGGTCTACCACGCTGTCGTCTACCATAGAATGTACCACAAAGAACTTTCCGAGCAGGTTCCTCTTCGCTCATGCGAGCTAGGTGCCCTGCCCACCAGAGTCTACCGAGCTTAATTTTTGTCACGATATCTGCTTCAAGGTAGATTGCGTACAATTCATGATTGTTCCGTCTCCGGAATCGTCCTTCCTCACATATGGGGCCAACAATTCTCCTTAAGACTTTTCTCTCGAACGCGGCTAAGAGGTCGGAGTGCCTTTTGCTAAGCACCCAAGTCTCGGATCCATATGTGAGTACTGGCAGGACCATGGTCCTGTACAGCAGCAGTTTTGAAGTTATGGTGAGATTTCTGGATTTGAAGAGCTTTGACAGACTATAGTAGGCTCTGTTGGATTTGAGAAGCCGCCCGCGTATTTCTTCTTCTATATTGTTATCGGCTGCTACTATTGACCCAAGGTATTTAAAGGATTGCACCACTTCAAATTCGTGCTCCGCTACCTTGATTGTTTGACCAACTGTTCCTCTCGCATTCGACGCCACCATGTACTTTGTTTTACCTTCACTAATGTGCAGCCCCAGATTTTGTGCCGCCTGCTCGATCTGGATGAAGATTTCAAATAAATCTTGTTAAATCTTCATAGGGCAAATAGTTTTACAAATCGAACAAACCAATTTATGTCGCGCTGAACGTATTCATTAGAAAATCCAGCCCTTCTTGCTTCTTTTGCCAAACACAAAACTTTCTGTCTCACTTCGACTTCATACGAAAAAAGGAAACAACATTTGCATTCTGAGAGGTACTGTCAAAGTTAATCTATTTTTTAATCTTTTTGTGTGGTGGAAACATTACCTAGATTTATTTAATCTAAAATTTGATAAACCTTCGGTGGAAACATAGTATTAGGTTCCAAAAAGGACAGTGGAATCCCAGGTTTTAAGTATCTATCTCAGACTTTGCTTAGGTGACGTTTGGTATCTCAGACTGTAATTTAGTGATGTCTGTTATCTCAGACTCTGATTTAGGGACGCCTGCTATTTCAGACGGTAAGTTACGAGAAACTGTTAGACGTTTTAATTATATGAAATTATAGCTATAAGATTATATGGATTGTAAAATATACATAACTACAAGCATACATATATATTAAAATTCATTTTTAATAAACGTACCTACATAGCTATAAGAACATACAAGAATTGTATAGAAATTGTAACTGCATTTTATTTTAATTTCATTTTGTATATTATTAAGTCCTTAAAAATCGCCTTTAATGCTCAAGAAATTTTATATACAGAAAACCGCTCCAACGATTGTTAATTTTTTTTTTTTCAAAAATTCATTTTTTTTCTATAATTCATTTATAATAATAATTGGTGTGACGTTAATCGTTTTAATATTTTAACATTTTTAGGAGTTCAATTAGAAATTCTTCTTTTCCATTTTCTCATATAAATAAATACATAATAATAATAATTATTATTAAAAATATATATGTATAAATAAAACATTTTAAAAAAGCCAATAAAACTTGTTCTTTGACTAATATCTCAAAATTTTAACCATCAGCAAATATACAAATCCTCCTTGGACTTGAGTTAATAAATTCAGAAGTTTTTTAGTACCAGTAGGGATATTGTCATGTCTTGAAAACCAATTAAAACAAACATTTCAAAAGACTTCTACATCTTGAAAGAAAACAACATGTTATAATTTCTTCAAAAATTATTTCATTGAATTTTGGATATAGAAATTATTTATTCCTGACCCATAATAACTCTCCGGGCATCAAAAATTATCTAAATACATTTGAACAAAAAACACCTTCTTATTCTATAAACTTATACCTACTTCTCTGCGGGCTTTCAGTTCTCAGTGAACTTATTGCCTTAAGCTAAGCAAAAAATATTTCAATTGATGGCTTGCAAGATGCCAGAGACTATATCGTTGGGGAAGTTCATATCAAAAAGAAACTTTGCTCAAGGCTAAATACTAATTGCAAAACCAATATACCATTTGAGCTGAGATGGTATTTTATGGCAAAGGTATTTTGCTTCAAAAACAACACAAAACAATACAAAACAAAACCAACAAACTCAAAGAAGGTCAAAGAGAGAGAGTAAACACTTTTTTGAGGTTTTTGTATAGGCTGTTGTTGAGATCAGCATAGGTCTTTTATGTTCAATTTCCATTAAACATTTCAAAAGGCCTTTTGCTGAAAGCTCTCTGTAGTCTCGTCATCAATCGATTTGAAAAAAAAAACCAATAAATCCACTAGACTTGTGGTTAGAACTGACGTAGTTAGGAATCGAGCATCGAGTTTGTCGAGAACCATCAGGGACGGATAGCTAGGGAGGTTAAGGTTTGGTACATAGTCGTTTGTTTAAGTCATATTTTCCTAAACTGCAGTTCAAGAACAATGAATACAAGTAGGTCCTATCTATAACCAAATTTGTATCAAAGTAGTATTTAATTGAATTATTCGACTTCAAATGTTGGAATGACAAAACATAACTAAATTAAAAAAAAAAAAACAGTTATAAAATTTAACTAAACCTACTTTTAACTTAGCAACAGTTTAAAAATGACTATGAATACGGCCCATTATGTATAAGTCGCTCAGCCCTTTTATATTAAACTATTGAGGCCCACAAAAGGACAAACACGGCTCCGATCACAACGATTTATAAAAATAAAATTTCTTAACGGCTATGCGTACGCTTTTTGTCTATAATCTTATTCCAAATTCCACCTAAGTAAAAGTCTTGGCTAACATTTCTTCTTTTCAAAAATTTGTATTCAAGGAGTAATTCATCGGTATAGTAAAGTAGATAATAAAAGTTAATAAATGTCAGCAAAAAACTTCTGTTTGATGTAACAACGTAAGCATAGGTATGGCAATTTTTAACAGTTTCAAAGCTAAAATTTTGATTTTAATTAAATTCATTTACCCTTTTAAGGCTAATTGGTAATTCATAAAATTGAATTAAAATATCAATTGAGATAGAAAATGTCTTAATAAATATTTCATCTACGTTGCTGCTTATGTATACGTTATAGGTACCTATACCTTTTGAAATTCGAAAGGCTTTGAGTATACAAGGAGGAAAATAGAACTGATGGAAGTATTAGAAGCATTAGTTGGATTTAAGGTATTGATTGAATTTTTCTATTATCAGAATAAAATGTTTATATTGTGGATCGCTGATTAGAATAATAAAAGAGTCAATAGACGTCTACCAATGATAGGACTTTTGGGCGCCATTTACGATTGAATTTTTTGAAAAATAATATTATTTATGTTAAGTATCCTCTTTTCTTAAGGCTTACTACTATTGCAAGTTTAAAAAAATAAGAAGAACGCCTTGGAAAACAAATAGCACATTTTTTCTCCCTATTATTTCTGGTTGAATATGAAATTGTTTTGTATTCTTAAATGGGATTCTAGAGATTTAATAAATATATCTGCGGGTTCATAAAAACTTGTCATGGTTTTAAAAGTCAAGTCATCTCGGTAGACCTAATCGGTGACTTGAAAAAACTTCCAGACCATCAGGATGTAATTATTTGATTTTTTACCTGTATATAACAACAAGACTTGTTAAACATGTTGTTGTTAACAATAAGGGCGGGTAGATGTTAAAATGGAATAAAACAAGCTATGTGTGAGGTATTAACAAAATCCTTTTTTTATTTGAAAGGTAGGCCATGTATTGAAAATGACATCGTTGAAATGCCCGCCTCAGCTTCTAACGGTGGAACGGATCCGAGTAGTCTACTTTTCAATGACTCTTCAGCCTAAATCCGGCTGAATTTGGAGCAATGGCTTCTGGTATGTTCGCCTAAAAAGTATCGGTCGACTGTAGTTTATTTGTATAGATCTTCGACTTCAGGAATCCTCACAAGAAAAAGTCTAACGGCGTCAAATCGCACGTTCCTTGTGGCAAATTCACGTCACCTCCACGAGAGTTAACCTTACACTCAAATCGTTCATATGCAGAATGTCCATTGTGGCGTTTGCTGTGTGGCACATACCACCGTTCTAGTGGTACCGAATGTCGTTCACATATATGCATGTCATCCACTTAGGGTTAAAATAAATTGTTTATCATCGATCGGTAGCGTCCTCCGTTGATGGTGATGTCAATGCCATCGTCGTTTTGGAAGAAGTCCAGACTCTCACGAACATCAGAGATGTTTTCGGTAGTTCTTGCATTTCGTTGACGTTAGGGTGTTGGCTGATTGTTCAATGAATCGGTCAATTCAATTTTGGCTACCAAACGTTGAATAGTGGATTGAGAAGGCCAAGTATATAAACCGTAAAATGGGCGCAACGAAAGCATCGTCACCGTCGCCACAAGAGATTTTGATAATAAAGTTTTAAAGCCATGGTGATTTGAAATCAGTAACTGAATAACAAACAACAAATTTGACAGATGTCACCAAAACAACATGGCCGCCACAGGCGTCAATTGAAAAACTCTTTATAATAAAGTTTTTATTTGGAGTAACTTTGTTATTTACTCACTTTACTTCAGATGGCGCTTACAGTCCAGATTGGATAACAATACCCAACAACATCAACTTGTTAAAATTTACTTTTCTAACAAGACTTGTTGTTTTTGTGGAACAATTTCTATTTCTGATATTTCCATTTGAAAACGATAATTTGGATATTCGGCCAATGACTGGCATTTCATTCCATTTGTTAAATCGTATACCAATGCAAGAGGCTGTGGTAATTTTCTGACAAGTTGACATTTTGAATTGTAGAATCGAATATCAGCAGAGTTGTCCATGAACTCCTGACCATAAAAGGTTTAATTTAAAGATTTCCTCGATATCTTCAAAGACCTAAACTATGTTGTTGCAAACCTGCCTTAAAAAAATATAAAAAAAAATATAAAGCGAATCAAATATCAAAAAATTAAAACCTTAGCAGCAGCCTTGTTGTTTTTTTATTCACTAAACAAAATCCCAAAAATGTTCAATTATTTTCTCCTAGAAAAATAAAGAGAAAGACGCACAGGCACCAGACGTAAATTCTCATTTTCAGTTACTTAAATTGACAGACATTTTGTTTGTTTGTAATCCAGTGTTACAAAGAGGTTGGTGGGGGGGGGGGGGGGCTTCCCCCTACTCATTAACATATTTACCAGTTTGTAAGTGTGACTGTGTGTGTTTTGTTTGTGCTGTGAAACAAAATAATCTGCAAACAAAAATGGGTAAAGTTTTTCTTATTTTTTGTTTGCCTTTTCTGTTTGTTTTTTTTTTCTATTGTCTGTTTTGTATTCCTCTTATATCACATTTGTATCTTTAATTAACTGCTTTGGAACAACTTTATCTCAAGTTCATAAAAATAACTTCACATTTCATGCTTGTGATTGTGTAAAAGTGTATGTTTCCGGTAGGAATAGTGTATGCTCGGGAACGACAACGACAGCAGCAAGGAGCGACGGCGGCGGCGACGAAGGTTGGTAATGTTTATGAGAAATAATTAAATTGAATGGGTCCCGGGTGAGATACAAAGTCAACCTCATTAGGGAAAAAAGTAGAAATGCAACGCAAAAAAATAAAAAAAAAACATAAATATCTAGGACACTCATATTCGCAAATAATATAAATTTTAATGAACATAATTATGCACATGGAATGAAAGTAATGCATTTTTGCAGAAGAAGAGTGTATGCGTTAGGATACCTACGACTACGAGGAGAATAAATTGTATGGTGTGATGTACAGCAAGGACAGTGTGGACAGAAAATAAATTACAAGTGATTAGAGTTTTGGAAAGTTTCCTTGAAAAGTTCTCTCAAAAATGGTTTTGGGTAGACCCATCCATATGAGTGTTTTTTTTTATATGCGGGGAAAAAGGACGAAAGAGATATAACAGCTCCATAGATATGTGAAAAGGGTCATAGGTGTAACGTCACGTGTAACATGTTTTTATGTAAGTACGAAACGTACTGAGTATAGTTGTGGTAAGGATGCGGGTTGACATACGCAAAAGGGGTGGTATACAGTTGGTGGTTTGGAAGGTCGGATGATAAGAGTTGAAAAGTTTTCAGGACGAGAACGGAAAGATTATGGCAAGTTGGGAAACACAAAGGGCCAATGTGGGGACTGAAATTAAATTGAATGTGTTAGTTGGTAGATTCATAGTTACAAAATTGAAGAAGTCATGAAACTGTGAGTGTGGTTGATTAAAGAGAATACTTTAAATTGAAATTGTTGAAGAATAATGTTTAAGTTGAATGAGAGTAGATCTTTTAGCATTAAAATTGTGTGAGGACGAGGGCTTTTATCTCAAAGTATAATGACTGCAGAAATTGTTCTTAATAAATGAAGCTTTTTATAACAGGATTTTAATTTTTACACGTTAATGAAATGGCACATAATTTGATAATTTTATTTTGAATAATTGTTTGAAAACATAGAGTTTTAACGTTGTGGAATTATGTTCTAAAAAGATACACAATAATCACATTCCTACCCCAAATTATTCACTCACTTAATCTAGATTAAAAATTAAATCCTGATTTGAATTAAATTAAATTCAAACATTTTATTCAATTCCATATTATTTACTCGTTGCAACCAAATTTAACTCCAATTTTTTAACGCATATTTAGATACCTATTTATGTAAATCCAATTGAATTTAAACTGCTCTTAGGAGACCAGTTTTACTAGTTTTAGTAATCATATCCAGATTAATTCGGTCAAGGAGAATATTAAAGATTTAATAAAGCCAGATTTAATAAGTCTGGATTTAGTCCATTTAAACCCAAAGTTAATAATATGGCCGCCTTAGTCATCTGTACCTAAGGCTATAGTCCAGAAAGCTCCGTGAATTGCTTTAAATGGTGGATTTTGTTATACTCAAAAGTGGTTTGCTTTACAATCGAGACTCGATATAAATTCAAAGTGACGATTTGTCGGCGTATTTAAAGAAAATGCAAATACCTTCTATTTAATTAATTGTAAATACTAGCTTTTTATTATTATTTTATTGTACTATTCATACTCGAAAGTCAGTTTATTAGACTTGACCATTCTTTATTCCGTCAATTTTATTGAATTTTTGAACAACAACAACAACTTAAAGGTGCTACCACCAATTTGTTTACGAATTAATTTATAATTCGTTTATTTGGCTAGAGATACAGCTGTTTCAAGGGGTGCCAAGCCGCCTATCATCAGTCTCCTCTTTATTAGTGGTGCTGAGCTTTAATCCAGTTTTATTATGAAAAACTTTCTACATGCCCACCATAAGGATCGACCCCACGATATCAGATTTGCTCAGTCTTAGAAGCCGTATGCATTACGCATTCCGCCGCTTGAGACGACTGACGTCACATATCGAAAATGGGTTGTTTTTGTTTATCAAATGCATTTGGATCATCAGCATTTTCTAAGCGCCTTTAAGTTTGCTGTCTTGTTCCGCCTCCATTTTCTCCATACCTTATTTCGATAGACTACTACTAGCTTTTTCCCCCATGGTTTCTTAATTTTTTAGGAACATACATAACGTTACTTGCCTAACAATTTTTTTTTGCATTTAAAGAAAATTTTATTTAAGTATTTCAAAAATGGCTCCAGAGAATTTTTTTTACAAACTCACATCACATTTCTTAATTTTATTTATACAGAAGCTTCTAGAAAATATAAAAATAATTGTAAGCTAAAATTTTGAAAAATATTTTTTTTTGACTTAAAAATAAAATCATTAATAATAATAATAATAATAATAATAATTTTAACTATATGCCTGTAAGACCTAAGGCCTTTTAAATGCAACCTGAATTGAGAAATAAGGTTTTAATTGCCTCCCACGGGTGGCGTCCTGTTGTATAACTGATGGGCGAATATAGAAAAGAATGCTGCCTAGAGTGGGGCTCGAACCCACACCTCTAAGTTAGCAGTCAAGCACTACATCCACTGCGCCATTGCCACCCGCCAATTGGATTTAAAAATAATATCACTTTTTTTTAAACTAGATTTTAAATTATGCTTAAATCGGTATTTACCATAACAACTGTTTTAAAACCGTGAAGGAAAATAAAATTTTATCTGTGTACCAAAATTATTATGATCTACCACTCAACACCATGAAATTGTACGTTGAGTCATTATTAAAAATTAAATGTTGTTTACAAAAGCCTCTAATATGTTTAAATAATGTTGCATGTCATAATTTTCAAGAAAAATATTTTTTGATTTTGAAAAAAATTGAATCTGTCATTTCAAAAACTGTTAAATAATTTTGTTTTCAAAAATTCAATTGTTAGTTCCACACCAATGATGTTATTAAAATTGGCGTAGCAGTTTTGCTTCTAAAAAATTAACAATATATTTATAAAAAAATTAATTTGTTTTTAAATCGCTCCATAAATTGAGCTGATTTTTAACAATTTTTGAGTTTAAACTGCAAGTTCTGTATATGCACGGTGCAATCATTGTTTATTTGAATGTACTCACATAAAACTACCTAAAACTTAACTATATATGACAGGTCACATAAAATTTAGGTTCCCATAACTAATGCCCCTACAAATTTCTTTTAATCAGATGAATAGGTTTACCTTTAGACTTTTAAAGCATTGGGTGAGAACACATAAGAGCAAGTACATGGACTCAATTGAGGGTTTTATTTGTTATGTAAATGATCTAATTGCTGAAACGAAACATGACAGTATATGCTGAAGCAAAAGTGCCTAGAACATATTTTTTTAAGTTAAACCTAAATATGTTAGATTCTTTTTGGCTCACTTCTTTCAATTCAAAATCTGCGCTTTAAAAGCTTTAAACTTGCAAAGTACCTATTAATGTTTACTTTCTAATGGGTGATTTCTTAAGAGGTTTAGAACTTTTTTAAAAAAAAAAACACAAAAAATTCGAAAAAATGAATGAAATATTTATTTGAATCGATAGTTTGAACCTTGCAATTTAATGTTTAAAGATAATTTCATGCAAATGTTGACCGCGGCTGCGTCTCAGGTAGCCCATCCGCTCAGTCCAATTTTGGCATACTCTTTCACACATATCGGCCGGTATCTCACGAATGAATGCATGGATGTTGTCTTCCAGTGCGTCAATCGAAGCGGGCTTGTCCCTATAGACATTAGCCTTGACATACCCCCACAAAAAATAATCTAATGGTGTCAAATCGCATGATCTAGGCGGCCAATTGACCCGCCCGAAACGTGAAATTAACTGTTCACCAAACTCGCCTCGCAATTGCGCCATTGTTTCGCGTGCTCTGTGGAATGTGGCACCGTCTTGTTGAAACCACATATCATGCAAGTCAAGAACTTCCATTTCGGGCAAAAAAAAGTTTGTTATCATCGCTCGGTAGCGTTCACCATTGACAGTAACGCTGCGATTCGCATCATCTTTGAAGAAATAGGCCCAATAATGCCGCCGGCCCATAAACCGCACCAAACAGTGGCTTTTTCGGGATGCATTGGTAGCTGTTGCAATGCTTCTGGCTGATCTTCACTCCAAATGCGGCAATTTTGCTTATTTACGTACCCATTCAACCAAAAATGAGCCTCATCGCTGAACACAAGCAGCGCGCGATGAACATTTCGAACCGACCACGAATTTTGATAGTAAAATTCAATAATTTGCAAGCGTTGTTCATTTGTAAGACGATCCATGGTTAAATTGCAAACCAAACTGAAGCTGTTTGACAGTGACACAAGGTACTAAACACACGTCAGCTGTCAAAACCAGTGTTGCCAAAACCAAACCAGCCAAAAAATCACTATTTATTTAGCTAGATTTTTTTAAAGATACCAAAAAGTGATGCAATATTGCTTAATTTGAAACCCCTTAAACAATTTAAATCTAAACGATCTTCAAACTTACGTTCCTTATTCTAATGTCGCTCATTAAATTCTTCGCCCTGAATCATTGTGAGTTTACTAATGACACCATCCAAGCGAAAAATTCAAAAAAAGAAAATACTTTTATTTTTTGTATGCAACACAAATGAATGTGTCCAGGGTGGAAAATTAAAAGGAATCTTTCTCATTATACGGTTCTGTTCTGTTCTGTTCTGATAGTTGCCTCTCTTCTCTTGTTATCTACTGAATGCATTCACTGCTACCACTACATACTATATATAACTGTTGCAAACAAACTTAACAAAACAATAAGGAACCGGAAGGCAGGCATGGCACTAAAGCAGATAGACTCAGCAGTATAGCAGCATGAAGCTATATGACTATTTGGGGGTTTTCAGCTGTGCAAATTCCCAGTTCCCAGAGCTATCGTTAAAACTGTAATATGACCCGTTTTTTCTTCAAGTGAATATACTTATAGGTATCATCCAACCACATCATAACCGTGAATCACAGAAACTATCAACGGTATAATGCTAGGCATAGCGGCGGCAATATTATACGTACGAATCTATACCAGTATATGTATGTATGTGTATGAACCGTAAGTACAGCGTTCAGCCAACTTAGAGCAATTGTTTTTCATCAAAAATTTGGTACATTACATTTACAACTTCCATCTTCCACCCTCCTCTCTCCAATATCCTTACTGCCTGTGTGTTCATGTTTGTGAAATATCCTCAAGGCCGCAATAGCCGAAAGACAATTTCGTTATCTACCTTCAGGCCCGGCGGTATGTATTTCAGAAGCACTTGGGTCAATTTCATTAAAAACGCGACAAATTGCAAATGACATGTTTTCTCCCTCGTGCGTTTTGATAGTCATTTTTAAAGTGTTGCCAAGTTAAAGAGTTTTGAGTTGAATTCAATTTTCAAAGATTAAATTTAATTCTGAAGGTTTGTCATGTCAAAAGCTTGAAGTTTTGTGCAAAGTGAAATAATTCAATAAACTTATATTTTCACGCAAAATAATATTAAATGATTTGCGCAGTTATCTTCTAATTCAAAAATCAATTAAAACGTTAATCAAAAATTAGTTTACAAATAAAAATAACTTAATAATACAAAAAAATAACTGCTAATTCACGTAAAGTATCAAAAATAGTAACGAAAATCTACTTTACTCTGTCCAACAAAAATAGGCAGTACACGTCTTATGGGAAAGCTTTTTCAAAATCAGTAGCGTGCCACATTTTTGCACCATAACAAATTGAAATAACTCCTCCACAAAAAGTGTTTGCCCGCCCTTGAATTTCCAATATCATCTGACACAGACCCAACGTCCTATTCAAGGCACATCTGAGTGGAGTGTGCACTGAATTGCTGTGGCCAATGGCATTTGGCTGCTCCTTGATGTGCATTCAGAGTTACCCGTGTCCTTTTGGTTATTCGTTCAGCATTTTTTCCTTGAGTTTCTGTTAAGGTGCTTTTGATTTTCGAGCTTTAAGAAAAGGCTTTTAATGATTAGTGTTATCGTGTACACTACGACAACCCTGTGAGAGCTTTATTGACGGACAGATTTATGCAATCCACTGTAGCCAGAATGAGAGGCAAACGTCCTATCTTGCCTACACTGCCAATTTTTGTTGGACAGAGTATAGGTGATCTTTTGCAGACACACAATCTCTTTGAGCTTGTAAACTATACGTTGATCCACCTATTTCTGAAATTAAGCTAATTAAAATCAACTTATGTCGTTTTCCATTGGTTTCACTCGGGGATTCACTCATTCTGAAATCCAATGGAACAGTGCTAACTAATTCTACTCAACTTTGAAATGTTGTCATTGTATTTGTGAATCGTCGTGTCGGTGAAATGCCCTGCCAGTTCATTATTTCGTATTTGCCTGCAAAAGAAACATCTACCTACACTCTATTGCCACTGACTTACGTATATGTTAAATGATTTGTTGTAATTCTGCGTGCACCCTACCATGACCGCTGTATCCCACGGCTGAAGGGATACTGACGAAGACGATGAACGATCGTGCATCGTCGTCATCATCTACCAAGGTACATACATATATTAAAGGTAATATCATTAGCGTTTAAATTTTTGTTTAGTTCTGCGCATCTGTGAAAATGGCGGATCCAGTGTCTCTTTACTTGTCAAAATGCTTATATTTGTTGTTGTTTCTAGTAATGCAATGTGCAGTTTTCGTAGACACTCGAGCCGCCATGTTTAATTTCTGACTGACAACCTGCGCAATATATTACCTTAGATTTGTGTACTGTGATCACAGATTAGCCACATGAAGATGAGAATCCCCGGCAGCCATTTTAATTTGCCTACAAGCTTGAACTGGCAGTTATCAGATAAAAAATGAGAATGTGTGTATAAAAATCTCACACATAGACAGTAGGGATCTTCACACACCGGGTTAAATTGTTGTTGCAATTCACATCTATTCATCGACGCGGGAAAAAATTACAAATACAACAATGTAAACAAATGGGTTTTGAAGGGTGAAACGTACGAAACATTCTCATCTTCATATGGCTAATCTGTGACTGTGATCATCTACGATGTGTGTATTGAAATTGTGCTCATCCAAACAGAGTTACCTTTCTCAATTGTAAGAAAATTCAAGAGCTTTTTCTTTGGATTTTATTATGGAACTTTTAGGATTTGAAGCTTTTGAGAACAGATTTATGAAGTTGAGTAATTGAATGGTGAATATAGTTATTTTGAGTGAGTTTGTTCTGACGTTAGAGCTGAAATGTATTCGTGCTTCTTGAGTGGATTCTGATTTCAAATCGAGAAGCGAAATTCTCTTCTCAGAAGCGTCGGTTGACAGTTATTTTTGCCAATGGAATGGTTTCAGAAGAGTTCTTTATGATTCCGGATGCTTCCGGACGTCCAATGGAAAACGACATTAGCTTTATAAGATCTTGCAATAATAAGGGATAATTCATGTTTGATTTGAGTTTATTAATACGGAAGATTTTATTTTAATAAACAAAGCAATTTGGTTATGAATATAGATGTGGCATTAATTGAACCAATTGATCGCAGACTATAGTTAAGTAAATCATGAGTTAAGGAAACGATTATGAATACAGCGCTTCCGTCTTAAATTTGCTCTCTAAAAAAAGAAGCTTTAAGTTTCAGATCCCACACTGCGCCAGTTGGATCAACGTTTTCATAAATTAAGGTGTCTTTTGGGCTCGATCGAAAAAATTCAAGAGAATCCTATCGCCTTAAAGACGCTGGTGTTGTAAAATATATATTACAGCCCTGATTCTTATGGTTAGACTGTTCGTTTGACTCGGCACACTCTAACTTCGACTTCTGGTTCCTTTTGTTTTTTGTTTTTTTTTTTTTATAAAAGTTAACAAGGAAGAGGCAACGAAAGTTTCATGTCCTGTTCGAGGAGATTCCCGTTTTTATGTACTTACTCGTGTATGTAAGCTTTTATAATGTATTTTCCAGCTTTTGTTGTTTTCTTCCGATGCTGCGATTTTTGGTGCGCCCAGCTTAGGATCCTTGTCTGTTGTCAGTTAAGTGTACCGAGAACATAAACTATGATAACTCGCTGCTACCAAGGCTTCTGTATTCTGCCAAAGATATACACATACACAAATACACACACCTATGTATGTATATAATACATATTTTTGTATGTTGTTCGGTAAGAAGAGTATAGTTTTAATGCAAAGTTTTTTGGTCGTCGTTGCTATAATATTGAGGCAAAATGGCGTTGTGCGTTGCTCGTAACCCAAAAATATATATTTTCACCTCCTTTATTTTTTGGTGCAAGTACCTTTGGAAAAAAAGCAAAAAAAAAATCAAAACAAAAAAACTTGGGTATCTCTTGTCGTTAGATTGTTGTAAGGCACTACGTTTCTCCTGCACTTGTGTTTCTTCCGCCTGATGCTGCCAAAAGCCCACTTATCGCGTCGTTCCTTGTTATTATTTCCTTGCAGGCTTCTTATTCTGTTTTTTTTTTTTTTTTGTTTGAAGGAAAAAATACATGAAACTCGTGTATCAGCATCACAAGGCAGGGTTTCCGTTGTCCTTTATGTTTAAGATGTATTGTATGAAGACATCCTTAAGAGTAAATGTGATGGAGCGAAATCGAGGCAAATGGCGATGTTACTGTATTTGATGTTGATGATGATGCTCGCTTTGCTGCTGATACTGCTTGGGCTTGCCATATACGGCACTAGCACATACTACTGCTTTAATGCTTTTCTGCTTTTCTGTTGCTGTTAGTGTTACAGTTGTGTTTTTTTGCGCATTTAAGATCCTTTATATTTTTGTTTATTTATTATGTAACATAAGAGTTCTTTGCACTTTGGCAAAAGCGAAATTTTGTGTTAATAAATATATATGATGCGGGAAAGGTATGTGATATATCATAAAGTATGTATGTATATACATATGTAGATACTCAACGTATCCTCTTTTCCCATAAACTTATATGGGTACCTAACCTAGCTCCCTCCATACCTGCCTTTGCCTTTCTTGTACACGCTCATGGTGAGGTGAGTTCTTTCTTAGTGAGAAATGGGAAAACTCTTTCGTTTACACAACTAATGTCAGCTCAAAAGGAATGAGAAAATGAGAAATTATGACTGTTAAGGTAGTAAAGTATACAAAATGGGGGCACGGCATGGGATACTTGAGAAATGTTGCTTCAGAAATCAGGAATAGGGAATTTAAATGTCAAGAGAAAAGAAACGAAACGCTTTTGCAGGCTTTTCTGATGTTTTCTGTTTTTTTTTTTTTTTTTTTTTTTTTTACCTATTTTCCTTTATCGAACAAAAATAAAAATAAAAAGAAAAAGTTTTTTAGAAGTGCTCTCGAAATATGACCCTTTAAGTTTAAGAGACAAAGAAAGTTATTTAGTCGATAAAAATTATTATTGCTGATGGGACGCTTCTGCTAAGGGCCTTTGAATTTGATTCATGCAAAAAACGTTTGAGGGTAATGGAAGCCATTTTTTTTTAAAGAGATGCTTAATCGAGGTACATGAATTTTTTAAAATCAAAAGAGCTGAAAGTTCTTTTACTTACTTCAATTTTTAATATAAAGGGGAGAACTCGAATAATTTTAAAATTACAGAGAACTAGAAGATGGGTAAAGTTCAAGGCTTTATATACCTATCAATAAAGTCAAGTAAAATGGAAAACGAAATGGCAGAAAAGCATTTTTATTGAATTATTATTTATATGTTCAGCTCATCTTGACTTTATTAAGGACTTTTCAGAATGAGTGTAGCTCAGTTTGGTCGCCATTTTGAAAATTTAATCAATTGCAGGTTAATTGTAATTTGATGGTCTCGCCCAGGGCCCATTTCTTCTAGGTTAGCAAAGTTTTCTGTTGGTTGGGAATCACTTTCGGTTTCAATACAGGGCATATATGTAGATACCCCAACATCACAGACCCACAATTCATCCAATCAACAATCAATTTTTGTCTCTGGGAAAAATATGGCCAATTTTACTTACATGTAATTGAAACTTCAAATTGTATGGCTTAGTTTTGAAAAGCGCTCATATTTGGCGTTTTTCATTTTTGGCTCTGAGCAAAGCTCTGAGCAGAGGCTGAGCGATCAGACCAGGGCCATGAGCAGATTATTATCAGAGTCCTCAGATTTAATAATGAAACACACTTGAGCACTGAAGTGTCATTTCATATAGGGAATCCATTTTTGATTATGTGTGAAGTTGGCTTCGCTCAGCGTTTCGCTCGATTTGCTCGGTTATTTTTTTCTGAGCTAAGTGAGCAAGCTCTGAGCTAACTCCAATGGAAAAAAAAGAAACACAATTTTCATGCTCTGTTGTGTTTGAGTTAAACATAGAACTTTTTTTTTGACAGTTCCGCGATCTGCTCTGAGTTAAAAAAAGAAAAACGCCAATTGTGTTGAAAAAGAAATTTTATTCAATTTTTTTCTGAGACATGTTACCGGTGGCATAGGAACATGGGGCATTTGCCAACTAAAACAGATATTAAGGGGTTAATTGAAACCATGATTTTCAGGGGTTTTAATTAAATTGCGCTTATCAACAAAAATCAGCTGATTACCGATTTAAATGACTCACAACTCAAATTATGCATTTGCTGACTTACCAGTAGATGACGTACTTACTCTAGATTAAAGATATTTAGCTGTGAACAAACTGGACCTTAACTTGTAAGACAGTAAGACGCTGGGAACTTCAAAGGTTTCATGCGTCGGTCAAAAACCTTTTTAAATTGTTAAATTCGGCTACACTATTCAAACAATTTGCAATCAACATAAGAAAAAAAAGATTCCACTTTCGACCTTTAGATATAAGGTGAAAATAAAGTTCTGCCTTGAATAGAGCTTACTCGATGTATGCTAAATTCAATATTAGAGGCCATAACCTCAACAAAAAATTTCCACTATATAGTTAATTAAATTAGTATTAAAAATTAAAAACACAATTTTTAAAAATTGTTTCTATTGTCATTAAGTTATTCATCAAAGGCGAATGAAGGACTTTCAAAGCCTCTCGTCTCAAGGATTCCAGACAATATTTTATAGCGGAAACATCAAAGGTACAAAACACTTTAAAGCACTGCAGTTGAAAGGTAATTATAAACTTCTTTCAAACTCGTTTGCTTAAGAAAAAGCTGTCGCGTTCACCATTGCGTTTTGTTCATATTGCACCAACCTGAATCCTTCTGCCAGTTTTTTGAAAGGTCCTTTTTTTCTCTTTTTTTTTTCTTTGCCAAATAAATTTAAACCTTGAACGAAACAATAAAAATACATATTTCAACTTCTTAGATGCATATATAGTGTTGGCATGAGAAGAGATAAATTTAATATAGAAAATATGTATCTATGTTTGTATAAACTTCCGTAGTTCCTCATGTGCAATTGAATTCAAGTATGTATGTATGTTCATATGTATACAACGGAAAACAAATAAATTTCCACCTCTTTGACCCATGAAATGATGAAAGAGAATTATTAAATAAAATCATGCAAGAATGAATACTATATCCCACATCGCGCCTTTCAATTTGAACTCTCAAAAACCAATTTGAATGCAAAATATCAACCTCATACCATTCAAACCTCCATTCAATTGACTAGGCATTGTTGTCCTGAGCATATATCGTTCTGTATACATATGTAGATATTCAGAGGATACATATATTAAAAGGATATATGATCATGCATCATGGCGTTTTTTAAGCAAAAACAATGCAACAATTTTCTGCAAATTATTCTGTGTATTTAATTTTTATTTTTGTGCTGAAATTGCATCAAACTTCTCCCTGATTTTCTCGGTAGACCATATACCATGAGGCTTCAATAAATTTCCATAACAACATGCACAACATATCCACAGCATCAAGGATATACCCAAAACCGACCAACAGGGATACAACCAATGCAAACGAGAGACGATCATCATCATGACGACGACAACGACAACGAACACGACGACGAAAACGACATACTGGAGGAATAAATTAATAAACGATATACCCTGTGTTTAGTACTGTGAGTCAGGGAAACTATCATCAACCGTAATAAAAAAAAAACAAAAAAAAAACCCAAAACAGATAATGAAATTAAAAATAAATAATGAAAGAAAATTAAAATTATGACCGTTGTTAATGAATAAATATACAAAGCGAATTTATAAATTCGCTTTTTTTTTTTATTATTTTATTTTGTGTTATCCTTTTTTTATGCAGATTGCATCTGTGAGTAATTTTAATGGAATTACTGCAATGAAAATCCGCCTTAAATCAACTTATCTCGCTATAAAAAAAAAATCTATATACCACCCAGGCTGATGTGAAAAAATAAGGATTAACAATTTCTGTGTCATGACTGCAAGTCATCCTTTTGAGTACCTATATACCTACAGTGTATGTGGTTATGTTGTGGAACAGAATAGGGAGTATAAAATGAAGTGCAAGAGTTTGGTTGTATAAATTTGCTTTAATGGCTCAAAATCCCCCGTGGGACTATAATAAGAGTAATTTTAAGAAATTAACATTAAAAAAGATGAAATAGAAGATTTCTCACATGATGCTGCAAATTGGCACTAACTGACCCAATTATCAAAGAAATTTAAATCATTAATCAAGTATTTACAATTTCATTTACATATTTAATGAAAAAATGATTTTTTAAAGCCTTTTTAATGCCTGTTGCGTTTTGAATTTCTGTTATATTACGTGGTAAGGAGTTCCAATAAAGACGGACTGAATTTACGAAAAATTGACGCTTGGATGTTAAAAACGAATAGCGAGGATGAGTCAGTTGATGACATCAATGCGAGGTAGCAAAACTAATTTTGTCAAAACAGCATTGTGGTTGGTGTACATATATATATATCAGAGCGCAAGATCAAGCTCCGAAGTTTAAGGTAACTTTCCAATGGCATGTCCAGCAATAAAGAAGCAAACCGAGACAATCTGTCGTACCTTCGTAAGCCAAAGACATAACGAACAATACAGCGGACAAATGTCTATGGACAGTTTCACCAATTGTAAAAAAAGAATAATGTAAGAAACACGTCAAATGTCATTTTGCGCACACTATACCTCTGTTCGTTTATTCTCAAAATTGCCAAATTTTTACCAATTTTAGTCCAAAGTTCTGTCCAACTTTCATATAAAATATAAAAATTGGCAGTTTTGGAAAGTAACGAACGGCCTAATAAGTGATCCGGGCAATTCATTCTGTGAAAAAAAAAGCTTTCAACCAGGGTCGTCGTTTCTTTTTTTGTGAAAACAACACTTCAAGAAAAAAAGCAGTATACCTACAGAAGTATCTACGGCAGTTAAATAGATATTTATTCATATTTTTATCTTGGCTTCCAGGAAAAATAACCTCAAATATTTATATGAAAAACAACAACAACAACAAAAAAACATAAAATTTTGTGAATTGGGGTGATTTTTCATGGTTTTTGGGGTCATTTTTCATTTTGAATTTTGGGGTTAAATTTCATTATGAAAAATGGCCCTAAACTTTTAATATTAAACAATAAATGAAAAATCACCCCAAGAATGGGTTAATTTTTCATAATGAAAAATTGCCATAAATCAAATGAAAAATAGCCCCAAAACTTCTTTCAAATTAAAAAAATGCCTCAAACCAAACATGAAACATGGCGCGATTTTTTCGAACGATTATCTAATTAGATTTTTCAAAATTTAAAAGGATCATTCTAATTTTGGTACGATTATTAAAAACGACAATACGGCGATAGTGAAAATCGCGCGATTTTTGAGTACGATTATTGTATCCAATTTGTTTGTACGATTATTTCATCAGATTTTTCAAAATTGAAAAAGGTCCATTCTGCAATAGCGAATTTATAATCGTATTTTCGTAATTCACTATTGCAGAATGATGCTTTTTTATTTAGAAAAATCTGATTAAATAATCGCACAAACAAATCGGATACAAGAATCGTACACAAAGTTCTCGCGATTTTTATGTACGATTATTTAATCAGATTTTTCAAAATTAATGCACTGTCGCAGAATGGTCCTTTTTTAATTTTGAAAAATCTTATGAAATAATCGTACACAAATATCGCGCGATTTTAGTGTACGATTCTTTAATAAAATTTGTATAAAAAACTAGAATGCTCTTTTTATGTTTTGAAAAAAAAAACTGATTAATCATCCCAAAGTGAAAAATGAAAAAAATCCCTAAAATATGAAAAATCACAAAATTTATCAATTTGTGTTTTTGTTGCTTGTCATTTACATTTTTTGGGCCATTTTTCATTCCTGATTTGATTTAATAATTTATTTTGGTGCTTTTTTTCATTATTTTCGGGTGATTTTTCCAATTTGAAAATGGGGCAATTTTTAATTATGAAAAAAGCCCCAATTTCGGGCCCAATTTTCATTTTTTTGTTTGGGGTCATTTTTCATTGGGGCCAAATTTAATCTAGCCTTTTATTTTTATGTGAAACGAAAATATAAAATATTGAACTTCTCCTAAGTGGACTTTTGGTCTTGTTTATTACTATTTTATTCGAATAGACGACGGCGACATTTCAAACGTGTATACGTTCTTCTTCAGGTCTCTAAAATATAAACTTTATAGCTTTTTTGTTTTTAATTTATGAAATATATTTATAATACCTATAGACCTAGAAAAAATATTATGAACAAATTATAAATAGGAATTCTTTTTTACTATCTTTAAATATTGAAGTACCCACATACCGCATTAGTTCATCATTTGAAAAGATTATTGCTTGACAATAATCCCTAGATTTTTTCGTAACTAATTGTTTACATGTCCTCGTCACCACCATGAGATTTCCTTTATACAAATAAATCCCCTTGATGTGGGGGATCAAAGCTACATAGCAACCTTGTCATTTTTGTAGGAATTCCTTTAGGTTTAGGTTTATTGCAATAAGGGATTATGCAGAGATTAGGATTTGACCTACCGTCCAAACTATGTCTTTGCCGTTGTACATATCTACATACAGTATCCTCCGAAAAAAAAGCTCTTAATCTTTTGTGTGAGAGTTTTTAGAATGTTTCAAAGCTTCGAAGTTTTCTTAACGATATAACAAAAAGTCGTTGAAATAGTGCAGAAAAGTCAATGGAGATGTTTGGGTATTTGTATAGTTTTGAAGTTTGAAAAAACAATTTTCTTTTTCAGCTAAACACGCCGTATACAGTGACAATTCAAGCGAATACACCTGTTTTGACATTTATAAATGTCAAAGTGCCATTTGAATTAGTATGACACTACAAACATAAGAAAAAAAACATTTTACTTCAAGAAGTCAAAAAAAAGCAAGTAAATCCAAAATTTTGACCTCAATATTACTTGACAGCAAAATTTTGAGCAATTTTATTGAGAAATTTTACTAAACTTTCCTAAACAAATTTGGCATTTAAATTGAGTATAGCCTCGACGTGTCAAATACCTTAACTCCATTGGCAAAAAAAGTGAAAAAGTACAAAAATGATGCAGAAAGCTTAAATTTTGGTTTTAAAAAAAAATTGTATAAATTCTTTTTCACAAAACAACTTCGCTAACGGGAGCAAAAATATTTTTACTTCTGTAATTTGTCAAAAAGTGGTCAATGTAGTTGAGGCTTTATTCTATCGAACCTGTAACTTGCCTTTATAATTTCTACGTATAAATATATACCTACTCGTAGTTAAGTAAAAAATAAAAAAAAGGACATTCAGAAATACCAATTATTATCCCTAGCTGAACATGTTCATCTTCCTGCACAGCGCGCTCAATACAACTGGAAAAAAAGGAGGACGACACACATTCCCCAACATGTGGGATAAAAATGTCAACATACAATCATATAGCGAGGAAGAACAAAATCGCAAACAGAAATAAAAAAAAAAAAAACAAAAATACAAAAAAATAAACAACACAGCAGAACGCAGAACCGCAATTAAAGTTGCATATATTCAGGATATTTATGTGGAGAGAAACAATAAATTCGTAAATATGCAACACTTTAATATGCAAGAGAAGTGACTAATTATTACAGTGCATCATGACGCTGCTGCACCCAATCAGTTTCGGTTTTTATGTTTGTAAATGTTTTACAAAAAAAAATGCGCATTTAAAACAGATGAATGGTTGAATTTTAAGGATTTATCAGGATGCATCGATCGGACGCGGGCCTCGGATGGGGGGTATAAGTGCGTGTGAGCCTGATAACAGGGTCACACCAGTGCAGAGTGGCACTTCTGCACTTGCAACACTATCGGAATCGCCATCGCCATCGTGCAATTGATAATTATCAGACCATACTGCCGCTTGTGCGGTTAAGTGCTGGTAAATGCCACAAAGCGAACAGAGTGCCAGTGGGGCGAGGAGTGGCAAAAAACCAACTTAAAACCTGTAAACGTCAGCATACGTCAACAACATAGATCAGTGAGTTTTATTTTTTTATTGGGCGATATTTTTTTAGCCGCAAGCACCTGCTGACACACAGATAATTATTTATGCATCAAGTCATGAATGTTGCAGGGGTTGGGGTTAGTGTGTTGGTGCTTCGTTTGAGTGAGAGAACGCAATTCACAACGTTGAACGTGTGTGACGTGTGGTATGGTGTTGTGTGATGTGATGTGGTGTGGTGTAGGCTATGATGTATGTTTAGAAAACGAGTCACACATTATCGAATTATGATTACTGTGTGCAAATTGATTATTCATTTGATCTCCAAAGCGCCGGAAATAGGTGTTGGGGAAAAAAGAGGCTGTTGCCCTGCCCATACATCACATAGATTTGAAATACGAGCTTTATTCATTAACAAAGTAGGTATTCGACGGGCGAAGGGTGGGAACGAAGAGTAGTGATGGAGTAGAAATAAGCGGTCGTGCATGTCCGTTGGTGGCAATTTCAATTAGTGTAAAATTGTGTTTGCTGCTCTGTTATATAAGCGGTAATTTTGTTTGTGATACAAGACATGGAAGTTTAATTAAGGTTTTCAAATATTCAAATATATATATATAGATATTTGACTTTTTAAGGTTTTTAATCATCGAAGTAGAGTTATATGCCACTAAGGGCCAGTTTCACACTCAAAACTTACCGAAATAAGTGGCACTTAAGTTTTCTATAGTAGGACCTTAGGCTCTGTTTCATAACCAGCGTGAGTGGAACTTAAGTCACCAACATCGGAGACTTAAGTGCCATATATTGAAGTAAGTGTGAACTGTGATATTGCGCCTTAATCTTTCACATTGCCCACTAAAGTGTCACTTTTCTGCCTGTGAAACTGGCCCTCAGTACATTTTTTATCGATTTGTGATTTTCGATTATATATTATTTATCGATGTAAAAACTCATTTAAAGCTTTAAAATAACACAAAACTTATTAAATGTCAAAAAATTAACTACACAGAAAAGTTTGACTATCTCAAATTTAATAAAATGTTACTTTATGGCCGATGATGATGGTATGTATGTAAAGGGTGGTCCAATAGGGGCATCCGAACTTTGACAGTTGATAGGAGCAATATTGTTGAAGTTACATCTGTCAAATTGGATGTTATTTATTCAGTCTGTTTTGCCAAATCATCATCATAGGCGGATAAAGCGTTCAACAACACGTGCAAATGATAAAATTGTTTTATCAAAATGGGTGTTCTGTTCGAGCAACTTTCAGTGCGCTTCGCCCTTTTATGGTCATCTTCAGAGATGAGACCCATTTCTGGATGAATGGGTTAGCCAACAAACAAAATTGTCAAATTTGGGACGACACCAATCCACATGAGATCATCCAAGAGTGTCCAATGAATCCCGAAAAAGTCAATGTTTGGTGTGGATTTTGGGCTGGCGGCGTCATAGGTCCATATTTCTTTGAGAACGAGGTTGACCAGGCCATCATCGTCAACGGCGAGCACTATAAGTCGATGAATAGGAATTTATTTTGGCCTAAATTCGATGATATATGGACACCAACAGCATGTAGTTTCAACAGGAGGGCTCTGCGTGCCACATTGAAAACTCTGCACGAGCGATTGAGAGGGCAGGGTCATCTGACGTGAAGGTGATGTGAACTGGCCACCAAGATCGATTTGACCCAATTAGACTTTTTCTTTTAGGATTTTCTGAATTCGCTGGTCTATGCAAATAAGCAAAAAACCACACCGGCAATCAAAGCCTATATAACCCATGCCATCGGTCAAATTCAGCCTGATTTGCCCGCCAGAGTCATGGAAAATTGGACATTTCGGATGCGCGCCACCCGGGGAAGCCACGGCGGGCATTTGAACGATGTTATATTCCATACATATTGGCATCGAAAGGCCTTTCAAACTTTGTTTTATATACATTTAAAGATAGGAAGAGTTTAATGAAATACCCTGTATGTGGTCTGAATTTTTGACAGATATGCACATTGCAGACGTAATAGTTGGACCCAATTTTAGTATTTCTATACTATCTCTCGGTAAAATAGTTCGTGCGTTTTGAATATCACTGGAGGAGGAAGTTTACTGGATTCAAATCTAGCATATTCTACCTCAAGTCTCAGTATTTTATATCGCTTCCACTTATTTTTCAATGAAATCCTTCTCTTTCTCACCATCATAAACTGAAGCGACTTAAAAAAGAATTGAGTTTGAAAATGTTTGAATTTAGGAACTCTTTAAGGTAGAAAAAGATCAACACATGACTTTGAGAGCTTTTACAGAAATTTTATTTAATATTTTGTTTATAGGAATTCCATTTGGTCAGTTTATTTTTCCAAAAATCTCTGCATTCTCAGAAACATAAACGCAAAATTCCTCAACTAAATTTTTCGTCTTTCTTGTAAAATACTTGAAATTCGGATTCGTGGAATGAAATTAGTGTATTATTTCACACCGGCACCGGTTTGAAGGAATTTAAGGATAATAAATAATTCTTGATTGCGAGATGGATTGAAAATGAGATGGTTTCCATCAAATACAAACAAAATACAATTAAAAAAAAAATGTAAGGTGGGAGCTGGGCTCGAAGCAAACCTCTTAAAATGTATCCAGGGACTAAAGTAACTATACCATTAGGGATGATGGATGTTCATCGATGTTACCAAAACATCAAACTTTTTCCAAACAAATTTTATTGTTTTTTGAAAAGAAACGATGGACTAACCCCTTGCATCTTTTTTTCGGCTTTTCAAAAATGTTTCCCAAACCCATCGAGCTATACATCAAAAGAAAGGTCTTTTCAAACTCTATCCGCAAAAATTAACAAAAAGTGTGTGGAAGGTCTGGTTCTCAAAATATTTTCATCCAAAGTGATTGTTTGATTTTACTCCATTTCCGTCCAAAACATTCAAACGCTTTTGTGTTTGGAAAGCGATATTTCCGTAAGCGAGCCTCAAAATGGGTTGCGGTTTTCAAAATTGCTTATGAAATATTTAAGAACTTTCCAAAACTCAAAACCAAAATACTCTTAGAGGTTTGGTTCTCGAAATATTCGCATCCAAAGTCAAATTACTGTATTTCGATGCAACCCTAAAAAGCGCTTTGGATAACGATATTTCCGTAACCAAGCCTTGCAAGAGGTTGCAATTTTCAGTTTCGTATAGAAAATTAACAGGCCTTTTCGCCAATATAAGCTTTGGTTCTCGAGTTATTCAGATCCCGAATGATATTACTTGTGTAGGTACTTCGATACTACCATTTCCACTCGAATCATTTAAAATAAATCATAAGTCAAAAATTCTATTTTTTTTTCTTCAAATAATGCTTTATTCAAAATTCTCATAAATTTAAAATTTAATAAAAATCGTTTAAACAACTTAAAAAAATCGAAGGTTTGAACTTTGAAGTTATAGACATAGTAAAAATCTTTTGGGCTCTTAACCATAACATTTATTTGTTATTGCTCCCAAAAATATCCCATTTTCGTCTATCTCTATTCTTTATATTAACCCCTTTAAATAAATATAAGCTACATACTTAAATATAAAAACCCCATCAAATTTAGGGTTGATGATTTTTGACTATGTATGTAGCTCAAAGAGGTGCGGCGGGTTTCTCATTTTTTTATAAGCTTCCTTATCGGTTTGGTTCGTTCAATTTTTTGTTTGTGTTTCCACTTGAAAAATTTATTTTATGCTTCATCTCGGTAATAAAAGTCCATCCCAAGCAATCTCGTAAACAAACAATAAAACTTAAAAACACAAAAAAAAAAAAAAATATTTCATCTTTACAAAAAATGAAATACAAATGTACATACCAACCATAAACCCAACAGTTTAATATCTTTTTTTTCCAGAGCTACATCACACTGTTTTCATCTGTTCGTATATTTGAAGCTCATCCTATAAAAGTCATAAAATGTACTTTTTTGTGGTTATTTTTGTCGTTGTGGCAATTAGTTGGAGCTTGCCTTTTATTCTATACGTCCAGACGTGACCTGTCGCCAAAGATTATCGTTGTGACCATCCATTATCTGATGCTTCTCGGGTATTAACGCACGTGTTGTTTGTTTCTTTTTTTCATATCGGTAACAACAAGTTGATACAATTTAGGGTCAAGTCGGAGGGACTTACGTACACAAATAGACAACGTGTGTAAATAGGAAGTATATTTATTTATAACAAAAAATATTAATTTTAAAGTATTCCATATGAAAAACTCTGAAAAAAAAACAACAAACTAACGAAGCAGAAAAAACTACTTTGAAAATTTTAAAAATGGAATTGAAAAGTTTTCTTCAGTTTTAAATTATGTTTCAAGAACACGCAAAGACTCCATCTTTATAGACATTCCATTTCCAGCTAAACAAGCACAATAATCTTGAATGTGAATGTAGTACAATAAATATTGTCTATTTAAATACCCTTAAGTGGTAAATACAGGAAATAAATTCCACACCAGATTCTACTGCTGCTTGAATCGGGTCAATGTCGTCATTGTTAAGCAAAGTAGTGTTTTCGTAAATTGTTCTCTGTGATAAAATCTATACACATTATGCATTTAAGTCATGGGAAACAATTCCCATCCACCTCATTTTCATTCGCATTACCATCCTTCGATAAGCTCAGTCTCCGTTCGATCGATTTCTAACCCAAACACAAGTCTGTTGCTTTTTCATACACAATAATGTACCCAGAGTCAGTCCCGGAGCTATAGAAGCAGTGTTAGTGGAGCTCCTTGCGTCAAAATTTGGTCGATATGGATGTGTGGATGTCGTTGTTGCTCTCGATGTCTTACGTCTTACGAAAACAACAGCACATGGAGACGAGGCGGTATGATGATAGTGATATGCCTTAGCGTTAGACTAAAAGCCATTTGATGGTTTTTCTCTGTTCCATACGCTCAACACGATAAGCTACTCGCACAGAGACTTATACATGCATACCAAACAGAGGAGCACAGTACCAGCTGACAGCGCCCCCTGGGCACGGATTGAAGCTGAACGAGGGAAAGATGCTTTTCTCATTAATGAACATCGAACACAAAACGGAAAGCTGGTGTTTTCTTTAGTTTGTATTTGTTTGTTGTTGCTCTTTATAAGGAGTCTTCTTTTTTTTTCTCATTTTCTTTTTTGGATGTGCATATCCTGATGGTTGCCTTTTAATAAAAATAACAGTTCTCTGTGCTTAAAGGTATGTACATACATGTATATACGGTGGGTGGCATGCACCACAAAAGATAAAGAACATGCTAAATTCCCGCCTCTGGTCCTAAATGGTTCTCGTATTCTAATTCGAGTGAGTGGTAACGACTGGGGTATGTTCACAATGCACTTGAGTTTTTTTTTTGTTAATCTCTTCAAGAATGAAACTCGTGTTCATTTGGATAGTGTTTCTGTTTGTTTTGTTTTTTTGCTCCTGCTCCTGCTCCTGCTCCCGCTGCTGCTGCTATACTATTTGCAAATCCTCCATTGTTGAGAGAAGCGAAGGATCAAGGATTTTAGTAAGTAATAAATGGAATAGCAGTGAATGGCATGAACTGAAACAGATTTCGCGAAATTACTTGACACAGTGAGTTGAAATAATCTCCTTTTGTTCACTGGGGCGTATACTTAACTTTTTTTTTGTTTCATGATTTTATATTTTGTGTCTGTCTGTTGGTGCTCTCTAGTGTCTCCCTTTGTAGATATATGTAGGTACATTATGTAGTTGAAACAGGATCGATAATAATAATTTATCAATATCGATGGAATAGGATAATTATGATAACGAATATAATATGATATACCGTCTCGCGTCGAAGATTCTTGTGCTTGACGAATGGTAGTCATTAATTAAGCAAAAATTTGGCACACACATACACAGACACACTTTTTGTTTTGTTTGTTCTTAATTTATGTGTGTTTATTTGATAGATTTATTATGTATCTCCCTAAATTATGTATCCTGATTTATTTCTCGAGAATGGACCTAGTTGTCAATAGTGATGGTTGATCGGAGGGGGGAGGCAGGGTGATTTTCACAGATAAGCTATAAATTAAGGCGACACCGAAACGAAGGCGGAGCTATTTTTCCTTTTTATTTCCAAAAAAAGAATAATGTGTTTGTGATGTTTCTTAATATATTGATACAATTTCAAGAAGATGTAATTAAAATTCAAATAGGAGATTGACGGTGGAAGGGTATTTTGGGAGTCACTTTTTATGATGTTTGATGGATATCATATTTCCCTGGGGATGGAATTTAATCAATAGCAAGAGGTTCGTATAGAGTAGAGATGAAACAAATTAAATATTATACTAACAGAAAGTTCAAAAGAATGTTTTTGTGTCCTTTCAATTAATTTGAAATATTGTTGTCATCTCATCATTAACTGATGATGAAAGGAAAATAAAAAAAAAAGAAGCAATATTACTTAAAAAAGAATAAAATATCATTCGTTTTATTTTTTTTACGGAATATAGGGATAAAATGGTTCACAAAGTTGACCTCCTAGGAGATGCCAAAGTATAAGTATCAGAAATAAATTATCAATCAGTTGAAAACCGAAACATTATATTTTTGTTTGGATTTATTTTTATTAAAATTGTCCTTAAATTAAGTATATCAAGAACAAAAGTTCTGAATAAATGAAATTTATTTTATGATAATTTGGTATCTTTTGGTCTTCATTTTATTGGTTTTAAAAGGAACAGCGATATTTTGACAAGTATATGTTGTGCGTATGCTAGACTATTATTGAAAGGACTTAAGATTAACGCAATTCAGAGTAATTGACGTTATTTGCGGTTAGCTGGATAGCACAAATAGTGAGCAATTGACTTTAAAACCATGATTAGTAAGGGTCTATATTAAAATTGAATTTGGGGTGAAAAAAATAAATGATATTTCAATTAGTTTTTTTAAGACACAGAAATAAATTTTAAATTAGCTGGTCGAAGGCTTGCTACAGGTAACCACCTGAAGATTACCTACAAAATTGATATTTTAAATCTTGATTAATTTTGTATTTTAAACTGAGCAATTGAGAAATCTTAATCTGTACTATGAACAGCATCTGAATATAAGCACACATAATAATGTTTAGGTGCAGAAGTTTGGGAGGTCAGTAGAACAATAACTATAATGCCCGATTTCATAAAAATACACTTAATTCCCTTTTATCTAAAGTCCTCTTAAATTTTATCAGACCTTTAAATATTTCCAGTTTCACCATCTAAAAAAAGGAAATTTTAGGGAAATTTTAGTTAAAATTGAGTTTGCCTCAAATCCCTGGATATGGAAATAGGTTGTTTCCCTCTCACATTCAAAATGCACGTGAGAAAGCATTATATGTAGAAAAAAATGCTACAAAAAAAAATATTTGGAGAACGGATTTCAACATGAACTCGGAATATTCTTGGACGTCTTGCTTTATGTTGCTCTTCATCCTCAGATGAACAATCAATTATTCTAAAAACAAACAAATTATGAAGGCTTTCCGAAACCAACGCGAAACATTCGGAGCGAAGATTCACATCGCGCCAATGTGGGTGCTCTCATTTATCTCCATTTAAATAAATTAGGAAAGGCGAAAGTCTTGTCGTCGTTCGGAAGTATTCGCGTTGGCTTGGGAGAGCCTTAAAATAAAAATAATTATTATCTACACACAAACTATATTTTTGTTTCGACCTATTCACAATTTATATTTGCAAGAAATTAAATAAAAAAGTGACTACAAAATATCATCTATAATTTTCTTACTCGTCGGCTGACATCTGACATATTAGACTTCACAAATCACACTTTTAAAATTTATTGAGACGAAAATGGGCTTTTAGTTTATGAGGGCATTTAAAAGGATTTTAAATTTAAAAGCACTTGGTGAAACCAAAAAATCCCATTTTAAATCTAAATGGGCTTTTAAATATTTAAAAGTCCTTTATGAAATCGGGCATAAGTCCCAGGAATGAAATTTGACGTACTTCCAGTTGCAAGTTTATGGACTTACTGTATAATTTATATGACCAACCTTTACATGTTGGCATTGATTGCACCAGAAGACCCATAAATATTAGGAAGATTTTAAAAAAATTATAATTTCAAAACGAAGCAGTATATTTCAATAAATTTGCACTGAGCAAGGCGTTCCCACCGAGCCTAACTTTAAGATTATGGAGTTTCGAAAAAAGTAGTTTTGGTCATACCACCCCTGTTGATATATGCATAAAGATATTTTTGATCTATGCGTTTGAACGTATGTATATATTTGTATCGAAACCAATGGATGAATTTAACTTTAAATAATATTTTCTAAAGGAGAAATTCAATCTTTGAAAATTACATAATTTGTTTTAGTTGAACCACGTGTAAAGCTATGGTAGTAAATAAACATTAAGGTAACGGAAAAATAGTGTTGACGATTTTACCAAAAATTACCAAAATGTAAATACTCATATTTCTTGTTATGTATTTGCTGAACCAGTTTTGTTTAAACTTCAAACTATATCTGCTGATAATTTTTAGCAGAGGATTTAAAGGACTCTTTTCTTATGAGTTAAAACGCGTGGGGCCTAAATAAAGACTCTATATGACTGAACTTAAATTAAGTTTAAATATTTTCAAATAGTTGGAATATGATGATTCAATTTTTTTTTTTCTCGCTTTCCATCAACAAAGACTCTTGTGCCAAATACGCTGCTATTTATAGATACATATTTTCGAAATACTGATTATTATATTTTAGACACAAAGATTGAAAGATTTAAAAATGGCATACTACAAGATTCCACATCGAATAAAAAATGTTCAATTATTTTTGGCAAATAGTCGGACAATAATTTACACAAATTTACAAATTTTATGATGTTAAAAAATGTTCCAACAGCCGGGTCCTGTGGTGACCAAATTTGGGATATATGGGAACTTTAGAGATGTACGAAGCACGGGCAGACCTCGTTATAGACGACATCAAGGTCGTTGGTCGTAGAGTCGTTGGCCCTAAAACATCGACACGATGACGTTCAAACAGTTGGTTATACCGCGTGGCACGATTTTGGAGAAAGGGCTCCACCTGTACCCTAAAAAACTTCCAGTTGGTCCAAAAGGCTAACCCTGGTGATGCAGAATAGCGTTTAGAGTACTTCAGAGCTGTTAACATTGACATAGGAAGGTCTTATTTGGCTCACCCTATGTTAATCATTAAATCTGTTGATATAAATCGTAGAGGAATACAAAAATAAATTAAATTAAATTTTTTCTGCAGTTTAATTAATATTACGAATCACCCTGTATGTTATTTTCACAAAAAAAAAAAACAAAAAAGTTAGCATACTTAGCTAGTTACCTACACTGATAACTCCGCTTAACTGGCTACATATCCCTATATCTGAGCCGAAATTTCTCTCTTGACAAGAAGTTTTTAAATAATATTATGTTTAGTTTGCAGCTTGTACTTTATGCAGCGTTGCCAGACTTTTGAAATATCAGTTTCTTTTTTTTTTTGATCCAAAATTATTTTTTTTTGCTGAAGAAGCTTGCTCCACTGTGGGGAAGACAAAAAAATATATGAAACCAATTTTTAATATTTCGGAATCTATCACGTTGTAAAAAGAATTGTTGGTATTATAAGGAGAAAGTTTTTGAGCTTTTTTTTCCAGTTTTCTGAGGTCGAAAAATCCCGAAAAATGGAAAAAACCCATCAATGTTGCATCCCTGTATGTTAATCATAAAAAAACGCCCTTTGTTAGTTAACAAAATAATTTTGACTTTATATTTAAACTGATGCATTATTTTGGTATTAAATTCCTATTCACTTTGAATCCAACACAAAATCCTCGCTAAACAAAATAAAATTTCAAAATTGTCAACTTTTATTTCTTGTTTTCATTTTCCTATATAGTGAATTTTTTTTTATGAGAATATAACGATCTTCAATTGCTTTCTTAAAACCAATAACTTTCAAATAAAAACAAGAAAACAAACAAACAAACAAACACAACCCGTACCCATATCTGTAGTCTTAAAATAAGTATACCTACACGTACAAGGGACTATTTTAAGCCCTCGGGTGCTGCTTATAAAGAAGATCTTGAATCCCAGCACGTATTACGAAAACTCCAAGATAAATTTCTATTATTTTCCAGCCCGTTATACTCAGATTAGCTTCATTCTTCCATATGAAAATGTAAATCACATCCTTCCATCATACATACACATATATGTACATATGTGTGTTGTGTAGAAAGGTGAAGTCCCAGGTGTTTTACCCTCCTGATTTAAAAAAAAATATAACAGAAACTCATAAGCACAAAAATAACACAAACAACAATAATATGTAGATATAAGAGACAGCAGAGAGAATAAATTCCTAGCTTAAATAATGAACATCCTTTTATTTTAAATATAATAAAATTCCAAAGCTATGAAGTGGAAAGACATAAAATAAAATAAAAAAAAAAAAAATAACTCTACAAATAAATATGAAGAGTATAGTACCTAGTACCTAGTACAATGTATGTACAACATCATCACGGAACGTAAATCTTTTTCAGCCAACAAAATTAGTTAAATAAACTTCACCCTAATAAGACCCACTTCCGACATTATTTGCACAATACCCACGAGCGAGGGTTAGATTTATCCAAAAATACTCACACACACATACATATACACTAACACGTAACACAGCATATCCTTAATGGGCGAAAACAGACTCAAAAATGAAAATCTGTTCACCATTAACCGTGTTTTATGTTCATAATGTGGTAATTAATTTTTCCTAATGGTATGAAGCATCACTTTGAATCCCTACATATATATCCACTGATTAATATTTCAAAAAAATTTAAAATATCCTCCCGAAGGACGAACGAACGCCCGCCGCCGTGCCGACTACGACACTGACGCTGACGGTAACGCTAAATCTCATATGTAAATATTTTCTTTCGTTCCCACATTGTGGAACAAAATTACCCTGATTGATGGTTTCTTTCAACAGCAAAAAAAAAATATAATAAAAATGTATATCCTGGTTCTGGTTCTCGCGCACATAGAAGAAGATAAATCCCTAATCTATCAGCCGAAAAAAGAGTAGCTTTTTCTTTTTCTTCCTCCAAGAAGAAGAAAAATATTAAAATAAAAATACAAAATGCTATACAAAATAATAAAGCTCACATGAAAGCAATGATGGAATCTCATTGTTGAAGTTGAGCCCTTGTCTTATGCCTATACAACGCCTCTATATATCGTCAGTGCTGCGCATTAAGTACTAAGGAAGTGTTCATATTCACTTATATCATGCAGTGTTCCTCCTCATAAATAATATTAAACTCAATTTTTTTTTAATACTTACACATTTCTGGGGTCTTTTGGATAGAAACAGGCAGGCATGAAATTTATTGCTTGGAAAAATGACGCGTTTTAGGCAGTTTAGTTAAGGCCCTGGAAAGTTTTCAGTATAGGAAAATATAAACGTGGAAAACTTGTCAAATACTCGTTAGGTCTTGATAGAAAAAAAAACTTCTTAAGCAAGTTTTGCTATCAATTCAGAAATCAGTTTAAAAAATCTAGCCGAGGAATTCTTTTCAAAAACTCGTAAGGTTCTTGCTAGTAAGAACTCGTGAGTTAGTTTTGCGGACCCATCGGAAATAACCCCTACATTTCAAAGACAAACAAAGGTAAAAGTGATATCCGAATATTATTGCAATATCTACTTTTACCCGAGTTTCCCCTAATATCCAAATTTGCTTCAAAATGTCTGCCAATATTGTCAAAATATTGTAAGGGTGGCAGGCATGCTCTCTCTTCATTATAATTTCTAAAGAAGGCACTCTCCGCTCCTTTTTTGTTAAGCGAAAGCGACAGCCCTGTTCTCTACGCGCGCCGGCCGTACCGTGGCGCTCAAGTTGAATAATCGTCCCAATTTGTCAGCACGTTTGATGCACCATTATTGTTGCCGTGGGCTGTTTGTTTTTTTTTTCTTTATTTTCGTGTTACACAATTTTTATCAACGGATCTAATGGGCCTAGAATTATATGGTTGTTATGTTTTTCGCTCTAGCATCATCTTTCATCGTCTTTGAAGTAAAGCAGAAACAAAACAAAAAAAAATGTAAAAGAAGAAATATTATGCCCAAGAAAATTTCATCGGTGTTCTGTCATCTTTCCTGTCGTCATTCAATTATTTAAATTTTCATTTTGTTGTTTTTGTTTTTTTTTGTTTTTTTTTTTTTTTTGTGGAAAAAATCATCCGAGAATCATTTTTACGCCTCAAAACTTGGCATATATTAAGTCGGTGAGTCCTGACAGTTATTCATACCATCTCTATTTTATTCCTGTCAAATACAAAGCAATCAAACTACAGAAGAGCCCTCAAAATGTTTGGAAGATATGATGGTTGGGAATTGGTTATAGAAAAACGCATACCCAGCGTTGGATGAAAATATTCTCACAGCAACAGTACATTTTTAAGCTACATCTATACATACATCAATATTTAAGTGTAAAGATGGCTTCTCTTCACACAGACTAGAAGAGGAGTAGGTATTCCTTTTTTGACGGGGAATCATTTTTCCTTATTATTATTTTCCTTTTACTTTTGTCCAGTTCCAGTAGTGTGATTCGTGTTTTTGTATCAGCACACGCAGTGAACTGAATTTCAGTTTTGCAATCACATCTTACAAACTCTTAATACGATATACCTACCTTTAGATTAAAACTGAAGATCTTAAAAACCATTTTTATATTATTAAAGCTTATTCGACAGTTCGTGTAGGGTCGGTTTTATTCCCAAAATTTGATGTCTACAGTTCATTCATTCAGAGTTTGTCTCTATGAAAATTGGTGTTGCTCATGAATATGCAAATATGATTTTTAGATTTTGTTAAACAAATCCTATGTCTGCCAGACGAATAAATAAAATCATAAACTTACCTCTGAGTAATAAAAGAGTAATATAGAGTAAAGTGATTTTTTATGTTTGTATTCAAGCCACACCGGCATCATTTTTACAGTTAAGTGTTTGAGCTGTATGTTCTAGGCAGAACCAAACAGGCAGATGCCTTTTTTTTTAAGTTTAGATGTTCTTATTTTCGTTCAACTTCTTTCTTATCTCTTCCAACAGCTCCAAACGACGACAGCCAGATGATTCTGATTTGAGTTTTAAATTAAGTGCCGGTCACTTGGATGTAAATTATTTCCCAAATATTACTCCGAAATGTTCAAATTAAATTTTAATTTTTCGCACCAAATCATTCAAAATGCGAAATAATTAAAAGCAAAATAATAATTAGAAAAACATGCATTACAAAAACAACACGAGATCCAGCTCTCTGTCGGGACCACGTTTCATGAACAGAAATTAAAAAAAATTTAGTTTTTACTCTTGCAGGTAGATGGCTTTTCAATTTTGCAAATGGTAAGGTAGTGTGAACTGAAGTGTGAAGAAAAAATGGTGGTAATGAAATAATGCCAGATATAAATTTTGAAATGAGCACTTTTCGCAATAATTACATATCGAATTATAAATTTGGCAAACAAAATTGCCAAACAGCTAATCACGAAATGTCTAATTTGCAAAACAAGAAATTGCGAAATGCAAACGATCATTGCGAAATGACAACAGACAGATAAAATCTTTCATATGAACCCTTCCCAAACTATATTTTAATTTAAGCTATCTAAATCATTTTTCTTACGATAAGACTGACACCCAGGTCTGTCCCTGAAACTTTCAATGAATTATCGACGGCAATTTTGTTGCTTAATGTAGCAGAACAGGAGTTTGATTTCTTTATTTCAGAAATGTAGGTATAATTTAATTTAAAGTTGGTTTAAGCCAATAATTTTTAGATATTATTAGTTTTTAGGATCTCACTGAGGCAAACTTCGTCATTTTGACTGACCAAGAGAAGAAACCAGAACAAAATTTCTCAGCAAGAAGTCAAAAGCACCCTCCACTTCGTTTTATAAATTAATCAACTGTGACAAAAAATAATTAAGCAAGCGAAGCCAAAAAAAAAATCAGCTCCCAGCACTCAGCTTTTTCACAGCGAAAGGTAAGAATCTCACTGGGAAATTACGTTCAGATTTCTGAGATTGCTCATACCTCTGAGATCTCACAGATATTGAGAAAACTGGGGTGGACAGTGTTGGGACTTCGCAGAAGCCAAAGAGTGGTAGAAAGGTTGTCAAAAAAGTGGTAGAAATTAAAAGCCATTTTTATGTAACAAATTGTATATTCAATAAATTTATTGAAAATAAATCAAAAACAAAATGAAAATAAAATAAATAACATTTTAGTTCTTTATGTTTCAAAGATCACATTATATCTTCCAGATATATATACAATTTCATTTTAGACTCGTTCCAAACCAAAAACTTAAATCTATAACAGCCGTTTGAATTAATAATAAAATTAGTTTAGACTTCAAAAAATCTAAAATCCAAATCTTAAAGCATATTTACCTAATGCTTCTGGAGGATTAAAATTATGATCATTTAATAAAATTTCCCTTGCAGCTAAAATTTTCTGAACAGTTGTTGTTTCCAATTTATTTCTTTTTTCATTTTTTATATTTTTCAAATTGGAAAATTTACGTTCCGGAGCAGCACTGATATGCGGTTAGCAACAAAGCTCCAACATATATGAAGAAATGTTTTCAAACGATAAATTGTTCAGACCATCTTTTAAATTTTTTATCAAACGCCATTGTGAAACAATTTCAGCAGTTTTTAAAAATTTGTAGTAAGTGATTTTCTCCAATTAGTTTACTCCACTCATTATTAATCAATTCCAGGTCGGTTATATTTGTTGAAAAATGTCTCGTCAGACCTAAAACTGATTTCTAATATTTTCACTATAATAAACGAGGAAATAGATAAACAAAACAATAAGCATGCATTAAAGATTGACAATTGGCTTAGTTTACGTTATTGGTGTTGGAAACAAAAATTTACGCATGTTTATACAATTTTTGTTATACCCTAGCCAAAAGCCAACCCCAAAATCCAAAACATTTAAACTCCAAAGATAATTAATGAATAGATTAAATACATGCGAAATTTAATGAAACTTCTTCTTTATTAATACTCTATGGCAAAAGTTAACAATCTATTTTTATGTTTAAAGAGATCAGACAACTAAGGTAATGCTTCCTTGTACAGATCACAGACCACCAACACAAACACAAAGAAACAGAACTGAGGTGAGTACTTAGGTAAATCATACCGATTTAGTTATAAATTTTAGGTGTGGTTGGGTCGGGTATATGGTAAAGTTTAAAGATAGATGGAAGGTGAGTTGCAAAAAGTGGTAGAGTTAGATTTTAAGGTGGTGGGTTTTCATGGACACCAAAAAGTGGTAGAAATACCACTTAAATGGTAGAAGTCCCAACACTAGGTGGAATCGACTAAGGTGATAGTTGATTATCAGTTTTTTTGATTGTTGCTTTCACGATAGCTATCTCTATCCTCTGTATAGGGAGGGAGAGAGAAAGCAATCCTAAAAACGACAATCACTCAATAGTGCGATCATTTTAGTCTTACGCGATACGGGCCCTGATCTGGCTAAATAACATAAACTTTTTTACTATAGCGCCACATGACGGCCAGACTTTTTTGAATTGTACCTTACTATATAAAAAAATGTCTCCAAATTGACGTCTTCAACTTGTTTTTATAAACAAAAATTTTAAAGATAGAAATTTGAACGTGAATGTTTTTTTCTGTAAACTGCCATATAATTTTACTAAACATTAATAACGAATTTTGAAAACCAATTTTTCAGACCTACCGCGTTATGACCATTCCCCAGAAAACTTTTAGTATATACTAATTACTTTTGTTTGTTTGATACATCGCAAATTACTTAAAGTTGTTTGCTTTTTTTTAATATTTAATTTAATTACCCAAAAATTGAGCTTAAGATTAAAACACTTCTCACCACCACCACCCTTTTCTATCAAAGACTACTTGATGGATGCGTCTATACTAATTTCATGTCCTTGGACCCCTTCAAAACTCTTTATCCGCCCCAGAAAGTGGGCCTTATACGAATTCTCAAAAAGGAATCTCAAAAACCTTGAAGAAAATAAAAAAAAAAATAAAAGAAAAGAAAAGAAAACGCCTGAAATAGCTTTGATTATGATAATGCCTGCGCATATTTTAAGTTTCGTTTTTAATATTACGAACGACGTCGCGCCGAGTATATATGCATGTATTTTTGGAAAACAGAAAACTTTTTGGCTGTAAGAAGGATTGTTTCCTTTGTAGGCTTTGACGGGGAAACAATTTTTATTTATATTTCGTTGCACACAGAGATAAGACATACACACACACACAAACACAAAATTCTAAAGAGTATCAGATGAGGCGGTATAGGGGAAGGGAACCAGAGGAGCTTTGAAAAAGGAATCCATTAACAAAATAGATCAGCCCCAGGGATAGGGTTGGCTGTTGTTTGAATAGAAAATGCTTGACTGTTGATTTTGAGTGTTCTGCTTTGAAAATGCCTGCTGTGACTCTGACTACTTGTTTCTTTTCGACGACTATAATAAGCTCAAAACGAGAGGTTTCACTTTATTTTTATTAACATCTATCTGGCTGTGTGTCTGGCTGTGTATAAATGTTGGGCATTGTGGTGGGCTGTTTTTATTTATGGCAAGAGTAAGCTAGGTCGACGTGAGATGAAGCTCTAGCAATAAGCCAGCAAATCATGCATATCTCTCCTGTCCTCCTCGATGTCGTTTTCGACGTATCATATAGGGAGATACTTGAATTTGAATTTTTTTTACGACAAGTGTTTATTTAGTAGAAATTTGTCTATGAACATTTTTGTCTCGTTGTGCAAACACCGTGTTTTTTTTTTTGCATTTTGTTTTACTTTTTTTTTTTTGAATTTTAATTTTTCTACGCAAGAGAGAGCTTGAATTTTCAATTTTTGATTTGAAATTATGCAAAGCGGTTTATAAAGAGTCAATTTGCTTAGCAAAGTGTGTAAATGTTGACCGCACGCAAATAATTGTGAAATCAAATATTATATTCAAGGCTGTTGTTTAGGTATATACGAACTCTCAACAAAATCCACAAATTGGGATATGTTTATGTCATTTCAATTCCATATACAATAATAGTAATTATTGTGGTGGCAATTTAGTGTGATTTATTCGGGGAAATTACACTGCTGGTATATTTCAAAAATATGACCTTAGATTGGGTTATTTATTAACCTTTAAGTATGGATTGATGAGTTTGACCTGTGGTGGATATTTAGTCAGTAAATTAATAGATAATGAAGAGAGGATTGTAAATCATATTTTCAAATTTCAAATAAGTCAATAACAACTATGGAGAAAGCAGAATTAGTTTTTGAAATTTCAAGCACTATAAACTTCACATAGCATTGCCAGAAACTAAACATAGACAATTTTAAAATGAACAAATATTCTGCTGTCAAAACTTAAAAGCTAGTCGAAGTGCGGTGTCATATTAATCATAAGAGTATTTAGGTTAGGAAAACAATGAAAGTGATGGGAACACACTGTTATTTTATGCAGCAATGATGTTCACAAAATTATGGGTGAATTATGAAAGTTCTTGAGTGCTCGCCTGGAAAAACAAACCTAATTTTAAATGGTGATTTAATGGAGTATGAATTAATTGATTCTTACATTTAATCTTGTAGCTATGTTTCAAAAACATTTTTGCAGAAATCAAATTTTACTATCAAAATTCGTGCTCGGTTCGAAATGTTCATCGCGCGCTGCTTGTGTTCAGCGATGATGCTCATTTTTGGTTGAATGGGTACGTAAATAAGCAAAATTGCCGCATTTGGAGTGAAGATCAGCCAGAAGCATTGCAACAGCTACCAATGCATCCCGAAAAAGCCACTGTTTGGTGCGGTTTATGGGCCGGCGGCATTATTGGGCCTATTTCTTCAAAGATGATGCGAATCGCAGCGTTACTGTCAATGGTGAACGCTACCGAGCGATGATAACAAACTTTTTTTTGCCCGAAATGGAAGTTCTTGACTTGCATGATATGTGGTTTCAACAAGACGGTGCCACATGCCACACAGCACGCGAAACAATGGCGCAATTGCGAGGCGAGTTTGGTGAACAGTTAATTTCACGTTTCGGGCCGGTCAATTGGCCGCCTAGATCGCGCGATTTGACACCATTAGATTATTTTTTGTGGGGGTATGTCAAGGCTAATGTCTATAGGGACAAGCCCGCTTCGATTGACGCACTGGAAGCCAACATCCATGCATTCATTCGTGAGATACCGGCCGATATGTGTGAAAGAGTATGCCAAAATTGGACTCAGCGGATGGGCTACCTGAGACGCAGCCGCGGTCAACATTTGCATGAAATTATCTTTAAACATTAAATTGCAAGGTTCAAACTATCGATTCAAATAAATATTTTATTCATTTTTTCGAATTTTTTGTGTTTTTTTTTTAAAAAAAGTTCTAAACCTCTTAAAAAATCACCCTTTATTAAAAAATAAGTTCAACACAGACATCTGCTTCTGATACAGATCTGATATAATAAGCAAAAAGTCTTGATATTCCATTAAAAGAAATCTCCAGAAAAAAAAACACCACCGCAGATAAGATGTATAAAAATAATCAAAACAACATTGTTAGCCCCAAATAAGCAGCCACCTAATTTTGGTTGTACAACATTTCGAATAAAAGTAAAACACCTTAAGACTAAGAGCAATGAAATACTTTGTCCTCAAATGAAAGCCGAGTTAAGTACACAAGCCAAAGCAACTAAATATACATCTATATACCTATATATATACATATGTATCTGTATTCTTGGAAACCGACTGTAATGGGATTTGTGTTATCAGATAATGATTTTAGACGCTTGAAGCTGAAAACATCCACAAAGCAAAGGTGATTTGTTGCTGATTTGTTGTACACCTCTGGTGCTTAAGGGAATACCAGATTTTGATTGGACTCATGGTTCTGGAATGGGAGTTTATAAAGAGATATGAAAAAGACGTGGAAGAAATTTTAGATTATATTGCTATGTCGTGTCGTTTTGGGATCTATTCATCTTTTGGATTGCGTTTAAGGAAATCAAAGGGCAATTATCACCTATTTTATGGACGTTAAGCATAAATATCAATGAATAAATTGAAAGTGCCTTAACAATGTACATTATTAAGCCAAAGCTATTAGGATAAGTGATCTCTAAAAAATGAATATGAAAGAAAGCTACATTTGAAATTTGAAAAGAATTTTACTTTCCTACATCAATTATATGTGAATAGGTATTTTATGCATTTAACAATTTTTCTCTTGTTCAACAATTAACCCAGCATTTGCTTTTTTTGGTTTTTGCTGTAGGTTAGGGCACCGAATTGATTGAAAGTATTCTATCCGTTAAATCAAATGCTGTAGGCCTTTAATTTCTGAAGCTGATATATGGAAAGTTGAAAATATTAGCACTTCCCAAAAACCTTTCGGGCTTACAGTACGCTGTTCAATGAGCGAAATCGATAATTGTAGCAGATTACTTGGAGAAGTCTTTTTTTTCGCATTTTGATGACTTGCTGGAGACAGCTTGATCTTCGCATCAGCAGTGTACTTGACTTTGAGAAAGAATTTTTAAAAATCAAACCTTAAAGCCCTCTAAAGGCAAAATAATCTGGTTATCGAAAAGGACATATAACTTCTATAATATCTTCGTTTTTTCTGATCTTCTTAAAATTTTGCGTTGTACAATGATGAACTTCGTATGGAAGAGCGGAAAAAAACTGAACCGCTTTGCCGAAGGATTTGACTATTGTATTGGATTGTTCTAGGCATTCTAGAGAAGCAAAAACAATCTTTACATGTTAAACCAAGTTCACACAAAATTTCGAATATTTTGAATCTGGGCCTTTATTTAGGGATTTTAACCCTCCGAGTTTCGATTCAAATTCTTGGTGTGACAATCTAAGGCCCAATTTTTCAGTGTTGAGTTAAACCAGAGTTAGCTAACTCTAGAAATAAATTAACCCACAATTAACTGAGGAAGCAGTGTATTGGTGGAGAATGCATGTGGAACGACTAAGCAAACTCGTTGGATAAAACATCGAAAGCATCTGTGCAGTTAATCCCGAGTTAACTCACCAAATTTAATGAGTTAAGTCGGGTTTATCTTTAATTTCCCACTGGAAAACTGGACCTAAAATGTAAAATAAATATTGTGAAAAACATTAATCAGCAAGTAGAATTTAGCACTCTCGAAAACTCAAAGTATTGCCGTCGTGTCCCGCAAGTTTTCATCTTAGGTCCTCTTTTGTTTTCGCTTTAAGTTATTTATTCATTAGTGTCACTGACAACAGTCCAATACGTTACAGTTTTTTTACTATATGTTTTTTTTGAGAATTTTTTTAAGTATCGTGTCCCTATCATAGCGGTATTTATGATAAGAATGGCATCCTTGTAAAGTTTTTTTTTTTCAAAATCATCAATTGCCCTTACGAAAAGTGTTAAAATAACTCCAATTTTTGTTTTATTTTTTCTTTCCTTAACTGATAGTTTTTGAGATATGTATTTACAAAAAAAAGCACAAAATCATCAGCAGCTACTTATTTTTGTATTTTATTAGCAAATTAGCGTAAAAAAAAGAAACACTGCGATACAGTTTTTCATTGCGAGAATAAAATTAAACGCGAGTTAAATCAACAAATTTGGTCAGTTAACTCATGATTAACTGAACAGATGCTTTTGATGTTTTGCCAACCGAGTTTGTTTAGTCTTTCGCACCGAAAAACTGTTTCCTCAATTGTGTATTTCAGAAACAAAACCCATTATATTCAATTTGTTTTTGTTAGCTTGAAAAATAATTATGAACTAAGTAAAAGAAAAAAAAAAATGCATAAAATAATATTCGGACGTCAAAACCAAGCTCTTTGCCTAAATTTAGCTTTGTCATTGACATTTTATTGATTTTTGGACTTTTCGTTGGAATAGAAGTTTTTCTTTATTAAACCAGAACAGAGCTCTGACCTAATCTAGAGCATGTCGAGTATGCTTCGAAAGTCCTCTGAAAGGAATGTGTTTTGAAATTTCTGATTTATTTTCGAAACACACATGAACACTGAGCTGTCAAGTTTCGTGTGCTCTTTCTTCTTTCAATTTGCCATTTACGATTTACCGTATGTGGCCTTTTACTCATATTGTATTCTGACAACTAAGAATTTTTTGAGCTAAAAAAGGAAAAAAGCTTTATATTTAATAACAATAATTTAGAACAGTAATGATTTATTGTTTTTAAAGTCAAGTCTCTTGCAAATTGTGTATCTCTGTATCACCCAATTTGATTTTCCAAATTATTTGTGTGTGAGAACTGAAAAAGCGATATACATATGTCGATAAATAAAAACGATAATTAAAATAAAATTCGGTTGGTCTTAGAAGCAATATTGTTTTTCAATAATTGCTTTACACTATACAGAACCACACAAATAATTCAAAACAATCACTTTGTTTCACATGAAACTGAGCGACAATCACAAAAAACTGCAATATAAAATTTAAAACAATTTGAATCATTCTCCCATAAGAATTTTTGAAGTTTCAAATTAAATAGTTTTTCCTCGAAAACGAACTACATAAATAAACGACTGAAGTTATTTTAGAAAGAAACAAAAATAAACTATTCAAAATGAATTCTGTGAATAAGGAAAACCTTTCGACGTTATTGAATCGCTAAAAGCTTTCTCTATTTCATAAAATGTAGGAATTTTTCTCCTAATTTAAATTTATTTTTTATTATCTCTAGAAAAATAGAGTGTATTCTTATCTTCACAAGAGCATTTTCATTATAAATGAAATCTTTTCATTTAAGATTGTGTCTGCTTTCCTCGTATTAATAAAAGACGAAAAAAAAAGGTAATATTATGCAAAGGGAAATTCTTTTGTTGGTTATCCTCTTTACTGAAACACGTTTATAAACCACTTAAATCATTCCATCCATATCTTTACATATATTTAAAATGGCAGGTTTTGAAAGTTTGGTGAATGGGGTGGTTCTTTAATGCAACAGGTTTTAAAAGACCCCACTTTTCTTTGTTCAGGGATTTTATTAAATTAAGTTTGATTCTAAGGAAACCAAGATGAATTTGCAATCGAATGTTTAAGGGATGAATTACACTGTCAAAAAAGATTTAGTATGACAACAAATGTACAGTAGCATATGAAAGGACTGGGAAGGATTTTAGGGAAATATAAAAACAAAATATCGCTACTGAAATAAAAATGAAATTTTCATCATAAAATGATGTAGGTACCTAAATAAGTCCACATACATACATAGATTGAATAGTTTAAATGTTGAAGAATTGAAAAATGATTAGCTTTCAATAAATCATAGCTTAAAAGTGTCCTCAAATTGTATTCAGGAATCTTCAAGGTTGTGAAGCTCTGTATTAAAAACTCACCTGAAATTTCGATTTATAGATTTTAATGTTGTTTTTCTGAATTTCAATTAACTTCTTCGGTTCTATCCTTTGAGTAAATCAGACATCAGTAGTTGATTGTACAAAATTATAGGTTAAAATAATTACTATATGTCTTTGTTCCTTTCTATCTTACACTGGTATCAGAAGTGGAATACTAAAGGGTTTCAACAGAGACGCTACAAAAGCAGAGCAACAGGGACAGCAAACGACGCCATATTTCTTGCCGCTCTTTTGACATTTCTCTTTAGTAAGGTTTTCCATTTCATGATGGAAAGATATACGAGCCAACAACGAGTCGAAATTATTAAAATTTACTACCGAAATTAGGAGTCAGTGGCCTCAACGTTAAGAGCGCTAAAAATCGAAAAATCATCTTCAGCGATGAGGTTCATTTCTGGCTGAATGGCTTCGTCAATAAACAAAATATGCGGTATTGGTCAGGCAGCAATCCACACGTACTCCATGAGTCATCATTGCATCCCGAAAAAATTACGGTTTGGTGTGGTTTATGGGCCGGCGGCGTCATTGGGCCGTACTTCTTCCGTGATGATCAAGACCGGCACGTTACTGTGAATGGGGATCGCTACCGTTCAATGATAACCGAATATTTTTGGCCCCAATTGGATGATATGGACTTGGAGGACATGTGGTTCCAACAGGACGGCGCCACAAGCCACACGGCGAATGTCACAATCAATTTATTGGAAACCAAGTTTGGAGAACGTGTTATCTCACGAAATGGTCCAGTCGCTTGGCTGCCTCGGTGGTGCGATTTGACGCTGTTAGAGTATTTCCTGTGGAGCTCCGTCAAGTCTGGGGTCTATGCCAACAAGCCAGCGACGATTGATGAACTTCGTACGAATATCGAACGTGAAATTGCAGCAGTATCGGCCGATTTATGCTTGAAAACCGTCGAAAATTGAGTTCAGCGTCTGGACTTCTGCAAGCGTGCCCGTGGTGGCCATGCAAAAGAAATCGAGTTGCATACATAATGGCATCGAACGCACTTTCACAAGAATAAAGAATTTTATTGATATCTAAAACCGTTTTTGTTTTATTTAAAAAAAAACTTTTGTAGCGCTCTTATTGAAAACCCCGATACTTTAGTTAATATTAATTCTTAAAAATTCGATGTGGTACTTATGTTCTCAATTATCGGACTAAGGTTAAGATCTTATAAGAAAGTAGAAATATTTGATTGTTGGTATTTTAAACAGAAAAATCGATAACAAATTTTGTAATTTAAAAAGGTCTCTTCATGTTATTACGGACATATCTTTTTCCTTACTTTTTTTTCTAAATTTATTCATTTGGTTTAAAAGCTATTATAAATCAATACCTTATTGTCTTTAAATTTAGTAGTGTCAGTAGCTTAGATAGATTATTGGAGATTAAAGAGGAGAAGTTAATCGAAATTGATCTTGTATGCCTAAGGCTGATATCTTTTTTTTTTGAAATAAAAGGATGGACCCTCCAAATTTGGAGATTTCACGGGATATCAGAATCAGAAAAAAAGGATAAAACAAGGATACAAAAATAATAAACTTTCTCCACAAAAATCATATCCCATTCTTTTAGTTTAAAATTTTATTTTTAAAAAAATAGAAAATAATCGTCTTCAATGTGCCAATTGGCGATGTTGCATCGATGTCGTCTTCGATGTCATTGTCACTAGCACTTTGTTACATCACATATTTCTCTTTCTGAGAGTTTTGTTTTGGCGAAGCTTGATTTTAAAAAGTTATGGAATTCAATGCTATGGAAAATGATTCAGGCGTCAGGTACTTTTAACAAAAAGTGTCAATCTTTGTCTTCACGATTTTGATAAATGGATACTTTTCTTGAAGTTTAGCGTTCAAAACACATGTCCCTAAAGTTGGTTTTGGCATTTTTTCAATTCGAAATTATTCAAAATAATAAAACTAACCAAAAGAGTTGCGCAGATAAAAACAATAAAGACAATTACAGCTTAGTTAAGCTAACTGTGAACATTATATACGTTTAACCGTCGCACTATTTTATTGATCGTTTTAGCTTTTTCCGTTAAATTCAAAAGATTTTTCCGAGGCTGAATATATTAAAAGGATAACGCGGAATTTAAGAAGCGTTCACGGGATAAGTTTTTCGAAGTCGGAGAAAGGGATAATCCCGCGAAAAAAGAAATAGATAACAGCATTATGTATGCCATTAGAATTCCATTATAAGTGCCAAACATTGAGTTTGTTAAAGTATTAGTATTGCACAAACGAGCGGTGCGGGTAAAGAACTTTTTCCTATATTTTACGGTGCTTCCAATGTTTAGCAAAAAAGGGAAGCCGAAAACAATTTGACAATGTTCAAGAGTGTCTAAAGTTTCACTGAAAGAGCTATAACGAGATTATGGAAGGTTAGATTAGGTAGAAGGGCTGACAGTTGATCTTGTTACCGTCACACTTAGATCTATGTAGATCCGTTGTGATACCCTAGGAAGTTGTATCCCACTTAATGTAAAAACCTATGTGTTCTGTTAGCAATCAAGCCAATTAGAGGCATTGACGAAGTTCAGAAGACTGTTCGCCGAAGTTCTAGAAAGATCCTCTAAATCATCAAAGAAATGATTACCTAAGTGTTTCTTTCTTAAGTGACAGAGTGCTGGGCAGTGACAAAGGAAGTGTAAGGTGTCCTCATGTGCTTCTTCATCGCTGCAGCCTCTGCAAAGGTCGTCAGTACTGAGCCTCATTTTCTTTCTGTGGTATCCCAGTAGGTTGTGTCCGGTGATTATGCTGACAAGGGAACGAAGATGTTTTTTGTTCATTTGCATAATTTTGTCTGTCCTCTGCTTATTGAAATTGGGCCACAATTTTCTAGTTGTGGCGCATGTTTCAAGCAGGTTCCATCTTTCATTGTTTTTTTCTGATATTTTGTTACCAATATCCTGTTTGATGTTACAGTTCGGTACTTTAATATGTCGTTCGGCTTGACTTGAATCAAGTGACGATCCCGTTCTCGCCAGTTCATCAGCTCTTTCGTTTCCTTGTACATTGCTGTGACCAGGAACCCAGCAGAGTCTAATGTTATGCTGCATGCCAAGAACCCTAAGCTCTTCGCGACAGCAATTTACAAGCTTCGAATGTATTTCGGTGGCGGAAATTGCTTTAATTGCTGCTTGGCTATCAATAAAGAGGGTGATGTCAGCTCGTGGTATCGCCATCATTGATATTTGCGTAGCTGCTTTGGTCACTGCCAAGACCTCAGCTTGGAAGACGCTGCAAAAGTCTGGAAGTCTGAAGGAGCTAGCTAGTCCCAGAGTTTCCGAGAAGATTCCTGCACCAACTCCAGTGTCAGTGAAGACGGTTATCATAGATTCGTTACTGAGAGGTTGGTTGTTTTTCCACTCCTCTCTATTAGGAAAAGAGGTAGTGAATGGTCTGTCGAAGTTTAAATGGGGTGTTATGTAGTCTGTGCAAACATTAATTCCCACATATCTCTGAAGAATCTGAGTATGACCCGTTGTGCTTTGCTTCCAGCAGTTAGTCTGGCTTAGTCGCAAGGCACTGTATGCTGCTGATTCTTGCACGAATAGATCTAAGGGTTTCAGGTTGAGTATCGCTTCCAGCCCCGCTGTGGGGGTGGTTTTCAACGCCCCTGTAATACCTACGCATGCTAATCTTTGAACTTTTGTTAAGATTTTCAGGTTTGTTGTTTTCTCTGTCGCGTTCCACCAAACTAGATTACCGTAGGTTAGTATCGGTCTAACTATTGCCGTGTACATCCACCTGATAATTTTTGGGTTTGGTCCCCAGGATTTTCCGAAAATCCTGTTGCAGGAATAGAATGCGACCATAGCTTTCTTTGCTCTTTCTTTGGTGTTGAGACACCAGTTCAGTTTCTTATCAAGGATCACACCAAGGTATCTGGCCTGATCTGAGATTTTGAGTGGTGTCCCTTCTATTGATGGTAGTCTAAACATTGGTATTTTCCTTCTGTTAGTGAAGAGAACCAATTCTGTTTTCAATGGATTAACCATTAGACCACATTTCTTTGTCCAGTTGTTGACCTTTGACAGGGCAAACTCGATCTGTTCACTTATAGTGGATGGGAATTTTCCTGTCGCAAGTAGTGCTAGGTCGTCCGCATAGGCTACTACTTTGACTCCACTATATTTTAATTTTACAAGAATTTCGTTCATAACTAGTATCCAAAGAAGTGGAGAGAGTACCCCTCCCTGGGGTGTTCCTCTAGATGTGGATACTTTTAAACGTGATTCTCCAAGTTCTGTGTTTATATGCCTGTTTCTTAACATGCACATAGTCCAATTTATAATTGAACTTTCTATATTCAGCTCTACAAGGGTTCTCTTAACTGCATCACTTTCCACATTATTGAATGCTCCTTCAATATCCAGAAAGGCAGCGAGAGTGTATTCCTTGTCTTTGAGAGTTTTTTCAATTGTATTAACAACACAGTGAAGTGCTGTTTCTACGCTTTTGCCTTTTGTATAGGCATGCTGCATTGGAGAAATTACCTCCGGGTTCAGTGTGCTGCGAATATAGATGTCCAACAGTCTTTCGAAGGTTTTAAGAGTAAACGACGTGAGACTGATTGGTCTATAGTCTTTAGCTTCCGTGTGACTAGGTTTACCAGCCTTCGGGATGAAAACAACCTTGACTTCACGCCATACTTTAGGTACATATCCCCATCTGAGGCTGCTTGAGAATATGTTTTTTAGGTGCGGAGTAATGAGGTTTTCACTTTTTTGTAACATCATTGGAAAGATGCCATCTAGTCCCGGGGATTTATAAGGGGAGAAAGAGTTTATTGCCCATTTAATCTTGTCTTCCGTTACAATATCCGACGGTGCTCTGTGCTCTGTATGGATCTCACTCACCTGGTTATAGCTCGGGTTAGAGTTACACCCTGGAAAATGAGCATTAACTAAGAGTTTAAGAGTTTCACTGCATGATTCTGTCCAACGACCATTTGGTTCTTTTAGGGAACCCAAGGTAGTTGGCTCTTTAGAGAGAATTTTCCTTAGTCTAGCTGATTCATTGGTGCCTTCTACTTCATCGCAGAAGGTTCTCCACGAGCTTCGTTTGGCTCGCTGTGTTTCAGCTTTGAATTTTCTTTGACTGGATTTGTAGTTCTCCCAGTCTATGTCTAATCTAGTGTGTTTGGCGATATTGAAAAGTCGCCTAGTTTCTTTCCTAATATCGCCCAGTTCTTTTGTCCACCAAGGTGGTTTTTTGTTGCCTTTACTACCTGATTTTAAAGGACATCCTTTGACAAAAGCATTGCTGAGTATTTCTGTGAATTTCTCGGCAGCTTTGTCTAAGTTATCAGGATTATCAATTTCATTGGTATTAAGCAATGTGATTCTATTCTCTACTTCCCCATTAAAAATATACCAGTTAGTTTTCCTAAAATTTCTAAAAGGTTTTTGAGAATTTGTTGTGTTAAGTATAAAGAATTCAATTAACCTATGATCGGAAAAAGATTCTTCCTTAAGTACTTTCCACTGTTCTATTGAGACGGTATTCGAGTTGCTCACAAGGGTGATATCGAGTACTTCCTCGCGGTTCTTAGTCACAAATGTTGGTTCATTACCTCTATTCGCTACTAGTATGTTATTTCCTATGATAAATTCAAAAAGAGACTCACCTCGATCGTTGATGTCGGTGCTCCCCCATTGAGTATGATGTGCATTAGAATCACATCCTATCACAAGGTCCCATTTCTCCACAGCTGCGCGTTCAACAAGTTGGGACGTGATATTTGCAGGTGGTCCCTCCGGTCCATCGTAAGGCATATAGCATGATGCCAAGATAAGCGGTGGAAGCCCATCGCGCTCCAACTTTATCGCAGTTTGGTCTAGGTTACTGTATGTAGATAAAAGAAAGAGATTAATCTGTTTTCTAGCTACAATACATGCTCTATGATTACTAATTGTACCTGCAAAAGAGGATTTAAACAAAGTAAGTCCCTTTGAGTGGAGCCCCCTAATAAGTTTTTAACTACCACCCCCTTATTTACCTGTTTTTTCTTATTGGCTATCATCCTGAGCTTGCATCGGTTTATACCGACGCTTACTTTGTAGCCAATTTTCCGAAGAAGTGGCATCGATTTGTGGCTTAAACTCACGATTACTTCGGTGCCATCTTTGGTGGGTTCGCCAACCTTAACAACCTCCCAATTCTGGCTGAGTTGGTCGGTGTTATCTACCGCTCTTTCCTGTCTCTTGGGATCACGGGTCCTCTCAGTGTCAGCACTGCTTTTGGCCTACTAAGTTCGCTGATTTCCTTCTTGCTGATCAGACGAAGGTCAGCGTTTGGCCAAGGAGCTTCGGTCTTCTCGATGAACTCTCGGAGCCATGTGAGAGTGTTGCCATCTTCACATGTCATCACCTTGAATCCATGGACAGTGCTGAGGTTACCGAATAGCGGCGGAGGCCTGTTTTTGACGATAGCCTCATTTACCCCGTCCAGAATTCGGAGTTCCATCAATTGCCATTGATCATCCGTCAGTTTCCTTGAAGGGTTGCCAAAGTCTGCTATCGCAGTTTGTTGGCCCTCCATGGTCACCCGGGAGAATTTGGCTTTCTTCTTCTTGTTCCCTGGTGAGGGAACAGCTGGTGACGTTGTGTCGTCGTGCCTAGCTCTTTTGGAACCGCTCGCGGTTGGATGAGGGCTAGGCGGGGGCAAGAGGCCATCCTTTCCTTTCCCTTTCACCTTCCTTTGAGCTGTCCTCGAGTTCGGCTCGTCCTTAGTTCGTCTGTCCGTACTATCTGTCCGTGACTTAGTGTCGTCATGCCTAGCTTGATAGGACGTACCCGCAGTTGGGTGAGAGCTAGGTGGAGGCAAGAGGCCGTCCTTTCCTTTCTTCACCTTTCCTTGGGCAGTCCTCAAGTTCGGCTCGTTCTGGGTCAGTCTGTCCGTACCCGTATCATCCGTCCGTGACGGATTGTCGTCTTGCCTAGCTTGGTTGGACGAACCCGCAGTTGGGTGAGAGTCAGGCGGAGGCAAGAGGCCATCCTTTCCCTCCTTCACCCTTCTTTGAGTAGTCCTCAAGTTCGGCATGTCCTCAGTACGTCTGTCCGTACCCGTGCTAACTGTCTTAGTCGAAAGTCTCTGAGTACATCTCTCCAGAGCTAGCTTTTCCTTGGCCGTTAAGGATTCAGGATTTCTTTTAGCTAGCCGCCGGAGGATCCTCTCAGCGTTCCGTTTTTGCCTGCGGAGTATCTGACTTTCGTTCAGGAGACCTGTCACCTTGCGCTTGCAACGCTCAGCTCGGGCCTCCACAACTGTCTTCTCGGTGTCCATTGTTGAGTCAGTCGGTTTGCAATCCCCTGTCTGAGAGGAGGTGGACGCATTCAGACTGCATTCAGGGTTGTGGTTCCTAATGCAACCCGAGTGCGATTCCTCCAACTCGACCACTTCCGGTTCATGCGTCCTGTCTTTTGGTATGTCCGTCTTTGCAAGCACAGCCGATGAGGCCAACCCCTTCCTTACCTGGGATTTACCAGCAGGGGGTTCGGGTGGTCCCATCAGCGTGTGCACGCGTGTGCCCTGCACAGAAGGAGCCTTCTCCGGTGTTAAGACAGTAGGCCCAACCTCCTTTGCAGACTCTTCCTGCAGAAGCGCACGCGCGTTATGCAATCGTTTCCGTTCAAGTTCCGTAAGTTCTTCCCAACTCCTTGTGCCAAGTCGTTCAATCACTCTTCTGCAGTTGCGGTATTTACTCCGCACCGAAGAAGAAGATAACCGTGAGATGCTGGAGCTGGCAACGGAAAGGCAGTCACTGATGTCGTCAGTGTCAACAGTTACGATGCTGGCCCCATCATCCACACCGAGATTGGCAAAGGGGTTGAGAAGAAGGTCTTCCTCTTCCTGAGTCAATTCCGTCGTTGTGTCGTTCTTGTCTTTGTTATCGTTTGCGTTTTTTGTCACTGGCGACTTCTCCCTTCGTTCGATACGAGGGGCCAAGCCCACGCCGGTAGCCGCGACTTCTACCGACGGTTTAGCGTATATCCCCGCTAGTTTGTTTTGTCTTTTGTGTGTGTTGTCCATAGTTTTTACGTTTGGGTTCCTCTTAGTTGGCCTAGAATCTTCAGCTGTCCAGCTGCGGATCCCTTAATCAGTAAGTCCGTACTATCTGTCGTCCGTACTTGCCGTCATGCCTGGCTTGATTGGACGTACCCGCAGTTGGGTGAGAGCTAGGCGGAGGCGAGAGGCCGTCCTTTCCTTTCTTCACCTTTCCTTGAGCAGTCCTCAAGTTTGGCTCGTTCTAAGTTAGTATGTCCGTACCCGTATTATCGTTGTCTTGGTCTTGCTTAGCCTGGTTGGTCATAATCGAAGTTGGGTTAGGGATGGGTGGAGGCAAGAGGCCATCCTTTCCCTCCTTCACCCTCCCTTGAGCAGCCACCAGGTTCGGCTCGTCCTCAAGCAGATCCAGGAGGTCCACAGCTGGCCAGCTGAAGACCTAAACGTAAGCCTCCCCACCACTACAAGGTGGAAACCCGTCGGGGATGGAAGGACGTTTATGAAGTACAACTTTCCAGATGTGAAAGTTGTACTGGAACTGATTTGTATACTGCAGCCATATCAAAAGGAGTAAAATATTTCTTACAACCAACGTCCAAGAGAACCCTAACACTTTTCAGCATTTTTGTCGATTTTGAGTATGTGGTCATTCAAAAGAAATTGTCAGTGAAATATATACCGAGACTACAATGAAAGCTTTTGGCGGGTTTCCTCGATGCAAGTGTCACTCACTGATGAAAGAAGTCAGTATTAGCATTACATTCCACGGATAGTTAATTATTGATTCCCCATTGGATAATACTGTAAAGAAAAGATTCTATATGATGAGCTTATAATATGCTGACATTGAAATTATGCATCCGATGAAAAGAGAGGTGAAATTGAAAACTGCTAAAATGAGGAATTAAGAGTGGTGTCAGTTGAAAATTTAAGTTTTAGCTTAAAGAAAGTGTATACAATTAGTGAAAGGGGTTGGAGAAAAACAGGTACACTGGCATATGTTTTGTGGATGTCAGACTTGAACCCATTCAATACTAATTAGAATGATAATTCATAATCCCACCGATGTAGAGAATCGTCGAATCCAAATGTGCTCATTTTCGTCAAAAGAGCTATATGTTAAAGTCTATCAAATACTTTAGAAAAATCAAGACCAACCAAAACAATGCAGATATTGGTTCCACCTGTCTGAGATAAGCTATATCAGTTCAGCAGTACTCTCATTCGCTACAAAAATCGTTTCAGCAATATTATTAAATTTTTTTAAAACTAGTTTCATAGCAAAACTAGTTTTATCGAAGTTTGGAGTACCAAGTTTTGCACGGTTTTATAAATTAAGACTTTTATCAAAAGCTAGTATTAAGTATTCGAGTTTTAGGTCTCAAATAATATCTTGAATAATACCGCTTTCAGCTTCTTTACACATCTATAAAAAAAACTTCTGTCATGAAACTAGTTTCGAAACAAATCAATAATATGGCTGTTACGAAGTTCGTGTTTTTCAAGATATTTTATCATCTGACGATCTATCAATGTATCCACAATGCCTTTGAACGTACAGATGTATGTGGAAGGTTTAATTTCCATCATCTCCGAAACGTGTGCTCTTAAAGAAAAAGATTTCAAATAGTAGTGCGACTTGGATAATAAGGCATTATCTAATTTATTAAATTGGAATAGAATTTATTGAATATGTTGACATGACAAACAAATAAAGACTCTAAAGTAGCTCCCTGATGACGCAAATTAAGAACATTAAGGCCCAGTTTTTCAGTGGTGAGTTAAACCAGAGTTAGATAACCTCTAAGTAAATTATCCCATAGTCAACTGAGGAAGCAGTTTGTCGGTATAGAATGCATGCGGAACGACTATACAAGCTTGGTCGATAAAACATCAAAAGTATCTGTTCAGTTAATTCTGAGTTAACTCACCCAAGTTGATGAGTTATCTCTGGTTTAACTTTAATCTCGCATTGAAAAACTGGACCTAAGATATCAATAAAATGACACAACTAGGTACAATAGAAATCGATTTTGTCCTATTTTTGGATTAATAAAATTCATCAATATCTAATCCATCAGTTGTCATCTTCATTTTCAATTAGTTATCAAAGTGAAAAAATGAATAGGATCCAAAATCTTTCTCATGATGCTTAATTTCCAATTTGAAACCGGCCAAGTGCGCGGAAGAAAGCCTAAGAAGATTGGAAAAGTTCCTTTGACAAAATAAATTGCTAACCTATTAAACTAAATCTGTACATCAAAACATCTAAGCCAAAACTATGAAGAAAAAAGTTGTATTGTGAAAATATGAGAATGTTGCAACTAAGAAAAATAAAAAGAAAAACAATTTCTACCATAAATTCAATAGTCCTTGGTAGATATAAGTGTATTATGGAATACCAAAAAAAAAAAGAAAAGAAACTTGTCTTATACTAGACTACTTGACAAGTCAAAGCATCTAAGAAATAGAACACTTTCAAACCGCAGGATATTTTTTATTTCAATTTGAATATATGTATCTATTTTGCTGGTATGTCAAACTACATCACTTTGGAAGTCATTAATGGGTGATTCTTTGCCAAGGGAGATTACTCACAACCACACACAACACAATAATATCGCACTCTGTTTCTCTGGCTTGATGTGAATGTGAAAGAAGAAAGAATAAAAAATAATGTCTCGACAGGAAACCAATATGAATAGGGTTAACATTACAAAGCACCATTTTCTCTGGCTATCTTCTTCCTCCCATGTTTGGAAATATATTTGTAAGTGGAATGGAAAACATACTCAAGTATCCCAGAGGGTTTTGTATCTCTTTTTTTATCTAATTTTTACATCTAAACTTCTGGTTATATGTGTGTAGGTGTGTGTGTAGCTGTTTCCTGTTGCTGCTTTTAGTGACCTTAAAGAATGATTTTCCATGTCCTGTGAGTCCTTTGTTTTTCGATGGTAGGTACTACCTCTATATACAGTGTCATCGGAAAAGTATTAAAAATATATTATTTTGTATCCTAGCCCCAAAAACGAAAGACGATGGAAGGGGAGGGGAGGGTATGGGTATGGGTAACTCACATTCAAACACACATATACCACTGCATCGATCGACGTTAGCATAATCGATGGTAAACATTATCCTAATGTCATTGTCACAGGTCCTGAGTTTATACCATTCCATTATATTATATTAGAACACAAAGCTTGCATGGAAGGCCTCTGGCAAGCGGCCATGTTGTCGTTCGTCGTTTTCTTGCCTTGGTCCTATGGTTCCGGTTTGTTAGATATATTTTTAGTGTATGGGTATACCTATGCCTTTTAATAATAACCAGGTTCGTGGTGGCATAATACTATACATTCATTATTTTCGTACTTATTTTTGCTGTCAAGCGAGGTGGTTTTGGGCTTCCTTTCTTTTTGAGAAGACTCCATAAAATGAGCTTTTAGTACAGATATATGCCTAAGGGAGTGAAAATGCCCCTTGACACAATAACACTGTCTTTGTTGACGATGATAATGACGAAGACCTTTGAGACAATAATGACGACGACGATGATGATGTTGATGACAACTATGTTTATGGAGCTCCAGAGCTCTTCTCTAATAGCAGTCTACTTGCGCCTCGCCTGGACGACAACAAAAAGAAGCTGAATAAAGAACTGCTTCTAAAAACGGATATTACACGAAAGGTCATGGTGTATGAGTGAAAACCATTTTCATATCCGGTGTCCTTGGCCATTTCCCCAGTTGTCATTGTCGTAGCCATCGTCATCGTCATCGTTGCTCAACCCTCAGCTCTCTCAGCCCTCTCACACCATCCTCTCGAGATTTAAGCTCTTGAAATATAAAAAAGAAAATTATTATTTTTTTTCGCCATGTTTTGCTGACTTCCGAAGTTCTCGTATCCTTTTTTCCACTCCAATAGAGACACAGAAAAGCACTAGGACCGTAGGAGAGCGCGGAAAAAAATATATGATTTGTATAGGTGTTTGTGTGCGTGCGGAGGTCTATTTGAAATGAAAAATTACACAAAAAGACATTTCTTTACTTCATCTTTATGAGCGAGAGTCAAAGGAGACAGAACTCAAAAGATATGAGAGATATGAACAGTCCTACAGTGGTGTTGAAAAAAAAATGTTCATCTAATCTTTCCAAACCTTATAGTTTAAAAATAATTACAAGTTGGTAAAAATATGGCATTTTAATAAGTTATGTTTCAATTTGTTAAGTTACGTAATGTAACGTTACGTTAGGTAACGTTACGTTAAAGTAAGTCCCTAAGATTTTCCGAACTGATTAGTGCTGGCAACGTTAAACATTGAGAACGAAAGCGACAGCGACAACGACAACTTGGCGCTTAAACGAGACAGTCTTACAACGCTAATTCCAAATTTTTTGCGTTAGTTTATTTGAACGAAAATACCTATTTTTATACGATCAAATAAAATATATTCTATGATCTGTTAGAGATGTTGCCCATAGGACTGCTTTTTATGTTCAGATTTCTCCTGTTCGTAAATATCTTCATGCTGAAGTTCATCTAGTTAGCTCATGTACATAATTGCATACAAATCAAAGGAATTGTATTCTTAAACTTAAACCTCTACACAGCACTGTAGGGCGGAAAAAAATTGGATGGAGAACGGAAAACCTTCATTTGCTCAGATGAAGATGACTTATTGGCGGAACTTATTATCGTAAGGCTAAGTGGAATGGACGTTGGTCCATCTTATGTATAATTCTGTTCTATTCTTCTCAAATATTCTTGATTTGTTGCCCAAGAGTTTATTATAATAATTTATATTATTTTTTTTGTATGTTTTGTTCCACAGTCTTTCTCTGACTTCACTTCAATCATTTTATGAGTGAAGGGACATTTTTGCGGACAAAATGTATCTTGAATTTTAATGAGCTACTTTATGCTGCCTTTTGTGTCTGATGGCCCAACAGCCAATACTCTTGTCCCAACATCCAGTCCAGCTCACATTTTTGTTGTATGTGTGTGTCAAAGTGGACAAGGTTGGCAGTGTTGTTTTCGGTCTTTTCTTTTTTTTGTTGAGAAAATAAGTCAAAAAGTGTAAATTAAAAAAACGGTCCCTTGCCATTTTAGCCATCATCATCATCATGATCGTCGTCACTTTAAGGGACGGATTTTTGTTTGTTTTGCTTAACAAAGTTTTTGATACCTTTTTTATGAACATCACCGTTTTCGAGCACCTGTGTGTTATGATACTTCTATAGTGTTTTACTTTGCGTTTCCATTCTGCTGCTGCTCCAGACCTTGATGGTTGTGTCCTGGTTGATATGGCCATCAGCATTATTGCAGCTCTCAATTTTGGCTATATAATGGGAACCGTTGCCGGAGGATGGTGCGGGTGTGGTTGGCTGCATGTTGCTTCATTAAAATTTTATTTTTGCCATAACCAACGATGATGGGGAATTTTAAATTAGGGAAATATGAAAATAATTATAAACTTCTTTGCTTGTTTTTAATGGAAGCTTTATAGGGAGTGATTTTCATTTTCAAACATTATATACTCGCCCTGTGTGGAAGGGTGTGTGGGTGCGAGGGTGGTTAAAATATTCTAAATGTATTTTGGCAGTTAATTTCCGAACAATTTGACCGAAAGTTTATGAACGATTAAATTGAATTGCATTATAGAAGCTAATTTTTTCTATTTTTTTAATATAGAATTTGAGGGAACGAATAATTTTGAGCAAAAAAAAAAAAATATAACATAAAAACAGTTACGTGGTTGTAAAATAAGCATAATGTTTTGGATGTAAGTAAGGTAAGTTACCATCACCTTTCACCTCTCTCTCATTCCCCAACACACCAACATTCGCGGACAAAAATGGATAAAAAAAAACAAATTATATTTATAAGAAAGTCTGCGATGAGTTTTAAGGTTTTTCCCCTTAATAACTTTTATACAAAGTTTGTTATTTAAGGGTCTTCAAAATTAAAAATATAACTCCTGAGGGTAGATTGAAACTTTTGAAAATATAGGGTTTGAATTTTTAATTTTGATATAGAAAGTATATTTTTGAAATAAGTTATTGATGTTATAAAAGATTTTATTTTTTTAATTTATTCCTTTTGATGGAGAGGTTACATTATTTAAATTTTAAAATTCGAACTTGTTTGTGTTAGTTGTTTGGTTTTTAGCGCTTAATCATAAAAAAAGAAAAAAACTTCTGGATAACTCTCGAATACTCGCTCCCGTGTAAGGTGTTAAGATCGAAGGTTGATAAGAATTAGTAAAATTCATTAATTAATGTATGCTCATCATTTATTAATAAGCCTTTCAGTTAGAAATACATAAATTTATGTGATTTTAGTTGCACGAAATTTTAGTCACAACAAATTTAAGTTTGAATGTCTGAATAAAACAATTGGAAGGAAAAAATGAGTCTGGTTAGGTATTCTACATTGGTGCCGTGTGGCTCAAGAAAAGATATTTATATTTAAAAATTGGCTCCAATGAGGACATTTCTTTTAAAAAAAGAAATAATACAACAACTACATTTATAAATATCAGTTTTGCTGCACTGTTGTTTGTTAAGGGGGCAAACATATTTTTTTCAAATTTGTCCTTGAGTTTTTACCGTTAAGTTTGAATATGTAGCCTGGAAGTTGATGTTTTTTGTCTTTTTTGGTGATGTATTGGTATTTGATGAAAAGTTGCATTTTGTCTTTTATCATCGATCTCAGAACGGGTATCTGCCACATAAGCATTTTGGTTTTATCAAATTTTCACGAAAACAGCTCTAACGATTTTGATTAAACTTCCTGCCTGAAATAACCAAGTCAATTGTGAAGAAAACTACATTTCAGGTTTGTTTCTAAAAATTCACATAACTGAATTAAATATAAATATTCCACGTTTTTTGAGAAAATGGTCCTATTTTTGGGTTTTTCGTTTATATTTTTGCCTTCGTTAAACAATTTTTTTTTTATAATTTTGCGATCTATTGCTTCCATTGCTCCTCTCTATCTATTGCTTCTCAATAATTTAAACAATATTGGATTTAAAAATTTTGAAAAACATTGATTTATAAACAACAATAAAAAAAAAAAAAACCTAATTTTTTAGTGGGTATATTTGACTCTTTAAATATTTCCTAGTTAATTATAAAGGTACACCATGCATCTTCAATGTGTGGTTACTCACAGTTGTTAACCACAAGAGCAAGTTCATGATCAAGTCGTGCATATTTCTTATTTTTTTGTTTAGCAAGTGAAAATCTGATACCATGGTCCCTTGAATATAAAATCTCAAATTTCCAATTTTTTCATGCTCGGTATATTTATCAATACCAAGAAATTATAGGTTGAAGCCACAACTCCTCAACCGAACATCTTAAGATTTCAATTTTTAACTTGGTGTATGAATTACAAGCCCCACCCCGCTTACAATTTTCATAATTTTACAACAATCAAAAGTGCTCTATATTAATTTAAAAATTGGTAATTGGTGGGTAAATTACCCACTCGAAATTTCAGTACTTTTCAGAAAAGCTTAGAAATTTAAAATTAATGTTTGAGATTTTCGACCGAATCTTAATCTTAAACAAAGATTTGCAGAAGTCAGATCTCACTGTTGTGGAATCGCTTCCAAAAGCAAAAGCTGTTATTGATATGCTGGGCGCTTCCTGTGATTCCTAATCTTAAAACAAAATTCCCTAACAGCGGTTGTTGATCTTGAAATTGAAGAACCCCCAAATTCCCCGTCAACGAAAAGCATCAAAACGTATCGATGAAGGTACCTCAGAAAATTACAAATTCAGAACACCGAAAGATTTTTACAGAAAATTATTTTTTGAAATATTTCACCAATTATTACCATCACTAAATGCAAGATTCATAAATGATTCTTCTCGTTTCTTCAAACTTTTGGAACGATTTGCTGTAGGGACAAACAGTAGATGTCGATAATGTAGTTAAGTTCTACAAAGATGACTTTGATTAACAAAGACGTATTAGCGACATATTACTACAGCTTTTGAAAAGACAGGATGAGCAAGCAGAAAATTTGAGAGAAGTAGTTGAATTCTTTGCAAAAGTACGCCTGGAGTCGAGGGATTATTCCCGAGTTTGTACGGTTGTTTGTTCGGTTGCTAATTCAATCCCAGGATCATCTTGCTCAAATGAACGAAGTTTCTCCGATCACACGGAAAATCTAAATTTGGATGAATTATTAAATAAATTTATTTTAAAACACTCCAAACAAAGTGCGATTTTCGTTAAAAAAAAAAAAACTAGTGTTTCATCAAAAGAATAAATAAAAAACTTAAAATGAAAAAATTAAAAAATGGTTTTGACTTTTTTTTAGTGAATTTAAGATTTTACAACCTACACCAACTACCCACTCGGGCTGAAGCTGTTCTACCGGGCCTGGATACCGCGGTCGCTAAATGGGAACCTGTAATTTTCGATTTTTTCCTTTGTATGGACCACAAAACCACAAGAGTCAACTACGGTCTTAGGGATTTTGAAGTCCTATATCTCAGGAACAAATAATGCCAGGGAGTAGAAATTTGATGAGGCAGCTGTGCGTGGCTATAGCTTAGTAAATATTGTGAATTTTAAGCTTCTGGTTTTATTGCTTCTGGAGTTAGAGAGAGGTCCAAAATTTCCTGACTTCGTTCCTATATAACAAGGGTTAGTGCCAAGAACTTGACTGGGGCACTGGAAACTACCGTGCCATTTGAATGCGAATGTTGTAGAGTCTCATTTAATCGTACTGAGTTGCATTGAAGTTTAAAACCAATATGCTTCTGTCACGCTCCACTTTGTATTAGAATTTATATTCTTATAACTATTTGAAGGTTAATTAGCTTGGCTTGAAAAATTGTTTAACAAATATTCAAGTTACCAACAAAATTTGCCAATACACTCTAATAAGTGGAATTTTGAAATTTAAAGGAAATGTCTCTTAGGTAAGGTATAGAGCTAACGCGACGATTTAATATTAGCTATACAAAATCACAAAATAACAAAATCCCATTCTGCTAATTTTTGCCCGCCAAAAAGAAGTTTTTATTCAATACAAATTTGTATATTATTTTATTGCATATACATTTAAAAATATGTAGGTTAATTTCAAAATTATTTCCCTAACTTACTTTTGAGTATAACTGTATTGCAATTTTTCAAAATTTCGCATTCATAATAATTCTCCATATTTGTCATTCTTATGTAATTCAAAAAATTACTTTCAACGATGCATTATAAAGACAAAAATTACATAACAAGGACATTTAATTAAATGATCATTTAAATTGTCATCCAACACATACAACCCACGTACAATTTAATTCTGCTGAAAATTAGAGAAAAAATTTAAGTTAAACACAAAAAAAAAAAAAAAAAAACAACTCTGTACCTTGCAAAAGAGCAAGAAGCATTGAAACCCACCACAGACAGACATGGGTGTATGGTACTTACCCACAATTTTTTTTACAAGGACACATTGAACCAAGCTGCCAAGCAACCACAATCAGAAAAAAAAGCAACACCCAACCCCTAAAAAAAAAACAAGTTCCCAGTCAAAATCCAACATCAAAACGTGTCGAATTTAAATTCAACAAGTTTTTTTTTCTTTTTCCATCTCAACTGAATAACGTTGCTGTTGGTTACGCGTATAGCAAGCACCCAGAACTCACTTGACTTTTTGGTCTGTTGTTCATTCGTTTCTTTTTTTGCTGTCAAAATTCCCTTTTCCTGCGCTAAACCCAAAAGTTACTTTTGCAACTTATATATCGCTCGACTTATCTGGAAATCCAAAATGGAAATCTCTTTTGTGAGTGGTGTGACAAATTTGCTCGCCAAGTCAAAGCAGAGTGAACTTTTTTTTGTAGTTCCAGAAATTTGAAGGGAATTCCCTTACGCCGAGGACAAGTGATGCTATGTGCACAAGGAGTGGTGTGTCAAGTCAAAAAAACCTCCCATGTTGGCATATACCGCACCAAAAACCGAAATATAATAATAGTACAGACTGAGCAGTGAGCACCGAGACAGAACTTAGCAACAACGTTGACGCTGAGTATAAAATTGAGATAAATTTAATTTTGTTAAAATTCCACAAAAAAGGATATAATTAGAGTGAGAATGGGTAAAGAGCATAGAAATCATCTCCCCGAGGAATTCCAATGAAAGAGGATACCCGACGACGACAGAACTCCTCGTCGTCGTCACACAAACACAACTGACATGACACGACACAGAAAGGATATACGAAAAACAAAAGACAAAAACTTCCTGAAGCAAAACGAAGACAAAAAAAAAGGAACTTTATCCTACCTGATAATCCATCGAGTTGCCATATCCCATGTGATTACACGAACAGGAACAATGTTTGATATGATGCTCCAGTTCATGGTCGAACATGGCCGAACAAGGATGTTGATGTTTGTGCTGCTGTAACGATGGAGGACCTGCCGCATCGGTGGCAGTTGCAATTCCTGTTGACTTAGTTGATTGTATTGATTTAACTAAATCGTTGAAATGATTTGTCGTCCTAATGCCACTGCCGTCTTCATGGAGCAGCAGTTGTAGTTGCCCCTTGGCTGACGGTCCTGATGATGATGTTGCTGCTGCTGCTTGTGTTGGCTCCATGATGTCAGAATCCTGATCACTGCTTCTGGTGGGATTGAGTGCAGAGGCATCCAGTTCAATGGCGCAGCCGGACATGAGGAGACTTTTTGTGGGACTCTTTCGTATTGTGCACGTTATACCCATTATGCTGCCACCACCCGTCGCACTGCTATTGCTGCTGCTGCCACCACTTCTGCCACCGCTGCCACCACCACCAAAACTGTCACAACCTGTAAAACTTAAAAAGCTTTTATGTCGTTGTTGTTGTTGTTGCTGTTGCTGTTGGTGTTTCTGCTGCTGCTGCTGATGATGGTGTCTCCGCTTGACTCCCGAACTGTTACAATTCCCATTGGTCAGGATGTCATCGTCGATGCAGCTGTCATCATGAATTAAAGAGGATATCTTTAACGGCCTCGATGAACCCAAATTCAAACCCCCACCGAAACCACCAGCACCACCAGTTGCCGATAAAGAGGACGAAGCCGAGGCAATCGATGGGGGTATTTCCGGTGAATTTGATTTACTGGAAGTTGCGGAGAAAAGCATAAGTCGCATCATCTCTATGGAGTCCTTAGTCAACGGTACCGTACACGAACCACTGTCCGTAGAGTCGTAGTCGTTGTTATCACTGAGACTGCCCGACAACCCTAACCCGCCACCCACTGTCGCCGGACTCCCACTATCACCTCCGCCACCACCGCCGCCTGTGCAACTTGTGTAATTGCAATTGTAATTGCTGCGACTTCGACGTCTTTCAAGACCGCCGCCACCGCCACCAGATGCAGCACTCTTCTTCCCCAATATTTGATGATGTAGACTCCTAAAGTGGCGACGAACAGCAGGACCACCGGAGTGCGATAAGGTGGCACACCTACGTATCGGTGGCGGTGTGAAAATGGGTGATGCAGTAAATTGCGGCGGCGAGAAAGTTCCGGTTGGCTTAGCAGCACCGGAAGACGACAACGACAGTAAGAATGGCTGTGCTGCAATTGATGATGATGTTGATAATGCTGATGTTGATGGTTTCTTCTTTCTGCCAAGTGATAGGGTAGAAGCAGCCACATCGGAAGAACGAAAAAGTGTTAGCGGTAAGGGTGGAACGTCCAGGCCATCGTCTAAATCACCACAATGTTCATTGATTGTGGGAAGGATTATCTGTGGCTGTTGGCCAGAGGACGTTGACGACGACGATGCACTCGGTGGTGGAGCTGTCGATGCAGGTGGCGGTGGCAGCGGTAGAGGGGTTTTAAATAAATTCGATTCACTTATTGCACGAAACTGAGCTTGTTCCTCCTCTTCTAGTGCCTTCAGAGCACGTAGGTCCCATTCCCCGGATGTCATTAACCGTGTGTCTATTAAAATTAATATTATATTTTTTTTTTTTATTTACTATCCTTCTCTTTATTTTGGTTTCGAAGCCTCATTCACACTTTATATATGGTTATAAATTTCATTCGCAGACATCTCGAACGCGACACGAATTCCGAATTTTGTTTTTATTTTTATTTTTTTTTTTTCATAATTCATTCCGCCAAATATCATCACAGTTTTTTTGTTTGTCTACTCTTCGCTCAATAACATTTTATCCTTCGGAAGAATTTTGCGTAGAATTATCGAATATCCTTGATTTTATTCTTACGATTATCACGCTTCGTAGTCTGAATCGCAACTGAAGTGGTAACAACAATTGTTGGCCGTTTTATTGGCACAGACACAGGACGAAAAGCATCATAGCTTCCAAAACTCCCAACATAACCACCATCAGGATCAAGAACATCACCGTATTCGTTTTTTGTATTCGGTTCCCTAAAAAAGGACTTCCAAAGAGTCGGTTGAATCATGTGAGTGGTAATGGTGTAGATAGTTGTTGGCTGGCTGGGTTGGCCTTATCATCTTATTAACCCTCATAGAAAATGCATTCCACAGCGGGAAGCTTAAGTTCCACAAAATGCCCAAAAAAGCTTTTGTTTGGAGAACATGGGGGAGGCGGTTTATAGAGGGTTGGAAGATACCTGTCTGATGCCACCTGTTCCGGAATGTTTTTGGGATGTTGAAATGATGATATTTAGAAGAAATGTAGGCACACAGAGAGGCGCAGAGAGATGTGGACTTTCTGCCAAATATGAGCTGGCTATGGACTTATTTTTTGGCAGGACAACTGTTGTTGGCGAAGTAAAAGTTGAAACAGAAAAATATTGAGAGCATAAGTGAGCTGATGAGACCTCGATTGTTTTCTCTCACACATGGGATTTTCATTGAGTGCACCCTATTTACCTGGAGAGATCCAAAACTTTCCTTAAAGAATTTTTCCCAAATAAAGTTTTGACATTTTTAACTACCTGGCACAGTTTAAGAAAAATAAGTGTGAATTTTGTTTTTTTATTGGTAGAACAGGTGTTGAAGAAGTTATTTTTTTTTTTGTTGTTTTTGTTTTTGAGGTAAGAATTCTTTTCCACTCGAGACAGCACAAAAAGCACCTAGCGGAATAATTGCACTATATTCGCATCAGTGGTTTTAAACTCTCACAGAGTCAACCATTTAAAAGCACTCTTGAAGTTTTGTAACATCTTAGCTGTGTCTGCTTCTTTGCAATTCCAGAATACAGAATGCAGAATGCAAACAGTGGAAGAAAGTTTTTCACATAGATAAGAACCGGTTGGTAAGGCAAAGTAGGTACCTATGTTTGTTACAAAAGAGGGTATGACGAGGATTGGTTGTGTAAAAGTATATAGTTGGGTACTAAAAACTTTTGAGTGGTATTATTGATATTATAAATGGTAGTTTTCATAATAAAGTGCTTTAATTAGGACTTTTGAATATATAATATTTGACTGTTTATTCAAGGACTTTTATATACCTTCACAGGAACTGGACCTTAGTATATCATTTTTGGAAACCTTAAAAATTCAATGACACAGAAGGATACCATTTGCTTAGTTGTTTTAACAAAGATAGAACTAGAAGTCTAGAAGTATGATAGTTTGTACTTTAAAGTCATGAATTTTGAAAATAAATTTAATCAGGACGCTTCTCTACATGATTTTTTTAAGAAATTTCGATAGAAAGAAGAAGATTCGTTAAAGGGTAAACAACCCAAGAAACATTTTTAGCTGCTTAATTGCTTTAATGGCGCTTCCAGAGCAAATGTTAGAGCTTGATTATTTGAGAAAGAGCTCTAGATGCACCCTTAGAGCAAGTATAGGGCTTGCATACAGCTAATTCATTGAGTTTGAGAGCACATTTTTGCTCGTAACTAGCTTTTTATCAGTGACGAGTGGCTTTGAAGCTCTTTAATATATTCATATGAAATCCTAAAAGGAGCACTTTTGACAGATTTTTGTTTGTATTAGTTTTTGAGATCCAAATGATAAATAAATATAAAAGTAGCACAACAAAATTCATGTGTGTAATGGTAGGAAGAGTAAACTTCATTTATTGTGATGTTAACAAGCTAGTTATTATTTATTCCTAGAGAAATAATGTATCTAATAAATTTGTTTGCATTAACGTCATTGAATTTTAAGTGCGCGCTTAGTTTTTTCATAAATGTTTTGGAGGTACTTCGCAAAATTACAACGCGCCTTCCAAATAATGTATTTTAAGCTGTGAAATGTGAAAAAAATTAAATTGAACAATGTAAAAATTGGTTAAATAAATTTATCGAAGCACGAAATAAAATGCTTTGTTTACATTGCAATCAATATTGTATTTTATATTTGAAGTGAAGGATTTAAATGTTTTTAAATGAATGAAAACAAATAAATAAAATAATTTTCATTTGTGTCGCCATGTTTTTTATTATGGACAATTATGTCTCTTTAATAGAGCTGCAATATCGCTTTGAGAGCAATGTTACAGTTTTCCATTCAGGGCTTTGTAAAAAATAGGGTGTTTTGAAAATTGGAAGCTAGAGAATGTTAAGTGAATACATAATGCTAAATTGTAGAAATTATTTTGAATTCAAAGAGAACTTACTTGCCATTGAAGTGAATAAAGTTTTATACGCACCTTAAATTACTAAAGGAAGTACTTGTGCGACTAAGTCGTAGATTTAATTTTTTTAGGGAACTGCATAGTTAATATATTTTAATAAAAAAATTGTCACGTGCATAATTCGAATCTTAAGATTTCCCTTATAAATTGAAAAGAATTTGTTTATTTTCCACTGTTTTAAGTTTTCCAGTTGAAATAATTTTTGTTTTAGTTTGTAACACCCTATAATATGATTGGGAGAATTGTCTTGAATGAGGATAAGTATTTATTCAGCTCTATATGTGCATTATTGGAGCTCTATTGATGGATTTTTTTGACATCAATTTTTGTGTGAGAATATTAGTAATTGAACTCTACAGCCGCTTTCAGTGTAGCTCTTTTAATGCAATTTTTTGACATTATGAAAGATTATGCGTTAGTATTGTGCGCATGTGTTGTTAGCAGCTCTACAATGCCTCTATCTTTGCTGATGTTTAGAGTTTGCTCGTTGCAAGATCTCATGAACTGTGTTAAGGAGCATATTTTCAAATCTGGAAGCGTTGTAAAGTTAATAGAGCTAAAAGTGTCCTAAAACTGCGTATATAGAACATTATTTTGAAATATAATGTAGGGAGCTTTGAAATAATCTCTAACAGAGCTGTAGCTTTGGATTTCACTATCTAGGAGCTGTATAAGAACAGTTTTCCTTCTATTAGCTCCAACGATGTTACTTGGGAAGGGTAAGTGAGCAGTTAGGTCGATACAAAAAAAATGTAATAAGTTGTGCGTTTAACCCAAACGCTTTGTCTGTCTTACTGGTTTTATAGAATTTTCAATATTTTGTTACTTAAAGAAACATTTTTTATAGGGAAGACAAGGGTAAATGTGCCGTCGCGTCGGGTCGGAAGAAAAAACAACAAACAAGTTTGGGCGTTAGGTTGAACACACATTGTGCTGCGCGGCCACAGCTCTAACGCTTTGTCTGTCTTAGTGAATTTATAGAATTTTCAATAATTTGTAACTTATAGAAAATTTTGTAATAGGGCAAACAAAGGTAAACCTGCAGTTAGGTCGATAGAAAAAAAGAAAAAACAAGTTTTGCTTTCAACCCAAACGCTTTGTCTGCCTGAAGGATTTTATAGAACTTTCAGTAAAATTAACGTATAAAAAAATAACATAATAGGGCAGACAAGGGTAAATGTGCAGTCGGGTCGATAGAAGAAAAAAGTCAAACAAGTTGGGCGTTTAATCCAAACTTTTAGTCTTGTTAAATGATTTTATAGAATTTTCAATAATTATTAACTTATAGAAAATTTTGTAATAGGGCAGACAAAGATAAGTCTGCAGTTAGGTCGATAGAAAAAAAGACATACAAATTGTGCATTTAACCCAAACGCTTTGTCTGCCTACAAGATTTTATAGAAATTTCAGTAATTTTAATGTATAAAGAAATTCATAATATGGCAGCCAAGGGTAAATGTGCAGTTAAGTCGATAAATATGATACAGTGTAAAAATTTGAAGCTTATATATTTTACATAGTTAATGAAATAGTAGTTTGGGTTTTGTAAACAAAAATGTTCATTTATTCTTCAAGTACCATTGAGTTGAATACAATTTAAGCCACGAATATTTTGATTGTACTGGGCAGCACTTAGTTACTCGATTGACATTTTTAATTGCTTCAAAGGGCAAACATTGGTATCGTGTAAGAAAATGTCGAGATTGCTCTCAAAACTAACACTACCGTGATCAAGAAGTCCGAAGAAGTGGGTTCCATCATACCCTCCGTGCGTCTACTGTAATTTGACCTAGAGCCTTAATATTTGGACCATTAAAATTTGGAACAGACCATTTTTTCCCTAGATGAGAAATTCAAACCTTTATTTTTGCTCATCTAGTACGGGTAGCTGCCATCCAACTATTTTGTGTGTTTTTTTTTAATTTCTCGAAAACGGCTTTAACGATTTCGATTAAATTTTATATCTGTAATAACTTAAGCGTTTCAGGTTTTAAGCGAAAATTTCACATAACAGAAACAGACATTCCACGTTTTTTTGAAAAAATATTATAATTTTTGTGTTATTCGCGCATATAATGGGTGATTTTTTAAGAGGTTTAGAACTTTAAAAAAAAAAAAAACACAAAAAATTCGAAAAAATGAATGAAATATTTATTTGAATCGATAGTTTGAACCTTGCAATTTAATGTTTAAAGATAATTTCATGCAAATAATGACCGCGGCTGCGTCTCAGGTAGCCCATCCGCTGAGTCCAATTTTGGCATACTCTTTCACATATATCGGCCGGTATCTCACGAATGAATGCATGGATGTTGGCTTCCAGTGCGTCAATCGAAGCGGGCTTGTCCCTATAGACATTAGCCTTGACATACCCCCACAAAAAATAATCTAATGGTGTCGAATCGCACGATCTAGGCGGCTAATTGACCGGCCCGAAACGTGAAATTAACTGTTCACCAAACTCGCCTCGCAATTGCGCAATTGTTTCGCGTGCTGTGTGGCATGTGGCACCGTCTTGTTGAAACCACATATCATGCAAGTCAAGAACTTCCATTTCGGGCAAAAAAAAGTTTGTTATCATCGCTCGGTAGCGTTCACCATTGACAGTAACGCTGCGATTCGCATCATCTTTGAAGAAATAGGCCCAATAATGCCGCCGGCCCATAAACCGCACCAAACAGTGGCTTTTTCGGGATGCATTGGTAGCTGTTGCAATGCTTCTGGCTGATCTTCACTCCAAATGCGGCAATTTTGCTTATTTACGTACCTATTCAACCAAAAATGAGCCTCATCGCTGAACACAAGCAGCGCGCGATGAACATTTCGAACCGAGCACGAATTTTGATAGTAAAATTCAATAATTTGCAAGCGTTGTTCATTTGTAAGACGATCCATGGTTAAATTGCAAACCAAACTGAAGCTGTTTGACAGTGACACAAGGTACTAAACACACGTCAGCTGTCAAAACCAGTGTTGCCAAAACCAAACCAGCTAAAAAATCACCCTTTATTTTCTTAGGATGGACTAATTTTGTTATTATTTCTCATTCTGACGCTTCTAAAAATTTCAAATAATGTTGCATTTAAAAAAAAGAAAATTAAACAAAACATCCATTTTTTTAGTACTTTTGACTATTTTAACATTTTATCTATATTATTGAACCATTAACATGCATCTGCAATGTTTGTGTGTGGCAACAATGCGGTTATTAACCACAAGAGCAATTTCATTTTATCCAGTCGTGCATATTTTTTTTTTTTTTTAAGTACTTACATCATTATATTTTTCCAGGTGAGCTCCAGTTCTTAAAAAAATTCAATTGTTCGCATAATGAAATTGCTCAACTGAAGTTCCCACGTTAATAATCTCCTACCTGACTCCTAAAGTGGTGGGGAAGAAAGCGTAGGTAAAGTTAAGTTTCTTCTGAGACGCTGTAAATTTAGCAAAAACAAATGTACCTACAGCTACTGCTATATACATTTTCTGATAAATATTCTTAAATTATTACAAATTAACGGATAGAATTTCGAAAGACTGACAGGTTCTTGTAGGTATGTACTTCTTTATCATCATTATCTCAAATTTTAATAATAAATTTTATTTCAATCGAAACATTTTTGCAAGTCGGTATACAATTTTTTCCCTAAAGCAAATTTTCTGAGAGGCAGGACAAAATAACGAATAATTTTTTCATCCGCCAATTTCGTCTTACATTTAAGGTTTTCGTACTAAAAAAAGCTTCTCTTAAGTATGTACATATGTACATCTTTAAACTAAAATTTAACTTAAATAAAACATACCCCTCACTCCATTCTAAAGCCTGTTGAGTACAAAACCTTGTGCTTCATAAATTATTAAACAAATAGTAAAAAAAAAAACCCAAACATAAAAACTTTTCCCTGTTAGGCAATCAGTCAATGTGATGAGACTTTGTACATGCGTCGGCGTCGTGCATATTACACGAATGGACACTGGTTCTGTGATGGTAGTTACAGGACCACATGCCTAAACCACATCACTATACCTACATATATATAGTATTCTCCAAAAGGTCAATATCCCACCCTGCAGACTTTTTAGTTACAGCAGCAACCATAACCTCAGCTAAGTGTACGCTCTAAATTATTCAGATCAAATTATCTTCTTCCATATAAACCTAAAGCTTTATAGAAGCACCTTTAAATGCTTTTGGGCTTTATTTAAAGAATCTAATACGTGTGAATCGAGAGTTCACTTTCCCATGAGTGTAGTTTAAACTTTTAAACAAAAACTTTGTCCAGCTAAATTTTACATTATTTTCTTCTTTTTTTTTTAATAATTTTTGTCTCAATGTTCGTTCTCCATTTTGTTTTGTTTTTTTCTTTGTATTTATTATGAACTTTTCAGTACGTGAATGGCAACCACAATATAGTGTTTGGTCGTTGTTGCTTCTAATTCTATGGCACTATACATAAAACTTTTTGAGGCCGAAGTACTTAACAAGGCATCCTTTCTCTAAAACAATGGACACACTTTTCATAAAGCCTCTGAAAGTCACCTCTTTACTTCCGGTCCGGCCCGTCTCGTCCTACCTACTACCCCAGCTGGAAGTGTCCTACAGGGCTACAGGGTGTGGATCTAATAATTATGTTCATTGTTGCACACTCGAGACACAAGACGAGTGAGTGTTTGTGTGTGAAGACTGATGGACAGGAGTGAAATGTATTAGAATGTGTTTTCGAAAATATTTCATAAAATTCCTTTAACTTCCGGTCAGCTTCTCGCTCTAAATCGATATAAATGCTGAAGTCGATGTTGATGCCAATGCTGATGATGATGGCCTGCTGGAAACTATGTATATATCGGTTGCCGTCCATTTTGCAATTATCCGCAAGCATAAAGTGTTAAATCGAATTAAGATGATAACGTGTCTGGAAACGTTATAGTGTTTGCGGTTGGCATGAGTTTATTGGGTCAAAATGGCAATTGTACCACAAACAGTGCAGTGCAAATAATTTTGGCAATATAATTAATGAATGATAATAAAGAACTAACTGCGTTTATTGAAAATTTTGAGATTAATTTTTTCTCCAACACAAATTAGCTTACAAAAACACAGGCAATAATTATTCGTGGAGAATTCTTAGTTTAGGAAAGTTTGTCAAAATCACCTGTTTTGGAGGAACGAAATGAAAGCTGATTTCTTCATGTGTGGGCTTTGAGCAAAACTTAAGCGCACTCTTTCAGAAGTAGTGGTTTAAGCGGGGAAGTGGCTGAGTTCAAATGATTTTTTTTGTGTCATTTTATTTTTCAAAATTTTTAAAAATGTCGCTAGCTTTCTAAAAATATCCATATCGATACTACTCTAGCCGCTAATTTGTATAAGGTTTTTACAAAATTGGGCCGTAGAATTTGCTCACATATAACTACTGTGGAATGCGTTATTGCATAGTATAAAAAAATATATCAAAATGTTCAAAAATGGATGTTGGAAATTTTTTCTAATGAGAGGGAATAAAAAAAAAAGTAAAAATATAAACAAAATAACCCCAAAAATATTGTCCAGGCAGAAAATTACTCTTTGATGCTTTGTTGCTGGTAACTATCCCGCTAAAACCAGTAGTTTCAAAGATATAAAACAGTGAGCATTTTTCAAAATGGTGTATTTCATAAGGATCATGGTATCCCAAAAACCAGTACCTAAGGTTTTCTAATAGCCCTCTTTCAGGTACTGACAAAAAAGGACAAAATGTTGTTTTTTTATAATTTTATTGAAAACTATCAATTTTTGGAAGAAGCGACAATCCAATAATTGGAGCTTATAAACACACACTAATCATAATCTTTTGTTGTAAGCTCTCCATTAAAATTCATCTTCGTCGGAATTTTTTCCAAGTTTGACACAGTTGTGTTGTCTTATTTCCCTGACATTTATCTGTGGAAGCAATTGCAACCAAAATTATATTCACAGTACTGTACATTCACACATCAATATAGCATGTGAAGGAGAGTGAAACAATTGCATTTGCATTTGTGTACATAAAATTAAAATAATAATAGGGTGTTCGTTCGATGAACTAACGTTCTATTGACGTTTGGGGAATTGCAAGTTGTAAGAGGATCAGAGTTGGAGTTCGGAGAACTCATGTCATGTAGAACAATGCATCTGTTTTGAATTTCCATAAATAATGAGTTCTTGGCACCAAACCCTAACATGAACGTATGCGAAACAACTCATCACTTAAATGAACTGTAGTGAAGTGAATGTCACTCATTTACAAATATCTCTGATGCTCACAATTTCAATGGAGAGGTGCGGCTGTGGAGTGTTTAAGGGTTTGAAGCACCGTTTCTCTTTCTTTTCTTTCATTCCAAAGAAAAAAAAAAACAAACACTTTAACCCCATCGTCAATCTATCCCCCGTAAAAAAAAAGACCCTCTGGTGGACTAAAATTATTATTTTGAAAAGATTTGAAAAGCAAACATTTTTTGAACATGGCATGGCGATGGCGTGGCGGCGGCCGGCGTGGTGATTTTATCGCCCGAATATACCAGAGATGAGATGGAAGAAAAGCTACCTAGAAGCCTGGCGGATATACCCTACCCGCATACTACCTGTTGAGTAATGGAGGTAAGATTTAACTTAAGACGTTATTATGAGTTACTGATGTGATGGCTTTTGCTGCTGGCTGCTTTACCTGATGCGATATAGATGGTGCCGGATAGCTTTTCATAAAGCCTGGGCAACAACAACAACAAAAAAAGGGATCCCTCGTCGTGAGTGAGTTTAAAAAAATTAATTCGGATTTGCACACTTTAGGTCTGGAAGCGATAAGCTTATGAGGTAATATTTACATAAAAAAAAAAGTAAAAACCAACCTGAAAATGCAAACCGAAAAAAAAACACGAAACTGACAAAAAATTCGGTTGAATATTTTCATAAAACATATCGGGTGTTGTGCTAAGTCAATTTGAATTATTGCAAAGAAATTTATTTTTTTCTTTTTGAATTAAATTGGATTAGAGGAAGACGAATTATTGTAATTTATGAGGAAAATGGTGCGGCAGCGGTTGAGGCAGCGATGTTAGTGGCAATGTTCTTTACTGTGGGATTATTTTTTTCCTTAGAAATGGAATTACCTCGGGGAAAGATTATTATTTCTTTTTTTTCCTTCTGATGCAATGAATTGATTTGAGAAAAATGATATTCTTTATAGAAATTAAAAAGGAATTAAAGTCTTATAACTGAGTAATTCATTATTTATATTTCCTTCCAAAATACTTGGAAAGCAGTAGATTTTATCATAGAGGAAGCAAAATACAAAAAAAAAGTATCCTGGGAAATTATTATTATGAATTCATAATTCTAGGAAATTATGTTAATTATAAGTTAAAGCAAAACCTCATTAAAATTGTACATTTATATAGATATGAGATTTTGAGGAAATATACATTTGGAATTCACAATAAGATAACATGCAACCTTTTTTAAAAAAGGAGTCAAATTTGAATTTCAATCTGGCTTAATATTTCTGAGTGGATCAGCACAAATGGTTTAATTTGATAAGTTTTTCAAATTTGTATTGTTATAATCTGTTAGATATATCTTTGAGAAAATCGAAGATATAATGTCTGTTAGATATATCGTTGAGAAAATCGAAGATATAATGTCAATTGAAGAAAACACTCAAAACTTGGGAAAAAGAGGTTTAGTCTTTGTTTACCAAAACAGTTTGAACAACATGGTTTGATAGTTTAATACGTATCACTGCTTTTCCAGATGTTAGCCTTCCCAGCTTTGTTTGCAAATGAAGTTCTTGACGACGTTGAGCGACATTGAATACTCAAGAACAACCGGCTCGATGCCCGGTGAAAAGAAATATCGATCAACAAGAGCTCTCAGGGGCATGTTCAGATGTTACAAAGGTAAAGAGCGCTTAGTTTTTAAAACATTAAATTCTACTTGGTTTTTAATTCCCCATCACTGGCAAAAACTGCTTCAAGAATAAAGCCCGAACTACACTACTCTCGTGTGGTGTGTTGAGGAGTAGTGTGTCGATATCACTCTAATGTATTTTATATGCGTAGAGCCACATTTGTATCGTGTGATGTGTTGTGTCGAAATCTATGAAATACATTGGAATGAGAGCGACATACTACTCCACAACACACCACACAAGAGTAGTGTGGTTCGGGCTTAAGAATCAATCGCTGTAATCTGATGAACAGGGATGTGAGATATGACACTAAAAGCGAAAATGAAAACATAAGATTACTGTCGTCTACGAAAACAATATTTTTGATAAGAAGTTTCTAGCATCAGAAATCGTTAATGACTATGAGAAAAGGATGCGGAGACAGAAGGGTGCCTTGAGGTACTACACAATTTATTTTTTTAAATTAAATACTGTATAAGGTGAAAACAAAAGACATTTTTCCACAATCGAAAAGCCATTTTCGACTTAGCACATATTCATGTCGAATGTATGAAGTTACAAAATTGATGAGTTGATTTATGCCAATTTTCTGACTCATTTCTTAAGGATAAGAAATGCCAACTTACAGGTAATAAGATGTAGCTATTTATTTGCAATGGTAGATTTTTCGAAAAAATTTACTGTCAAAGTGAGTTTGTTTTTTAACATTTTGTCATCAGAATAAATTGACTATATCCTATCATGAATAAACTAACATTGGAACAATCAAATTTATGTTAATTTACAACTGAGCAGTATGAACAAAAACTAATTATGTACTTGCGCTCCAAGTGTGGACATTATACAGAGTGATTCGCATAAGGTGTGACAAAAAGTTACTGGTGTAGGTTGGGTAGAAACAAAAAAAAAATCATAAAGGAGAGTCTTTTCCCCCCGTTTAGCCAGGAGGGACAATTTTTTCAAAAAGTACAAGCATCCAGTTTTCTGATTTTGACAAAAATGTATAAGAGCATTGAATTTTGAAACAAAAATAGTACTTAAAAAAAATAGTTTATATAGTACTTAAAAAAACATAGTTTAAAATTTTTATTGTCATTTTTTTTTAAGTTTTTGATTTTGAAAATTAATTTTTCAAAAACTTTTAACTAAAAGAAATTTTATTTAAAAAGTAAGAGGAAGAAATTTCTGGCTTTACTTTTCATTTTCTTTTTTTTTCAATTTTTTGAGTTTGAAAATTAATTTTTCAAAAACTTTTAACCAAAAGAATTTTTATTTAAAATGAAAAAGCAAGAGATTTCTGGGCTAACAAAAATTCAATTTCTTGAGTTTGAAAATTAATTTTTCAAAAACTTTTAACCAAAAGAATTTTTATTTAAAATGAAAAAGCAAGAGATTTCTGGGCTTACGAAAATTCAATTTTTTGAGTTTGAAAATTAATTTTTCAAAAACTTTTAACCAAAAGAATTTTTATTTAAAATGAAAAAGCAAGAGATTTCTGGGCTTACAAAAAGGTATTGTAAATATTACCTTTGTTTTTTAATATTTTTCTTTTTTTGTTAAAGTATTTTTTAGAAAATTGGGCGTCCCGCCTAAACGGGGGGAATAAACCCCCCTCCTTTACAATTTTTTTCTTGTATTGACACCGCTTACACGCTGTATCTTTTTGTCACACCTCATGCGAAACACCGTCGTGTATAATAATAAGAGCAATCAATTCATCTAGTGAATCTTTGGCACCGGTTTTGTAAATTACTTCCCATAGCTACCGAATTTGTCGCTTCTTCTCCTCCTTATTTCTTCCTTTTACTTGTCTTACTCATATCTTGCAGTTGATGCTGCTTTTCGTATCAGAACTTTTTTTGATCTAACCTAAATTCAAATACGAACAAATATTGACGATTTTTCGCATGCCAAGTGAAGCCAATTTTTATATGAATTTTATTTTTCTCCACTGGTTAAATGTTTTCGTTTATTTATGGCCGTTTGCTGAAATGAAACTTAAATATTTAAGTTCAACATAAATGCTTATGTGACAGATTACGCTGAGGAATAAGTAGCGCTTATGTTGAACTTAAATATCTTAAGTCTCGTTTCAGAAAACGGGTCTTAGAAGCTTCTAACTATGAGTAAATGAGACCAAGAAAATTAATTTATTAAAAGCATAATTTTTACAATTTGGCTGTAACCCCCAAAACATTTGTCAGAATTTCCAATTCTTTAAAATTCTCACCTGCGTCGATTCGAATTTTATTTGATACATTTTTTATTTTTTTTCAATTCATTATTGTGGAAAAAATTCCATTCTTAAGAAAACCTTGATTACTATTTTCACAATTCTCACAATGCAAAAATAACACGTTTCTAATTCACTTACATTCGCCAGCTTCTTCCTGTCATATTCACTTAAACTTTAACTCAACTCAACTGTCTGCAAATTGAAAGCTAAATTTAATTTATCATTTCTTCTTCCAGCGAGAGTCCTCTTGCATTTTAAATTGACTGACTTAGCCAACAATAAGAAGTATTAATTGTCAGAATCCAACACACGAACGTTGAAGATGAAAAAAAAAAAAAAAAAATTCAAATCCACTCAACTTCTAAATAAAGAAGAAAACACAATCATCAGCTTCATTTGTGCAACAGCACCTGTTCGTACAATTTAAGTACAAAACGGTTGCTTTCAGTGTTGAATGGAATTGACGATGGCATATTCATTCACTCTCCGATGGCAACTGCAAGTTCAGCATCCCCCACCCATACCCCTTTTTCCTGTCCTCCTCAGTCCTCATTCATCAGCATCGCTTCTCTGTGTGACATTGCAGGTCTTGTCTCGGTTGCCTTAGCTGGGATATAAATCACCCTCTGCCAGGATAAACACACAGAGCAAGCAGTGTGGAATCTCAAATTTCGAAGCAAGCCAGGGCGAGTAAACGAGCTCAATGGCAGCAGAGGAAGCAACTTGTGTCACTTATGTATACAAAATGTTTCGTATCTGCATCCAACCATTCTACTACTCGAATATATGTATATATATCCATCAATCTAAAGAAACGATCGGCTTAGTCCGTTTGTATAGCGTTTTATGCTCAATCTGTTTGCAAAATGATATCTGCCATAAGCTGCAGTGCCTCTTCGCTCACTCGCTCCTGGCTTCTGGTAGGTATCGGTGATTGTGATTGGTCGGTGGAATATATTGAACAGCAGCAAAACCATCGTTTCTTTTGGCTTTTAAACTCTCCACAACCGTTTCCATAAAATGTCCTTAGCTTCACAGCACATAAATTCAACCAAAGTGTGGGCTGCATACATACTCCCCACATATTCGAGCAACAACACACACAACGCTTGACTTAAATAACAAGCAAAATATTGCCTTTTTGTTTCGAAATGGTGTAAGAAACGAAACGGTGGGTGGTGGTGATGGTGGTGGTGTGACTCTCGTTAAGTTCTGTCTCGAGAAGATTAACTTGGTTTTAATTAAGTTTGTCATCACTGAAACGGGTTAAGTGGTTTCCGAAATATAAATAAAAATACGAATTAATGTTTGTTATGGCGACGGAATTCAATTCAACAATGGTTTGGGAAAGTGGGTATGGTTGATTGGTGTTTTGCAGTGGCGGAACGAGACCTTAATTTGATAAGTTTCAAGGAACTTTCGGTTATGCAAGTTGTTACAGCCACACATCACAAGAATTTTTCAATGATTTTTACTTTCTCTATTATAGGGCAAGTATTGATTTCGAGTAAATAAAAAAATTCGAGGTTGTAATCCGAAAAAGTGGGTTGGGTTTTATCATGCCATCCGCGTCTGTCGACGGCCTGTGCGTCCACTGTAATACGGGTGGACCGATTTGCTTTAGCTTTGGTACAGAGCATTTTTATGTGATTCCCTAAGGATGAACTACGTATTTTTGTTTGAGTTCATCTAGATCGGGTAGCTGCCATACTAATATTTTGTTCGTATCATATTTTCTCGAAAACGGCTTTAATTATTTTGATTAAACTTCGTCCCAAGCAAGTTCATTGTAAAATAAACTGCATTTCAGGTTTTTTTTTCAAAAAATTCACATAACGGAATAAGGTATTCCAAGTTTTTTGAGAAAATGGTCTTATTTTTGGGTTATGCAAGTATGCACATAGGTATATGATATGGTAATTTTATATGAGAATCCGTTAACTTTGCAACTACAAATTAATAAGTTAAAAAACTACTGTAATATGTGGGATCTCAAGATCAATACATCCAAATCTAAAATAATGGTTTTCAGATCCCAAAATCGATCTATTAACTACGGGCATAACTGGATGTTAGATGGTCAAACAATAGAAGTTGTCAGCGAATTTAAATATTTGGGTTACTTGTTCACTTATAACTTAAATATTCGAGCACATATTAAGGAAAAAGCAAATGTGGCTAAAATAGCTATAAACACAATGTGGTCAGAATTTGTCACCAACAAATATGTAGACCCAATATCTAAATTTAAGGTTTATAACGCCACAATAAACAGTTGTTTTTGTTATGGAAATGAAGTTTATGGGTTTCAACAGATTGATGAAATGGAAGCTATACAAAGATACTTTTTTAAGCGCATTTTTAAGTTGCCTATCAACACCCCTAGCTACGCCATCCATGTGGAATCTGGTTTACCCCCAATATTTCTTAGTAACTTAAAGTCAAACGCTGTTTATATCATCAGAGTTATGAAACGGTCGGATCAGAATCTCCAAAAAAGAATTTTAATGGTATCATTCCAATGTGGATATAGTCCAATCAAAAACTGGTATGATCTTGCCGTAACTCATAACTTTGCTGTGTCATTTTCAGTGGAAAATCTTGAAGATCTGAAAAATGCTTTTTATGATTGCATATCTCAAGTAGATGATAAAATGTATCGTTATTGCCTCGAAAGGGCAAGCGTATCAGAATCTCGTTCTATTTATAGACAACTTAATCTAAGACTGGGTGAGAAAAACTATTTTAGAGATGAGTTTTCAGCTTTTGAAATGGGTTTAATTAAAAGGCCATTAATTTAAAGGCCATATAGAACTGATATAGACCCCATTTGCTCACTGTGTAACCTTCATTAGAACGAAGACGTTTTACATTTTTTAGCGGTATGTCCGATTTTGCAAGAGATCCAAAGGCTCCATCTAAGATCCAGTTTTCTAACTTTTGAAGAATGCATTAGAGTTCTAAATGGAGATCACGGTTGGAAACCACTTATGCGGTATGTTTTACATGCAAGAAATTACCGAAATACGTATTTGAATCTGTTTTGAGTCCCGATAAATAATAGAAATTTTGTTTTAGCTAAACTAAAAGGAGTATCTCACACCTTATAATGCAGTTCTTTTGTAACTTCCCTACAAAAACATAGTCACCATTTTTTGTTTTAACTAAACTAAAAGCCAAATAAAAGTAACTCTATTGAAATTGTATTACTTAGTTAATCTATTCATTGTATTTTATTTTTTTAAATGTTTTTAAGCATAAAGTTTTCTTTTTTATTGCTTATATCGATAACACATTGAAAATTAAATAAGTATTTTATTTTTCTTTATGTATAAACAAAACAAAAATTATTAATCTCTCTTTTTTAATGCTAACTTTTTTTTAACTGGCAGACGGCTCATGAAGCCATGCTTTTGTAAATCTTTGTATCTAATTGATGTAATATTTTAATATGAAAAAAAAATAAAGATAATAATAATAATAATAATATATCTTTTTTTTGTTTTGACCGATTTTGTTATAATTTTGCAATGTGGTGCAATCTCAATAGTTTAAACAATATTGCATTTAAAAATTTTGAAAAACAGAAAAAGTAAAATACTTTTTCACGAAAAAAAATATTCCTTAAACATGGGTGAAAAAATAACATAAAAATATTATTTACGTCTATTGAACACTATCCTGATTAATCGGGAAATTCTGAGCGTCTACTATTCCGGTTTTTGACCTAAGAATCCTATATGTATCTCTTTATATTTATATATGTATATCTGCGATTTATTTACATTTGAAAAAAAAATCTTTCCATTACAAAACAAAATATTTCCCTACCTCCCCCGTTTAGAAAATCCTAAAAACGAGTTTAAGCTTTCTGTAAAGTTCAGTTTAAATGCCAACAAAAAAATTTCTTACCCAATAGAATATTTTAATAGGAATCATGACTTATTTTAAAGTGGAGGGATGACATTAAAACAAAATTGACAAAAAGAAGGTGGGGCAAAAGTATGTTATGCCATAATGTCAGAAATGGGTGATTCAAAATCTGCATCGTTGCTTGAGTTGTGTGAGCGGTTGCTACTGAATTCCCATTTCAGCAACTTGCTGACATCTTTCTGCAGACATTTGACGTTTGCATTTGACACATTAAGACATTTAATTTTGCCCCACCTAAAAGCGTTCTACAAAAAATGTCATTCACATTAAATTTCTATTGATCAGATTTTTCACTAATAGTGCAACACATTTGAATATTGAATTCCAAAACAAAATTGACGTTTTCTCTTAAAGCCTTTTGGCTATTTAACCAATCGGGGTCTTAATTCGAAAGCTAAAAACCAAAAAATGATTTTCGTCATTTCGTTCATTTACATCAGTTGCGTTGGAGTAAGCAATAAGGCGCCGCATTGTTGGTTTTTTTGGAAGTAGGAGCACATTTTCATGTTTTTTCTATATTTCATAAATACACACTTGAATATTAAAATTGCATTTAAAAATATACCGATTGCAAGTGATCCTTTCCGATTTTTTATTCCGTGAGCGGTGAGCCCTCCACAAAGAATTATTCCCCTTGAGGCAGTGCCCCACTTTGGCTACCCTTCCGCCGGCCAGCCGCTACTGGTGTATTGGCATGTGGCAAACAGAAGCGTTAAATGTTTCGAGATTAAAAAGAAATATTTGATGAGTATAGTGTGCGTGTGTTGCATACTATAGTGCTCGCGCTAAAGGACACAAAATGAAATTTATCTATAAAAAGATACATGTGTGTGTACCTTTGTATGTATTTTTAATAAAGACAATGATGGCGATAAAACATTGTGACATTGCGGTCTTCAGTGTTGCCTCAAACCCCCGCTGGGAAATTTATCTATAACCTTTTGTGTTATGATATAGAAGAGTTGGTTGTTTTTTTTTTTTTTGTAAGTGCTTCTCTGTGTATTGTGTATAGGCCAAGGTTTTTTCCGGTTAATAGTCGGTGTCATTAGGACGCAGATGGGTGTTGACTAACGGTTGGGTTGAGCAATTAAATCAAACAAAAGAGGATTTTTTTTTTTGTGTTTGTTTTGTTAACCTAGCCCACATTACATCAGATAGATGGAAAGTGTTAGTTTGCTTAGGGAAACAAAGGACTTGACTTGAATGAAAGATACATCATCTAAATGAGCATCGATTTGGGCAGAGTGGATAGGGAAGGGACGGCTTTTCACCAATTTCAAAAAGGGTTTAGCTCTTAATTGGTATTCACTACAGGTGGTCACTTAGATGCCATGAATTTAAATTAAGTAAATGTAAGAGGTATATATTTAACTTGCCTAATCACGTTGTTTAATGAGGTGGACTAAGTTTGCTTGGTAAACAGAGATCTCCGCCAAATTGGGATAGATATCTGATGGTGAAGGATAACACTGTTCACAAGGTGTTGCAAGTTGTAGACAAAGCTAAATAATCACTTTGGATGTAGTTATAATAGTGAACGGGGGAAGGCGGCCACGGGACCATGAGTAAGTAATGTCAATTTAATACTAACGTTAAAGTGCTATAAATCATAATATTTATTTTAAAGCTGTTGGCAGAAACTCGCGTGATTTAATTAAATATGACTATCAGGGAATATTATGTTCCAATGAGAGGCTTAAAATTAAAGCATCCAAAACCCCAAAAACAAAAGGGTTATGTAGAAAATTCGCACATTTTGTGCAAACATTAAATTACTCGCAGACAAATCCACCAGGGAATTTTAAAATGGTTTTTATATTTTTTTACTTTTAAAAGGAAGTTGGAATAACAACTTGTTTATATTTCTAGGGTCTGGGACGTGAAGCCAACGCAGAAAAAACAATTCAGGCGGAAGTGCTGATGAAGTGATGATGTAAGTAAGTAAGTTAACAAAATATTGAAGCACAGGGTTAAAAAAGAAAAATCGAAAAATTGATCGACGGAGCTTCAGTTGAGAGATCCCGTTATTTAGCTTAATGTTCGAAAACTATCGATATGATTAATATCGGTACATGCAACTTATATATATGTAGACTAAGAGCTGACAGCAGATTTTGGGTGTGCAAATACAACCAAAAGTTGAGTACCTTATCGGCTTTTTTGGAGATTTAATGCATACCAAAAAATATGCACGACTGGGTCGCACGAACTTGCTCTTATGCGAGATCACATTGTGGTTCTATAGTCTGAAATAAATTAGCTATGGGAGTCTATATTTTATCCATTTGCCAAAACTTAGTTGGGTTGCAGGTGGTATTATGTTAGTATACAAAAATATTAACAATATAGCCTAGTATTGCACATGTGCAATATGCATGAAAGGAAATTATATTATTTAAAGTGGTAAATTGTTTTAAATCAACAAAATTAGAAAGAAATTGATTTAAATACCTTAAATCTGTTTTAACACAACGCGATGCACATTATCTGATTTTTTATATAAATCTTTATTTATGAAAAAATAAATCTTTATTTATTAAAAATAATTAATTTTTTACATATAAAATTTATACAACATTTTTGAGAAAAATGATTGGTACGCCAATTTAAAGCATTTATTAATGTTGCGTTAAAAATTGAACTTCATAAAAACATCTGCTACCAGTTTTCGAAATATCGAATTTTCAAAAAATAATTTTGATTTTTTTTTTTTTAAATCCAAAAATTATTTTTTAGAAAATTTTGATACGCACTTTTATTTATATTTGTTACAAGCTTCTGTATAAAAAATCTAATTTTATTCTATTGATCAGATATTGAGATAGTCAAAAATCAAAGAAACCGTTTTATGAGAGGTACTGTTAATAAACGTAAAATATAAACTTTAAAAATTTTAATTGGTAGATCGTACTAAATCGTAGGAGTCGCTTTTGAGAAACAAAATATTTTTCTTAACAGTTTTTTAACATTTGTATGGGAGGCACCGTTATTTTTGGGTATTAGAATAATTTTTGTCAAAAATCTTCTAGATAAAGTTAAAAAACTGCTATTTACCAAGTTTAATAAAAATCGACCAAGTCGTTTTTGAAATATTGAGTTTTCAAAAAAAAATATTAAAACTTTTTTTAAAAATCTAAAAAACATTTTTTTGAAAATTTTGGTACACAATATTATTTAGAATGTGTCAATGCTTCTTCATAAATTATCAGAATCAGAATTTATCAGAATCAGTTTAACCGTTTTCGAGAAAAGCGAAAATCAAAAAAATGGTTCTTTGGGAGGTACCATTAATAACCATTTTTCGGAACCATTTTTTTTATTAAACGGCAACTTATAACTATTTAAATTTATTGAGTTCTTAAAAACAAATTCGGTAGCGCTGGATTTGAGAAAAATAAGTTTTTCCTTTTTGGCCAAGAAATTTTGTATGACAGCTACTGTTAATTTTGATCCTTAAAAAAAAGAGAAAAAAAACGGGTGGGGGGAATGTCCAAAAAACGCTAGGTACCAAGTTTAAAGAAAATCGACCCATCCGTTTAGGCTGTAGTCGAACCGACACACAGACCGACAGACGGACGTTTTTGCGAGACCTACTTTTTTTGACTTCTCTATCATCGTAATGTAAAGTTTGATCAAAATCTCGAGTTCGATTTTTTGTACGAATCCATAACTTCCCATATAGTACCTATATCGCAAGTAAAAACTTCGATATGGTTGCATCTTTAATATTTATGGTTTTAAATGAATGTAAAATGTCAAGCCACATTAAAGTAAGTATATAGATTATTTTAAAATTCCAATCAACCTCATATAGTCATATACTATAAAGATTTTGGAATAAAAAATTGACTCCATTTTTGCCGTTCTAAATTCAAAAATTTATTTTCCCAAAATACAATTAACAGATGTTGTAGAGCTTATGCAACAGAATTGATGTTAGAGTTGGTTCTTAAGATTTTTGTTTAAAAAAAATCGATTTTTCTTCAAACAAAATCAAGTTCTATAAATGTATAACTTAAAAAACATTAATATATCTTCAAGATTTAATATCACAAATCAAACAGGAAATTAATTTATTTATAATTTTATAAAAGAATTTGTGGAATGGAAGTGAGAACGCTATTCTACCATTTAGATGTTAGTAGTTATTTTTTTCAATTTTTTCAACTTCATTGGTGTATCATATAGCGAGCTTAAATCCGAATCCTTTAACATTTAATCTTTTCAGAGTTGCCACTCTCTTTTTGTTTATCATCAACGACATCCAAATAAACAAATTTTTAATTAATTTATTTAATTTCATATCTTTTTAATTAATTTTTAATTTATTTCATATCAATACAAATGGAAATCATAACTCACGTGAAGTTCATATTATTGGGTGTCGAAAACACTGAACGAAAATTATTCAGTGTTCATTATAAGTTAAATTTCAATTTGTTGATTTGCGCAAAAATCAATTTTTAGAAAAACTGAAAAAATTTAATGATGACCAAAAATTGACAAGGTTCAAATGTTTGTCTGCCAACTTTCCAACAATATACAACTTATCTCTTTCAAACTTCACCTTGATTATATGGAATTTATTTTTTAAGCGTCCAATGTCTAATATTGTCTAAGTGTCAAATGTCTCATGTCAACACTATCCTCCGTTTACAAAATAGCGCAAAACGAGTTATCACTTTAAATCATTATGATGTAAACCCTGGAACGGGATGATGTTCTTGGATTTAAGCTTCTTATGCTTCTAACAATTTTAACACAAACATTTTCCATCACATGAAAGATTTAATAACCATAGTTATCTGACTAACTAATACTGGATTATATTTTTTTTTTCCAATAATTTTCCTAATGCTTGTATTGTGTTTAACATTTTAAGCAATTACGTTTGAAAGCACTCTTGACATGTAAAATGTCAATCAACTGTCGAAACTATTTTAAATATTCCAAAAATGATTTAACCATTTAATAATTGACAACTTTATTTATTCTATCAAACCTTACACAAAAACACCCTTTAGATGACAATCTACCAAGTTTTCCAAACATCCATTCAATTTTTAAGCTAAAAAGTCCTTTGAACCCTTACCAACACATTCAACGATAAAAATCAATAAAATAAAACTCAAAACATCCCAAAACAATAAACCGAATAAAGTGGAAAAAAATACTTCAGTCAACTCAATTCTTGTGATGAGAGGTGAGATTCCTTCAAATACTCCACTCCAAAATATTCACTGACTCAATAGATCCCAATCAAACCTTAATAAAAGCCTGTACTTTTGTTGTCTTAATTCAAGTTCTCTCCAAAAAAGATACAAATTAAAGATATCCCTTGTTGTAGTTCATAAAACTGATTAAAATCTATTCAGACACTTGAAGTACTCCCCTATGACAAAACAACAACACCAAACAATCCTCAAATAAAATCGACAGACAAAAAAAAAAATCTAGACATCACGTTCAAGGATGCGTACTTCGTCACAGCATCACAATTGGTTCGCGCCCTTGATAAAGTTAACTTTGTTCATTGTGAAGTAATTGCAAACCCTAATTGGACTTGAATAATATTAAAGGTTTGCCATAAACAAATTGAAATAAATCCGTCCTCATGAAATACATATAGATCGACTGGAATGGAATGCCTTGAATTTATATTTCTTTACCGAATCTATGTAAAGATGGCCGAATATAATCACAATTAATTATACAAATGACCAAGATATTACTCTTAGTCTGCATGTATACATTTATATTGTGTATGGAGTGCAACTTGAATAGAGTTGTTGTCCTCTCGGTCATAATCCTCGTCCAACCAGTTTATTAGTCTAATGATACGAGTATGATTACAATTTGTCTTTGAATGCGGGAATGAATTACAACTCCTCTCTCGGTATATTAAGGTGCTTTATGGATGTTGCATGAAAAGTGATTTACGACCTGGTCTTCCATCATCATTACTTTAAATCCTTTAAGACTAGGCGACCAACAAGACCGGCCATCCCACAAGGGCATATCTATGAATCATGTGTGATGAGGTATTGTGTACGTGTGTAGATGAGATGAAATAGGATCGGGGTGGTAAATAAATTTGCTATTGAGAATGTGGTAAGTATACACAAAGTGGATGGCTAACTATTTATTGATAAGATACAGGTAAGGATTTAGATTTCTATAGGTAAAGAACTGAAGACATGATTTCAAAACAAACACACTCTGTTGCTATTGAGAACGCAATCTCATCTTTAATATCCCTTTTGTTTCTGTCACCTTGGAATAAAATCCCCTTGAGAACATTTAATTTCTTCAATGACCATCAAGCGCACTAATGTAATAACCATGCAGTAGAAAACCCGCTTTTCATAAAAGCTCTCCTCCACTCTAGCAGCCCTCGCACCGAATTACTTTTTGACTAAAGGGATGGAAGAATGTTTATACATACTACATTTTGCTTCAACATAATTATTCCGACAATGAGCGGGGAAAACTGTGCGAACAGAATAAAAATAAAGAAACAAGACAAATTCAGAAATAAAAATGAGAAATATTACTTTAACAACTTTACGCATATAAAAACAACGGGGAGCCATGACCGACCGCAGTGGTGGATTATAAAATTATCCTTAGAGACCATATGAGGACTTCTTTATAGAAAAGGGGCTCCAACGTTTGCAAATCAGCTAAATAATCTTAATTCATTGCAGAATACTATAATGTTCAGAAAACTACCAGACTTCTGAATTTGAAATTAAAAGCTTGAAAATATCAATGGATTACGAGTACACGTTCTCCTCTTAATTGTTTCTCGCTTAATTGATTTTTCCGCTTAATTGAACGAACAAATTAAATATGTTTTGTACACTTAATTGATTGCCGCTCAATTGGTCTTAAAAGATTTTAGTAAACAAACTAAAAACATGAGCATTTTTCGGTAAATTGATTGACGGTGGCCCGGGGACAAATAATTATTACGATACATAAACAAATTGAGGCGAATTCGATTGGTAGTTTGTCCGTCCAGTGGATATCGAATGTTTTAAAATACTTTTGTATGTTTTTGCTTATTTTTCATATCCGAAGTTTTCCTTTGTGGACTCTGAAATTGAAATCTTTTATAGAGTTTTGATTGACCAACTCTCTGGGTTCAATTAAGTGAATATATTTTAATTGCAAGTTGGGAGAGAAGCATTTAAAGGGTTTCTCATTAATTGAATATCCACATGAGTGGTTGGAAAAATGGAACAAAAAGGTAAGTGTAATTAAGAGAGGAATATTGTTTACATATCCTGGAATTACGTGGGTGTTTTATTATGCTTTTTGATGTGTAAACATCTATGCTGGAGGTAGATTGAAAAAAAACGTGAATGTTCGTGTGCAACGATCTGCATACTAGGATGGGTGCGTTCAGTGAAAAATCTTAAGATCCCCTTCAAGCAAAAACAAGTCCGTTTTGGATCCGCGCACGTCGATGCTTACACATATTAACCGTGAGTCCCGGCACTCACACAATTTTTGTCCCTCCTCTTTTCAATGCTTCTACTTTCTTTGGTCTTTGAAAAAATCATAAATGAGTCTGTTCCCTCATTCAAATAGAAAACTCATTAATTTTAACTAACGATTCCTCAAAGAAGAATGAACGTTTTGCAAGAATCCAAAATTGATTTTGGATTATTATTACTTAAAGAAGTCCTAAAGGGTTTTGTGGCAAAAAATAACCTCAAGCAAACCAAAAACAAACTCTTTTCTTAAATTTTTAGATCAGTATATCATATGTAAAGGGTCCGCCAAATAACTTTTTTTTGTTGAAAATGGCGCAAAACATCGAGTGTAGCTTCAGCTGTGTAGCGCTGTCCTGTTGAAACCAAATGTTGCCAATATCCTCCTCTTCAATTTTTGTGAACAAAAATTCGTTCAACATGTCCCGATAACGATCGCCATTGACTGTAACGGCCACTCCTTGCTCATTTTCGAAAAATGGCCCAATTATGCCTCTGGACCAAAATCCGCACCAAACAGTGACTCGTTTTGGGTGTATCGGCTTTTCAATGTATGCGTGCGGGTTTCCGTGGCCCAAATGCGACAATTTTGCTTGTTTACTACCCGCCAAGATCAAAATGAGCTTCATCTGAAAAGATGATTTTTTTGGCAAAATCGGCATCTTCTCTGAGTCGATCGCAGGCGCGGAAGGATAAAACTAATTATCTGTCAAATCAGTAATGAGCTAAGTGTTACCATTCACGAAATAAGCACTAGTTGAAAAAAAAAAAGTTAGATGGCGGACCCTTTATATATAGAAACCTGAGCGAATCAAGAGGGCATCAAAATCAAAAATCTTCTGATAAGTATAAACATGTGTCCCTGAATTATGGGTCTATTAAGAATATTGAAAAAAAATCAAAATGGCGGACACAAAATGACAGATGGAAATCAGTGATGAAAAAAGTAGTTTAATCAGTTTATAAATGTTGAAAAGAAAAATGAATTAAGACAAACAAAATTTAGAATAGAATTATTTATAAAAATCAAGGATCAAAACAGAATCCAGACAATTTTCCAGACAAATGTTGCTACAAAACTGTGTTTTCAAGCATCTCTCTGTTTCAAAAGCACGATACAAATTTACCCAAAGCATATAATGCCAAAAATTGCCATCATATCAAATTGAAGTTTAGTAAATTTGGAAGAGTTGGAACCAAAGTTAATAGTTCTCAATTTTCCATAAATCTAGTACGTTTCAATATTCTAGATTTATCGATACAAATTTGAAAGACAAAACGGTAAAAGTATAGTCTAGATTGATTCTTTAAATTAAGAACTCCAAGGTCCAGTTTTTCAGTGCGAGATTAAAGTTAAACCCAAGTTAACTCATCAAATTTGGTGAGCTTACTCCAGGTTTAATTTTGATGTTTTGTCCAGCGAGTGTCTTTAGTCGTTCCGCATGCGTTCTCCACCCAAAAACTGCTTCTTCAGTTCACTGTGGGTTAATTTACTTCTAGAGTTAGCTAACTCTGGTTTAACTGACCACTGAAAAACTGGGCCTTAGTCAAAATTTGCTAAGAAAATGTCTGCTCACTATGACTATCATAAACTGAAACTAAAAACTTAATAATATGTACTTTTTTTTATTCTGTCAAAAAAAAGACTATTTTTCACATTTTGACATTACTTCTGCCCCACCTTAAAGAAATAGTATTGAAACCAAATTGGCAGTTCATCTAACACATCATTTTCAACACAGATGGTTGACAGTTTGATATTGTGTTATTACTTTGTGCGAAAGTGTGGAGTAACTTTACATTCCCTATATTGGAATGCTTCCATTTTGAGCATGGAACAGTTTAATTAAAAAATAAAAACTCTTGTTTTCTGCAAAAGTTGACAGAAATTTGCTTGTTTTTATGAGAAGTTAGCTAAACTACTTTCTTAAGTCCTTGTGGTATCTTTCTCACTGATGGTTGGTCTAACCCTCGAAATAACCCTCTTGCCTTGTTGTCTGATCTGTGGCTTCTCTCCACAAATCCTGGGCAAATTTCGGCAGCTAAGAAGAAAGACCATCAAAATTTGTAAGCTTATAGTTACCTTTCTTAGACATAATCCCTTCAACTATTACTAACTCGGCTTAAGGATAAGTCCGTCACTGCCCATCCGTTGGGGTAGGATTTAGAACTTTTATACAACATTTATCTTGAATTGAACTTTTGACAAAAGGACATAACAAAAAAAAACAAAGATGAAAATACCAACAAAAATATGAATCATAAAGAAGAAAAAAAGGCAATTCATAAAAAGTGAGGAAAAAAGAAAGAAATAATGGAAACAGTAGTAGTAAGCAATAAAAAGGAAGAAAAAGTTGATTTATACTTCCTTGTGTCAGCTATGCTGCACCCCGCATATAGATGAACAAAGATTGGTATCTTTTTTTGTTGTATATGTAATGTATACATCAGAGTAACAGAGTAGAATGTATAAATACACGCATTCAACAAAAGCGACAGCAACAATAACAATATGGAATATGGAGAGCATGTAAACTACAAAGTTATATATACACTTTATTAAAGTTAAAGGACTTTTGAGTTAGTGTGTTGGTGCTGACTATATACTCTTACTCTCTTTCTATTCTTGGAAATTTTTTGTTATTTATTTATTTTCTTTCTTATATTCGCCCTTTAATAGAAATCTCTTTTCCGGTTTAATATTTTGAAAAAATAGGTAACAACACAAAACTATAGGTAAATGCTTGGTGATGTCGTCTTCATATTTAAAAAGTAGCTGTTTTTTTTTTGTATTATGTTTTGTGATCCAAGAATGGGACATGTCACCCAGGCGACTGACAGACGGGAAATCTGGTCAGCATTTTTAAATTAAAAGTGAAACAATGACACGTAGGTATGCTGAATGCAATATGGGTTGGGTATGTTGGAAAAACAAGAAAGATTAAACGTAAAAAAAATCAATTCAAGGAGAATTGCTTTGTATTCGGCTCACGTTGGGCGCCATTTGTAGCAGTTAGTTATAATGAAAAATGTACATATATAGTGACATAAAATAGAATTGCTAGCTTTGGTCGTATAAAACATGGTTTGGGGATATTTTATGTTATGCCCTCCTTTATTAGATCGCATGAAGGTAAATTAGGAAGCCCTTACCTTAAATATAAAATCATAACCTATGTATGTTTGATTTTTTTTAAAGTAACAATATTTAAAGTATTATATCAATGAAAACAGACCAAAAAAGTAATAATTATTAGAAGCAAGTGCAAATATTTGATTCGATTACTTACATATACTTGCTCCTTTGTGACTTTTGCAATATTATAAAATATCAAAATTCTTTAAAACATAATTTTAGTATTTAAACCAAAAAAAAGCTTTGCAATTTCCTTAAAAGTTCGTTAAAATTAACAAAGTAAAATTGCTGTCAAGTCTCTTTATTTTAGAAGATTACATTTGCATATAACAAATGTAAGATCAGAAAAAGGACATTTAGTACTGAAATTATATAAGTACATCCGGTTGAACATCCAAACTAACATTTTTCAGTACTTTTGTTCCCACTTTCAAATTAGATAGACGAAATATTATGTACAGATTGATGGTATGCATAGAACATTTATTAAAATGGCATTTGGCTGCATGTGTGTTTAGCTTTAAATAGAATTCAATTCAAAAATATTCCATCTTAAAAAAATTATATTGAAAAAAAAAATTACGTATACGCCACAGTAACCATACAAAAAGTCAATAAAATAAACTGCAAACATATAAGAATAGGGCTTACTTTCTAAATGTAAAAATTTATTTCCCCTGCCCATAAAAGTTAACGAAGTACCTAATTAAAGACATAATGTGTACAATTTTATTGAAATTGTGAACACGTGCCACCGAGCATTTGAAATTTCCCATACAAAATCCAGGTTGTTCTTACTCACAGCCATATTATTTCAAAACTTATTTCATGGCAACACTATAGTTTTATTTAGACGTTTAGAGTTTCAAGTTTTGCATGGTTTTATGATTTTGGAGTTGTATATCAAAAGTAGTTTTTTTAGATTTCGAGTTTTTGGTGTCAAAAAACTTGAAACTCCAAATCTCTATGAAACCAGTCAATAATATGGCTGTAAATCACTTCAACTAAAGGGTGATTTTTTAGCTGGTTTGGTTTTGGCAACACTGGTTTAGACAGCTGACGTGTGTTTAGTACCTTGTGTCACTGTCAAACAGCTTCAGTTTGGTTTGCAATTTAACCATGGATCGTCTTACAAATGAACAACGCTTGCAAATTATTGAATTTTACTATCAAAATTCATGCTCGGTTCGAAATGTTCATCGCGCGCTGCTTCCATTTTATGATCGGCATTCTCGACCTTCTGAGCAGTCTATTCGGAAGATTGTGACCAAATTTCGCACCAAATTTACTTTGTTGGACATTAAACCACCAACACGTTTACGTACTGTGCGTAGTGAAGAAAATATTGCGGCCGTATCAGCTAGTGTGACAGAAGACCGCGAAATGTCGATTTGGCGCCGTTCCCAGCAGTTAGGCCTTTGTTACAGCACTACGTGAAAATTTTGCGGAAGGATTTGAGCGTAAAGCCTTTTAAGATACAGCTGGTGCAAGAACTAAAGCCAGCCGACCTACCACAACGCCGAATTTTTGGTGAATGGGCTCTTGGAAAGCTGGACGAGGATCCGCTTTTTTATCGAAAAATTGTGTTCAGCGATGAGGCTCATTTTTGGTTGAATGGGTACGTAAATAAGCAAAATTTCCGCATTTGGAGTGAAGATCAGCCAGAAGCATTGCAACAGCTACCAATGCATCCCGAAAAAGCCACTGTTTGGTGCGGTTTATGGGCCGGCGGCATTATTGGGCCTATTTCTTCAAAGATGATGCGAATCGCAGCGTTACTGTCAATGGTGAACGCTACCGAGCGATGATAACAAACTTTTTTTTGCCCGAAATGGAAGTTCTTGACTTGCATGATATGTGGTTTCAACAAGACGGTGCCACATGCCACACAGCACGCGAAACAATGGCGCAATTGCGAGGCGAGTTTGGTGAACAGTTAATTTCACGTTTCGGGCCGGTCAATTGGCCGCCTAGATCATGCGATTTGACACCATTAGATTATTATTTTGTGGGGGTATGTCAAGGCTAGTGTCTATAGGGACAAGCCCGCTTCGATTGACGCACTGGAAGCCAACATCCATGCATTCATTCGTGAGATACCGGCCGATATGTGTGAAAGAGTATGCCAAAATTGGACTCAGCGGATGGGCTGCCTGAGACGCAGCCGCGGTCAACATTTGCATGAAATTATCTTTAAACAATAAATTGCAAGGTTCAAACTATCGATTCAAATAAATATTTCATTCATTTTTTCGAATTTTTTGTGTTTTTTTTTTTTTTAAAGTTCTAAACCTCTTAAAAAATCACCCTTTATAAGAGCGAGTACGTGTGTTAACAAAGTATGGTTATTGTAAGGGCGTTGGACTAACACGCCAGAGGTCTGGGGATCGAATCTCGATCCATCAGCACTGTTGTGCCATCAATTCATATATTTATTATTCCGTGCGATCTTGTCATGCATTCTATTTTTCTTCTTCAAAGAAAGAAATAGAGTTAATTATCGAAAATTATGGGAACTGCTTCGGGTATTAATTAAAAGAAATAAAAATTTAAAAAAAATCTTTGAGAGTTTATTAATAAGCATGAAGGTATTTAGCATAATAAATAAATGGTATTATGAATTCAGTTTACTACTTTTACTTTTCTACTTCGCTGACATTGAATGTGAATTAGCAGCGACCTCAGAGCTACAGTGTAGAAATGTGTCTTGCATTTAACCTTTTGAAACCTTTATGCCTGCATCCGCCACAAGTTTTTGTAGCTTTATATAAATGCTTGTGGTTGTGTTAACCACATTTTTTATTAAATTAAAAAAAAAAGTGTTAGCGAGGTCAAAAGTAAAATTAAAATTAATTGTCTTCTTTTATTTCGAAAAATTTTAGAATATAAAATATTGTTTAACTACCTCTTAAAAAGTACATGGTTAACTAGTTAATATATCAAAAAATTAGACAATTTACACATATAACTTCTTTAATATTCAACAGAAAGTTTGTAAAAGAATTATGTTTAATTTAAGTCATATTTAAGAAAAACACACAAATACGTACCTGTGTTTCATATTTCTATAAAATACCTTAAATAAATTTACAAAGTTTAAAACTTCTAATCTTTGTTCATCAGCCCTTACCTCAAATTAGTGTTGACCTTATTCAACAACATTCCTAGCTTTCTGGTTTAGTTTTGTGTCTTCGAAGAGTTCAACTCCTTTCATATTATATCCCAAACAAAACTTCACAACTCCTTTCATATTATATCCCAAACAAAACTTCAAGAATTCGCAAAACTCTTGATGGCTTAATGTTTTATGTCTCAATTCAAAAACCTAAACGAAATCCTTTTGCATGACATTAAATCTTACATAAATATTCATTTAGCCAATTGTCATTAGGGCTTATAAAACAAATTGATATAATCCAGAAGAATGTTTTTGGAATTTTATTCAACTAACTTACATACAAGTATGTACCTACTCTGCTCTGTGATCTACTTTACTTGAGTTTCTTTTGACTTTTTGAAACTATATGTGTATTGTGTGAGAGGTCCTTTTGTTGTTTTTGTGTACAGTTGTCCCAAAAATAACCAAAACCATTTAATAATTGTCAAAAACCACAATCTTAGCAGATTTCAAGAGAAACCAACGAACGTAGGTACTATAATAATAATGATTTCTCAGCTTAAAGAATAATATAAGGACTTTAGGGCATACCTACATACGGACGAGTATACATATAAAACAATCCATTGTGTTGATATCCTCCATAAATAAATAAATCCCAACGTGATCCCACGGGAAGACTGTCTGTTGTGCCCCGTTGGCTATTAAACTCTGCTGCTTTTCTTCTTCCCATATACTATAGTTGTAGGTACAACACAACATCCAGGCGGAAGTCGTGGTGGCTGGTGGATAATGGCAAGTGAACAAGGGCCAACAACGGACGACGCACAAGAGAAGTGTCAAAATACATAAAGTATCTCCTTCGGGTGAACAAATAATGGCTCCTCGCTTTATTCTCATCGAAATTCCTTTTCACTGCCATTATATACATATATACTGATACACTGATATGGCCTCCCTTACTGTACCATGTACCTCTATAGTATAAGTCCTGCGTCCTGCGAGGAGCAAGAGTGCATGTTTTCTGGTCAAAATGAAAACTCCTTTGATATATCAAATAATAAATACAAAATTTCTGCCAGTATTCTGCAGTTATTCTTTCCTCCGTTTTACCTCAATCCTTCCGAAATTTGTAGCATAATTGGAATGTGAACGTTTTCTAATTTGACATGAATGCAGCCGTTTTATGATGATGTGCTACGTGATGCGCAAGCAAGTATTTTCGAACACATCCCTGCACATTACTTGTTGGCTTATACTCGTAGTTGGTCCAGAATGTGAACACTCTGTTGCTGAACAGAAATGGTTTGGTTAAGTCGGTTCTCGGTTGGCAGCGCTATAGCAGCTTTCAACTTACATTATTTCTATCCGCACGCCGCTACCGCTATGACGGACGTGTGTGAAGTATAAGGCTGTTGCTTTTTTTGTTCCTAAATTCGTTTTTCTTTTTTTTTGAAGGATGACTGAAGCATCACCAGAAATGATGGGTTTATTGTACCACGCTAACATCAACCCGAATCACTCATATCCTTGAGCAATAACTCAACTCAGTTGGCTGTTTGGAGAAATGTTGAACTTGAATCCTCAAAGGAGTCATTTTTCTTTCATCTCGTAAATTTCAAGCATTTTTTCGTTTTGTTTGTTAGTCGTCGTCGTCGTCGTCTTCGTCTTCGTCTTCGTCGTTTTTTTTGAAAGTTTGCCTTTTTATTAAATATTTTTGCCTGTCGTTGCAATCTTGAATTTGTGTTTAAATCCATTGGGATTATGAAGTAGGACTAGGAGATTGAAGACGGCAGACAAGAGACTGCGGAGACTAGAGATATCATATCAGCGAATGTATGTAGGTGGCTTTTGTATTTAAATTCTATTTTCGGTGGGGTTAGAACCTGGAGAGAGTGGTTTAGCCCACAACTTTTTCAGAATATTGCTACATATTTCTTTTCATAATAGTTTCTTTTTTGCTTCAGCATTTGTGCTTGGATTTCAGATTTTTTCAGGCAATTAAGATGATGAATGGGGCTAGAAGGTTATTCAGTTTTTTTTTTTCTCTCTCATACTCCTAAATGCCTCCTACGATGCTAGTTTTTCCTGTCAAGTAGCTTGTTGCAGGAATATATATTGAGATTAGAATAGAAGAAAACCACCACAGAAGGAAGGTATTCTTTAAAAAAAAAAATACCACAGACCACGTCGACGACGATACGGGACTTTGAAGAGTTTTAATTGGTATTAGCTAGCTCAACTTGACTTGAATGGTTTTCGAAGTGATTTGTTGCTTGTAAATGTGGGTTGTTTTGCAGCAGCAGAAAAGTTGCAATGTATAGATGGTGGGCAAAAGTTCCACAAACAAATAGGATTATGGTGATTTGTTCGCCAATTGGCACGGCACGGGGTAAAAGAAAAGTAGGTATGTATATTATAGCCATAAGGATACAATTTTGCGGAGAGTAAATTCTTGCCAACAAATTTATTGTAACTTATCTAATAAATTTAAAATGCCAATTAAAAATAAAACTTTTTATTTGTTCTACTTGAAAAACTGTACCTTCCTTTCTTTGGCTTATTGAATCAAGAAAAAAAATTAAATAGATTTATGCTAACTGTTTTTAAATTGTTGGATGTTTAATCTATATACACAACACATATGCATATGTTTCTTTGTGCGTTCGGGCTGATCTCAGAAAGCATTTTGTTTGATTTCAAAAATTCTGCTTGTGTTTGAAAGGTTATTCTTAGGGGATGACTTTAGGCATATTTTTTGAATTTTTGCAATTATCGGGTGAAATAGGGTAAACGCAAAAAGGGGTAGCCTATTTAAAAATTCTTGTTGTGTTTGAAAAGTAATATTTAGAGAATGTTCTTCAAGGATTTCATTTAATTTCTTTTGCTTTTTCATCTTGAAAATGTTTTGCGTACTAAGCAAAGTCAAATGTACAATTGTATTAACTTTTGCAGCAGTTATAACATACTTTGTGTAACGAAGGTTGCGGGAACCCATCTAAGCG